>OY747124.1:9453472-10067361 GCA_963556465.1 Berberis vulgaris | reverse complement strand
CAATGTCCTAAAGTTTGAATACCACGACTTAGATTTACATGAATGGTTTGGTGTTTCGTATGACAGAAGGTAATTGTAGTGGGAATTACAGTGGACAGGAATTGCAGCATTGCTCAAAGGAGGGGACAGAAAGCTAATTTGGAGAATTGACATTATGTTTTGAAAGGCGTTGATCATATGCGCCTCATGAAATTAAAAAGGAAGGGGTTGTAGGTTGTTAGCAAAAAATATTACAAGATCCTAAATAGGTTAGGAGACCAATAAAGACAACACATATACATGGAGAGACAAAAGGTTTCCCTTGTCTCCCTCCTCATTTTTCTCCATTGATGATGGTTATAAATAGATTGACGAACCATCTCAGTACAACATCAATTTTGTGTCTAGCAATATTGAGCCTTCCATTGCAAAATCACCTAGTAAAGTAATCATGACTAGCTCTGTATCGCCTGAAAACCGCTTCCATGTCAGATCAGTTAGTTTGCCCACTAGATCCCATCCTATTGCTCTCAAGATAGATGAGCACTTGAACCAATTGAAGACTTGGGAGGTAGCAACAACATCCACTTCGACAGCCAAAACAATTCAGATTGGCTTGGTTGGCCTTGTGGAGTTGTACAATTGTGTTGATGACTTCATCCATCTTCCACTCGTTGAGCAAACGCTTGTCCAATGCCAACATGAGAAGTTGGTGGAAGAAGCGTTAGATGATTCAGTTGGATTGTTGGACATCTGTGGTACTGCAAGAGACACATTGTCCATGATTAAAGCAGGAACACAAGATCTGCAGTCCGCTGTTCGTAGAAACAGTGGGGGGCAGTCAAGCATGGAGAAGCAAATCAGTTCTTATACTGGCTTGAGAAAGATGATGAAGAAGGATATCAAAAAGTGCCTTGCAGCATTGAAGAAGATGAATGACAATAAAGGGTCACCTTTGTTAGACGAAAACAATAATCTGTCAGTACTTATTAGAGTTCTAAGAGAAGTTAGAGTCATCACCATCTCCGTCTTTTGGTGCCTCCTATCATTCTTATCCAGTCCAGTCACAAATAAAAAGCCAGTTGGGTGGTCATTGGTTTCAAAGTTGATGAATAATGGGTTGATATCATGTAAGAAGACGCAAAAGGATGCCAATGAGGTTGAGAGCGTAGATGTTGCACTCCATGCACTCTGTTCAGGAGCTGACGTCGAGAGGATGCAAACGATACAAAAAAGGTTGAAGAGTCTAGAAGTTGGCATTGAAGGACTTGAGGATGGATTAGAGCGCATATACAGGCGCCTAATTCAAACCCGAGTTTCCCTCCTCAATGTACTTAATCACTAGAGATTACATCGACCCAGTTCAATACCCTCTCTAATCAGTCCTTGGCATCCAAATTTTAGAGGATCTGCTTATGGATATTACTTACCCTATTAGTGACTGACTGACTGTAAATGAAACGAAATGTATACCACATTTTTTTTTTTACCGATAATCAAAAGATTTAAATTCATGTCTACTACTTGACTATTCATTTTTCTTGATTCTTTTTTAATTCACTGCAAAATGTATGAACACTTATCTTTGTTAATGCTTGGTTAATTCGTATTCTATAGTGCTTAATGGATGTGTACGACCATATAATTCCTATTGTTCAAGGTGATAAAATTGATATGATCCATTGTGATTACTATTGCAGATTATGTTCGAGGTAGACAAGGCCATCGACGACATGCCACTCTTGCACACACACATACATATATACATACATAATAACTGGGCGGGGTGTTTTGATTTTCCTCTACTAATCCACCTCCGTGAATTTCTATCTTTGATTCCTCTCATGGAAAAGGTCTCTTTTTTAAATTATTGCTTGAGATGGGTGTGCTACTGTGCTGTGAACATGAAAGTTTGCAAGGAAAAAAAATAAAGGACAGAAATGCTAATTAGGTGGGTTGGATCTGAGCCCATTGGGCTCCAGTCGATTTATTCGAGGGAGTCTTTCAACGTTTAATTTTAAATGTCTTTGTATATCTACAATATATAATTAAAGCTCCCCTTGTAAACAACGAACTCATCTGTCTTCGTCTTGATTTTTGGAATGCCTAAAATACTCTCCAAACTTTATTATATTTACAATAAAAATCAATAGGTAAGTGATTTTCCATCATAATCAGCCCCTGTAAATATTCATTAATTACTCCTAGGTCAAATATATAATTTATTTGAAACCTTCAAATTATCTAGAAATTATAAAGGCTCTTACATCTTACTTTTGGATTTGTCATTTTGCCCTTAACATTTTATACTTTTACAATCAAAACCACTTCCTCTCAAACATTGAATAGTTATACCTATATCCCTAACATAAATTATTTGAAGCCCCTTATTTATTTATAAATTATACATAGGCCCTTAAAATTATATATAATTATTTTATTTAGATATTTAATAATAATTTTTTCTTATTATTGAATTTTTGTAATAAAATAAAACGTACTAAATATTCGCGTACGTATGGCACGTCAAGACCGTAGTCCTAATAAAAAGCATGTAAAAGTGAAAAATAGGTATAGGCAATTTTGGTATTTGGAATGTAAACATAGATTCAAGAATTTCATATTTGTATATAGCTCCTCAAAATTGAAAATTTATATATAGCCCCTCGTACATAATTATATTGAATACAATCAGCATATTCAATATTGCTCTTTCAAGTATTATAAATTATGAAAATAATCTAAAATATATTAGCCGTAAAAAAATATATATATATATATACAACCGCTATTTTAACAACATATTAATTTATAACAAATAACAATTATTATAACAAAAAAACTAGACAATAACAAATATTTTTATAATGATATAATGATGTTATCGAATTATATTATACAAAATTTAAGACCTAATTCCATTTTTGTCCCTACGTAATTTCTCAAAAAATGTCGCCTATTTTAAATTATTATAGTTTCAAACTAAAAAAAAAAAAAAAATTATAATCACCTGTTGAATTCAATGAATCAAATAAGATAAAATGTTAATTTTTAAAACTTCGGGATAAGTTTTTTCAGAAATGTGCCCCTATCATAAATAGCTAATTGGGATGTATTTTATTCTTTACTTAGTATCACACTTATCCTTAAGACTAGCAATCAACATGCATTGACTGTGAGGGCATAAGCTGATTTCAAAATTATCATATTTTAAGGACAAAAATATCATTGAATGATATGATGGTCGAGATTAAAATATTATACAAATCCAAACTGATGATCTGAGGGATGAGATTCGAAGCTGAATAGTCTCTGGGGACTAGAAAATATTCACTGGGGAATACGAAATAGTCATTGGAAGAGAGGAAAGAGCCGTTGGGTTCAACCCATATTTAATGGAAGCTATTTTAGTCCATGAAAATTGAGTTCCTCACATGTTTATACACAGTAGATCGAAGATATTTGAAATCAAAAAGCTTGATTAAACCCAAGTTTTGAACTTAGGGTTTCATTACACGAACACTAGATCTGAGTTATGTCATCATAGATCTCATTTTAGAAACTATAATGAAGGTAAGTCAGTGTTTTTTATTTCAATTTCACATTTATGTTGACATTTGTTAAGAGTTGCAAGTCATCTTCAACCTCTCGCATGATTGTTTTGTACCAGGGGACATTCTTAAATTCAAATTTATCTTAGGGGTTAGTTACTACCATTATTTATTATATTGGGGAAGGAGTAATAAAAATGTTTATTTTCCTGACAGGTTCGTTGTGAGCATTGTCATCAGTACAATCATACAAGTGAGATTGTCCTTATTTGTATTATGTGTGTCCCAAGAAGGGTTGTAATGGATTATGCAAGTTTTTGAAGTCCAAACCCCAAAAAAAAAAACCTAATAAAATGTTTTTAGCCTTCAAATTTCTGGTTGCCAAGGGTTTCTATGGCTTGATGAAATTATTTTAAAGAGAAATGAAGAAGGTAGTTCAAGCTCAAAATCAAATTTCAACTCAATTTCAAGCTTTAAAATGGGTGGTTGTTTCAAATGTGATAGTCCAAATTATTGGATTAAGGACTGCCCATGGGTAGATCCTCCACACCTAATGCCTTTATGCTCTGGAAGGAGAACTATAAAAAAATATCATCAACCTCATATAAAAAAGCAAAAGTACCTCAATTGTATGCACTAAGAGGTGTGAGTGGTTTGGGAGTTGTGGTACCTGATAATATATTTTGAGCTGGTAGTCAAAGCCCTATTGCTCCAATTGCAAGTACTGAAGAAGCTGAAGGTGAACAAGTTCAAGCTAGAATAAGTAATAACTTTCCAAATATAACAATAATTGTCCAAATGACTATGCCATTTGAAGATCTATGTAAAACATTTCTATCTAGCCTAAATAGGAAGTGAATGAACATTGCATTCACTATCAACCCAATAACAACGTTGCAACAATAACAAATCTGACATGGAATATCACACCAAACTAAAAAACAAACAATGACATAGCATTCAATATGAAACCAATAACATTGTTGCAACAATAACAAGTCTGACATGGAATATCAAACCAAACAAAAGTGCAGGCAATTCAATACCCACCAAACATGTGTTGCAACAATAACACTTGATTCAATTTCAGACATGCAAACAACAAATAACCCATCAAATTCACTAGGTCTAACATGTCAATCACCCACAAAAATTATATTGGATTCAATAACTTCTAGTCTGAAGTTCTGACATAGGGGTGGGCATCCCATCCCGTGATCCCGGTCCCGAGCCCCTCCCAATTTTTTTGGGTTTTTTTAGATTGATCAAACCCATCCCAATCCCGATCTAGAGTGGGATGAGATCGGGATGAAGATTTTCAATCTTGCCTATCTCGTCCCGTCTCGAACTTATTTATTTAATATTTTATTACTATTAGTTTTAATCAAATTACTCTTCTAAAGGAAAGTATAAGATGTGTTGAAATTAAATCAAAACATCTATTATTTGAAAACTTACTTGTTTGATTTAGTACTATTTGCTTATGCTTAGATAGAAACTTTAGTTTGGATATGTAAGTAAAATAGAACCCATGAAAATTTAATGTTTTTTCACATTTTTTATTGGTTACATGACAATTATTTTTCTAAAACACAAGGCAAATGATTATTTAGGTAGTACATATGTTTTGTCTACACCAATCCACTTTTCTCCATCATTGAATCCGTGACTTGACATCATGTCACGCCCCGATTTTCGAAGAAAACGAAAATTCCAAAATCCACGTAGGATTATCCGTTTCCCTAAAAGTCGGGACGTGAAATTCAATAACAACAGAAACATTTAGCAGCAATGACAAAAATATAGTTCAGAAAATATGAATAAACTAAATTTTATAACAAAACTCTAACCAGGAAAAACTGACGTTGCTAGCCCCACTAGCGAAACTCCAGTAACGCTGCTCAAAAGTCGCTAAACCTTAAAAGCTAATCGGCTACATTCCCAAAGGAATATACCCAAGAAGCAAAAACTCACTTGGGTCAGCAATAAAGCTGGTGTGAGAAATCTTCATCCCAAAATCAATAAAATCGCACGTGATAAACATCAAGCTAAACACAAACACACCAACAGGTAGTTCCTCAACGAGGCAAAGGTGTCACGCAAGAAAACACAGTCCAAAGAATTTAGTTCCTCATCGAGGCCATCATATCATCCCAATTAAGTAAAAATACATTTACTTATACTTACCCTATAGAAGTCAACTATGGCAAGTCTGACCTGCAGAAAAATTAGTGGACTTGCCAATATAAACGTAATCTATTTATTTTTATTTGAATATGTTTCATCTTTTAACGGATTGATCACTTAGACGATACCACATTCGCACCACCTCCGTGCCGAACATACATGCCCGTATGCATCTCTCATATAAAGGAGGACTACTCCGTCATCCATGCCCAAGTGGGGACATCACATACAGGCATGCATCACAGATACTCCTAACTATATGAGTACCAAAAGCCACCATTGGGCTATCAATGCGCATAACTCACGCCACATTTTTTACGGATAAATATCAAAGCCTATTTTAGGCATACAAATTCACCACATTTCCGCAAGACTAACCCGAAGGTTATTTTAGTTTCTCTAGTAAGAAATGGGTGTCCCAACTCCGCAAGACGACCCTCTGGTCATTTAGTTTCTCTAGTAAGAGAGGGGAAATAATAAACAAAAGAGGTGTGGTAGTTCTAAGTGATACAAGTCCAAGTGGTTTATATTTTCAGAAATCAAGGTTTACCAATATCATTTATTTTTTATATTTCAAAATTCATCCACGATGACATTTTGTCATTTTTGAATTGATTCACAATCGTATCCACCCACATTTTTGGGGAAACATAGCATATTCATAAATCATGCTCTATAACAACATGGCAATCAAATCACTCATTGATTCAAATATCCAAATTCTTCATAATGCATAAACAAGTCAATATGCATAATAATACAAATCTCCAAATTTATCACAATGCATTAATATTCATCAACCATTCACATCTCAAGCATCACTATTAACTTATAATAACTGTACTTTAAACAAGCCAAACAAATCCATATCTAATAGCCTTTCTTAAACACTGATTTCTGTCTTACAGTGCCTTAATAAGAAATATGACATTCAATTAAGCAAAACATAATACAATTGAGTTATGTTTCTGATAAGCTCCATGAAAGGTCACTATTGAGAACCCCAAACTTGAATTATATTATCTAATTATACTTCCTAAGAAACCAAAAATACAAACTATTCAAATGTATTACAAGTAATTTCCATAGTATTCTTTCATGTCTTTAACAAAAGCCTTGAACCTAAGTTTCCCTTAATAAGTATAACTTCACCCTTGTTTGTGTACAAATGCACATAATAGAAACAAATAGAAGAAGAGCAACCAACCCGATATCAAGAGCACCCAGTTTCGCCACTAATCAAACCCAAACCCAAAATCAAAATCCAAAAACTATACCTAAACTCACTAATAATTATCTGCAGTTTCAAACCCACCAATCCAATTTCCTCTTGTTCTACTAAACCTTGTCCTAAAGTACCCAAACAATGTCCGAAACAATAAGCTAGCATAGTTTGCCAAACTATGTCAGGTCTAATTAAGAAGGGGGAAAATACCCTTTTCAAACCACTATCCAAAAGCCAAAACTTGCAATCTCCAAAAACACAATTTCAACACAAACATGAAAGTGCATGACAATCATGGGTGAACACTAACTTACACCGAAGCAACCAACCTCATTCGGCTCCAAACAACATTTTTCTTTACATCAAATGCATCTCAAGACACCCCAAGGCAGACCCTAAACAACTATGTTCCCATCCCAAAACAGTCAAACAAATAACCTTACCAACAACACCAAAATGAACAAGCTGTCCTAACCGGATAGCTTGACCAATCATCACTCAAATGTACATAACTCTCACGTTAGAACCCCAAATTGCATACCGTTTGGGGCAATGAAAAGTAGACACCAAGAGGTTTCTAACCATGGCATACCCCACGATTATTTATATAACAATACAGATTTTACAAACAAAGCAGCCCATCTGTCAGCTTTCAGCTGATTTACCTATTGTCACTAAAATGAGTATATCTTCCTGTACAAAACTCAGATTATGATACCGTAAAATCCTTTAAAAACTAGACTCAAACAAAAAAAATTTGGTATATAGCATGATATTGTACTTACTCAAAACCAAAATCAAAACCCTTGTCGAAACCTACACAAAATCAGTCCAACTACAAAATGCCTGCTCAATGTCGGGGCGTTACACATACGGTAGAGTTCCTCAAGAATACAAGCATAAGCCAAGGTAACTGAGAAGTTCCAACAAAATCTATCCAAGTCGAGTATCTCTTCTAGTGTCAACTAAAGCCTCACTTTAATTAGCTTGAATATAACATGGGGAATAAGAAGGCATACTAATCAGAACACAGCCATACAATGTAGGCTGAAGCTTTAGCCTTGATTGGTTGAACATGAGATTATTCTAAACCCATTCAACTTCATCAACCACAATAATCAGAGCCTAAATTGATCATTTCTATTTGGATTCACAGAAATAGTTGACAACAAAAAAAACCAATTGAAATATCAATCAAATATGCAAATCCAATCAAACCAAAAGAAACCCAAACACCCAAGCAACAAAATCAATCAAGACAGGTTATTCTAACTATAGGTATTAACATCAAAAACAAGATTAGAATAACATGGAGTTAAGACCACAGCTTGTAAAGTAATGAAACCACATCGAGGAAAAGAGAGATGCAAGCTACAGGGAATAAGAAAAACTCACTAAAATTACAAATCGCAAAGGATTGCGCAGCCAATGCAATCGTCCCTGGTCTAATCTAAGAATTTCATTCATTAGACTATTACTAGAAGATACCCAAGCAGAAAATACACCTCTTTCTTAGCACCAGGTAGACAAGTTGGTAGATGTACCACACATTCTCAAGCTAGCTCATCTAATTGTTCTATTGAAGTTCGTAAACCACTTGCAGGGAAAAGGCATAAACAACGAATGGATAGTCTGACACAATGTTTCTTTGGTATGTTCATTTAAAAGTTTAGAATACATAATTCTTTATAATACACAATGGAAACCATATTGTTTAAAATTAGCTTAGTATCCAAATACTCAGAGTAAAAAAAACAGGAGGGAGTGAGTGCAAAACATCTTCTTTTTTTTTATTGTTGCTTAAAACTAAAGATCTTTACAAAGTTAATTTGTTTTTCTGATTTGCTTCAAATTGAATATCTTCACAAACTGAATATCTTTCTCTGCTTTGGCTTTCTTACCACCCAATTTTTTCTAAACTTTCAACTAACAATCGCCCAATCAACTCAATCAGACCAATATATATATATATATATATATAGACAACCTTGTTTGTTGAATAGTCAGAGCTCACATCCAGTCTCATTGAATAGCATTTACAAGGAAAAATACTCACAGCCAACTGTATGATAAATGTTTCATCAAATTACAGAAAAACAAAACAAAAAAACATACATGACAAGAAACATGGCTATCAAAGTTGCAATAGCAGCTCTTTGTATCTGATGTAGAAGGGCCAGTTAACTAAATAGTCCACACTCATACCCACATAATGTGATCAGAAGAGAAAAGAAGAAAACTCATAGTAAAAGTGAAAGAAATGAAGAAACTCACTTTTAATCCAAGAATTGAAACTCAATCAACACCCACTAATCATCTCGCCACAATCCCTCACCATCTCCCCCTTGTTTTCTCTCTTCCTTGCAGACAGATAGCACCAACGCACATCATGTTCTTCCTCAAATCGCAACAACTACAACCTCACAACCATCAACCTCCTTCCTCTTGCCACACCTTGGACCCCAACGTCCATGCTTCATCCGCCATTACCCATCGCTGCCATCGAAGAAATAAAACACAAGGAAGGAAGGAGAAAGGAGAAAAAGAGGAAAGGGAAAAGAGGTTTTCTTCCTCTTTATAGGGTGGGTGGTTATTCGCCCACACTGGACTTTTGAAAGCACTCACCTTCTAAACTCACCAAATAAAACCCTAAATTTCAAAATTCACATTCAATTAACTGTAACCCTATTTTATTTTATTCAAAATAAAATAAATAAATTTTATGAAATTTAGGGGTGTTACATTATACACACGTTAAATGGAATCTCGTCCCGAGATTCGGTAGCTAAGAAAGTTTAGTGAATTTCGAAAAATACGACTTGTCAAACAAAAGAAGATTTTAAAAATACAAATTTCAATTGAATTTTATAAACATAAATATTTATTGTCATTGAAAAAGTAGGGGTGTTACACATCACCAATTTAAAAAAAGTATAATCCATCTCCCTGCAACACAAAAGAGATTCCCTTCTTTCTACTTCTTGTTGTGCAATTAATTATTAACCTACATAATAAGCTTATAATTGTACGTTTTACTCGCAAGTGCACAAGATCAAACAATAGTATGTATTGCAAGAACGAGATCATTCCCACGAGGATTGGTTCAATTATGCTTAAAACAATTTTCCTACTACTTCAATGGAAACCTAATAATTAATTGAATAAGAAAAGATAATGAGAAAAAATAAGTGTTAAACTAAATAAGTTCAAATAGTGAGAAAATAAGTTAGAGATTCGATATCCGCCACTAGTCATCTTCCTTTGAATAATAACATACACAATGATACAAATTAAATTTCAATGCTCAAATTTTGCTAACCTAAGGGCATGGGTGTCTACTCCTTAAGCTATCGATTTTCCTAAACAACAAATTAGGCATCGGTGTCTATTTTAACTCTTTTTATTTTCAAGGTATTTAGCATGGTATCTATTAAGTTGCACCTTAAAAACGCATAAACCAATGAAAATCGACAAAAATATAAAACCCAAAACATGGTATCTATGCTGATTAATTTCAAGAGCCGATCTTACTTGACTCTTTTTGTTATTTAGCATAGGCACAAGACTCGATCATCTAAATTTACCTATGTAACTATCCTTATAAAAATCATGCATATGATGATCAAGCATAAACAAAATTAATATGTAGAGTGAAATAAAATCAGAAATTAATCAATTGAACATAGTAAAAATAGTGTATCAATGCATGTCAAAATTCTAAAGAGTCATAACTAGTACTTCAATCTTCCCTAACTAAATTGCTTGGCTACACATATACGCAGGATTGGTAATCAAATAAATCATTGAAAAATATAAAGAATAAACAAAATGTACCCGGTGGTATAAATTGAAGTCGTTGGTGCAATAGCAAAACAAAGTTTTAATTCCCCTTTTTCCCTTCCTGCTGTCTTCTTCTTCTTTAGAAACTCTGTTTCAATAGACTTCACACACAGAAACACATAGTGAGTAGCTCCTCTCCACCACGCACAGAACTGCTCCTCTCCACCTTCATTCTTCTTCCCTAATTCAGTCACGAACAGAGAAGCTTGCACAGAGCAGCTAGTTCCTCGCTCAATTGCAGCCAAAATACAACAAAATGGCAGCCCAAAACAAATTCAAAATCGCAGCGAAGGATGACGAAATCACAGCAAAGAAGATGGTGAATTCGAAGCCAAGAGAAGGGAACAATTCAAGGGGGGCTCGAAATTGCAGCCAAGAGGAGCCCAAATTCGCAGCCAATGAGAGACCCAAAATCATAGCCAAGAGGGGGTGAGAATTTGGAGTCTCCTCCTCTCTTTTTAAAAACTCTTTATTTCCTTTTTTATTTTGACCCGTTCCTACCGGGATTCGACATAAATTTTTATGTGAAATTGGGTTTCCTCTTTAATTAGGCTTCTTTTTTTTGTGACCAGCCTTGCACGTGATATTAGTTTTTTTTTTTTTTTTTCCATTAAATTATCTGCCAAGACCAACATACTTAGTAGAAAATTATTATAAAAAGTACTAAAATCTACTAAATAATCTAACGATTACACTTAGAAAAACAATGTCTTATCACTTGTCCAAAACTCCATAATACATTGTGAGGATACACAGTACCCATACTTGTAAATATGTATAAGCATTCAAACAGAAAAAAAAATATTCTGGCATCTTCAAAAGCCCCTCAATATTTACGTCCCTTAACATTCCATACATACAAGAAACACAGTTGAAAACAAATATGTCTAGGAGAACTACCTACAGAAAGACGAAAAAAAAAAAAAAAAAAAAAAAAGATTACAAAAATACATATGTTTTGCACTATGAGTTATGTAGTTGGAGATTTGGTACATGCTCATCACGTCTCGTCCGAAACCCATTTGGGATTGGACGAGGTCGGGATGAGGTTTATCCTGTTATGTCCTCACCCCTTGTCTAACATGCCAAAATTTGGATAAGATGGCCTTTACGTAAGGATTATATTGCTCCAAATTTCTATGAAATACAAGATGCTATTTGAATGATAAGAAATTAATTTTTCTTCACTTCTATAATTCCAAGTACTCGAGGAATATTTTTACATTTTGTTCGAGATCTAATAGAGCAAAATATAATCAAAATTTTTATTTCATCTGAAGTCTGACATAAACATAATGGTAATGAACCATAAACAATCATGAACCAATACTTTGACATTTCATAAACAAACAAAAAACAATTATGAACCAATACTCTATTAACAAGTACCACATGCACAACTATAAAGTATTATAACAAAAAAAAGTAGACCCCCACTAATAAAAATAATATTCTAAACAAAAGAAGTTGGTATCACATGCTTGGTCATCTTGGCCCCATAAGTCTCTTGCTCCAAGTGTTTGTCTCCCCCTATACCCCTACCACTGGATATGCTACTAGCCTAGAACCGTGGATTCATTGGTGGGGCCCTAACTCCTTGTGCAAATGATTGAATTGGGAACATTATTGCCTAATGTTGTGCATGGTTGGAGCTATAGGCATTTGAGGCTGAAGATTGGGTTGTTGTGGAGGGACTGTGGCCCTTTCATTTGGAGGTTCACTTCTTCTTCTGCCATTTACAGAACCATACTTTCCACCACTATGCTTATTGTTCCTACCCCTTTTGAATCTGGATGGTGTCTTAGGTGGCAATCCCAAGTTTGGTAGCATTCTGTTGGTCATAATGAAAGTGAGTTTCCCCGCAGGCATCTTCAAGTGCATTTGAATTATGCTCAAGAAATTGAACCAAGATTGATAGCATTCAAACTAGCAAATGTAGATAGCCAGTGGAAACAAATCAATGTTGTCATCTAAGGCTGTAACAGACAAAAAACAATCCCTACATATTCTCTTCACAAAACACTAATCCAACCATCACAAAAGGTCTACAACTATCAAAGGATACTAGCAAAGAATGCCAAGCAAAAGCCTGTGAACCTATTATCTTCATAATTTCTTGGACATCCTATTAGATTGTTTTGAGTTTTGGAGTTCAAAAGCTAGCAGATTCCATTACAACCCTTCTTGGGACATGCATAATACAAATAAAGGTCAGTTTTCACTTGTATGATTGTATTGATGACAATACTCGAAAGGAATATGCCAGGAAAACAAACATTTTTTATTAATACTTCCCCTTATAATAAATATTGACAGTATCTGTCAGGAAAACAAACATTTTTATTATTATTTCCCCTTATAATAAATATTGGCAGTAACTTAATCCCCTATAATAAATTTGAATTTATGTGTGCTCCCTCATACAGAACAAACCTACGAGAGGTTGAAGATGACTTGCAACTCTTAACCAATGTCCACAGAAATGTGAAAATGAAATGAAAAACACTAACTTACATTCATTACGATACTTTAAACTGAAATCTATGATGAAATAGCTCAGATCTAGAGTTTGTGCAAGTTTTTTTATGTAATGAAACCCTAATTTCAAATTTGGATTTGTTGAAGTTTTTCAACTTCAAATAGCTATGATCTACAGTGAAATAACTTCAAATACCTTCAAATTTCATGGAATGAAATAACTTTCATTAAGCAGGGGATGAAACCAACGACTATTCTTCTTCCCCGACGAATCCTTATGGCTAATACAGCTTTGAATCTCATCCTCAGATCATCACTTGGGTTTGAATAAACTTGAATCTCATCTATCATCAGATCATTCAAGGGCATCATCAGTTGGGTTTGTATAAGTTGCGAATCTCAACCATTAGATCATTCAAGAACATTTTTGTCCTTAAAAATGTCACGTGCGTGGCCTCACAGTCAATGCACGTTGACTGCTAGTCTTAGGAAAAAAGTGCAACACAAAATAATTATGGGGGTTACTTCCCAATTAGCTATTTATAATAGGGGGCAAACAAAAATTAACCTATAAGTGAATTGTGGGATAATTGTATTAGGCTGACCCATCCTAGAGTGGGTAGTGTTGGGGTTTTAACTGTTTGACACATTTAGTAAACACATTGTGTTTTGGTTTGGGGTTTTGGCATGCCACTTGCCACCACTGATTTTTTTTTTTTTTTAATTATCCACACATAATTTTTATTTGAATTAATTTTTGCCCCTTAAATTTATATATCAATTTGATTTACCCACATATATTTATCCTTTTGTGCTCCTAAAAATTGGTTTGTTTGATCTATTTTATTCCCTTACACTTCAACAACAACTTCAGCAGTTCAACAATTTAAGTATAAGTCCCCCAAATCTCTCCAACACCATCTTGTCTAATTAATAAGGTTGAAAAATCGGTCATAACCTATCACTTCTCCCATCAAATAAGGAGCCTCAGAAGTACACAAGCCAGCAATACAGTCGGATTTACATAGCTCATCTTCACAAGATGAGAAATCTTTTCTACTGCCTCGCTTAGATATGGAAATCCCATGTTCCTGTTAAACCCCAAATTTTCAATTTCATATCTTTCGATTCTAATTAGGTGTTTCCCACATTTTTGTTTCGCAAAAGTTGGTTCTTTATGACTTTAATGAGTATTTTACATTTTCCTCTGAGTTACTTACTACTTAATCCACATTTATTGTTTAAAGCTTTGAATAGTGTCGAGTTTAGGTTTTTTGCCCTATGTGAGAATTTGTGATTGTGACTATTTGATTTGTCTACAACTATAGCTTTTAGTTATTTGGTGTTCAGTATTTTGGCGACGCTATGATGATTTTGCAAAAAATTCTCACATAGGGCTTCTTGTTTACTAGTGTTTTTTGCCCTATTTTAGTATGCATTTGGGCTTTTTGTTTACTAGTATTTTTCTTGACACAAGTTGCAAATTTTTTTTTTTTGCCCTCGATTTGAGATTTTGATACTTGTTAGTATTAATAATACTGACATGGCTTGATGAGTAGCTTTGAAGCTTTTTAGGGATATGAAAATGTGTCGAAGCCATATTTTTTTTATTCTAAATGGGGAGTGGGAGGGGCAGAGAGTTTTTAGTATTCATTTTATAGATGTAGATGTATGAGTGTTCAAATTATAGAACTTTATTTTTTTTTATATCCAAAGTGATCTTCATCATTTTTTAATGAAAATCTTTTATTAAATTAGATGGAGTTTTGATTAGCAACTAATATGATATTTTGTATAGTTATTGATAAAAAAAATTATATGCAAGTAATTAATTATAATATTATCACTAATTAACTATGACTCATCACTCTACCCCTTCAACAAAAACCTAGCACCATCACTGGAATTTGTGTTTAAATTCCAAAAGCGAAATGAAAAATAAGAACAAAAATTCTTGAATAACTTTAGCATTTGTCTATCGGGGTGGGCACGGTCAAACCTAAATTAACCATTTAACAAGGCCAAACCTAAATTTCAGCTGGGCCCAACCAATTTATGAGTGTTTCTCACATAATCACTTAACATGAACATAAAATGAACAGATCTAACTCATTAAAGAATGTATACAAATATCAGTCCGAGGCATAGGTGCAATGCCTTCATAATATTGATTTTTTTAAAGAATGTATACAAATATCAGTCCGAGGCATAGGTGCAATGCCTTCATAATATTGATTTTTTTTTTTAAAAGCAAGCGTGCCGTCGATGGGTATAGAACCTAAGACATGGGGGTTAAACCTCCACAACCTTAACCAACTAATTAACCAGGTTACCATTAGCCATAATATTGATCTTCGAGCTACCTTTGTTCCGGTCCTTGTTGAATCCGAAAAATAGGTTGTGTGCATCCTCAGATGAAAGGTCAGAAAAAAATGTTATTTTTTTTCTTTCAACCAGGTTGCAAAATCGTTATTTTTGCTGAATTAGTCATCAATGGACAACTCTTGGCTTGACTGTTACTAAGAGAATCAAGCATCAATTGTGTGGTTTATTTTAACACTGCCTTCATGACTTACAATTTTACAGGAGATCAAACTAACACAAACAGAGAAAAACTACAATCAGTCCTTAACAGTTATAACATTTTATGCAATCTTAAAACAACCAATCAAGTATAAATTTGGATTGTCCATACAAATCAGGGCATGTCTACAATAAAAACTGCCACAATTTAATAATGTAATGGCCTCAACAGTGACATGAAAGCCACCATGCTAATGAGACGCCGGGCAGAATAGCGATTATTCTGTAGGGTAGTTTTAACAGATAATTAACAGGAAAGAACACAAGAGATTTGCCCAAAAACACAATAAAACAACTATAATTTTCAATTAAATTATTCAAATCAAGAGTCTCCTACAATATTGAGGAAGAGCTCTATTAATTTATAGTGCTCAAATAACTTGAATAATAAGCAGCTTATTCCTAAAAGAAAATGTAGAATCAAATACTAAAATAAAAGCAGTCTATTCCTAAAAGAAAAGTAAAGTATAATCCTAAAAGGAAACTGCATATTCCTAAATGAAAAAGTATAATCAAATACTAAAATAACAAGCTGTTTATTCCTAAAAAAAAAGTAAAGACTAATCTTAAAAGGAAACTAAAAAGACTCCTAATTAGATTGAAAGATTAAGAATAAGTTATTTAGTAAATAACTTTGAGAGCAAATTAGGAACCCTAGAAACCCAAATTAGGAACCCTAGAAACCCTCCTACTCCAACCACGCAGATGTTCTACCTTTGAGTTTAATGGCGACGAATTTAACTTTGACACGATCTGGAACTTCCTTATACTCAAAATACGCTCTACTTCATTCAACCAATCTATGAATCCTTCGGCCTGTAACGCACCAGAAAACTCTGGCAGATCCACTCTAAATTCGAGGTCTCCATGACGATCCTCTCGACCACGACACTCCCAGAATCGAGCATGATTGTGATACGGGTTTTAGAAACTAGAATCAGAATCGTGATCTTCCATCTCACGATTTCCGAAATCCTGCGCCGTTAGACTCTGGGTTAATTTTGCAACTTGTCTCTATAAATCCTCAATCATCACATCCTGAACGTTACGATCACAGTGAAGGGCTTCCTCGTTCGAAACCTGCCCGCGACGACCACGACCATGACCACCAGCCATAGAAACTGATGAAATCTCACCCCAAGAAGATGTTGAAGCTTTGATATCAACTGACGTCTGGCAGAATAGTGATTATTCTGTAGGGTAGTTTCAACAGATAATTAACAGGGAAGAACACAAGAGATTTGCTCAAAAACACAGATAAACAACTCTAATGTTCAATTAAAATTATTCAAATCAAAAGTCTTCTACAATATTGAGGAAGAGGTCTATTTATAGTACTCAAATAACTTGAATAATAAACAGCCTATTCCTAAAAGAAAAAGTAGAATCAAATACTAAAATAACAAGCAGTCTATTCGTATAAAAAAAGTAAAACTTAATCTTAAAAGAAATCTGCCTATTCCTAAAAGAAAAAATAGAATCAAATACTAAAATAACAAGCAGTCTATTCCTAAAAGAAAAAGTAAAGCCTAATCTTAAAAGAAAACTAAAAAGATTCCTAATTAAATTGAAAGATTACGAATAAGTTATTTAGTAAATAACTTTTAGAGCAAATTAGGAACCCTAGAAACCCAAATTAGGAACCCTAAAAACCCTTCTGCATCATAATGTTAATTAGGGTTAGGTAAAGTTTTTCTTTTACTTACTTTGCTATGGGGTTGGGCTTGGTTTGAAGTAGGTCTACTATAGTAACCGGAACGATTCGAGATTGCATTTCTAAAAATGGTCTCATCCTAATTCCAACCGGTCTGGGATCGGGACCGGTTTGAAAATGGTAGAAACCTTTTTTGCATGGTTTGAAACGGAACGGAACCATACAGGTCCTAATCCGAATGTGATGGATCTGGATTGTTGCCCACCCCTAGCATTTGAAGTCTCTTTTGTGCAAACTCTTATTATATCCCAATTTCCAGCATGCCTAAATGTCCATAAAATTGCTTATTCCTAATCATGTCAAATAGGTTTTGAGGATAGAAAAAAAAAAAAAAAAAAAATTGCTTTGCTGCGAAATGCACATCTGATATCCCTCACATTTTTAGTTTAGGGGGTGTTTGGTTTCACCATTTATAAGGGTTGCTTGAAGTCAAATTTCAAATTTTCAAATAGGTATTTCAAACCCATGTATTCGATGATCCTCAAGTGGAATCCCTTGTATATATGGTGAAGCTTGCAATGTCGATTGTGGTCTTGTGGGGTGTGTTTACCCTATATATATGGGATATCCTTTGAATCAAAATTTTAAGGTTTTGTCATGGATGGTAAGCATGTATAAATTACCAATTTCATTTAGTTAAGCATTACTTGCATTCATCTTAACTTCTTTAGTTTCTGCAGATAATAAAAAAGTATTTCTCCAGGTGAAGAACAATGAATGATAATTTTTTTGTTTCACAGGAAATTATAAATATTGACTACACAGTTATAAAACTCCATTACTTGCGTGATTATGAGTAAAAGACCATATTTTATTCTAGTTACCTGTACCTAATGACATTGCCTGAACCATGAACTAAATCCAATTCTCCTGTTCCATTGGTTGGATCGATAAGATTATGCTACCATGAACTAAATCCACTTTTCCTGTTCCATCATGGGCTGGATTGATTGTTATGTTTCTTTGGTTAATGGAGTACAGACCTCATCTTTAATTAATCAAGACGAGCTTAGGACGCCACGTTCTACAGTGCAAATTTCCATCAATATAAAACTGTTTGAAGAAATGGAGGTGGCAAGGACGGTGGTTTGTAGGGACGACAACAAGGCATTTTGCCTCCATGCATGCGCTAAACAACTAGTTAAATCCAACACAGTTTCCATTGAGATTGCATGTTAGAAAAAGATGGCACACAATCACTGAACTTAAGGCATTCAAACCTCCATGTTTACATCACATGCTCATCATATAGTCTAGGTTCTCATTCTCGCCTTCCCATAATTTGTCTTTCTCTCAATGTGTTGGTATATAAAAGAGAAAATGATCAAGTAGCCTGTACAACACAACACATCACAACACACATCTCTTAACCAGAATTTGTTTAGCAATGGCTACATTGTCTGAAACCCATAATTGTCATCTTCGCTCCATTAGCATGCCCTCTAGACCCCATCTCACTATCCTTAGAGTTCAAGACACTTTGAGCAAGCTAAGGTCTCCGGAATCGCCATCAAAGGCGAAGGTGATCTCCAACAACTTGACTAATCTGGTTGAGCTGTACAATGGCGTTGAAGATCTTCTTCAACTGCCACTGACCCAACAAGTCCTTGTGAAGTATCCACAACACAAGAAATGGGTGGAAGATGTGTTGGATGGATCAGTCAGAGCGTTAGACGTCTGCAACACTGCTAGAGATGCCTTGTTGCAGTTGAAAGAAAAGGCACAGGATCTTCAAACTGCTTTTCGAAGAAGAGGTGGGGAGTCAATCAAGGAAGAGAAGGTTGACGTGTATATTAGCTTTAGAAAGAAAATGAAGAAAGATGTCAGCAAGTGCATTGAGGAGCTGAAGAGAATGGACAACAAATGTCCATCCTCTCCTACCATTAATCAAGATCAACATCTAGCGATGTTGATCAAAGTTCTTCAAGAAGTTAAAGCAATCACCATCTCTTTCTTTCAGTCCCTCATGTCTTACATGCATTCTTCACCAACGGCAACGTCCAGCAAGTGGTCACCGGTTGCAAAACTGAAGCACAAGAGACAAATATCGTGTGAAGGTGAACATGAAGATGCCAGTGAGGTACAATGTGTAGATGTTGCACTGCAGCGCTTCTCTCATTCGAGCAAAGAAGCTGACGGAGAAACATTGGAGAGGGCCAAAAGAGGGTTGGAAGCAATGGAAGCCAGCATTGGAAATCTTGAGAGTGGATTAGAGTGCTTGTTCAAGCACTTAATCCAATCCCGAGTCACTCTTCTTAACGTCTTTACATGTTAGATTCCCCTTGATTTTTGTAGATAATTAGATGCGATCAGATAAGAATGCATCGCTGAAATTAGTTTCTGGCATCCCCATTTTAAAGGATTGCTACATCATGTTTGTATTGTTCAAGTGTACAGTCAGAATTTCAATACAAAACATGTTTCATATCATAAAAGTTCTCTTTTATTCTTTCATGCTTTGTTTTTCTATATTTGTCTCTGGTACTTATTTTGAAATCGGGCATCCTTTAAGCCAAAGGCGTTGGCGTGGACGATAACTCAACAAACATTGCTAATATATTAATCTAGGATTGACTGTTGTTTGAAGCACAAATGACACTTGGTTTTGTTCTGCTTCTCAGGGTTGAACAACTTTTGGTCAGTAAAAGAAATCTTTTAAGACCTGTGATGGCGCAGAATCTTTCATATTTTTTCTCTGGAACGCATTTGAAGGAGAAATTGTCTTTGTATTTCCAATTATAAGAAATAGTCTGAACTCTGAACAAACATTTATTCTTTCTTTCAAAAAAAGAAACAAAAAAAACATTTATTTTTTCTGGTAATTCCTGGAATCTTGCAACTTAGAAGATTGGATATCCTTCCAAAAAATCATTCTCGAGTTCAGACTGTTAAATTCTTACTGTAATTCTATCAGAATCAATCCACTGACAGATTCCTAGTCTACTCTAGTCCACATGTGAGAAAATTTACTCATTGGTTATTTGTTTCGATCATACTAATTTGTCCACACAAAAAGCAGTTTATGCAAGTACCAATTTTGTAACACTGTTACCATGATGCTAAATCTGCCTACAATGATGGTTGAACCAACCACGTGGAAGTCCATGGGAAGATTAATTGAGGACGATGAACCTCTTGTCAATGAATGCCATAACTTTGTATTATGTTATTCTTCGGAGTCAATGCCTCATGAGCATAATTGATTGAGACGAACGTGCAATGCCATGTTCTTGATTGAATTTTATAAGAATGCTCAACCTCCATCAAATAATTGTTATATAGAGTGGTGGCAGGGTCGGAGGTGTGTAGGGGGAACAACAAGGTATATGCCTGCAGCTTAAACAGCATATTAATCCAACAAACACAGCTTCCATTAAGATTTGCATGTTAGCAGAAGATGTTACAGAATCACAAAAACTAAGGGGAGACCCATTTTGACATCACATGCCCCTTGCCGACTCCCCAATAACTCTCCTTCTCTCAGTGTGTTGATAAATAAGAGAAGTCAAGAAGTTTGTTCATCACATTCCAATTCATTTCTACAAGCTAGATTTTCTTGAGCAATGGCTACCTCCTCTAAAATTCCTAAAATCCATTGCCATGTTCGCTCGATTAGCATGCCCTCCAGATCCCATCCTAACACTGTTATATTGGAAGAAGCTTTGAGAAAGCTAAAGACCTCAGATTCATCATTGAAGGCAGAGAACCTCTCTCTCCATTTGACTAGTCTTGTGAAGTTGTACAATGGTGTTGAGGATTTTCTTCACTTGCAACTTACCCAACAAGTCCTTCTGAAGTATCCGAAATGCGAAAAATGGGTAGAAGATGTATTAGATGGATCGATCAGAGTATTGGATATTTGTAGCACTGCTAGAGATTCAATGTTGCAGTTGAAAGAACAAGCACAAGATCTTCGATCTGTTCTTCGTAGAAGAGGTGGTGAGTTGAACAAGGAAGAGAAGGTCGGCGCCTATATTAGCTTCAGAAAGAAGATGAAGAAGGATGTTAACAAATGCATTGAAGAGTTGAAAAAAATGGAATGCAAATGTTGGTCGTCTCCTACACTTCACGACGAAGACGAAGATCAACATCTAGAAATGGTGATCAGGATTCTTCAAGAAGTTAAGGCCATCACCATATCTTTCTTCAAGTCTCTCATGGCTTTCATGCACTCTTCACCAATGCCAAAGACCAGAAGCTGGTCATTCGTTTCAAAATTAAGGCACAAGAAGCAAGTATCTTGTGAAGGTGAACATGAAGACGCGAGTGAGGTACAGTGTGTAGATAGTGCACTACAGTGCACTCTTTCGAGCAAAGAAGCCAAGGGAGAGACTGTGGAGAAGGCCAAAAGGGGGTTGGAAGCAATGGAAACCAGCATTGAAGATCTTGAGACTGGATAAGAGTGTCTGCTCAAGCACTTAATCCAATCTCGAGTCACTCTTCTCAACATCTTCACAAATTAGAGTCCTCTTAATTTTTGTAGAGAATTAGATGGATCACTTCACAAATATGTGATCTCGCTCAAATTACTGATTGGAATCCGCTTTTTAAAGGATTGCCAGATCATGTCATATTGTTCAAGTGTACAGTCAATATTTCAATAGAGAACTACATGGTTTCACTCATAAAAGTTCTCTGTTTTTCTTTCTTTCTTTCCGCTTTCTGTTTCTCTGTGATACTAGATCATGCATAGTTTTTACTCTCCGAAGTGCATCTAAACAAACGTCTTATTCTTCTATGGATTATAAACTCAACATTAAAATTGTCACTATATTTGGTTTGGATAAAAACTTATCTTTCTCGTAATTCCATAAATCTTTCTAAAAAATTGTGATTTAGAAGATTGATTTCCCATTGAAAGTGTTTAAATTGGAGATTCAGATCACAGTGACAATGTCAAAATCGTTACAGGATCGTAATCAGAATACCATCAATTTTAATAGAATCCCTTCAATTCAAACCCTAACTTAATTATTCTAGCTTGCATTTGAGATTAATTACTCTTTCACTAAGCCTTTGTCCTTTCACCTTCAAATGAGTTATTCTTCCAAAATTAATTGCTAAAGTTTTCTCCAACTATTTTCATAGTATTACAATTACAATTTTCCAACAAATTACTTGGCTAGCCTACATAATAATGGATGACCAGCCATATTGTAAGATTAACCAAGGACGATGAACCTCATGTTGATAAATGCATTAATTTTAATTTTTCATTATTTGGGAGAAGCCGCATGGGTATTTGGTTGAGATGAGCGAGCATGCAACACCATGTTCTCAATACAGTTTTATAATTGTTTGAAGAAATAAGGTGGCAGGGTCGGTGGTTTGTAAGGGGTACAACAACGTATATGCCTCCATGCTGCGCTTAAACACAGTCTCCATTCACATTTGCATGTTAGGAAAAGACGTTACAAAATCAATTAACAGAAGGAAGGCCCATTTTGAGTTTTTCACATCAATTTTTCATCATTTAGTGAGTCCAAACCCTCCGGGTCTCAATCTCTCAATTTGGTGTCATGTTTAGAAGAGAAATGCATGGGATTACCACATTATCATGCTAGTGTACCGTGAGATCTCGGTATATCTAATCATTCTCTCTTGTTTCTTCCCTCCCTTCTGTTTTTCTATAAATTTAATTCATAAGACTTTTATTCCTATCATTTATTTATTGGATGATGAATGATATCTTAATTTAGCATTAAATGTAGAGATCCCCTCATGTATTCCCATGGAATAAGACCCATCCAACTAAACACACCCTAAGAGTGGCTCTCCGGCCGGCAGTACCTAAAATCAGGGTAGGAAATTTCCAGGATGATCTTAAATCCCCAGAAAGTATCACATTTTGGTGTAGCCTACAGGAGCTACCAGACATTGTTAAAATTTTGGTGGCTTGGTAACTGTCATGCGTAGTAAGATATCATAAAGTTTGATCCAAAAATTTCTAGTGGGTGATGCAGTGGAGCATCTATACAATATAGTCAAATTTCACAATTCACTGATGCTGATCCAAATGAGATTTCACAACTGATTGCTCCAGCGGAACCACACAACCATTATAAGTCTATTCTGTCTACAACAACTGCTATACTTGACTAAGGTCCTATTGCAAAATGTACCAATTTTCTGACTTCGCCACAAAATCGGATGCCAGTGGGTTGATCAGGCGTAAGTTTGTACTTCAGAAACAAGATTAAATGCATTGTTAAAGAATCGCCCAATCAGACATGGTAAATGAGATTACAACACAAGGTTCAAAACAACTTTTATTTCAGCTTTGCTAAGCATGTCGCACACAACCTGGGTACATAGAAGAAACTTCCACCAGCTTTACATTCTCCATTATGCCTTTCAATGAGAAGCCTGCATAAAAGAAAAGTAATATCAGTTCACTCCTTGCCTATATTTGCTAGAAATCAAAGTGCAGAACATAAGTTAACATTAGATTTTACACAAGAGATTACATGTATCATGGTTTATGTATAAAAGTATAAAACAAGATCAATGAACTGAGTCGCAAAACAATCATAAAAAAAAAAGGTAAGAGAACTTGAGACTGATACGTATCCATGGTTTGTGTCCAAAAACTTCAAAGCCTCGAGTTACTAATAGTCCTGAAATTCCTCTTGCTTCAAGCACCCAAACAAATAGTGCAAGGAATGGAGTTAGAACAATTCCAGGAGGAATATCTAATACATCCTATGTTATTTAATGGGCAATTAATTTCCGATTAATCTCCTCGTTAAAAGTGTTACAATTTTTTAATTAATCACTTAAATCTCTAACTGATTAATAGGCGAGAATTGGCGATTTCTCGCTGAATTATTGATTAATTGCTTTCTCAACTCACCTATTTACATGACAATATGTTATAAATAAACAAGAAATATTATTGATATTTTTCAAAAAACTTCCCTAACCTCATCAATACTCTACCATAGGGCAATAGCAAGAGTGTCTGAAGAGGCTAGAGAGAGAAAAATCAAAGAGAATAAATAGTAAAAGATCTTAGAGAAAAGAGAAGAACGACCAAAGAAAAATATCAATCAAAAGGTCCAAAACTAAAGATTATGTAAAAGCTGCATCCAAGGATGCACGGACTCAGATGCGCGTGTCGTATCCACAGTCAAGGATGCAATTTTGATGATTTGATGAAACAACCATTACAAGTTTACAACTTTTAATAACCTATATGATTGTATAACACAGTAGCTAGGAACAAATGAGGAATGTGAATGAGTACAGATTATCAATGTCTCTCATACAACAATATCATCAAAAGGGGAAAAAAAGAGTTCTAGAGAGATGTTTCAGTTCTTCAGCAGGTTGTTTGAAGACCAAGATACGTATTTACTGTAAATCATTTTCACTAAAAGTTTTTTCATCTAATGCTTGCAATATCAAGTGAATTGGCTTTATAAGTTCCAAAATTAAATATGACGAATGGGCCTGTTGTATTTCAGTAGAATGGATGAACTCAGCAGAAAATCAGATGAGAAATCAACAAAAAAATCAGATGAAATCAGCAGGATGAAATCAACAGAAAATTAGCATGATGAAATCAGCAGTGAGGAGAAATGAACACACAACAACAACACCAAACACCAGAGACAAAATGGATGAAATGAGAGAACCGCACACATGAAATCAGCAGAAAATCCATGAAACTTGGATGAAATCAGCAGAAAGAAACAGAAAGCTCCGTCCAGCATAGGAGAAAATCGCAGAAAAAAAAATTTTAAAAAAAAAACCAGAAAGAAAAAAAGCTTACCTGCTGAGGAAGACATATTTCTCCACCTAGCAAGCTCCCTCTCTCTGTGGCTCCGTCCAACAAGCAAGCTCCCTCTCTCTCTGACTCGATCTCTCTCTTTGTGGCTCAATCGATCTCTCTCAGGCGGTCGACATCTTTGTGGCTCGATCTCTTTGCCTCTCTGCCTCTCTCAGTTGTCTGAATCTCTCTTTCTGCCTCTGAGTTCTCCGATGATTGATGAAGAAATGAACCGAGGGTTAGGTTAGGATCGAGGGAAAAGAGAAAATGGGCTTCTATTTGCACCCATTAGCTAGCTATTTGCAACCACGTGTCTAAAATGTGTCTGGACCGTGTCCAAAAACGAGTCGGAAGCAGTCAACGAACTTTGACCGTTGACCACGTGTCGAATGCGTGTCCAACACGTATTTGACACTTGATACGGTGGATTTTCGGAGAGTCGGTGCATTCTTGGCCGCACCTTTATCTAACATTTTTTTTATAACTTTTCTTAAATTGTGACATGTCATTTTAGTACTTCAATATTCATTAATTTTCAAATTTTTCACTTGTAGTAATCATATTCCTTAGAAGGATAGAGAAAATATGTTTATAAAATATATGTCGACTAATTCTGATTAATCATGATTAATCCCGATCAATCTCATAATGCACGTGAACCAATTAGGGTTCAATTAACGAAACTGCATAGCATACGTCTCCAAGACACTAATGTTTTTTTTTTCACCAAATCAGGAAACACTTGATCGAATATAGAAAATTGCCCATAAATGATTCCAAGGTCCAAATCCTTTCCACCAACGAGTTGTGTTACCATCCTCTGCCTTGTATCTAGCAAAATCCCCAAAACCTCCATCATATTCTCCTCGCGCTGCAGGAATAAGAAATTCGAGGTGTCATCCTCTGCCTTGCATCTACAACACAAACACCTCTACCTTCAACCCCCCCCCCCCCCCCCCCCCCCCCCTCCTCCTCGTAAAGATATCTATGTCCAAATCCAAAACAATCCATATTTGTATTAAAGACCAGACTACCCGTTTCTTCGAGATAGATACAATTCTATATTTGCATCTCGAGGCAATATAAACCCATCTTCCCCAAAAATTGTTAAGAGTAAAGAAAGATATAATTTTGAGGTGTCGAAGAGAGGGGGTTTGGAGAAGAAAAGGAATATGAGAGGTTAAAATAGAGTAGCCATTGAAGGTCGTCGTGTTGATTTGGTGAGTCAACAATTTTTGCCACAACTTCCTAAAGATCCCATCTACCTCCATCATATGCTCTTTTTAAGGCTTCCACCAAATTCAAAGTTTCATCCACTTAATGGTCAAACAATGGTCACCTAAGATGCCAATTCAATCTACAAGCAAATTTTCTTTCCAAAAACCTTCCTTTACCACATCAGTCCTTCAGCTAACTGTACACATCCTAAGTTATTACGGCCTAGAGGACTTCCCCCACCTAAGATTTAAGAATCCATGTTCAGTCTACGCAATGACTGAAGACTTACCCCATAACACAACCTTGGATGCTTAGTTACCCTTTCCTTCCTCTTTTGTTTAATTCTTTCTTTATCTTATTCATTCAGCTCTTAATGTTTACATTAAAACTTTTTGGGGAAATTGAAAACTAGGTATGGGGAGTTACGGGTTATTTTTATGCTGAAGGTTCCACTCATCACAGGGTTGAATCAAACTCCTCTCCTCCTAAGCTACCTAACAGGGAGAATAAAACTTATGATGAAATCTAAACAGTCATCATATCTAAGACTAGACCAACGTTCACATACTAGCACATTGTTCAATATAAGCTATAAATTATCAATTTCAAACCTATAGAAAACAACTTTCGCATGGGCAAAGATTACCACTTGCCATTTCATCCATTACTTTTCAACCAAAAGAAAACAGACGGTGAAATCATTATCATGAGCAAAGTACATTTCTGAAATGACATAATTTCACATATTTTTTATGACATTCATTGGTGTTAAGTCCTGCCTACAAAGGTTATATGAAATACAATTTTCAACTCCTAACTAATAATAGAAAGCTCTGCAGTTGAATATACATCATAAGCCTCAGACAATGATTGTTAACTTACAAAAAAGGATCTGTGTCAACTTGGACACAAGGGAAAGATTATTGGATAAGCCTTTAGAAAATTTCACAAATATTCCGGATGTGATGTCAAATCACATAAGAGCATCTTCTTTTTCATTTTCATCTTATGGCATGTGTAAAAGATCAATTGAATAGTTTTGAACAAACCTCATGTTCATGCTCATGTTCTGAGTGATCGCCATGACCATGGCCCTCCCAAGGATGACGCCATCCCTAATAAACAAATATATGAAAGCAGTTAAACACAGACCAAAAATAAGGGAAAGAATTTATAAAGAGCCATGAAGAACAAGGGAGCTTACCAAGACTACTGGGCCATCCTGCTTCGCTCTATAAAGCACCCAAAACCTATAAAAAAAAAATAGAAAAATGCACAGAGAATGGTTTTCTTTATATACTCCACAAGTAAGCGAATATTCAACAGAAACTCTTATTTTCTATCATATTTTACTGTTTCATAGTTGTTATAAAGCATTAATCAGTTATATCCTTTTTAAATTAATAAGTGAAGTTCCAAAACATGTACTTCACAAATGAAATAGGCTGAGGACAAGAGGGGTGAGCTATTCCAAAATCCCATACCAAGTGCAGGGAACAAGAGGGTATGTGGAACACAAAGGGATGGGGGGTAAATTGGTTTCCATAGTACGAAATTCAAGGGGTATGTAGATTCGGTAAACTATTTGGGGTTGCAATTCGTGTATAGTTTTAATTTGGTACGGTATTTAGGTACGACTTTTTAGGGTTAATTGCAATATGCCCCATATAATAAATAGCTAATATGAGTTTATTCCCATAATAATCGATATTTTAGTCTCCCCTAGTAATAGTGGTACATGCTCGTTGAGCGTTTGTTTTTAAAATGTTCATATTAAGATGACCAAAATATCTTTTACAATTTTAAGGCTGAGATTCAATGTTTTGTATCTCGAACAACTCATCTCGAAGAAAATCAAAGGTCAAACCAAAATATCTCAAGAAAAATCCCATAGTTATTAAAAAAATCATCTTCTTCCCCGACTCAACTCCTCCTCCTTTCATCCTTCCTCTACCCCTC
This sequence comes from Berberis vulgaris, assembly GCA_963556465.1. Lineage (NCBI taxonomy): Eukaryota > Viridiplantae > Streptophyta > Magnoliopsida > Ranunculales > Berberidaceae > Berberis > Berberis vulgaris. The sequence goes on along the minus strand of OY747124.1, from coordinate 10,038,856 downwards.
TTCCTCCCCACCACCGCCTCTCCCTCTAATTGAGAGACAATTCACTAGTTGTTGAGACAAGCAAGGGATGCAATGGAGGAAGTTATTGAGAAAGAATTGGAAAAAGTAAAATTGTGAGTAACATCCAGGAACAAGGAGAAAAGAAACGAGCTTGAGAAACAAGCCAGAGACGGAGACATGGCAGGCTTGAGAGGTTTGTCAAGGACAATTAATCACAATTCGCAATTTATGATTAGTAACTTGTCTACATCTTCCTGGGTGAAAACATGCCTTTAGTTTGATGCTATAGATTATGAAAATACTCAGGAAAAATAAAATCTAAATGCAGCAAGTAGAAGGTTAAAGATAAAAATACTAAAATTTGTGACTCCATCATATAGAAGGTTAACAACACACATCACACTCAAATGTATAATAAAAATAACTCAGTACTCATCAATATTTCAAAACATCCAAAAAAAAATAAAAAAAATCTAGCTTTATTCATCATTTTCGGATTGGGTTCGGGTCGAATTCCACTTCGCCCTTCAACAATTGCAGAATCCACGAAATAACTGCCACCCCAAATATCTTCAATTGATGATCCAGTTTTCACATTGACCTAAAGATAGATAACAAATAACTACTAATAATACTATGAGGAATACCGAAAAATCAAAATCTTTGAAAGATAACAATTTCTTTAAATGCAAGTAGATCGAGCAGAACAGATTAAAAGAACTTTTAAAAAAAGAAGGTTTTGGTTAATTTTGGTGTGAGTAGGGAAGGGAGGGATTTACCACATGATAGCGCACATGCCCTTGCCGGTGAGTGTGTGCCATCGCTTGGGGTGGTGCATCGTGAACCCTTTGTAGGTCGTGCTGTGTCCATCTCCTCCTCCCATCTTCTCTTCGTTTGCTCTTCTTCTTCTCTCGTTTACTTCATAGTTTTCGATCTCACCAAGTTGTTCTGAGCTTCACATACAACACCATACAAATATGAATCACACACGCAATTTGGGCTGGGCCCATAGCCCATATTCTTCTTTAGTTTGGGTTAAACATGGATCTTGAGACGACATTGTTTCATTACCTTAAGTTAGGGAAGGGTCATTTTAATCGAAATCAAACATAATCAATTCAAAAGGGGAACACGACATTAATTTTCTGCAACAAGAATTCCTAAGCGCTCATGTTTGATGAATCATGAATCGACAATTCACATAATCTTTTCTTCTTTATCAAATCATTCATTTGGAATGACTGATATAAAATCATACGGTCGTCTATTTTTGCAACATTATTTCGGTTATTGATTTGGTTAGCTTTATTTATGAGATATTGGAGAAAACTAAATTAGTGAGTTATTGTTGAAATATGTCAATAAATTATTGGCTTGTACACTAGTTTTACAGGGAGTTAAAGTTTCTTTTTTTTTAACATAATCGCAAAATAGTCAAGGAGTTATTAAAGAAATCATGAGAACAAATAGAAATTTTAATTATATTTTAGATCAAACCTAATGAATATCAATTATGAAATTGTTTTATTATTTCAATTACTCGGTACAATTCAAACCGGACTCCAACCTTTTTATTCTCCAAATCACCCCTGAGTGCTACCTACAAGGCTACAATTCTATTTAATTCACTGCATCGTGTCAATGATCCACTTAGGGTTGAAAATTGAACTATCGGTTTGGTTTTTCACCTAAATCATGAACCGAACCGACTTATATCGGTTTTCAAATTTTCAAACCGAAACCAAACCGACCATTAATAAAATCGATTCGAAACCGAACCGATTCTAATTTATGCAAACCGTAACCGAACTGATCCGACTAAAATCGAACCAAAACCAAAATAAAACTGAACTGACCGACTATTTTAAATATATTATATCATTTATAAATAAAAACATATATTATTTATTATATATATTCAGTCGGTTCGGTTTGGTCGGTTAAAATCACATAGAAACCGAAAACCGAACCAACCACTTCGGTTTTGAATTTTTTAAAACCGATCCGAACAGAATTTAAACCGAACCAATCGGTTCGATTTTGATCGGTTTAATCGGTTTGATCGGTTTTTTGTTCAGCCCTAGATCATCCACCGACTTTGGCTCCCACGATTTGCCAAGTTGAGCCGGGATGAACTAATTTGAGTCGTAAATCCACCATAGACTTCTTATAATTCACCAAATGCTCTTAATGAGTCATCAATACCAAATACCAATGGATACCCCATTCTCGCATGCCTCATTTCTTTCCACGAAAAAGGTTACCAATTTTTGGCCCATTGTTCTGAAAATGGATTCCAACCCCATTCGATGACATAAGGGAGCAAGTGCCATCATAAGCTCTCTGAAAATGTAAAAACTGTGGCCAAATTAGAAACGAAATTTTTTCCATAAAATTTTTAGCAAACAAAACAAATAATGCACACATGCTTGATATACTAAACAAAACCATAGACGATTTTCATTTAAGTTAGGAATGAAACATGTCATACATATCATCATCTTACATCATTCTATTCTTGCAACATACATCAACAACTCCATAAGCTTTATTGTTTTCACTCTTATCTTATAAATGATTGAAACATTTGCACATACAACAATCAAACTAGTATTTATGCACATATCATCAGTATCTCCTCTCCTAATATCCCCTTCACTTCCAATCCTGATCATCACAAGTTGGACAACCTTCTTGAGCAATGTCAGTGATCTGAACACCTGCATCATATATCATCCCAGACTTCCAATCAACAGGAAGCACTTTGGGTGCCCAAATCCATTTCCCATCATACCCTCTTGTCACTATAAGCCTAAACTGCAATGGGCCACTTGGAACTCTGCTCGTATCCCATACTGCTCCATAGTTTCTACTCAAGGAACTCCAACTGGATGAACCAACCTGCATAACATTTCAAAATTTTCAAAGTTATAAACAATTAATTCTTGGTAGGCAAATTTTGGATTCTAAGTTTATAATATTGAGTTTCCAATTTACCTGAGCTACATCAACACCAACGATATCGGTTTGGCCGCCTTGGTATAGAAACTTAATTGCTAAATAATGTGGCTTTTGGCTTGATTCTTCCACGCTAACAGCCAAATTTTGCTTTTTGTAATCACAAGGTATTCTGTATCCATGCAATTAAGAAACTCATCATTAGTTCCACACAAATAAAATAAGCCCCATAATTAAGTATATCATTATTATCAACTTTTTAAATCAAACAATTATTTATGCCTTATAATAAAGTGGTGGGTGCAATGGTGAAACAAATCCATTGTGGAGAGCTTTTTGAAAAGCAAATGGTCACAATTTGTCTTTTGGGGTCGATTGAGATTGCTTGGTTAGCACTGAAATTATAATGTAAATAAAATCTCTAACTAACTGAACTGACCTCTTGTATTCCACATCAACAACTCCAAGCTTCAACACATCTTGGCTTTTACCCTTTTGTGCCATTGCCATGAAAGCTTTGTTACTGAGAACAAAATCTGTTTCATTGCTTCTATGGAGATCAGTCAAAATCACTTTAGTTCCTGCAGTGCTACAAAGTGCCTTGTTTTTGCACCTTATCTGTCAAACAAAGAAAACCCAAAAAATTTCAACACAAATTCTTATTGAAAAAATTATAAAGCTTCATGTGTTGTTGTGTGCAAATAAAATTATTACAAACCTGAAAACAAGCTCCACAGCCAACACCATTTCTTAGAAGAGATGGAACACCACCTGCAAGGAATCCACCATTGAAACCAAGAGCCAATGATTTATACCCACATGCTCCAGCTGCAGTAAATCAACAAAATGAAAAAAAAAAACCCATTAGTTTTTGCAATGAAATATGATCTGGGTCAGTGTCATTTTAGCTTTTCTCAATCAAATCTCAGTCTGGGTATCAACCAAATCAATAAAATAAAAATGAAATTAAATGATGATCTTACAAGAAAGAGGGGCAGAGTCATAGAAATGAGCCGCCTTGCTTTGATGAACACAACGATCACAAGCAGAAACAGACGAGATTGTAACCAAGAAAAAAAGGGAGTATAAAAGAGAGATTGCCATATTGGGTTTGTTTTGAGAGTTTGATTGTGTAGATGAAAGAGAGATGGGAAGAAGAGGAGAGTGAGTGAGATTATTTATAGGGGGAGAGAGAGGGGAGTGGAGTACAGGTGGTGAGAAAGAGGAAAGAGTGAGAAGAGATGAAATTATGATTTGATTCAGCAAATAGTTTATATGTATTTGTGGTTTGTGTGGGAATGTGGAAAGAGACAGGCATTTGAATCTTACGCGGCAAGGCCAAGGTTTTTTACCGACTTCTCTCCCTTTGTGGCATGCGCACAAACTGTCTATGTGCACAGCACAACAGCTGTAACAGAGAAAAGAGTCGGTGAGTGGATTTTGAGAGAGAGAGACAGAGAGAGGAAGTGGACTTTTGAGAGAGAGAGAGAGAGAAACAGAGAACTTTAATAGTTTATTGTTGGAATGATGATATATGTGTATTGGGAGGGGAAGGATAACCTGGTTTTGAAGCTTCTTTTTCTTGTTGTCTAGTTTGCAGATATAGACTTTTAGTTTGGGTGCAATCTAATTACCTAAAATGGGTATAATTAGGGATGGAAATGGGTCGTGTTTAATTTCGGTTGGTTTAATATAAAATTAGATTTGATATTTTCTGAAAATCAACTACTCCACACCACCATATATACTGTCTTATATCATCATGTACTTTTTTTCCCTACTAATCACACCACCCAAAAAACTTGTTTTGAAAAAAAATTAACATAAAAATAGGAGACCGATTCTGAAGCTCATCGAAACACGAAAATTGTAGTACTTTAAATTATCTAATAAACACAATTTGAATCACTTAAAAATGTTTTGAAATGAGAAATTTATGGTCAATTTACTAAAGTCCCGCAAATTTGTTCAAAAAAAAAAGTTTGTTTCTCACCATTGCATTGCCCAAGACGAGGTTTTGTCATTTCCTCGCCTGTAACGTTGTGAGATTTTTCCAAAACCTCGCATTGATCCAGGCGAGGAAATGGCAAAACCTCGCATCGTTCCTGGCGAACAGTAAATTTTTGAAAAAAATTATGAAGTTTAACCTTTACATTTGTTTTAAAAAAAATTTGAGTTGTCTTTTTTGTTTTTGTTCTTTGCCATTTTTTTGCTCTCGCCTTTCGGTGAAACACTGTGATGGATCATTTTTTACCTCTATCATCTCAATCATCCCCACCAATCAAATGGGGGAGAGACTGGTGAAGCAATCGAACCAATCAAATGGGGGAGAGAGTGGAGCAACAAGAGAAAGGAAGAGCAATCAAACCAATCGAATGGGGAAGGTTCGATTAGGGCAAAAAGGGAAAATGCAATTTTGAATGGGGGAGAAGAATTCAATTTTGATTTTGAATGGGGGAGAGGGTGTATGCTTGTTTATATTGGTGGTGTGGGAGAGCAATTGTGGTGTAGAAAATAAAGAAGGTGGTATGGGAAAGTGTAATGGTGTGGGACAATAATATATATGGTGGTGTGGAGTATCTGTTGCCTATATGAAAAGCGCATGTGCTCAATGGAACGACTAGTTTTCGATGTGCTTGCTCGAGTTGCATAAGTATTGTATATATGTGTGTTTTTAACTGATAATTTTTAAGAAAAATACTCATTGATTGATTCATGATTCCAACAAAATTGAAAAAAAAAAGTTGCTACATGTACTTGACTGTTTGGCTCGGTTGTTCAAACTCTTTGTTGCACTGACATTTTGAGACGTTTCAACTTTGATGCATAAACCTAAAATATTTAACACAAACTTACCACTTCTTATCAATAAAAACCCTTTGGTAGTTGAATTTTCTGTTTATGAGCATTAATTTGTTCTTGACAAAAGAATAAAAGTAAATGTCGTCGACAAACTAAACTTCAGTCGCGGATTCTTAACTTTCAATTTGCATACAAACATCAAAGGTACACCAACCATTGTTTTAATTTCTACAATAAATAGCAAACACTATGGTACGTTGTGTAATAGAAATAAGAAATACATCTTAAAAATATTATAAAATCACCTTGCAAACATATTCTTTCATCTGTTTGCATCGATTCTAAATTGCATAAAAGTACAATATGTTTATGATCAAACACAGGAGTTGACAAAAATTACATATTAAAAGTAATTAAATATGTAAGTGAATGCATCAATTTAAAAAATTGATGCAACTATTATAGCAAATTTGAAAAAATTACATTTAAAATCCTAAAAGTTGTACATCCAAAAATTCATAATTGGAATCATTTCTACAAAATCCCTAATCAACAACTGGAGTACTCTTCTTCTCTTGGTACTTAATTAATGTTGTTTTAGGGCTAACAAAATGTGATTGGGTGCACAAAACAAATTTTAAAAATTAAATCTAGAAAATGAAGTGGGAGGCATCGAGCCAAACAAATGGGTACACATAGCAACTCCCTTTAGAAAGTGTCATCCGAGAACTATGGTTGATTTTGGGTTAATGTTGACTCTAACTAACAAGTTTAGTTGATGGAGGTTTAACGAATCAATTAGGCAACCAGGAGGCAAGGAATGTGATTTCTAGAAATGTGTCAAAATTTTACGAAATATTTTCTATTAAAAAGTAACCAAATTTTTTTCGAAATCCGAAATATGTTGAAATTTTCCTAGAAAATAAATAAAGGTTTTAATCTCTGTATATTTTACATGCTATGATGTTATTTTAGTATTAAAAGTTTATTATGTAGTGATTCTTATATAATATATAGTCTGTATAACACTACAAATTATGTTAGACTTTTTATGTAGTATTTAAGAGTTTTAAATGCACAACTTATATTGTAAAATTCAAAATCACAATCGAAATTTTCACATTTTTTCTACACTTCACGAAATATTTCTTGGAATCGTGAGACCTAAATTAACTCAAAAAAGGAAATCACAATCCTCGCCCGGAGGTAAATTGAGTACATTTCAGTGCACTACTACTTGAGTGAGTGGTTGAAAAATGGGGTTTAAAGGAATGTTTAAACCTTGGGTATGCATTTGGTTTCCAAATTAAAGCACAAAGAAAAGAAGGTTTAGATTAGTCATACTGGTGAAGAGTTTATGCTGACGATGGGTTTTGTGAAGTGCTCAAGAGTGATGAGAAGAAAGTTTATTTGTTATTTCCACTTGACTTGAAAGCGAAGCAAGAATGACTCCAAAAACTAACAGCTAGAGCTAGACTACAAAGAAAGCTGTGTTCTTTCTTTGCTCTCATTTCGTCAACCTAACAATCTTCTCTTCCTTACATATACACCTTCCTCTGCCATTCAAAGTTTTCATAAATTATGGAACTTTCAAACTTTAACATTTTGATTGAATCAGCAAATACGGCTAAGTAGTTTCATTAGTTTTTGTCACTAGTAGCTTTGGGTAAGTTTCAATTTTGCAAAGTAGGACACTTGAGCTCAGCACTCTCTGTTGGCATTCTATTACAAGGGTGCAATAAGTGACAACTTTGATCTGCAATAAACGCGTTTGTTACATGTTTGCAGTCACCATTTTCGGACCTCTGTTCTTTACTTCTAGGATGGTATTTCAAAGTCATCTACCTTTTATGCATGACCAACGAAACCAAATTTCTGATCAGAACAAAAACAATCGCAAAAAAACTAAGACTAAAGCTTTAGTGTTTGGAGTATAGATGGCTATGACTTGTAAATCATTACACAACTGTAAGATCGACAAACAACTAGTAACCTCATGTAACAAAGTTATTACCTATGGTAAGGCACGTAGTCATGTCAGTCATGTGTTTTGACCTTTGATACATCTCCGTTAAACTCGCTTAAAAATATTAATTAAGTTAGTAGACCCAAAATTTGATTTACCTCAAGTGGGATTCGATATATTTGTCTAGCCAATATAGATAATGACGAGGCATTAATTTGGAACGGCTAATAGAGGATCAATCAAAGAGAAAAAGAAAATGATTTAATGACAAATCCCACCAACTTCAAAGATCATAAGCGCGATCCCAGGTGATTAATTGGGTAAATGGAAACATCTATATCTCAAACCGAGGATCACAAATTCATAAACTATGCCTACAACCATTCCTCATTTGTTCTCTGTTTCCTCTTTCAATTATTTTGTAGGGCAGGGGTTTGATTCAAATGGTCTTGGGAGACAACTATGGTCCATATTGGAGGTCTAACTGTAGTTTCCTTTTGGTTCCACATATATTTTGCCTCCATTTCATTCAAGATCGAACCAAGTCAAGTTGTGGTTTTTCCCTTTCCAGTTGCTGAAGAGAAGAGTCTAAGACTGTGACCAACCTACGTATCATGCAGGCTGTGAGCCGTAAACCCATGATATGATGAAAGTACTAGGCCAAGGTATGAAATATAATATCCCAGAAACGAAAAAAGGTGGCCATGTGGAACATATCCGTGTGTAGGATCATGATTTTTTTTAATATATTCCTATTTTTTATTTTTATTTTTTTTGTGAAAGGTAAGCGTGACACTGGTGAGTATAAAACTCAAGACGTGGGGTTAATATATTCCTAATGTTGGGAATGCTAAGTGTCGTTCTACTGCTTGTACCTTTGATCTGTTGTATCACAAAAATAAACACTTTTAGGAATTTTCTAATCCTAATGTTGTACCTGTAATGAAGTTAATAAACAAAGCCCACGGCACAAAAAGAACGTGTACACTGAATTATACATGGTCTAAACATGTGCAACATGAATATCAACTATATAAGAGCCTGATTTTGTTAGAATTTACATTCACTGCAACAAGTGTGTGCCGTGTTGTTTCAGTATCGTGGCACTAATACAGGTAAGATGGCTCAATATCCGTGTGCTAAGCATTAAAGGTAGATTCAACAAATCAACATCATAAAAGGCATTTCACAAGGAATAAGAAAAGAACATTTCTCTGTTGATTATCTTTTTATCTTCTGCTGTATATGTGCAAACGTAAACCTGAAACCTCCAGTTGCAGACCCTGGAAGATGCATTGAGGTTTCTGTGAACATTACTTCATTGATTCTCAGTTTCATTTGCACATCATCTTGTTTTTTCTGACAGAACAGCCACAAGATCAGTTCGAGCTTTCTCAAGAGCATCTGCCAAGTTTTCAGGCTTTCTTCCACCAGCCTGGGCAAAATTAGGCCTGCCACCACCGCCTCCACCACAAAACTTTGCTATTGGGCCTATAAATTTGCCTGCCTGAATTCCCAGACCAACAACACTGGGACTAAATGCAGCAACTAAGCTCACTTTACCTTCACCTGGACATGAGCCCAGAACCACAGCTGCAGGGTCTTGCAGGTTATTTAAAAGATACTCAGCGGCACTCTTCAGTGAATCGGCATCAATATCATCCATGTTCTCCACAAGAACGCTGCAAAAAGTAAACATCTACTACTTAAATGCATTTCCATTATATGACTATATACTATCCATCTATCAATGAAACAAATTTCCATTTTCTTCTCTTTGATGTACATAATGTGATATCCACAAGAAGTTTTACTTTCATAGTTTACCAGACAGTTAAAAGAAATTTTAGAGATTTCCCTAACACAATCCAAAATGGAATATCACAATCATAGTTTACTTTCATATACTCATGTAATTGAATCATAATGACAATTGGAAATCTTGCTAATATTTCTCTAAAAAAACACTAACAATTGAAAACTCTTTCTGACTAAAAACAGTTAAATGATTGTGATATTCCAGAGGCAGTATGAGGATTCTAACCTTATTGTTTTTGAGGTTCCAACAGAAAATGCCTTGTTTGCAAAAAGTGATGCTTTGTAGACTGCTGCTTTAGCACGTACAGTTGAAATTTCATTTCTTACCATCCGTAACTCCTCTAAAAGGCTTACCACTCTTGATGTTACATCTTCAGCTTTTACCTTGCCATGACAAATGTTTCAATTATCAATTATTAGCTAGCCCAGAAAATGTTCAAAAACTATACAAAAGAGGGAAATAAATACTAAAAATATCCTTTACTACTGAAGAAAGGAATTGATCTAGAGGAGAAACATACTTTGAGAGTGGTGCATAGTTGTCTCATATGGTTATCCCGGGCATTCATATAATCAATAAAAGCTTCACCAGCAACAGCTTCAATTCGCCTTACACCTGAAGCTATCCCCTGCTCTGAAATTATCTTAAAACCACGTATTTCAGAAGTATTCTTGACGTGTGTCCCACCACAGAGTTCCATTGAAACACTAGGAACCTCAACCACACGTACCTATGACAGAAGGAAACAAATATTATAAGGTGGTTCTAATAATCTAGGTGCTCCTTTCTATGAAGTGGTGAATTACACTTTTCCTACTTCCTTGAGGTTAATAATATCAATCCTCGTACTGCTGGGTCTCATTATAATAGGAACAAAATCATTTTTATTTTTTTCTTAAATAAAAAAATGTTTTAATTTAAAAACAAATTCACCTAATACATTGAAATGTTACAAGATTCAAACCTGCTCTCCATATTTTTCACCAAACATTGCAATAGCACCAGCTTTCTTGGCTTCAGTTAGAGGCATCACTTTTGTTTGAAGATCCGTAGCGTCACCAATCCACCTATTTATCCTTCCTTCAATTTCCATGATCTCATGGTCCAGGACTGGTCGGTGAAAATTGAAATCAAATCGTAGACGATCAAAAGCCACAAGTGAACCAGCTTGTGAGGTCTCTTGACCTATTACACTTTTAAGTGCAGCTTGTAGTAAGTGGGTCGCAGTGTGGTGAACCTGAAATATCAATGGAATCGGTCATTGAATTCAACAAATGGGAGGGTGGTCAACAAATATCAATACAAGAAACTGAGAAATTGGTACAGCAGTAAGCCACAGTGATAATTGTACAGGGTATAGGATTGAGAATTGCTAGCCTTTTTCTTTCTTTATATATATATACACACCTAAGCATTACCAATAGAAATTCTACTATGCTTCGGACTAAGAGTAATCATGTCTCGATAAGCAGCACCCAAGCACAATACATCGTTTAAAAGATTTTAAAAATAAATGAAGTTGCATTAACAATTTGCAATGATTTCAAACTTAGAGCCCAATTAAAATATCAAAATCTAACAAAAAGAAGAAAATTGGGTGACTTCTGTCAGCAATATGGATTCGAACCAATCAAAGCACCATCATCAAGATTAAAAACATCAAACCACAAATACACAAATAAAAATCCACGTTTCCAACATTTTTCCGGGGGAAATAGTAGTTAGCCAAGAGTAACGTTGGTATACGAAAGTCTCTGAGGAAAACCCTTGCAGTCTATACGTTGGTAGACAAAGTCTTTTGACAGTCTCTGGGGGAAACCCTTGCAGTCAAGCGTTGGTAGGTGTCACAACCTTGTAGCTAGCGTTGGTCAGCCGTGGATACCCTTTGTTGTCGTGGTAGGCGTTGTTGTTGGGTGTAAGTGGTCTTGCTTAGTGGTCCCGTTTGATGGTCCAGTTTGAGGTAATCACATTGCTCTTTTATGAAAATATGTTGTCCAAGTGTCTTTAGAGTCTAGGATACCCCATACTCCATCCTTTATGCAAAGAAAATCAAGTATAATTTATGATTTATATGCTAAGTATTTGAAGTAGAACAAGAGTGGCAATAATAGTTGAATCCCTTAGTTTTTACTTTTTAACAATGTTCTAAAAATCGACCTAGGCGGTAGAAAAACGCCCAGATTAATGGCTGGGCGGGTTCTGGGCAGTCTAGGTGGGTCTGGCGCGGTCTAGGCGGGATCTGGGCGGCCTAGGCGGTATGGGCGATTTTTTTTTTTTAATAAGGTTGATTGTGTTATTATTTTATTTTTCTTTCCTCTTTTTTAGAAATAAACAAATTTATTATTTTTTATTCAGTATATGTCTAAATGTAGCAAATGATGATTACTTAACGGAATTTTCAAAGGATCTGTCGGTACCAATTTTAGTAATGTAGATTTTATCAAACATGATTGAGGTTATTCATGCAATTTGAAGAAAAATAAATGAGTAGGTTTGGATATTTGTCCACAAATTCAACTTTGTATAAAGTACCCATCATGACCAAATTCAGTCATTTGAGTTTTAATAAATTTTGTTCATGATTGTTAATTTTTCATATTTTTAAATTTTGCATATGTATCTTGACATTAAATTGGATGTAATTGACAAGGTATTATGCTTAACTTTTGTAAATTATTAAAGTTATAATACAAAACCTAAGACCGCCTAGGCCCTTGGGCGCTAGGCACCTCCTCGCCGCCTAGCGCTTTTTAGAACACTGATTTTTAAGTAGCAGTTTTCAAATCATGCATTCTTTCAAAGATCACTTAAATAAATGATGAAACAATTGACCCATTCCCAAGAACCAATTAGGTCAAATACACCACAATTCATAAATCAATACCTAATACACCAAGATAAATCTTTACAAATAGAAAAGGATTTTAAGTTAAACAAAACCTATATTCAAGAAGAATTTATGCAAAATTACAACAATTTTACTCAACCACTAATGAAACCCAAAGAGATCAAATAGGGAAAATGTTTTATGAATTTTGTGAAATAAACAAAGTCAATATTCCGTTTTCCAATGGTTCGACAATCAGTGCTCAAAACCCCAAAACAATTCAACCAATACAAGAACTTCAAACTTAGAAGAACAAATTAATCAAAGACTAGTTAAATAAAAATTCATCTTAGAATCACAATCTTCAACCCGAGATTTAGGAACATCTTATCTAACCAATCTTGATCAAGAAACTCAAAATCAAACAATTAATCAAGAATTCCAATCTGAACAAAATAATTTTAGCCAAGACTTTTATACAAAAGTTAATCTTGATAATCCATCTCAAAGTCAAAATATGAATATCAATTTTAAATTATATAAAAAATTTATAAGACTAGAATTCATGGCAAATTATAACATTCAAAAGAGAAAAAAAAATTATTCAAAGCACAATGAACAAGAAAGGGATAAAATAAGACAAATATTTTATGATTTTTGTGAATAATTTCATAAACCATTCTTTCAATGGTACGAAGACAATTATTCAAAGGATAAGTAGGAGGCCACATCAGGCTTCCAAGAATCAAAAGAATAAAACATCAAACCTAAGCCTTCCCATATCACTTTCAATCACAATCCAAAATCATTTCGAATTATTGAGCCAAAATCTTATCACAAGCTAAATATCAATACTATTTCCAACCAAGATAATGACAACCTAAATAATTCTCCACCAAACAAACAAAAAAAACATTATAAACAAAAATCAAAACATCACATCACAAATCAACAAATAAAGAAAGTAATTGAAAAACAAAAACATTCTCCAGGAAGACTTTGCTTAAAATGTGGACAACCAAGTCACATAAAAAGGAATCATAACAAGTGGGAGAAAAAAGACAAATTGCTTAGATTACAATCAAAGATATTGAAATCCGAATCAAAATCGACTTATATGGATCGCAACATTCATTTTTACCAAGTTGACTTATATGGATTAAAGAGATTCTGCACAAAATATCCTTTCTCGCGTAATAAATAGACTTGCCTATAGGGGTTTCCGTACTACAAAGGGAAAAAGAGGTGGCGTGTGTGCTTTGTAAAGGGAGAGGCTTTCCTAAGAGAAATATCAAAATCCATTTTGTGTGATTCCTATGCTTGGGTAGTTTGGTTGGAACAGAACACGAAAATATGCAACCATGAGAAAATCAACATCAACAGTTAACCCTGTACCTTTGCTCGCTGTCTTAGGTTTGGATCAACTGCGGCTTCCACTTCTGTGCCAATCTCTATAGCTCCTTCCTTAATGATACCCTTATGAACAAATATATTTCCAAAAGATTTTTGCACATCTTTGATCTCCACAATAGCTCTGAGAGTACTTTCACCATTGGAAACATAGAAAAAGCCATTGTCTCCTATTTGACCACCAGATTCTGCATAGAATGGTGTCTTGTTTAGCAAAATTTCTACATCACTTCCCTCAGACACCTGAATCACTGATTTTCCATTGACCCGCAAGCCCTCTATGACTGCTCTAGAAGAAAGGGTGTCGTACCCTATAAATTCAGTATCAGATACACCTCCTGTAAATTCCGAAGCATCTCCAACAGCAAGCTTAACAACATTGTGAGCGGCCTGAGACTGTCTTCTTTGATTCTCCATTTCGATATCAAAACCATCCATGTCTATGCTAACACCTCGTTCTTCAGCAACTTCTGTTGTTATTTCTACAGGGAAGCCATATGTATCATACAAAAGGAAAGCATCTTTGCCAGGCAAACAAGGTTTACTTCCAGTTTCACGGGCAGCTAGTAGTGCACTGTCTAACAACTGATCGAGTAACTTTTCACCTCTCTCCAGTGTTTGCACAAACCGTAGTTCTTCCCTGCTCAATTCCTCGAGAATACGAGATGCACTAGCCTTAACATCTGTGTTTACTTTGGAACTTAAAGCTATTACTTTCTTTGCAAGTTCTGGTAAAAAAACTCCTTCAGCATTCCCCTTACCATCTCCTACTATACCAAGTAGCCTACCAATGCGAACAACCCTTCTAATGAGCCGTCGAACAACATAACCCCTCCCAATATTTGATGGGACAACTCCATCTGATATGAGAAAAACAATTGCTCGCATATGATCTCCAATAATCTGAAAAACGCAACAAACAATTACAAAAATGAATTCAAAGATGGCATTAAACCAAACCAATAATATTTCATGTGTATCAGCTAATATGTAGAAGACACTCCAATGGCATACTTTCAGACTGGTCTTTATATGATCATCAGCTCCATGATATGAGACCCTTGCAAGTTCTGAAGCCTTCTCCATTATAGGATAGATCAAGTCAGTTTCATAATTGTTTGGAACCTGAAACAAGCGTCAGCTAAGCTTGGTGAAATTTCAGGAGTCAACTCCATTATTATAAACAAAAAGAAGAAAGTTTGATGATGAAACAATACATTTCTGCAATCAAGCAAAAGAATAGTTTATTACCTTCTGAAGGATACGAGCCATACGCTCAAGTCCAAGCCCAGTATCTATATTCATTTGCTTTAAGGGTTCAAGGGACCCATCATCCTTCTTGTTATACTGCATGAAGACTAGATTGTAGAACTCTATAAACCTGCTATCATCTCCAAGGTCCTGCATACAATGTGGCAGAAATCAGCAAATCCAAGGTAATAATTCATTGTTCCAAGTGCAAAACATGAAAACAATACAGTTATATTAGAAATAAAGGAATACATACAGTGTTTTCATATCCTCTATCAGGATGGAAGTCATAATAAATCTCAGAGCATGGACCACACGGACCAGTAGCCCCACTGGTCCAGAAGTTGTCCTCCTCGCCCATCCTCTTTATACGCTCGACTGGCACACCAATCTGATCCAAAAACACATAGTCAAGAGTGAGATAACCAACTCTCTCCCTTGAGGAAAAAGAAAAATCTAAAGATAGGAATATCCCATGTTAACTACAAAGTGTGGATATTCAAGAAAAAGAAACACAATTAGAGAATCCATCAATGAATTCACTAATGAAACCCACTATATGCAATAATAGGTCGTGCATATGAATTGTGATTTAAATTAGGGCCTCCACTGAGTTATTGTCAAGTTGAGAGGTGATAATGACCAAACTTTGATTCCACAACTTAGCATAAAGAGGGGATCATTTGGATATCACCTTAAGAGTAACCAAAATAAAAACTCATGTATGGAAGACTCTAGAATATGTTCTATCCATAGTTTAAAACACATGGAGAAGAGATTATTTACCAGCAGTCTTAGCTCGTGCAAAATCACAGTTCAATTACCTCATTTCTCCATATAGAGAAAGCCTCATCATCGTCTTCATAAACACTGATCCACAGTCTCTCAGGAGGTAATGAAAACCTTTAAATGAAAACAGCCATTCAATCATACTGAATGAAAAGGAGGGAACATTCCAAACCAACTAAAGCCACAGAAAGTTTTTTTTTTTTACAATATTTACTTGACATGAACCATTCCAAAGCTTAACTATTTCTTAATAGCATGTTTGCCTTTTTGTGTGTTTTGTGTGCGTGTATTTCAAGGCATTACTTAACAGATAATAATAGTGATGCCCAAGATCTACAACTAAATGTGAATACATATGCATGAGCCACAACATTACACCAAATAGAATTTTAAGTGGTAAACATTTCAAATAAAGAGGAAAAGGAATTACATTAAATATGTTTGAGATTGCTCACTCCCTGGATCTGAAGGAAAAGTACACTATCTTAAGGGGATTGACAATGGAGAAATACTAATCAACCATCTAGCCAGGTGTGTTACTAGTGTAGTATATTTTTGATGTTTATAAGAAGAAATTATATTGCAGGGGAGAAACCCCAAATTGAAGTTAAACTTTCTGTATTCGTGCTTACAAGGTGTACATGTGATGAATGGAATTGTGAAGGTCGCCAGTAACTCAGGGTATCAGAAATGTTTGAGTGGAGTGTATACCATAATAAATGCCTTCATATATTAAGTGGCATAACTAACATGTGCAGTTTTTGTTCAGACCAGTCTCAAGTGCATATACAAACTGTAACTGTTTTCAGTTTTCAATTAAATAACACAAAATTTACCAATCCATAGTTCATTGCCCATCAGCGATAAAAGTTATATGCATACTCCTTGGTCGAGAGCTCCCATGCCCAAATAATTGCGTCCTTCTTGAAGTAATCGCCAAAACTGAAATTTCCAAGCATCTCAAAGAAGGTCTGATGTCTACTTGTTCGACCAACATTCTCTATATCATTAGTCCGTATGCACCTCTGAGCTGTAGTAGCACGTGGTACTAGTCTAGGCGCCTACAAGGGAAGCCAACATGATCACATTGGGTTTAGACACTTTTGACTTTGTTTTCATACTATCGATGTATAGTTCAATTTTAACGAGAAAACACCAAACTGGTAGAGTAAAACAAATTAAGAGTGATAAAACACTGTGTTCATGTTAGAAGGCCTCAAGAAAAATCAATAAATTTCTATAAATTATCAACTAAAAAGGAACAGGCTGCAGTTATATAAATGTCTTTTTAAGGGTAACAGGATCAATTTCTCGCTGATAAATGGATAAAGATTGTTTCATTCCCTCACCATCAGACAACAGAAATTAGACTTTGTTAACAGATCATGTTGGGTGGACTGTGTTTTTTTAATCTTAGGGCGTGCTTGATATTTGTTTTCGATGGAAAACATAAAAATAGTGTAGAGATCATGGAAGAGAGAAGATAAGGGAGGTGAGAGAGCGTGAAATTTGTGACCTCCCACCACCTATCTTCTCTCAAAATCATGAGAAAAAAACTTCCTGGGGGGCTAAGAATATTTTTCATGAAAAACAAGAAACATGGCTATCTTAACTTGCTCCCTCATCTCCACTATTTTCTTGGTGTTCCATGGGAAAAAATAAAAATCACACACACCCTTAAAGAGAAGTATAGCATCAAAAGCATTGACTGAATACTTCATAAGATCCCCATCTAGACTCAAAAGGAAAAACATACCCAACCAAATCCGACTTACCTTTCCAAGAAATATGGGCTTGAACTGTAGCATCCCCGCAATTGTAAGTAAAACTGTAGGATCATCTGGTACAAGGGAAGCACTTGGAAGAATCTCATGACCACGGGAAGCATAAAACTCAAGAAATCGACGACGTATGGAATCCCCACTAATTGCTAGATCCTTAGACTCATCCTCCATAATTTCTTCAGTGACAGGCTGTAACGATGCTGAAAAACTGAAAAGTCACAATAATATTCTTCACACGTTCAAAAGTGAAAAGGAAGAACAAAAACAATGTAGCTAACAAGATAGTGAACCTGATAAAGATCGTTGAACACGACCACGAGACATTACCCGACAATTCACGAAATCCCTAAAACCTATAAACAAGCCCAAAAGTTTTGTATCAGTAACTGAATAAGAAGAGTATATAAAGCTTGTTCACTGTGGATGCTAAAATTCACCACCAAAATTAACCTTCTAAGTTTTTACAGTGCTACATTTATGAATCAGGTTTTGGAGCTCCTTATATACAGAATACGAATATTTATGTTTCTTCAAACCTAATCAATTGTTGGGAGTTCACAATTTTCATTCTAATCGAATCCCTTTTGAGCAGAATCTTTAAATTGTTCACAAGGTTTTCTCAAAATTCCTTGATGAACTAATCAAAATTCAAATAAAGAAGTACGATTATCGTGAAAATAAAATGTAAAGTTGAATAATGGAGATAGAAAATGTATAAGGTGTGAAGAGATTGCCTGTGGAGGGAGCAAATTTGAAATTTGATGGTCTTCTTGAAAGAGAGAGAGTCGTGGAGACGAAGCTCGAACTGACAAAGAGAGGAATGAAAGATTTTCCTCCATGGATACTTCGGACTGAGTTCACTTCCATGGCCAACTTCGCGCCTTGTTCTCTCTCTTTGAGTGATGAGTTTTGTTGTTCGCTATTTGATAAGTTGGAGAAGATAAGCTTTTGGTATTAACCATCCAAACAAGTTGGGCTTGCTTTATTAGGCCTTCTTTTTGTCAAAATTGGGCTTCTCATGTTTTTTCTCCATCAGACTTCCCCAATTCTAATTGTCGAGGAAACCAGCGAGGAAAACAGCGAGGGAGGGAGGACCCTCCATCCCCCTCGCGATACGTGTAAGGGATGGGATGCACGCATCACGAGGGAGATGAAGGGTCTCGCTGGTTTCCTCGCCAGTTAGCCAAGTTCAT
Organism: Berberis vulgaris; assembly: GCA_963556465.1. Classification (NCBI taxonomy): domain Eukaryota; kingdom Viridiplantae; phylum Streptophyta; class Magnoliopsida; order Ranunculales; family Berberidaceae; genus Berberis; species Berberis vulgaris. The sequence continues at coordinate 10,020,057 of OY747124.1, read as the reverse complement.
CAGACTTTATCAAGTTCAAGGGTATTAGTTATTGGGTGATTCTAGATGTTGAGGAAACGGGCGAGGGAAGCTCCCTCGCACGTGTTTTTTAAAGCAGAAGGAATCACTCACTCTTTCTCTCATGGCGTTCTCTCTCTCACCCCGTTACTTTCTCCCTCCCCACCAAAAGAACAAAAACGCAGCAGCAGGGAGGGTTTCTCCCATTTGGATCGAAAAGAAGAAAACCCTCTCTCCTCTTCCCTTTCTCAGATCGAAGAAAACCACTGAAGCCTTCCCTTTCTTCCCCTTTCTCAGTCGAAGAAGAAGACATACAACCCATCTCAGATCGAAGATTCAAATTATCATTAGTTGTTGCTTGCGGGTTTTGGCAATTATGTATGTATGTATGTTGCATTCGAAGAAACTCTTGTGTTTTTTTGTTTATGTTTGTTGTGTTGTTTACATATCTAGCAGATTTGGAAGACTTCAAAGCATCAAATGTGTTATCGCAGGGAAGAATCTTCACTTGAGATTTACCTGCAGAACTGGTGATGCAATGGGGATGAACATGGTGTCTAAAGGAGTTCAAAATGTGTTGGATTTCCTTCAGAGTGATTTCCCTGACATGGATGTCTTGGGTATCTCTGGTAAGAAGACCCACCGACCTTTGTATTTGATTTACCTTCAGAGTGATTTACCTTTGTATTTGATAAGATTTGCTTGAATTTGGACAAAAAAATTTAATGGGTTCTTAATTCTCAATTTAGATATATTCTTGGTGCATTGAATCAACTTTACGAGAGTGGGAACATGTCAACAAACTTATATATTGATTTTGTTTGTCTAATTGTCTTTCCAAAAGAACTAATCTTTTATATGTTTTGTATTGATCCAGGTTGGTACAGTGGGTGGTGGAACCCAACTAGCATCTCAATCAGCTTGTCTTAACCTACTTGGTGTCAAGGGTGCAAGCCAAGAAATGTCAGGTGCCAATGCAAGGCTCTTGGCCACCATTGTAGCTGGTTCAGTTCTTGCAGGAGAGCTCTCCTTCATGTCGGCCATTTCAGCTGGACAGCTTGTTAAGAGTCACATGAAGTACAACAGATCAAGCAAAGATGTCGCCAAAGTTGGTTCATGAAGTAGTTGAAGGATCTTTAATGGATTTACTTTGACATTGTTGCTTTCAAATGTAATTATAGTTCGGTGGTTGTTGCGCATTGAATTTGCAAGAAATTTTTGCTCAGACAAGAAGCCAGCAGCAGTGAATTGGATTGAAGGAAGGGGGAAGTCAGTTGTTTGTGAGGCTGTTATCAAAGAAGAGGTGGTAAAGAAGGTGTTGAAAATAACAATTCCAACTTTAGTTGAGCTTAACATGCTCAAGAACCTCACTAGGTCAGCTATGGCTAGTGCTTTGGGTAGCTTCATTGAGAATGCAAAGAGCAGTTCATTGAGAATATTCTCTGCACATAATTTATTTGATTTACTCAACATTGACATACATCTCCTGCAACAGTACAATTCCACAATCTTGTTTGAGATCAGTTTTTATTTTCAGTAATTTTCGGCAATTGTGTAACACGAATATGACTTGGTCATTGATTCCATATATTTTCAGCAACAGTACAATTCCATATATTTTTGTTGTATGTTTTTATTCATCGCTTTGTGATTGTAGCATAATGTTATCAACATATACATCAATGAAAACTTGGTCATTGATTGCCGATGAGATGGGGCCATAGTGCATGTTGGAACCTGTTCATCACACAATGCTACCAAAAGAAACAACTGGACTGTTCAAAACTAAACTACAATAAAGATTGACATACAATTAGAACGGCACATTACAAAAATTTGAAACCCCTAATGATGTTGACAAAGTAGAGCACTATGGAAGCTCCCTGAACTAGCTTTTGACATGATTGCCAACTTTAACTTTACAACCATTTGAAAAAGGCAAGAGGATTGGAGAGCAATCTGCATGAAAATGTGAAATGGTTCAAGAAGAAGAATGAAAAAATACAATGATTTGAAGGGTCTTCTAGTGCTCTCCTCTCCCTTCCTTGAATCTAAGCCACATTGATGTCCTTATTTTTGTGTGGAGGGGGGATTTGCCAATGTGGGGTTTGTTTGCTTCAACTACTTCATGAACCAACTTTGGTGACATCTTTGCTTGATCTGTTGTACTTCATGTAACTCTTAATAACCTGTCCAGCTGAAATGGCCGACATGAAGGAGAGCTCTCCAACAAGAACTGAACCAGCTACAATGGTGGCCAAGAGCCTTGCATTGGCACCTGGCATTTCTTGGCTTGCACCCTTGACACCAAGTAGGTTAAGACAAGCTGATTGAGATGCTAGTTGGGTTCCACCACCCACTGTACCAACCTGGATCAATACAAAGCATATAAAAGATTAGTTCTTTTGGAAAGACAATTAGACAAACAAAATCAATATATAAGTTTTGTTGACATGTTCCCACTCTCCTAAAGTTGATTCAATGCACCAAGAATATATCTAAATTGAGAATTAACAACCCATTAATTTTTTTTGTCCAAATTCAAGTAAATCTTATCAAATACAAAGGTAAATCACTCTGAAGGTAAATCAAATACAAAGGTCGGTGGGTATTCTTACCAGAGATACCCAAGACATCCATGTCAGGGAAATCACTCTGAAGGAAATCCAACACATTTTGAACTCCTTTAGACACCATGTTCATCCCCATTGCATCACTAGTTCTGCAGGTAAATCTCAAGTGAAGATTCTTCCCTGCGATAACACATTTGATGCTTTGAAGTCTCCAAATCTGCTAGATATGTAAACAACACAACAAACATAAACAAAAAAACACAAGAGTTTCTTCGAATGCAACATACATACATACATAATTGCCAAAACCCGCAAGCAACAACTAATGATAATTTTAATCTTTGATCTGAGATGGGTTGTATGTCTTCTTATTCGACTGAGAAAGGGGAAGAAAGGGAAGGCTTCAGTGGTTTTCTTCGATCTGAGAAAGGGGAAGAGGATAAAGGGTTTTCTTCTTCTAAAGGGTTTTCTTCTTTTCGATCCAAATGGGAGAAACCCTCCCTGCTGCTGCGTTTTTGTTCTTTTGGTGGGGAGGGAGAAAGTAACGGCGTAAGAGAGAGAACGCCATGAGAGAAAGAGGGAGTGTTTCCTTCTGCTTTAAAAAACACGTGCGAGGGAGCCTCCCTCGCCCATTTCCTCGACATCTAGAATCACCCTTAGTTATTACATCTTGGGTTTAGAGTATTAGACAACATCATCACTAGCCTCCATAACTTTTTTTTTCTTTATTAATTTCTACTCTTCATTTTTTTATTTAACTTTATTTTTACTAAATTGGACAATATTTGAGATAAAAAATATATTATCTCATATTTTATTTTCTGTAATATATAGGATTGGAGATCTTTTACAAATCAATGAGAATTTTTATGAGTTTATTATAAAATTTTAGAGCATCTCCAAGAGATTCCTTAAAGTCTCTTTAATTCACGTATGACAATTTTTAAAAAGAGGATATGCTATTTTTTTGCTCCAACAATCTCCTTAAATATGACATGGCATTGAGGTTCCTCTTAGGAGTGTGAATGAGCTTATTAGAACATCTCCAAGAGTCTACTTATCAAAAAAGACTCGTTAATTCATTAAAATTAATGATACATCAAAATAAACCGTCATCATAGCCATACATGTGACAAAAATCATTTATCACAAGGATCAGGTATCCCAAAACTGGGCCAGCTCATAAAATCGAAAGAACGCAAAACCAATCATAAAAGCCCAAACATGGGTCATGAGAAGAAATCATAACTAAGGCCCAAATCCAGACCCGAAGAGTTCTCTAATAAAGAAGAGAAATGTTGCATAAAGAGTCATGGAGGGCATTACGCCTCCACGAACGCGACTTCATAAATGAGGAGACTGTTACGAAGAATGTCTCATTCTATTGCGCCTCACATGCTTAAGCCACGCAGATAATTAACCGCGATCATTATATAAGGTAAAGGGAACAATCGACAAAGGTATGCAACTTTAACTAAGTTTTGTCCAGTTTTACTTTCTTCTCCAACAAAGTTGCTGACTTAAGAATTAGAGTGTCTTCGGCCACCAAAAAGATGATCCTTGATAATCTAACATTTGTTTTGCAGGTCAAACTTACTGGAAAACGAGATTTGGACGCATCAGTTTGGCGCCGTCCGTGGGGAACGACAAGTTTCCTTTTTAAAAGGAAGATCCACAGTAACAAAACTCATTAAAATCTAAACAACGATCAAGAGGTTATTAGAACAGATGGAACACTCTACAAACCCTCAACCCAGCAACAATCACAGTAACCCTCCTACTAGCGATGCTACATTGCCAACAACCCACGATCGAAACCCAACGTTAACCACCGGGCGTATTGCGCTCGACAGTCAAAATCCACAGCATGCAGTAGCTCAGACAATCTAGACATCCGGCGACGTTGCTACAGACCCTCGGGTAGATTTGCTCATTACCCAGATGAACCACATGATGAAGATAATGGAGAAACTCACTCAAGAGTGCGCTCAGTCAGCCAACCCTATCCAAGCGTCGCCTCAGCAAAACTCTACTAACCAAGCCCGAGAAAGCAACGAGGTTCCTGCCTAAGAAAGCAACGAGGGGAATCTCGAAAGCAAGGAACCTCCCCAAGATAAGATTCCATAGAGTAACGAAACACCTGTTGAAATCTTGTTCAGGATCAGAGTCACAAATCCTAATGTATTGTACGAGCTAACAAAGTCACCATTCTCTATGATAACTTTCATGCCAAAGAAGTTCACCCCACCAAAGTTTGAAGCATATGATGGCACCACCGACCCAACAGACCATTTGCAACAATTTCACCACATGATGGCGTTAAAGGAAAATACATAATCCATCTTATGCAGAACGTTTTCGACTAGCCTTACCTTGGTTCAATAGCTTACTACCGAGGTTGATAGACTCCTTCCAAACACTAGCCACTGCCTATATCACAAGGTTTATCAGTAGTCAACGGATGAGGAAAGGACTGTACTACATGTTTCAAATCAAACAGAAGCCTGAGGAGACAATAAGGGAATATGTCGCCCGTTTCACTAATGAGTTGACAATGATTGACTAATGAAACGATGACACGACCACTGTTACTTTCACTGTTGGACTGAAAAGATTACATTTTTTATGCTCTCAAACTGGAACCCCAGAAAAACATGGCGATTATGTTGAAGACCGCCTAAAAACACATCTCTTTCGAGGAGATGAAAGCTGTCAGGAAGAAAAGTGATCACGAAAGGGAAGGCCACTCAAAGAAGTGAGAAATGAGGGAAATGAGAGATGACGGACCCCGAGAAGATAACATTCAGTCAAAAAGGCATCGGACCAATGGGAGGGCTAAATCCAACCAACAAGAGTCCAGAAAGCTGCAGTCGGCAAGGCCTAGACATGAGCGGGTAACAAGTGTGATGAAAAAGACATACAAATCGTACACAACCTTAAAAATGAACCGGGCCAATATACTGAAACACATAGCGAAATGGGAGGACGTCAACCGACCATTCAAAATGAGAGGAGACCTAGAAGGGAGAGATAAAAATAAGTATTGTTCCTTCCACAAGGATCACGAGCATGATACATAAGACTGTTACAATCTAAAAGATGAAATTGAGCATTGGGTTCAGAGAGAACGACTCAGCGAATTCATCGGAATGCTAGACAAGCAAACCAAGGGAAAGAAAAGTGCAGACACCACTACAGGATCAAAAGAACAACCCAAGGAATACACTACATAGCCGAAGGGAACAAAACGATCAACCCAATTGAAGAAGAAATCAAAAACACCTCCCACTCGAGCTGATCTATATCAAAGTAGGAGTATTAATGCCGTCAAACGAAATCAGACAAACTAATATACCCATTCACGGCAAAAGAACATGGAGAAGTTTGCACTAGCCAACTAACACAATTCGAAAACCTTACAGACAGATGCAAGCCTTACTCGTATTACCAACGACGAAATTGACGACAACAAACTAGATAGACCTCAACAGTTGTTGTTGATGTGAACATGATTGGACAATTTGGCGCTGGTGTGAGCATGATTGGACAATTTTGCATTGATGTGAGCATGATTGGCAAAATTAGCACTGCTCAGTTATCGAATTATAAAACACCTGAGTCCATTAGCTACAACAACATATTCAACGAACAACGAGATGCAACAAAAAAATTAAACTAATAGCAAATCTGACAGCTTGAAGACATAGACGATACACAACAAAGCAACAAGGACTAACCCTTTAACAACACAAGGATCGACGTCAACCGAACAAAGGTCAGAAGGACGAAACAAACTTTTACGAAAGGACTCTACAACTTAGCGTAACTTTTTGGAAAATAACAACCCTAGAGGGATATCAATAAACCTACAAGTTTGAAATCCCCATCTTATGCGTGAACAACGGAATCAAGGCATCAAAGGTCGGAAATACGGAGAAATCGACATATCAAGCCAAAAAAGATTAGGACACAAGTCAGATATACATAATAAACTAATGGTCTGATCAACCACGAAGTAAAAGTTGGACGAACGAGTCAACTTACTTAAATAAAGAACTTCGGGTCGACTAATACGTCGAACCAACGAAGTAAAAGTTGGACGAACGAGTCAACTTCCTTAAATAAAGAACTCCGGGTTGACTAATACGTCGCACCAAAGAAGTAAAAGTTGGACGAACGAGTCAACTTACACATAAAGAACTTCGGGTTGACTAATATGTCAAACCAACGAAGTAAACGTTGGATGAACGAGTCAACTTACTTAAAATAAAGAACTTCCGGTTGACTAATACATCAAACCAACGAAGTAAAAGTTGGACAAATGAGTCAACTTACACATAAATAACTTCAGGTCGACTAATACGTCAAACCAACAAAGTAAAAGTTGGACGAACGAGCCAACTTACACGTAAAAACTCCGGGTCGACTAATACGTTGAACCAACGAAGTAAAAGTTGGACGAATGAGTCAACTTACACATAAAAACTTTGGGTCGACTAATATGTCGAACCAACAAAGTAAATGTTGGACAAACGAGTCAACTTACTCATAAAAACTCCGGGTCGACTAATATGTCAAATCAAAGAAGTAAAAATGTTGGACAAACGAGTCAACTTACTCAAATAAAATTTTGGGCTGATTGATACATCAGACCAACGAAATAGAAGTGGAGATGAAAAAGTCAACTTATATACTTCGAATTGACTAAATATGTCGAACCAACGAAGTAAAAGCCAAGACGAAAAAGTCAACTTGCTCCGAGTCAATTGGCACGTCAGGAAGAATGAATAAATTCAACCTACTTCGGGTCAACCAACACGTCAAACAACCAAGGCAATAACAAACGAGTCAACTTATTCAACCCTATACTTCGAATTAAGAAATTCGAACATGATTCAAAATGTAGCCGTAAAGGCCTTCTGGCCGATCAAAAAGTCGAACCGGGAAGCATAAACTAGAGATACGCAATACAACTTACTTCAACAACTATGACGGACCTAAAATTAAAAAGGTACGAGTCAATTCACATGCTACGACACATGCAATTAATCAACACACACAGTCTAAGACAAATTATGACTACGATGGATAGACATGCAAACAAGAATACTAAGAAGGAAAGTTTGTTTCATTAATAAAACTATTCTATTACATCTGGGGAAGAAGGTAAAGGAGTGGGAGATAAAACGAAGGCAATCACAACATCATTAGAGATATCGTCTGATGGACAAAGGGAAGCCGCATCACTAGTAAGAAGGGACGAAGCTATTTCTTCGGAAGAAGAAGGAAGCAATGGTTCTTCAACAATTGGATCACTCGAAGATCTCAAGACACCTTCTTTACCGTTTTCATCTTCGAAGACTTGATCAACCAAATGACGGTACTTTAATAAATCAACACTGAGCCCCTCGGTATAATAAAAAAGGTCAATCCGCCCATCAACGACTTGCTTCCAATCCCATCCGCAATGTGAAGTCTGTCATTGGCGGAAGCAAGTTCGTTCCTAGTCGTCCCTCAGCGGTGGTAAAAATCACGAAAGTATTTTCCTTGACCTTGTTGAACAACTTTTAACTGCTCCACCCGTTTCTCAGCAACATCACGATTAACAAATTGCTCAATCACAGCATGTGCAACCTCATCATAAGTTGCCTTCTTGGCTGACATCTCCTTCTCCACATTGCGCAAACGCACACAGACCCCATCCAACACGATCCTCAAAAACTCGAGCTCAACTGTGGACTTATCCCGCGCACCCTCCACTTCAATCAACGAGCACCGAGTAGCCTCGACGACTTTCTCCAATTCTGCGCATCGTGCTTTCAGCACATCGAATTGAGAAAGGACGTGAGAAAATACCAACAACACTGCCAACTTCCTTTCCAAAGAAGCCGCCTGGTCACGGCCAGCTCGATAAACCGAGCCCATCATCCCTACATTAGTAAGATGATTCATCCCGTCCATTACCTGCTTAAGACTGTAATCAATATGAATGCTTGGATCCAATACGGGCATCTAAGGTCTTTTCACCAACCGCCTGTGCCATTCATTTATCAACCTACACTCACCATTTTGCACGTCAAGCTAAGTAAATAAGAAAAACTTTTCGTCTGATTTGATACCAATGTCTTTTGGGCTGGGCTCCATCCAACTAATCCGTGGATGGAAAACGCAGGGATCTGGAAGCACAGAGGAACCACCCCCAATAGCTGGAAGAGTAGGCGGAACAACGGTAACAACAGAAAAACCACTCTTGCCTTTCTAATGGGGAGCAGCCGTAGCAGGAGCAGAACAAATATTAGTGGCAGCAGGAACAGAAGAATCCAAACGAGCGGGAGAAGAAACTAAGAATCCAGCCGCCTCATTGACATTAATGGAATGAGATCGAGAAGGAAGAACCTCAAAACTCGACCATTACTAACGACCTCCTTAGACTGCTCCACCGCTAACTGGAGCATCTTGTCATCGATAGCCCGATGGTCATCGTCAGACCATTCAGCAACGTTCGAAACACCATAGGCGGAAATAAGTCTATTTTCATTATCATCCAAAGGGAAAGTAGTCACCTTTTCACTTTTCACCAACACCAACCTCATCTCCTCAACCTCCTCGAGGGATAAGCAACCCTCTTCCGCAACATCCTTACCAGAAAGACTCGAATGAGATGCAGTCCGAACGACACCACAAGTACAAAGTCGTTTCTTTTTCGAAACTTGGTTAGGATCTACCAACAATCGATTTGACAGACTAACGAGCCTCGAAAGTTTCCTCTTCCTGAAAGTTGGGCCAACAACACTGACGCAGACAAGAGCATCGACATTCGTAACACGCCTATCTGAACTCACTATCCAAGCAATGCTAGCACCACTAACACCAGTAAGAGCAACGCGAGCAGCAATCTCCTCAGCACAGGATCCAGTAAGCAAGGCCCGCTCAGCCTCATTCATAGTATACAAGCCGCTACGCTCCAAAATGTCCTCAGAGAGAAATGCTTCCATGGAAAACACAAGAAGCTTCAAGAATTGGTCACTGACCATCCGCTCATCCGTTGTTAATTGTAGATCCTTCCGTTTATTAGGAACTCGGAACAACCACAAAATCAGACGACCTCGCAGTTGGAAGCAGCCAGAGTTTACAGAAGCATAAAACCAGGACCTTGACCAATCTCAGATATCATCATTGAGTTTCCCAAAACAAGCAGGAGAACGGAGGAAATAAATATCCTTGGTCACCACAAACCAACCACTGAATGTAGGACTTTAATAGTCAAAGGAATGCCAGATAGCATGGCCCTCGCATAAAAAGAAACCATGACCTTCCAACCATTAAGACCCATTTGGGCAGAATGAATGCCCAAAAGATCTAGATACTCCCAAAACAACTCTGGAACTGGGAATAGAAAGCCAGAAAAGAACATGCTCGAATATAGTGCAATGTACCCAGACCTTGGACGACAATGACTATCGTTTTGTCTAGGCAGAATATCTTGAGGTCAGGTGACAAATTATAGTTAGAGCGAAGATTGTCCAACATCGCTTGAGAAACTTCTTTGGGAGAAAAATAAGCTTCACTAGCAGCAAGCGCCTCACTGCCTAGTTTATCGTCAACAGACATCGCTAAATAATGGAGAAGCAAGGAAAATGAAGCGGATGAAGGAAAAGAGAATGCTAATTTTAAAGATATTGTAAAATGGAACAAACCCATCACGCCCCCTTTTATAGAGCCAAGCGATGAAGGGACTGATCATGGGACGGCGTGCGAGATATGATGGCTACACGAAATTCCCAAAATGTGTGGAAAGACGAATGGGTGAGCAAGAAATTGAGACACCAACCCACCAAAAGCTTCTGACAACATTAAATGCGAAACAATGATAGAATCTAAAATCCAACCGTCACGAAGTTAGTGGCCACGCCAGCGTACCTACTAATTGAGTGGAGAGTAGCTGATGATACATCAAAATAGACCGTCATCACGGTCATACATGTGGTAGAAATCATCCATCACAAGGATAAGGTATCCCAAAACTGGGCCAACTCATAAAGCCAAATGAGGGGAAAAACAATCATAAAAGCTCAAACATGACCCATCAGAAGAAGTCATAATTAAGGCCCAAATCCATGCCTGAGCGAGTTTTCTCTTAAAGAAGAAAAACGTTGCATAAAGAGTCGTGGAGGGAGTTACGCCTCCACGGATGCATCTTCATAAAGGAGGAGACTGTTACGAAAAACTTCCCCTTTCGTTGTATCTCACATACTTTAGCCACGCAGATAATTAACTGCAACCATTATATAAGGTAAAGGGAACAATCGACAAAGGTATGCAACTTTAATTGAGTTTTGTCCAGATTTACTTCCTTCTCCAACATAGTTGTTGACTTAAGCATCAGAATGCCTCGACCATAAAAAATGTGGTCCTTGGTAGTCTAACATCTGTTTTGTAGGTCAAACTTATAGGAGGACGAGATTTAGACACATAAAAAATAATATATATTAAGGAGCGCTTAGATAATAAAAGCATAGATTTTTTAATGACCTCCAAGAACTACGTTAAAATCCCTAATTTGTTAATATTTTATTATTATATTTTAATATGTGGGCTCGATAGGTATACAAAACTATTAAACATTTATTTATAGTTTTGAAAAAATGGTTAAACTTTGGGTAAATTTTGATGTTGGTCCATTCTACTTGATGATACATCAAATAAGACTGTTATCACAGCCATACACGTGGCAAGGATCATCCATCATGAAGATCAAGTATCCCAAGACCAGGCAAATTTAAAAGCCCAAAAAGGGCGACTCCAGTCATAGAAGCCCAAACAAGGACCGTCAAAATAAATCGTAGTTAGATGCCCAAATCCAGGCCCGATAGAATTCTCCCTTAAAGGGGAGGAAAGTTATAGAGAAAAGAAGTCGTGGAGGGAGTTACATCTCCGAGGACGTTTCTTCATAAAGAAGGAGACTGTTACAGAGAACGTCTACCCATGTTGCGCCTCACATGCTTAAGTCACACAGGGAATTAACAACAACCATTATATAAGGTAAATGGAACATTCGACAAATGTATGCAATTCTAACTAAGTTTTGTCCAAATTTATCTCTGTTTCCAACTGAGTTACTGACTTAAGCAACGAAGTGTCATCGGCCAGCAAAAATGTGGTTTTTGGCAATCTAACATTTGTTTTGCAGGTCAGACTTACAGGAGACTAGATTTTGGACGCATCAGTTTGGCGCCGTTCGTCGGGAATGACAGTTTCATTTTAAGAAGAAAGTCTGCAGTAGGAAACTTCTTCAGTTCTGATCAGCGATTGAAAAGCTCTCATGACAGATGGACACTCAACAGACCATCAACCTTGCAACGATTAAAGCAATCCTCCAACCGATGAAGCTGCATTGCTACTGATGATGCACCAAACCGTCCTCTCTGATTATCATCGTACACATGTCAGGATAATCTCGTCAACAAAACAAAGCAGACTTGATTTCCTATTCAATCGAGAGAGGCCCAGACAACATTAAGCCCATTATTGGCAAATTCCAGAACATTGGACCCGAATTGTAGCGCCTTAATAAGACCATGCGTCACGCGGTCAAGCCCAATAATCATAAGTCCTGATAAGGCAAGAGTAAGCCTTGATAAGGCAAGTATATGGGGGATCGACCAAAGACAAGCAGGCTGACAATACATCGGTTCCAACAAGGAAACAAATACTAGAATATAAGTCGGACAAGGAAACTTACTTGCATGGACAACACTCAGAAAATGAAACTTCTCTCGCAGATCTAGGAGCACAATTCATGTAGGAAAACTACCCCACATGGACAGCTCCCAAACAGGAAAGGATTTTCAGCAAGATCTTTTTCTCTAAACTACGTCACCAAAGGCCTAGCCAAACAAGGACTCTCACATTATAAAAGGGATATAAGGTTGATGAACTAAGGTACGCTACAGAAACCCAATTTACAACTTTAAGCCTCTCCTAAGCCTTATCTAACTTAAGCATCGGAGTGTAATCGGCCGCAACACAGTGGTCTTTGGCTCACGTGTGCTACTTGTGAAGGTCTAGGTAAAGGCGAAAAATGAGAGCAAAAATTGACTACATCAGTTTGGCGCCGTCCGTGGGGAACGACGAAGTTCCTCAGAAGAAACAATAGTACCATTTTTCCCAGAAAACCATAAAGATGGTGACAACAAGATCTCGCACCTATGGAGATGATGTTGAGCCCTCGAACGCTCGAACTAACATAGCGTCATTCGTTCTGGTGCCACCACCACTACCGCGGGAGGATCCTCTTCAGGACCCCGCACCGGTGGTGGCCACGACAGACCCAAGTGTGGATATTCTGTCAACTCATATGCAACAAATAATGTGAACGATGAAGATACTCAAATCCATGAAACAGAAGCCGGATGAGACGTCGAGGGCATACGTCATGCGATTCAATGATGAGTTGACTCTCACCAACGGTTGTAGCGGCGAAACAACTGTCACAACCTTCACTGCAGGTATGAGGAATGGCAAGTTCTATAATTTCCTTACCTTGGACCCCCAACCAATATGGCAGACTTGTTGAGGGACGCCCAGAGATATATCATTCTAAACGAGATGTTGACCGCCAAGAATGAAACAGAACCCAAGAAGAAACCCTCTGTCCTCAGGGATAAGAGGAGGGACGACGACGGAGTGTACGTCCTGCACGGAATGTGCTCAGAGACTAAAAATCCAACAGGTCCCAAAAAATTGTTTCGTGAATTGCGGACCAAGTCATCATTTGAGAACCAACGAGTACAACACGTTTGCGCCCAGAGCCCGAGCCTGTCCCTGACTTTCATAGATAGGGCCTCCAGAGCGTCCGCAATCCGCATGACGATGCCCTGGTAATATCAGTCTTCATAGCAAATTGGGAAGTGAGGAGGTCTTTAGTAGACACCGGAAGCTGTTTGAACATATTGTTCCTCAACATGTTCCACAATATGCAACTGAAGGAAGAAAACCTAAGCCCCTCAACAAATCCCCTGGTCGGACTCAGCAAGGAGAAGTACTTCCCTGTGGGGAAGATAAATTAACAATAGTGGCGAGAGAACCACGATTTCAGAAAATAATTCTTAGAGGATTCATGGTGGTCGATGCACCGTCCACCTACAACATCATCAAGGGGTGGCACTGGCTTCACAAGATGGAGGCGGTAGTCTCCACCTTACACCAATGTATCAAGTACCTCGTCAATCAAACAGTAGCCACAATACGAGGAAATCAGCTGGTTGCCAGAGATTGTCACTAACAAAAGATGGCTCAATACTACAACAAGAAAGTCAAGCCACATGAATTCAACGTAAGCACTAAAAAATCGGAAGTAGGAAAGTTGAACTCGAATTGGGAGAGGCCCTACAAAGTGACTGAGGTCAATAGTCCAGGGACGTATTGATTGGAAGACATGGATGGTAGAAGCCTTATGCGACATTGGAATGTAGAACACCTTAAAAAATATTATCAATAAAGGATGTTTGCTTTTTCCAAAATTCCACTACTACTAATCAATCTTCTATTACCTGACTCCCACCCACTCAGTGAATTAGATAAGCCAGTACACCAGAGTCAGGTTTATCAGACTCGACCAGAGCCTAGTCAGCTTCGGCGGACGATGATGGCTTCTAGTTCTCTCTAACGCTCAGTCCGTTAAGCGGGTGCCAACGGTCTAGAGAGTGGCAGCTTAGTCAGTGCTCATGTAGCCTGGAGAAGACGACTTGCTAGGGATCATTGTCCAACTATAGATAATGATCGCCAAACTTATTACTTGAATCCTAGTCCAAATAAAATGAGTGACGAACCTTATCACTCCAACACCTAGTCTGCTAATAACAGACGACAATGGGCTAGAAACGGGAGCTTAGTCAACACTCATACATCCTGACATAGGCTCGCCAGGATCATTGTACTCCCGCGAGCAATGATTGACAAACCTGATCAAAACTTAGGCTCCGCTTGGTATAAGGTAAAAGATTGCAAATGCTAAAGTTTACGACAATTACATAAACTTGGGTGTTTGGTTGACTTTACGAAATGGAAGTATTTGAATTTGAATTCAGAACCTCCACATCTTCTAGTTATAAAATTTTGCAAAACTTTGTGGGACAAAATCTCCCACATCACTTTGTAAAACTCTCATCGTCTTTTCTTACTTGAATTCTACTCCCAACTCTTAAAAAACACCCCAACCATCATCACCACAACCACTGCCATTGTCATCACCACAACCACCATAGCCACTGCCATCACCTCAACCACCATAACATAACCACCTTCACCACCACCGAAACCTCCACGATCACACTACCAAACACTATTAACCACAAACACCGCCTATTTCACTACTGCCACCATAACCATTATCGCCACCACCACCACAACTACCATAACATAACCAACACTACCACTATAGCATAATCACCACAACCACCACCATTACTACTGATGATACATCAAAATAGACTGTAATCAAAGCCATACACCTGGCAGGGAACATTCATCAACAGGATCTGGCTCCCCATCTACTGGGTCAGCTCATAAAATCTGATAAGGTTAAAACCGATCATAAAGTCCAAACAAGGCTCACTATAAAAAGATATAATCAAAGCCCAAATTCAGGCCCGAACAAATCAAAGCCCAAATCCAGGCTCGACACGAGTTCTTTCATAAAGAAGAGGATTGTTACACGCCTCTACGGACGCATCTCCATAAAGAAGTAGACTGTTACAAGAAACATCTCATTCCTTTGTGCCTCACATGCTTAAGTCATGAAGAGAATTTACCACGACCATTATAAAAGGTAAAGGGAACATTCGACAAAGGTATGCAACTTTAAATGAGTTTTGTCAAGATTTACTTTCTTCTTCAAACAGAGTTGCTGACTTATGCGTCGGAGTGCCTTTGGCAACCAAAAAGGTGGTCTTTGGCAGTCTAACATCTGTTTTGCAGGTCAAACTCTCAGGAGGACGAGATTTGGATGCATTAGTTTGGCGCCATCCGTGGGAAACGACAAGTTTCTTTTCTAAAAAGAAGATTTCACAATGACGAAATTCACCAAAGTCTGATAAACGATCAACAAGCTATCAAAACAAATGACATACAATACAGATCCTCAACCCGACAACGATAACAATAACTCTCTTACTGGCGACAATGTGTCACAAGCAGCTTGCGAACAAGACGCAACTCAAATCATCGAGTCAATGACACCCGACAATCAAGATCCACAGCATGAATTAGCTCAGACAACCCAGCCATCTGGTGACGCTGCCACGGATCCTCGGGTAGACCTGCTGATGGTCCAGATGATCTACATGATGATGATGCTTAAAATACTCACCTAAGAGCGCATTTAGGGAGTGACGAAGTTCCAGCAGGACCCCTACAGGGAAACCTCGAGAGCAATGAACTCCTCCAGGGCAAGACTCCACAGTGTGACGGAGCACTTGCTGAAATATCGTTTAGAATCGGAGTCACTAACCCAATGTATTGTGCGAATTAGCCAAGCCGCCATTCTCCAATGCCTACATGATAACCCCCATGCCAAAGAAGTTCACTCCATCAAAGATAGATGTATATGACGGCACTACCGACCCAACAGATCGCCTAAGGTACTTCCACAACATGATGACGTTAAAGGAGACTACAGAGTCAATCCTGTGCAAAACATTTTCGACTAGCCTTACCTCAACAGTAATGAATTGGTTCAATAGCCTACCACCAAGGTCGATAGACTCCTTCCAGGCGTTAGCCACCACCTTTATCACGAGATTCATTGAAAGTCAACGGATGAGAAAATGACCACACTACCTCCTCTATGTCAAGCAAAAGCCCAAAAAATTGATACGAAAATACGTCACTCATTTAAAAAATGAACTGACAATGATCGATGAATGCAGTGATAATACAGCCGCCGCAATTTTCATTGCCGACCTGAAGAGAGGCCCCTTTTTGTATGATCTCAACCTGGAACCTCAAAAAACCTTGGCAGTTTTCCTGAAAACAACCCAAAAATACATTTTTGTTGAGGAGATGAAAGCTGCCAAGAGAAAAAATGAACAGAATGGGAAAATCATTCAAGGAAATGAGAAAGGAGAGAAGAGAGAAGACAAGATGATGGACCATGGGAAGATAGCATTCAGCCAAAGAAATATCGAAATGGTGGAAGGACCAAATCCAACCAACGGAAATTTGAAAAGTCGCAATCGACGCGGCCCAGTCATGAGCGAATAACCAGAGTGATGAAAAAGACATACAAACCATACACGGCCCTGAAGACAAGCCAGAACAACATCCTGAAATTCATGGCGATTGGGAGAACGTCAACTGGCCACCCATGATAAGAGGAGACCCAGAAGGAATAGACAAAAGCAAGTATTGTTCCTTCCACAAGGATCACGGGCACGATACCGAAGACTGCTACAAGCTGAAATATGAAATCGAGCATTGGATTCAAAGAAAACGACTCGACAAATTCATTGAAATGCCAGATAAGCAACACAAAGGAAATAAAAAGGCAGATACCTCCGCCACAGGATCGAAAGAACAATCTAGGGAACTAATACACGCCTTACACTGCATGGCCAGGGGGGAGCAAAACCAACAACCCAAGAAAAAAAAATACCTCCCGCTCGAGCAGATCTATGTCAAAGTAGGAGTAATAACACTTCGAAAATGCTTGCACCAATCAACTCATGCAATTTGAGAACCCCACCAACGGATGCAAGCCCAATCCGAATTACCTACGAAAGAATTAACGACAACAAACTCGATCAAACCTCAACAGGCGATGTTGAACATGGTGCTATAGTGAGCATGATCGAACAGTTTGGCGCTGATGTGAGCATGATCGGTCAAATCAAATACTGTTTGGCTACCTCGATTCAATTAACTACAATGATGAATGGCAAAACAAGAGCAATAACGGATCCGGCTACTGAGGACATAGATTAAACAAGAAAAGGCAACAAAGTTGTAAACCTCTAACACGAGGATAGACATCAACCAAGCAAAGATCAAGTGGATAAAGAAAATCACTCCCCAATGTAGTGTAACCGCTCAATAAAAAAACAACTGTTAGGAACAGTCGGAACATCCAAAATGGAATATCAATAAAATTACTAATTCAGAATCATCATCTTACACAGGATAGAAGCAACAAAACTCAGCCGTGCAAAGCAACCGAAATATAAAGCCAAAAGAAGTCAAGACACAAGTAGGATACATATAATTAACTTCTGGTTTGATCAACTAACAAAGTAAAAGTTTGAGGAACGAGTCAACTAAATAAAAGTAACTTCGGGTCGACTGGAAAGTTGAACCAACAAAGTGAAAGTTGGATGAATGAGTCAACTAAATAAAAGTAACTTTGGGTCAACTAGAGCATCGAACCAACAAAGTGAAAGTTGGACGAACGAGTCAACTAAATAAAAGCAATTTCAAGTCAACTGGAACGTTGAATCAACGAAGTGAAAGTTGGACGAACGAGTCAACTATATAAAAGTAACTTCATGTTGACTGGAACGTCGAACCAACAAAATCAAAGTTGGACAAATGAGTCAACTAAATAAAAGTAACTTCGAGTCGACTTGAACATCGAATCAACGAAGTGAAAGTTGGACGAACGAGTCAACTAAATAAAAGTAACTCCGAGTGTCAAATCAACGAAGTGAAAGTTGGACGAACGAGTCACCTAAATAAAAGTAACTTTGGGTCGACTGGAACATCGAACCGACGAAGTGAAAGTTGGATGAACGGGTCAATTAAATAAAAGTAACTTCGAGTCGACCGGTACGTCAAAATGAAAATTGGACGAACGAACCAACTAAATAAAAGCAACTTCGAATTGACTAGAACGTTGAACCGACGAAGTGAAAGTTGAGAAAACAAGTCAACTAAATAAAAGCAACTTCGAGTTGATTGAACGTCAAACCATCGAAGTAAAAGTTGGATGAAACAACTTCGGATCAAAGTTGAACGAATGAGCCAGCTAAAAAAAAACAATTTTGTTTTGATTAGAACATCAAACCAGTGAAGCGAAGGATGAAATAACGAGTTAACATAACTCAAAAGAACCTTGGATCAACTAACGCGCTAGATCAACGAAGTAAAAGATGAACGAACAAACCAACTTTCTCATAAAAGCTTCGAGACAACTAACACGAGGTTGAGACAGACGTGTCAGAGCATAGGAGAATCCAGATCAACAAAATTAAGCCAATATAAAAATGTAGCTGTAAAAATCAAAGCTGAAGATACACAATGCAACTCATTTCGACAATCATGACCTACTTAAAAAAGGTACAGGCAATACGAATGAGTCAACATGACGAACTATGACTACGAAGAAAAGTAAGAACACCAAGGATAAAATTCATGTTATTTAATAAAACTATTTTATTACATTCAAAAAAGAAAGTAATTGAATAGAAAATCAAGCGGAGGGATCCATAACATCATCAGACGGACGAGACGCGGCTGGATCACTGGCAGGAACTTTTTCTTCAAAAGGGGGAGGCAATGGCTATTCAACTGTTGGATCGTCCTGAAGGTCTTCGACACCATTTATGCAGTCATTTTTTGCTCCCTGCTTCGATCTGGTTCCTGCTGACCTGTTGACCTGCACAAGTAGCACATGTGAGCCATGGACCACTATTGTGGTGGCTGATGACACTCTGATGCTAAAGTCAAACAGGGCTCTGAGGAAGGTGTAATGCTGTAACAGGGAATTTGTAGCGTACCTTAGCTTATCAACCTCATGTCTTATTTATAGTGCAAGAAGTCCTGGTTTAATAGGCTACCGTAGGCATATATTAGGGAGGAGATCTTCGTGGAAATCCCCTTCTAATTAGGAGTCGTGCTATAGGAGGGAGTTCCTTAGTAGCTCTACACTTCTAGATACGCGGGAGATAGTTTCCAATCCAAGAGCATTCTGTAGAAGGGAGTTTCCCTGTGTGGAAGATACTCTGGTGTTTTCATCATAGTTGGGAGCAAAAATCAGCTGTAGTTTCCCATCCGAAGCAAAGATGAAGCCACTTTTAGGAAAATGAAGGCTGCTGGGGCCAAAGTTCTTGTTCTGTCCGATGTAAAGGAGCTGTTTGAGACACTTGCTTCCTTCGTGTGGAAGAGGGCTCGCATTAGAGTTAGGCAATCTTCCGCACGAGCCGCTCCAGTGAGAGAGCAACGTGAGCCTGCTAGGCCTGTTGAGGTGGAGACTGATGTTTCCATTTTGATAAAAAGATTACTTGCGGTTGGTAGGAGTCATGGACAGGTCGAACCTTAGTGACGCGCAGGTCGAAGCTCTAAATGACCGTTTGGTGCGGGTCGCAATGGTTGTTTTCACTGGTGCTGATTTGCGTGGGACCATTGTTGTTGGAGGTTCTTGTGAAGATTTGCTTGAGGTGGTAGAATTTGATCACCCTACTGTTGATTCGCTTGAAGGTGGCCGCGGTATCGGCCGTGTTTCTTGTAGTTCTCATTGCTTACCGTTTCGTTCTAGGCCACAATTGGAAGTGTTGGAGGGTCCTTTGGATAATTCGCTCCCTCTGGATCCCATTGAGTCATCTCGCAATAAAAGGTCGGCTGTTATTAACAAAGGAAAGGCCACGGAGGAGAGTTTGAGGACGGTGGCAACCGTTAAGGGCGGCGCTGGCGTAGTTCCCGATCAGAGAAGACTTCACCCAGATGCACGGATAAACCTGTTTGCAGCTGACTTGGTAAAAATGAGCTCACAAATCTGGCATAAAGTGGTGGATGTAGAATATGCTTTGAGGAAGCACATAAGCAGGCGCCACAGCTCGTTGATGGATCATGCTTTGAAAAAAGAAGAAGACATGTTGGAAGGATGCATGGATAAGGGTCTGAAGTACCTTATGCTAGGCATGTCTCATATGAGCCACGCGACCGTTGCTGGAATGGAAGTCGAGGTGGCTCGTGAGAGAGTATGTACCTTGGAGCGTGTCTTCTCTCACATGCAGCTATTGTATTCTAATGCGCTCCGTGAAATTGAGCGGCTTAAGAAACAGGCTGAAGAGAAGCGGTTGAATCAGTCAACAATGATCGCTGAGGCTCAGGGGGCTCTCCTGGAGGACCTCGAGCGTAGTCTGACGGAGGCGGTGTCCGAAAGGAATGGACTCAGGCAGGAGTTGAGCCGGGTCCACCAAGAAGTCTAGGTTGCGCAGGATGCTACGGCTAAGGCGTGTTCTGAGCTGCAGTCTTTTGCTTAAGAGAGTGTTTTAGAGGAAGCTGAATGGGCTGCTAAGAAGCAACGGTTGGGATCTGATGTGGAGTTATACGCCCATGAGGTGAGAAAGGCTGAGGATAGCTTGAAGTGAGGTGGCATGAGCTTAGTGTTGTGAATAGTAGTCTAGCCACAGAGGAGTCTCAGGTTGACACGCTAACTGGCAAGTTGGAGCTACCAGAGTGCAAACTTGTTGACTCGAAGGTGCGAGAGGAAGAGATTCTTCAGAAGCAAGGCAAGTGTAAGTTTCGCTGAATTGTACATGGCCAGCTAGAGCTGTTGGCACTGATGGAGGAGGAACATCCGGAGTGGGATCTTTGCCAGTATAAGAAGATGTCATATGTTGATTTGTCTGTTGCCTTTGCATCATCAGATGAGGAAGACAATGTGGGCCCTGATACGCAGACCACGGCGCGTGTGGATCCTATCCCTACTCCATCTTCCACTAGGCTTAGTTCTTTTGTTTCTGTACCTTCTCCTGGTAGAGAGTGACCTTGGTGTGATTGCACCCCTTTTAGTTTTGACCGTTAATGAAAACAATTTTATCAGTAATGTGCTTGTTGTCTCTATTGTATGGTTTTTATTTTTGCCCTTGACGTCATGCTTAGGTTGGTTGAGTCAATAGGACGCTTGACTAATCTGTCTGCGATAGAGAGCTTGACCATTTTGTATTGTGAACGACTCGGGGTCGTTGTTGCGTAGCCATGTTCGATAGTTAGCATGTTGCGCATATTTTAGTTGATGGTTGCCCACGCCATGTCATGTTCCCGAGGTAAGTTGCTTGAGGCTTATCCTATTTGTTCGATCGGCCGGCCGCAGTTGCTGCTAAAAGCAAGTTGGAATGGCCGAATGCATGTGTCAGAGCGTTCGTGCCGAGTCAGGCGCCGTAAGCTCGGGCTGGCATCCTAAATAGCTTTTATTAGGGCACTGGCCGTACGATCTTTGTATCGGCGCGAAAAAACCTTCGCGAATATTAGGATGTCCGTACGTTTGAGCGTGAAGATGCTGATTGGCTAGATTCATGTTTGGCGACAAGGCTGAAGAGCAGTAGTTTCGTGGCAAGTCGTTGGGATTAGTGCGGGGCTGACTAGGCTCCCACCTTTCGAATCATGTATGACCAAGCAAAGTTGCTACGGATTCGGGGAGTGAAAGTTTGGCGACCAGGCTGAAAAGTAGTGGTCCCGTGGCAAACCGTCGGAATCAGTTCAGGGCTGACTAGACTCCCACCTTTTGAACCATCTACACCCTCCCCGCGCGGTGGGGGCTATGAATTTGAGAGAGGTTTTGGTGACCAGGCTGAAGAGCAGTGGTCCCGTGGCAAGCCATCGAAATCAGTTTAGGACTATGTAGGCTCCCACCATCCAGATTATCTACACCTGAGTGCACCAAGCTACAAATTTGGGAGGGTTCGGCGGCCACGTTGAAAAGGAGCGATCCAGTGGCAAACTATCAGAATCAGGTCGTGGCTGACTAGGTTCCCACCTTTTAGACTATCTACACCCTCGTAGCACGGGCTACAAGTCCATGTTTGGTGATTTGGCGGCCACGCTGAAAAGCAATGGTCCCCTAGCGAGCTATCGGAATCAGTTCGGGACTGACTAGGCTCCCACCTTCCAGACTATCTACACCCTCGCAGTGGGGGCTACAACTCCAGGTTTTGATCAGATGCTTTCATTGCTAGTCGTCACCAGATAGGCTTACCTGACTAAGTTTGACGATCATTGGCCGCAAGAGAGGGGGCAATGATCTCTGGCGAGTCATCATTACCAGGCGTGATAGGACTGGTTATACTCCCACTTCCTAAACCGTTGATGCTCAATCTAGCGGACTAGGTGTCGGGTTGAATCAGAAGCTATCGTCATCAGATTTGGCTGACTAAGCTTGCCTGGTTTGAAAAGAAGTTTCGCCTGTTGGGGGCGTGTGAATTTAGTCATAGCATAGTGTGGACGAAGTTACCTCGAATCAGTAGGTCATCTATGAGTACAATCCATAAGTCAGGATCAGCTAGGATCTCTTAATCCTCGTGCCAAGCATGCTACAAAATGTTGTTTGAATAATGGGTCGAGCCCAAAGGCTCGCAGAAGAGGGGCTAGGGCGCAGTGTGTTGCGTGTACAGCGTAAATTGTGTGGTAACTCGTGTACGACATAGGCTATGTGACGGTTGAGTATCAGTTACTCCTCCTGAATTGATGGGGTTGCATGCAGCGCCATTAATTTGAATGATGTAGTCTGCGCAGTTTCCTTGGGAACTTTCGTCTCCTCGTTTCCCATACTGCATTGAATGCTTGACAGCTAGAGTAGCCGCTTGGTGAACCATCATGTCTATATAATGGTGTTTTCCAATCGTTGTAGGCATTATCTTTCGCAGAGTTTATCTTCTGCAATGTTCTTGTTCGAAGAGAGTGCTTTGGGTTTTCCAAAGGCTGAAAAAATGCTTTGGATTTTCCAAAGGCTGAAGGTGGATCTTCGTCTTTGGAGTCTCCGAATGTTCTGACATTTGCAAAGGTCTGGCACAATAATAGTTGCCATTGTGCGTGGTCACTTGCTATGAGTGAGCATGTAGTTGATCTGCTGAGATCTTGTAATTTCTTCTCATTTCACGGAGAAGTAGTACGGATTTCCTACCAAATGAGATGCCTTGGTGTTACACCATACCACTTGTGTCTTCGTGTGCTCAGATCTCGCTGTTGACCGATGGTTGATCGAAGTGTTGGTTGATGTGCGTTGACTCCGGGTGTGGTAGCTCTCAGTCACACCTGCCATCGTTTATGTGAGAAGTGGTTTCTCTTGAAGATGATGTCAGATCGTGACTGCGTCGTTGCTTGTGGCCATCCTCATCTTCCTTCTTCTAAGCCCTTTGAGAAGGTTGGATAGACGGTGGGATGTCTCTTGAGGAAATCAGCAACTAGTCGTGAGGTCTATAATGACATTGTACGAGCACTTTCCTGAAGTGATTTGACGAAGCAACCTGATTGCTCAGTCCTTTCAATCCCCTCTTACACTTCGTTGTTGCCTTCGAAAGGGGTTGAGCAACTTTTATCTTTGTTATCACTGGCAAATTACTCGCATCGAAGGGTTTGCAAGTTTTCGTCGGACGCTGTACGTAGCAGAATTTCTTGAGCGAGTCTTTTACTTCAGTTCGCACTGTATTCAAATGCTCAGTTTTTTGTATCCGCCTTAGGGCGTTCGTAATATGTAGTCTTTTGTATCTGCCTCAAGGTGTTTGTTGTTTCATCTTCCAATAATCAATAGAGTTTGTTTTTCGTAATTCTCATTTTATTTCTTAAATGATTGCAAATCACATAAGCCTTTTAAGAACTAAAACTCAATATTGACTATGGAAAGGGAAACAAACAACTTAAAGCAAACTAACTGTTGACGGAGAGAAACTGATATTGGCCTTGAAGTGAATTCGGGTTGCTCTTCGCGGATCGTTTTAGCGGACTGTCGAAGCGTTATATAGGTCGCTGAAGAGGAAACCTTGCAGAGGGGCGGATCTCCGTGCCGATGGAATGTCAGGGGGATGTGTTCCCGCTTGCCATTGCCTTTACGACTCGCTGGGCGGGAGAGCTGATTGCTTCTTTACCGCTCGAAAATGGTGTCTCTCTAGTCTTTGGGTCTTGCACTGGGTTAGGCTGTTCTGCATGATGTAGCTGAATCTGGGAGCACTATATCTGTTTCAGTGCGGCGTAGTGGCAGCCTCGCGCCGTAGGTTGGTCCCCACATATTGTTCATTTCGAGTGGTTAGCAATATACTTAACACACTAGTGAAAGGTGGCGACCATTGCTTCCATCAAGTGGAGCCATGGTCTTCTAAAGATGAGATTGTAGGATGATGGTGCGTCTACCAGCATGAAGTCCAGAAATATGACCTTCCTAAGCTGCGGTTCACTTGGTACCGTAGCTAATCTTATCTTTCCAATGGGGAAACATTTCTCCTCGCTGAATTCGATCAACGAGTGTTCTAAAGACGTCAGGTTTTCCTCCTTGAGGTCCATGTTGAGGAATGCGTTGTAGAACAAAACGTTAAATGAACTTCTTATGTCAACCAGAACTTTCTTTACCTTTCCACCTTGCTATGAAGACAAAGATGACTCGGACTCCTTCAAGGTCCTTGTCCGTAAAGGTCAAGGTGGGAATAGGGCTCTGGACCTGATAAGGGCATAATTAGGCTATTTTTAGTACCATATTTCTATATATATTTTTAGCTATTACTTGTTAATTATGGTACTAATTGCTATTTTCATGTTTGTGTAGGTTTCCAATTACAATATTTTCAAATAGAAGCAAAGTGGCAATTTAGGAATACTAATTGCACAAGAAATTCATACAAGCAAGGAAACCACACCAACAAGGAAACCACAGAAAGAAGAAAACAAGAATAAAAAGGGGACGATACCTGGCTTTGAGAGATCATCCATCCACAGCATCTACAACCTCCTCTTCCATCCATCCATAGCCTCCCACAGCCACCGCCATCGTTCTGAACCCATCCAGCAATAGCATTCATCCATCGCCAAGCCCTAATCCACCGTCGCAGACCACCACCGTAGGACCATGTTCATCTCCTCCTCCTTACAACCACAGTCCATTCTTCCATCCAATCGCCTCATCCCTCTCTCGCCTGATTATCTAATCTTCACTGTCCGCATCTCTCTCTCGCCTGACTCCCTTATCGCCATCACCATCAGAACCTCCTCGCACGGAAACCCTCGTCCTTCCCTCTTCGTCCCTTCTCACCCGTTCTCAGCCAAATCCCCCTCACACTGGATCAGGAGCTGAAGAAGCAGATCGCGAAGTGAAGCAGAAAGAAGGAGCAGATCGCGAAGAGAAAGAGGATTTTCTTCTGCTATTTTCACCCCAGCTTCTACTCAGTACCACCACGGATCAATGTTTTGTTTTAATCTCTAAACATCTCTTTCTCTTAATTTTAGTTTGATTATTGATTATGGATTACTGTTTGAACATAATTAATATGTCTAGCTAAACTCCTCTTAGTTAGGGGTGGATTCGAAGCCCCGAACATGTGCCTTATAAGTTAATTGAATTTAATCTTCCTTGCTATTAGTGATTGTGTTTTGCTTAACTGCTTTATAGAGAACTTTTCTTTGTATGTTTGTTAAGGTGGCCAACTTAGTAAGCATGCTAGGATCTGGGGCTAGAGTATAGGAGAGTTTCACCTAATTGTTATGATCATGTATTCACAAGTAGTAAATACCAAGGAACGTTGGTAAGGTTAAGTAAAAACCTAGGCAAGAACAAGATGTTGATCATACTTATAATTGCCTAGTCAGTGTTCATATTTTTCACAAAACTTAATGATCTTAGATTGTTGTCTAACTTGCGATTCCTGTTTAGATAGCATGATAAGAATAGTTTGAAAGCGACGCCTAGTTTAATTCAACGAACTTGGGAAAATAATAAGATTAATGCAGTGCGGTCACGGTTAGTCTTGAGCATTGTCTCTCACGAGTTAGCAAGTGATTATTGAAGATTAATTTATAAGCATATGTTTGGTGTGTGGAGATAAAACCCTTAGCTAATTTTTCATCTTTGCCATCTCTTGAGTTTATTATATTTACATTAATTTTCGTAGTTATTTTCATAGTTTAATTTAGAAAATCCAATCCTCGTTTATTTAATTAATTAGGTTGTTAGTTGTCTTTTAGTTATTATTAGTGTAATTGACAAGCCCTCTAATCCCCGGTCTAGAACGATCCGTACTTATTCTATACTACAAATCACAAAGCAGGGTATTAAGTTGTGTGCTACTAAAATAGCGCATCAGGACCCTTGAGTGGCAGATGTGCCTGTCCTCATCCGCTGATTGTGTCTGCATATCCAATAGTGTCCGCTTGCGTGTTCTGTATGACTGGTCTTCATTTGATCCGACTCCATAAATAACGTATATTATCCCTGGAGTCTCATTTTCTATTTATTTAACTGATCCCCCTTGTCTTTTGTCTGCTCCACTGGTTTCTCGGACTGTAGGAACTCTTTCAGTTTATCCTTGTGGATCCAATACTTAACCTCGTACCTCAGACTCTTATATTCATTGGTTTTGTGACCACTTTCTTTGTGGTACGCGCAGTACTTGTCGTTGTCGCGCTTGGCAAGTCTTCGCGTGTCTTTGGGGGCCATTTCAGTTCCTCCCAGTTTTCATTGATTTGAGTACATTCGATAGGATAACATTTAGGAGAGTCACTGTTCTGCATCCAACGTAGTTGGATGATTTCTCTTACTTGAACCGACCAGGGTTTGGCCTGTTGTCACCGCGCTTCCTCTTGCTTCGTTCCTCATCCGGGGGCTTCTTTCCCTCCTTCTAGTCTCTTGGTGTGGAGGGCCTCCTGTCCCCTTCGATTTTACTCTTTGAGGTCCTCGACTCTTCCAGGGTGATGTGTTTCTAGACATTCTTGAAGAACTCCGCCATGTCCAGAGGGGGTTTCAAGGTGAGATATTCGCTGAGCTTTCCCTCTTTGAGGCCCGCAGTGAAGGTTGTCATGGATGTATTGTCGCTGCACCCGTCTATTTGGGTCAACTCATTGTTGAAGTATGTGACGTGTTCTCGGAGTGTCTCACCGGACCTCTACCTCAGGGAGATTATGTAGTGCGGGCCTTTTCGAAAGCGTTAGCTTCCGACGAAATGGGTCAGGAATTCCTTCGCCAGCGTTTTGAAGGAGATGATAGACTTTGGCGGAAGGTTGTGGAACCACATCAATGCGAAGTTTTTCAGATTAGTGGAAAAGTTCCTGCACATTATGGATTCCTATCCCTCTTTAAGGGCCATTATGTGGTGGTAATGGCGCAAGTGGTCGAAGGGATCGGTGGTTCCATCGTAGGAGTCGAGATTCAGAGGAGTGAACTTCCTCGGTAGGGCCTCGTTCATGGTTTAGTCCACAAATGGCGGGACGGAGAGGCAATACAGTACATCCGGGTGGTGCGCCCCTCTGCGGAGGGGGTTCCCAGGGTCGAGCCTCATTGCCCTGGCGTTGAACTCAGTGTTAGCCGTGCAGCCTCCTTTAGTCCAATAGGAGTTGGGGGTGTTTGGCTTTCCTGCGCTTGCTCCCTATCGTTTGCTGGAGGTGGAGGTCGGTTCTGCTCCTGGTCTCCATTGGCGGGTAGTGGATTCTGTCGCATGAGAGCCTCCACCGCTTTGGCAATCCGTTGTATTTGGGATGCCAGTGTATCGATTCTGGGATTTTTCGTTGTTGTCGTTGGTACAGAAGCGTGAGTTGGCTATGCATGCAAGTTAGGAGCTGCTGAATGAGATGATATAGGGACGGCCGGAACGTTCAACGTGTCCCCTGGTTCTCCGTTGTTATGTGACCCGGTGGTCACTATTTATTTGTGTTCTGAAAGGAGATGACGCTTAGTGTAAAGTTATGAGCTATGTCGTCCCCACAGACGACGCCAAACTGATGCAGTCATTTTTCGTTCTCTACTTCGATCTGATTCCTGTTGAACTGCGTCGTTGTAGTGGCCAATGGTACTTCGAAGCTAAAGTCAGACAGGTCTCTGAGGAAGGTGTAATGCTGTAACAGGAAATTTGTAACGTACCTTAGCTTACCAACCTCATGTCTTATTTATAGTATGCGTAGATTAGGGAGGAGATCTTTGTGGAGATCCCTATTTAATTTGGAGTCGTGCTATAGGAGGGAAGTTTCCTATTAGCTATGTGCTCCTAGATACACGGGAGATAGTTCCTAATCCAATAGAATTCCGTAGAAGGGAGTTTCCTTGTGTGAAAGATACTCTGGTGTTTGCTTCCTAGTTGGGAGTAAAAAGAAGCTGTAGTTACCCGTCCGAAGTAGATCCTCAAGATACTTGCCTAAGGGGGGTTTATGGGTATTGAGGACAGCTATGAGACGTGTGGGCTTAGCGTGCTGTGAGAGTCTGGGTCTGCCTGGCAGACTGAATTGTACGGGCTTTGAACCGCTTGGGCTTGTTCAATGTTTGGTTGATGCTGGGGTCTGTATTTCTTCGAGATTATCACGACACGTGTACGGCTCACGGGTGTGACCATTTTTATGTATCATCAACCATCTTCATCTTCAAAGGTTTGATAAACCAAGTGACTGTACTGAGACAAGTCAACACCAAGACATTCGATATAGTCGAGAAGCTCAGTTCGTCCATCAACAATTTACTGCCAATCTGCCACCTCCATAATGTGAAGTCTGTCTCTGACGGAAGCAAGTTCATTCCTACCCGCAATAAGTCACCCCTCTACAGTGGTAAGCATCGCGGAGGTATCTGCCTTGACCTCGTCAAGCGCAGCCATTAATTGCTCCACCATTTACTCGGCAACATCGCGGTTAGTAGAGTCTTTATCATTGCACGCGTAGCATCATCATGAATTGCCTTCTCGGTGGATAGCTCCTTCTCCACATCGTGTAAGTGTGCATAAATACCGTATTATTTGCTTCTTAATTATTCGAGCTCGATTGCATACCGATCTCGTGCACCATCTGTTTTGACCAACGAGGATTGAGAAACCCTAGCCGCTTTGACCTGTTCTGATCATCGCGCTCTTAACGCGTCGAATTGACAAAGGATGTGGACCACCTAGTTACAACTAGCTTGGTAACCTTAACCCATCACCTCCGCGTAGGAAGATTATTCATCTCATCCATTATATGCCTAAGGCCATCATCGAGATGAAGGCCCGAATCCAACACAGACATTGAAGGCCTCTCCACCGACTGTCTATGCCATTCATTGATCAGCCTACGTGCACCATCTTGCATGTCAAGTTGGGAAAACCAACAGAACTTCCCGTTTGACTTAACCTAAATCTCTTCAGGGGTAGATTTCGTCCAACTAATCTGCGAATGAAAAACGCGGGGATCTGGGAGTAGGAGAACCACCACCAACTGCCAGGAAGGAAGACAGAACGACATGAGAGCCATCCTCACCCTCTCACTGCGTAGTAACTGCAGCAGCAACAACTAAGCGAGTGGCAGTCCCAACGAGGGTAGAAGAACCTAAGCGGGCAAAAGAAGGCGGGGCCTCCACCACATCATCAACAGTAGAAAAGAGAAAACGAGAAAATTGCGCCTCGAGAACTCGATAATGACCACCAAGCTCGTTAGAATGAACAATCGCTAGTTGGAACATCTTATCATCGATGGCCCTAGGATCCTCATTGGAGCACTTGGTAGCATCAAGACCACAATAAGTAGAAAGGAACCTCTTTTCGCCATCGTCCAGCCGACGAATGGTCTCTTTGTCGTTTCTCTCCAATGCCAACTTCATCTCTTCAGTGTCTTGCAGAGATAAACGATCCTCCCTCGCATGCTCCCTGTCAACAAAACTCGAATAAAGAAAAACACGATGAGTAGTACTGAAGAGCCGCTTTCTCTTCGGAACATGATCATAACTTATAAACACTCACTTCGATGTACTAACGGGCTTCCAAACCTTCCTTTTCTTTGAAGTTGGACCAGTAGCACCAACACTAATAGGAGCATCGAGATCCGTAACATCTGAGCTCACTTTCCCATCAACGACATAATTACAATCATCGACAAGGGGAGCACGGGCAACAATCTCCATAGCTTGCCTCTCAATTAGCAGAGCCCGTTCAGCTTCATTCATACTATACAAATAGTTGCGCTCCACCATGACATCAGAAAGGAAAGTGTCCAAAGGAACCATAAGAAGCTGCAAGAATGCTCACTAATAATAGTATCAGAAAGGAAAGTGTCCAAAGATGGCATAAAGAAGGAAACAAACACATCACGATCTCCTTTATAACACCGAATAACGAAGAGACTACTCATGGGACGACGTGCAGAATATAATGGCATGCGAAATTCCAAAAAATGTGCGTGAAAATGGATGGATAAACAAGTAATTGAAACGACTGGCTGACTGAAAGTTGCTAACAACATTAAGTTCAAGGCAATGATAGAATTGAAATACCAACCGTCACAAAGTTAGTGGCCACGTCAGCATACCCACTAACTAAAAGGGGGAGTAGCTAATGATACATTAAAATAAATTGTCATCAAAGCCATACACGTGGCATAGAACATTCATCACGAGGATCTAACTCCCCATCTACTGGGTCAGCTCGTAAAACCCAAGAAGGTTAAAACTGATCATAAAGACCCAAACAAGGCTAACTATACCAAATCCAGGCCTGAACAAATCAAAGCCCAAATCCAGGCCCGACACGAGTTCTCTCATAAAGAAGAAGAACGTTGCATAATAAAGAGTCATAAAGGGAGTTATGCCTCCACGAACGCATCTCCATAAAAAAAGGAGATTGTTACAAGAAACATCTCTTTCCGATGCGCTTCAAATGCTTAAGTCACGCAGTGAATTAACCGCGACCATTATAAAAAGTAAGTGACAAAAGTATGCAACTTTAACTGAGTTTTGCAGATTTACTTTTTTCTTCAAACAAAGTTGCCGATTTAAGCGTGGGAGTGCCTTCGACCACCAAAAAGGTGGTCTTTGGCAGTCTAACATCGGTTTTTCACGTCAAAGAAAGAGAAGTACAAGCACGTCAGAATCTGGTATGCAAGTAACAGACTGTCGCAATGGCACGATAACACAGATAACCTATAGAAGGTACAAATACAGAAAACTACTTGACAAACTTTCTTTAAGTCATATTTCAAAACTTACAACTGCTTTGAAAAGCTTGCTCCAGAGGCCAAAGAGCCAGTTACATCAGAAGGAACCGCGGGAAATAAAACAACATTATCTGAAGCCGATCTTGAGTAGCTAGACGGGGATGCAGGGTCAGAGACTTTTGCCTCGTCAATCGTCCAGAAAGCAATCTTCCTATATCGATCAAAGTCAAGCTCCAGGTGGGGTTATTTTTCAATCAGTCCAAGTAGTTCTAGCCTACCATGGGCAATGACAGGAGACATTGAAGTCGCACGCTGAGCCTTGGACTCCGCTAAACTTGGGATTCTTCTTCCACCAGTCGATGTCTTAGCGGATTTAACTCAGCCAACACGGACGAAGCCCCAGTATCCGCTTCATGGATACGACGTCGCCCGCCGGCCAGCTCGAATTCAAACTCCCGGCACAAAACAACCAACTTAGACTCAGCTATCAGATCAGCCTGCACCTTGCCCGCTAGCTACTTGCTTAAGAGCTCTGATCGATAGAGCACATCCGAATACGACCTTACAAAGCTCCGCAAAAGCCTCATCCAAAACATGAACTGTACTACGAGCGTCAGGGTTTAGATTACCCTGAACTAACAACGTAAAGGGACCTTTGGGAGACACCAGCTCCACACCCAAAGCCTCATCAACTGAAAGATCATCCTGATGCTCAACATCAGGTTCTAGAGGCGGGAGAAAAGATCTGTTCCCTGGGTAGCAGGCTCAACTGGTCGAAAATCATCCGAGGAAGCATTGACTTTGTCATTATCCACCGACTCTGAAAAATTCCCTTCCAGTACAACTAATGGAGCAGGAACTCTAGACAGACACTTCACTCCCCCAAACCATCTCTTTAGTGGAATGACTAGGCCAAGACTCCGCAACTGGCACTTCCTACTCTAGCGGGATCAGTTTAGAGGAAGGATCAGTTTTGCTGCTAGCTCGCTTTCTCTTGGGATGACCAATGGTCGACATGGCTGCCTCCAACTCAGCCTGCTTCGAAAGACTTGGTATCGTTAGCTTCCTCTTTATGGAATGGCTACAACCAGTCTCCCTCGACGACAACCTAATCACAACAAGGCATGCGTGGAAGTATCTGAACAGTTTGCTCCGCACAACATTGTCCAAAGCTATGACCTCCTCAACAACGATCAATGGAAGCTCATTAAATGCCTTCCTCACTGATTCCTCCTCCTCCTCAGTAAGAATTGGAGCCATAAATTTACTTGTACAAAACAACATGTCAGTTTCTGCAAAGGCACGTAAGAGGAAAAAATGAGGAGGGACATTATGCTCACTAAGATCGAATTTGAAATGTTTGACAAGTGACCACTCGTCCACCTTGACATTACGTTCACCAAGAAGCCAGAAAGCAATACTTTTGTCAAAACTTGAAATCAGCAGACAGAGAGCCTAAGCACTTCGGAGTGCTTAACCAACAGATTTCGTGACCATTAAGCCGAGGAGAAGTCAGCAGGTGGATCACTTGTGGAGTTAACCGTAGGCTGGAGACCTTCGCCCTAATAAGGACATCAATCAAGGTCTTGAATCCGTTAGGCACCATCTGAGCAGGAGGAATACGAAGGTATGCTAGAAAACACCAAATGTCCTCCGGAATCGAAAAGTGAAGCCCGACTTGAAACATGCTTCTGTGCAAGGCTATGAACCCTTATGGAGGCGTCAATGGATTGTCCTTCCAAAGCTTAGCCAAATCAGACGCCTTCTGTTCCCGGTAAAAATTATGGCAGACATAGAACAAATTATGTCCAGGGGTAAGTTCGACGTTGTCCGCCATGAAGAGAAAGTTTTAACTTTGAAAAAGAGTTGTAGCAAAGAACACAGAGAAAAGAAAATAGAAAGAAGGCAGAAAAGATACAAAAAAAAAAAACTCCATCTCGCAGAAGCGACGACTTATATAAGCAACAGACAGTCGCGCCCCTTCCTTACCGAATGGTCACGAAGTCATTTAATGACATGCACCACTCGAGACAACGTTTTGGGTTCAATCATCACGACTATACAGATTCTATCAAAGCAACTTAGTGAACCGACATGATGGCTTACTAATTCGGGGGGAGTAGCTGATGATACACCAAACCTTCCTCTGATCAGCACTGTACACATGTTAGGATAATTTCGTCAACAAAACCAAGTATACATGTTTGCATGCTCAATCCAGAAAGGCCCAGACAACATTAAGCTCACTATTGGCAGATTCCAGAATGTTTGACTAGAATTGTAGCGCCTTAAAAAGCCCATGCGTCACGTGGTCAAGTCCAATACTCGTAAGCCCTGATAAGGCAAGAGTACGCCTCGACAAGGCAAGTATATTGGGGATCGACTCAAGACAGGCAAACTGACAATACATCAATTCCGACTAGGAAATAAATACTAGAGTATAAGTCGGGCAAGAAAACTTCCTTAAATGGACAACACCCAGAAAGGGGAACTTCTCCCACAGATTTAGGAACACAAGTCGTGTAGGAAAACTACCCCGCATAGACAACTCTCAAACAGAAAATGATCTCCAACAAGATCTATTTCCCTAAACTACGCCACCAAAGGCCTAGCCAAACAAGGACTCTCACATTATAAAAGGAAGATAAGGTCGATGAACTCAGGTACGCTACAGAAACCCAATTTACAACTTTAAGCCTTTCCTAAGCCTTATCTAATTTAAGCATCAGAGTGCCATGGGCTGCCACATGGTGGTCTTTGGCTCACATGTACTACTTGTGCAGGTCCAGGTAAAGGCAAGGAAGGAAAGCAAGAATCGATTACATTAGCCACCATTGCATGTTTCAAATCCATCGACAACCATCAATGGCAATATGAAACAAAATCCGGCTTAAAATCATAAACGAATACCCTTCAAACATCCCACACATAAGGGCGCACAAGAATAAAAAACGAATACCCTTCAAACAACAAGGGCGCACAAGAATCAACCCCTTATAATCATAAGAAACGACATCAATCAAGCAACAATCAGAAAAGAAAATGACCACTACTACTATAGATTGTTAAGAACCCGAAAAAGGATTATCAATAAAACTTCAAGTTCAAACCCTCTGCCTTACACCCAAGCAGTAAAATTAAAGCATCAAAGCTAGACAATGTGAAGCAATCGAAATTTCAAGCTACGAACAAAAGGTCAAGATGCAAAAGTCAGACACAAACAACAAACTTTTGGTATGATCAATTACAAAGTAAAAGTTGGGACAAACAAGTCAACTTACTCGTAAAACCTTCGGGTCGACTAATATGTCAGACCAACAAAGCAAAAAGTGGAACAAACAAGTCAACTTACTCATAAAACCTTCGGGTCGACTAATATGTCAGACCAACGAAGCAAAAGTTGGGACAAACAAGTCAACTTACTCATAAAACCTTCGGGTCGACTAATATGTCAGACCAACATAGCAAAAGTTGGGACGAACAAATTAACTTACTCATAAAACCTTCAGGTCGACTAATTTGTCAGACCAACGAAGTAAAAGCCTGGACGTATAAGTCAAGATGTATTCATAAAGCCTTCTGGCCTGGCCAATGCGCCAAATCACAAAGTACGTCTATAAAAGCTTCGACATACAAGTTAAGACTTACTCATAAAACCTTCTAGAGTGATCAACACACCCGACCACAAAGTAAACACACGAAAATCTTAACGAGTAAAAACGAACTAGTAAAGTTTCACAATTTGATCAACAAGATCGAAGAAATAAAAGCTTCAGATGGTCGACAAACCAGCGCCAAAATAGAGATACAGACAAGCCTATTATCGGAGTACGGAGAGCACAAGTAATGAGGTGAACACCCACTTATCATATACAATGAGTCAACGTAATTGATCCAAGACAAATCACGACTCCAAAGGAAGAGCATGCGAATCAGAAAATACAATAAAAGGCAACACAAGACTGTGAAAAGGAAATGTTTTTCATTCATAAAACTATTGTGTTACATCCGGAGAAGAAGATAGAATAGTTGGAGAAGAAACAGTAGAAGCATCGACAGCGAGAACATCTGTCGGAAGAGGGGCAACAACGTCAGTGGTAGGAGGAGACGAAGTTCTCTCTTCGACAACAAGAATAGATGATGAAGCAAGACCGAAATGCGGAGGGGATTATGGTTTTTCATCCACCGGATCAGTTGGGGGGATATGAAATACCTTCCTTGCCATCTTCATCTTCGAAAACTTGATCAACCAAATCATGATACTAAGACAAGAAGAGAGTGAAAGGGGTTTAGAGTGGATCGGGAGAGGAAGTTTGGTGTAACAACTTTCCATAACATTTTTTAGTGTGTTTGAAACCATAAATCTTTTGATAAACTTCTACTGACATCCCACATAAAAAAATAAATTATATTCAATAATATAACAACCTTTCTTTGGTATGAAAAAAAATTCCCTGATTCTAGGGAGCGAGGTGGGGGCGAGGCCCGCCCACAACCTTCCATCATCCTCAAGATGTTGCCCAACTCGAGGATGATGGATGGTGGTGGGCAGGCCTTGCCCCACCTCACTCTCTCTCCCTCGCTCCCTAGAAGGGCTTAAAAAAATTATAACGAGGCTATTATTTTGATGTAAATTGGTGAAGCTCATCTCGACCGATCTACAACTCCAACATCTCACTAATACCTGATCATGTAATTTATTCAAAACAAGTTAATAACTACAAATGAGTTTGTATTTGATTTTTCATCTATATGGTAGACACATGTACTTTACTCTTATCAAGTGTCGTGTCTCATCAACTTATTAATCACCTAAATTATTGAAAAAAACAACATAATAACTAATGTTTAGTATAATAGTTAGATTTATAAGTTATTTCTGGTAGAGGAGGGGCGTAAAGTTTGGACAGGGGTATCTCTCTCTCTCTCTCTTTGTACAACCCAACTGTGCGTTTGTGCTTCTCTGACCTCTCGTGCTTCGTCCATCACACAGAAAGAAACAGTGCGCACATTGCACATGGCGCAAGATAGCAACCACCACGTCGTGGTCGACCCCAGGAGTGGCTTCTGCGCCTCTAACTCCACTTTCTACCCAAAACGAGAGCCAATGCGTTTTCCCACAAACCAGTTTCTCGACCTCACAACCTTCATCTCATCACAACCTCATCTAGGCACCGTCGCCTACATCGACGCGCAGACCGGTCGTCAATTCACCTTCGCCCAATTCTGGCACGCTGTCGACTCTGTCGCAACGTGCCTCTACGACTATGGCATCCGCAAGGGCGATGTCGTTCTCATCTTGTCATCCAATTCCATTTTCTTTCCCGTCGTCTGCCACGGCGTTCTTTCACTTGGTGCAATCATTACCACCGCAAATCCCGTCAACACCGCTAGAGAAATCAGCAATCAGATTGCCGATTCGAAGGCGGTCCTCGCATTCACGACTCAGGCCCTCCTCCCGAAGCTCGCCGGAACGGATCTCCCGGTGTTTATCTTCGGTGCA
Organism: Berberis vulgaris; assembly: GCA_963556465.1. Lineage (NCBI taxonomy): Eukaryota > Viridiplantae > Streptophyta > Magnoliopsida > Ranunculales > Berberidaceae > Berberis > Berberis vulgaris. The sequence continues at coordinate 9,983,133 of OY747124.1, read as the reverse complement.
CGTGACTCGTCATCAGCAGCGAGTGGTAATGGTAATGGTAATTCAAGAATCATTTCTACAGTAGAAGAACTCTTGTGCAGAGAACCGAGTGAGAGCCGAGTGAAGCAAATAATCCATCAGGATGACACGGCGAGTCTCCTGTACTCGTCCGGGACTACGGGAAAGAGCAAGGGCGTGGTTTTGAGTCACAGAAATCTCATCGTGATGGCTCAGAACGTACTCAGCCGGATTCTGGCAGTGGAGGGATTGCAAATAGTTCTAGCCACAGTCCCAATGTTTCACATTTACGGGATAGGCTGGTTCGTGACGAGCCTACTGGCATCCGGATCAACGGTGGTGGTTCTTTCGAGATTTGAGAAAGAGGACATGATCGCGGCGGTGTCGAGATACAAAGTGACTTATCTGCCCATTGCGCCACCAGTACTGGTGGCAATGTTGAACAGTCCTGACGAGACCAAGTGGCGGAGCAAGTTAAGGTCATTGCAAACGGTGTTATCTGGCGGGGCGCCCCTGAGTAGGGAGGTAATTGAGGCGTTTTTAGAGCGATATCCGACGGTCAAGATTTTCCAAGGGTATGGGTTGACCGAGTCAACAGGGTTGGGAGCGTCGACGGATACGGTGGAGGAGAGTATGAGATACGGTAGTGTGGGGCTGCTCGCGGCGTCGCTGGAGGTGAAAATTGTCGATACGAAGACCAATGAGGAGGTCGGGGTGAACCGGACCGGCGAGCTGTGGCTGCGTGGACCTTCAGTCATGAAAGGTAATTCTACTTAATCCCCCAAATAAGACGTCAGTTCAGATGAATGAGTCATATTTAAAAGAGCCCTTTTAGTTAGCGAGGGAAAGGGGCGCTCTAGATAAGCGATGTCACTCGCTCTTTCCCTTGCCCCCTAGAATTCCTGTGTTTAAAATATACAGACCGCTAAGAACTGTTCAAAACAATAATAATTATAAAATCCAAATATATGAATTTTTTATCATAAGATTGACCATTGAATGAAGGGGGTAGATGGGAATGGGGTTAGTTGGATCATTTGCATATACCAATCAACTTGATTGTTGCATTTGGCATTTTCAATAATTTTTTTTTGTAGCTTCCTTTGCTCTTCATGATTTGGCGTACTTGGCAAGAACTAATCATTTTGCTTTTATATGGAACAAAATTGAGTTACTACATACTTTTGTGGTAGAGCTGATTGTAAACATGCTTATTGATAATTGACTTGAGTCTTTAGTTTATATCTCCAAATTGTAGAAAGAGAGAATTTGAATCTCAATTTGATGTTCGATAAATTGAGTTAGTTCAATTTTTTTTCTTTTTTTCAAGGCATCTTCGATTGGTCTTAGAGTCTAGAGTCCACTTTGACCATTATCTCCAGCCAGATTGAGTAGCTTTCAACTCCAACAAAACAATCCCTGTCAATGGATCCGCCATTTAAAAAGTTTTGGTCTCTTCTCTTTGGAGAGATCAGGACAAGTCTGCTTTGGTGGATTTTGTTTTTATTAGTACATTGATTCTTTTGAACTCTTGATTCTAAAGTAATACAACACCCAGATCGTGATTTAAATACTTCAACTCTCTATTTTGTAACGAGCGCAAATCAAACCATACCATACCGTGACTCCGTGATCTCAAATATTTAATGATCTTAGTATAGACAGATAAAAGCGGTCACATTGACATCAAATATTAACTATTTCAATATTTTATGTTATGTTCAGAATCTTCAATAAGTTGAGAGAATCTATTGTTTAAGTAAACTATTTCAATTTTCAAGCATTGACCACTAGGCCTCTTAACTCAATTATTGAGGTATTAAAAAGTGTTAGAACGATAGCCGCTATATGTCACCATACTTTTAATCTTTTAATTAAACATGATCCGTTTGTCGATCAATCTTTATTGCATTTATGGGACTACGACACACAACAACTGGAAACCCCCAAAATCATCCAGTAGGTTGGAACTTTCTGCATTCCAAGTAAATGTGATATGTTCCTCAAAGATTGTGGTTTGAAGTGCAAAATCTCATTGCGGGCAAACATATTGTGTTTATTGCATTTTAGTTCTGTCTTATTTCTAGGTAATAGATGTGCGAAAATGATTAAAAAAAGCTTGTTTGGCAGGGATGTAATATAGCAGTTGGTATTGTGTCACTTTCTGCCCTATTTTTTGTGTTGGCTGAAATGGAACCTTTTAAAGGAAGATAATGAGAGGTAGTGGTAGAATTATATGCCATTATTGAGGCATGCAGCAGGGAAACATAGTGAGTGATACCTATGCAACCAAAATGGCATCAGGACTAGGCATGTGCTTGTGTTATATTCTCTTCCTACAAATGGATGAGCATATATGTTCCTAATCCAAATAAAATAACCTTCAAACTTTGTTGTCATGTGCTAATATTATGTATCTAAACATCAGTTAGAGCATATGGAGATGGCAAAACCCCCAAATAGTAGTGAATTGTTTTTAGGAGAAGAGTCCTTCGATTTAAGACCCATTGCCCTACAAAGTGTAGGTTGTTTTTATCTTCTAAACATCTCTGTTTTTCCAATCTCAAACTACAATTTCGGTCACTCTTTCTGGCGTCTGTCAAGAGACCCTGAAAAAGAAGGTATTTGGAGGTGGCCCATTAGGGCATGATTGGAAATACCTTTATATTTTATAGGTCTGCAACTTGGGAGATTTGGGCTAGATTGGTGCTACCTACGCCAATACTCCCTAAACTCTATACCCAAACCCAACCCAACCCAAGCTGTTTGGACAGTTATTCGGTTTCTTTGGGTTTGTTCAGTTACCATTTATTTATTATCATTGTTATTGTTTTACTTTAGGTTCTTTGGTTGGTGCTTGAATTACAATAGAATGAGACTTTATCTTGCTTCAAAATTAAGTTTCTCATATTATCACGGGTTCACTAGTATTGATGAGGATTGTGGCCTTGTAGGTTACTTGAACAACCCAGAAGCAACTGCTGCAACTGTAGACTCTAATGGCTGGTTAAAGACTGGTGATCTCTGCTATATTGACAATGATGGATTCTTGTATATAGTTGATAGGGTGAAGGAGCTCATCAAATACAAAGGTTATCAGGTGAATTACAATAACCGCTTTTCATATACTTATTTAATCATTCATGTAGACAACTTCTTACACATTTGGGCATGAAATGAAAAATGTGATATAAGATAATAAATAAATAAAAAATAAAAAAGAAGAAGAAGAAGGATTGGTGACATTTATTATGTTATATATTCGGGCTTCCTGAACAGTTAAATCTGTTGACATTTAAATGTGTAAATTTGAGATTTGCTCAATCTATCTTGAATATTTTGACTAGGTTGCTCCAGCTGAACTAGAAGCACTTCTTCTCACTCATCCACAAATCGCAGATGCAGCGGTCATACCGTAAGTATTTTTTGTCTCCCCCTCCACTTATTTTGTTTGTTCATGCAGCCTAAAACTGAAACTGTAAACATGGATGAAGCAGAAAGGGTGACATAATTTTTTGTTTCAGATTTCCGGACAAGGCAGCTGGTCAGTTACCCATGGCATATGTGGTGAGAAAAGCAGGGACCGATATATCAAAAAGCACCATAATAGATTTCGTATCAAAGCAGGTAATTAAAACTTACATTTAATTTGATTGAGGAGTGTGCAGCCAACTCGTAAACTAGCAAGCTATTGTTCTGATTAACCAAATCATTTTTTGAAAAAAAATAAAAAAAAAATCTATGCATAAAATGGTCTTAAAACTATGTGCCCTTATTAATGCAGGTGGCTCCATACAAGAGAATTCGACGAGTGGAGTTTGTGGCTTCGATACCCAAGAATCCATCCGGGAAGATTCTCAGGAAGGATCTTGTTAAGCTTGCAACATCCCAGCCTTCCAAGCTTTGAAACTGTATTTTCCAAGCTTTGATACTTTATTTCAGTATACAAGGTAGAGATTCCTATGATCATACCGAGAGCTTATTGTCGCCGACTTAAAAATTGTATATCGTGAAAAACAAAATAATAAATTATACATGAGATTGTTGTTGAATGCTCATTTTTCACTGGCATGGTACAGGAACCTCTGTAGTTCAGCCTAAGAGCTCTGTAGCCTATACTGTACTGTGGGTAGAAATTGCATTATCATTGGAAGATACTAGTAAATGCATTCAATATTTTCCTATTTGGGATTGATAAGATGACTAATCATTTTTTCATAATTGTCTAAAAACTTATTAGAAAAAAAAGATACGAGTAAATGGTGAAAAAACAGAACGTGAATCTCTTATCAACTGCAAGAACTTTGTAGCCCTTGAAGCTATTGTGGACACTTTAGATGCTAAAGACATAGTTGCCTTAATACCCAATATCAAGCATTTGGTTCTAAAAGGAAGATACCTAAATCCTGAAGATCTCATGCTTATACTGGCTAGTTGCAGAAAATTGGAGTTAATGGATGCAAGGGGCTGTGATGGGTTTAAGGTAGAGAATGAGATACCGAAGATGGGTGTTCATGTTAAAAGTTTCATATCTCAGTACTTATGAAGGCTATGATGATTCTGATTACTTGAGTACTTGTGACTATGAAGTTATCTCAGATCGTTATGATTATGATTGAATATTAATTTTGATTATGTTCTCAATATTCAGTACTGCTATATAAGAAGTTTTTTTTTTTGTGAAATATTTGTTTTGAGCAATGAATTTTGTATTCAGATTGAAGATAGCATGGTAAAAGCTCACATTTGATGAGCATCAAATATTTTGGAGCTTGATGTTTATAAGCTTTTTAACTTGTAGTGCTTAATACTTGATGCAAACAAGCACAATTTATTTGTGTAATTGCGAACGATTTACCGAAATCTCAACTTCCAGAGTGCTTGGCAGAAAATCTAGACTAGTGTCATGGTGGTGGACCTTTTAACAATAACTATGGGGAGGGTCAAATTTGTTCAATATCTATAATGGGCTGCCGTATCACAGTTTATCCAAATTTGTCATAATAATTTAGGATTTGAGGGTCCCTGTAGGAGATATTTCTTATGCCAAGATGTCATCCCTAGCTTATTAATTAGTCTGTAATGACAAGCCAAGGTATCCAAGGGATATGGTCCATGAGAGACTGGAATACTTGGGAACCATCAAGTGATCCATTTGCATTATTTGAAATCTGACAGCGGCATTTCAGTTGCCATTATGGTTTTCTATAAATGTGCAATTAGAGACCATGCTACTTCAAATTCAAGGATGACGACCATGACCATGACAACACGGAAATGGGAGGATTTGCTTGGCTAAAGTGTTTGAGAAAATAGACCTATCGTCTTTGATATTTGTAGTGCTTTCAGTTTGCAAGTCGTGGTATCCAACAAGTTTGCTTCCAGACTGCTGGAAAGTTCTTGATTTCAGGAAGCTTGAAGAAGAACTTTTCTACCCTTTTGAAGAGGAGCTTTTTTATAATAACAAGAGAATAACTCTTACTGAAATATATTAAAATACGGAGTTGATCATAGCTGTGGTGCTGCAGTTAAGGTTGTGCTTCCAAAGCGTGCAACGATAGAGGACTTGGATTATATTTCAGACAGGTAAATTATATATGCACATCCTTGATAAGTTTGTTCAATTAAATATAGTTCATATTGTTTAAGTAATTTTAATTATAACATGTTTATAGGTGCCCTGGGTTGAAAATCCTTGATGTTGAACTAGGTCATGGTAACTCTGAACATATCTCAGAAATAATTGGGAAATTTGAGTATTTGGAAGTATTGTACTGGGGACCTCTTGATGTCTGGTGGATTGACGAAACCATTAGTGGAATCAGTGTTAACTGTAAGAATTTTTTTGGTCTTGGCATTCAAATAGTAAATCATATTATTGCTTTGCTTCCAAATATTAAGTAATTTTTTCTCTAACATAAACTCTCATCGTGGATGAAGGTTTGTTAAAGTTACTGGATGGTTGCAAGGAACTCAAGTACCTGTATGTAAGAGGGTGTTGTTTTCTTACAGACGAATATAAGGATATTTTGATGAAAGCGGCCTCTCGTATTAAGATTCTATTTTGCAGATAGGTGATGGTTGGAGATCAGAAGAAAAATATTTGTTCCTCTATTTTGTATAATGAAGTTTCAATTAATTCCAAGTGACAGCGTACAAAAATGGCCTTTCTGCGAGTTTGATCAGCAAAACAATTGTTAGACTGTCAAGGACCATTTTTTTTGTGGCCGAAGGTACTCCGATGTTTAGGTCAGTAACTCTATAACTCTGTTGGAAGAAAGAAGTAAATCTGGACAAAACTCAGTTAAAGTTGCATACCTTTGTTGAATGTTCTCTTTACCTTTATAATGGTCGTGGTTAACTCTCTGCGTGACTTAAGCATGTGAGGCGCAACAGAATGAGATATTTCTTGTAATAGTTTCCTCCTTAATAGAGATGCGTTAGTGGAGGCGTAACTCCCTTTACGACTCTTTTTTGGTATAACGTTCTTCTTATTTATGAGAAAATTCGTATCGGGCCTGGACTCGGGCTCTAATTCGTTTGGGCTTGGATTCGAGCCCTGTTTACGTATCCTCATTGGCGGGCCTCTGTAATTGGCTTTATTCTTCCTAGGCTTTATAAGTTGTTCTGATAGATTGGGCATTGTATTTTCATGATGGGTCTCTATGCCACGTATACGGCCATGATGATCAGTCTATTTTGATGTATCATCAGCTACTCCCCCTTAGTTAGTAGGTATGTTCATGTATCCACTAACTCTGTGACAGTTTTATTTCTGATTTCAACATTACGACGCATTTAGTGCTCTTGCTATCTGTTGTTGTTATTGTTGTTGTTGTCTCTCCAATGTTCCATTTGCTTGTTCGTTTTGACGCGATTTTTGGGATTTCGTGCGGTTGTTATGTCTTGCACGTTCTCTCAAGAGCGATATTTTCACTGCTCATCCTTATAAAAGGAGAAAGTCCGAGTGCATTGATAGGCTTATAAATGGAACATTTTACCCCCCTAATTCTATATTTGTTATGTTATATTAATTAATAAAATACTCTCATTACGTGTATTTTGTGTATAACGCAGGAATTCAAGTATTAATCATCAAATATGCACAAAATGACACAATAAGGCTAAGTTCAACAACTAAAAAGCCAATTGAAAGTTCACACATGCATTGTCAATGATCAAAGATTTTCAAGCCCAAAGACCCATGAAATCAAGCCCAAAAAAGTATCATCAACTACGAATCTTGAGGAAATCAAATTGAACATCGACATGACAACTTCAACATAGCAAAAGAAATCTCTACACATTCCACCTCCTACTCCACTATCCATTCTCCAATACATTTCCTTATTTTATGCCAACATCTTTTCCTTATTTTACTCCACCTCCTACTCCACTATCCATTCTCCAATACAATTCCTTATTTTATGTCAATATATTTTCCTTATTTTACTCCACCTCCCATTCTTCTTCACCTATAAATAACCTATGCTTGGAGTATACTGAGGATGACTGGAAAAGAAAGAAAATTGAGAATTAGAGAATTAGAGATTTAGAGTCTTGAAGAGTTTTACTTGTAAGTTTTCCCTTTTTTTATGTTTATCACCATGAAAAACTTAAGGTTTACCATGAGTAGCTAAACACCCTCTTAGGATGTGAGTGAGCCCCATGGGAAGATGACCTCAATCAGGTATTCTCAAAGTATTTTCTTCCAAATTCTATAATGTTGTTTGGAATTTGATAGATGCAGATGGCTGTTGTTTGGACGCATGTTTCTACTGTTTTATTATTCTATTTTGAGCCTTTTCAAATTCTATCAAGTTCTACATCGTGTCTAGTTTCTAGAGGATCTTTTGGATTTTAATTTGGATAAATGGTTGAAGCAAAATTTGAATTCTTGTAGCATCTACGCAATCTGGATAGTGCACTATTTTTTGCGTTTACTTCGAATTTTAGTAACCTTCTAGGTGCCAAATGATTTTTAATAAATTTTAATTAACAACCTTGGTTTGTTAGCAATCCATGGAAATTTGAAACTCGGAATGTCATTAAGTATTGAACTCTGCATGATTTTTCAAAGTTGATCTATTAGTTTTGAAAATTTCCAGCAATACACTGTTTTGCCAAACTTGAATGATTTTCAAAACTTTGGTTCTACACTTTGTATTTGAAACCATTAATCATTTTCCTATGGTATAATTTTCAAGTTTTGTGCAAAATTGATACTTGGAGAAGAGCTTTGGTGAACTTAATAAACAATGGAGGACACTTGGATCATAATTAGGATTTTTTTCTTTTAGTGATTGTGAAGATTTGAATTTGTACTATTAAGTTGTAATAACTAAAACAGGGTCTAAGATACAACCGGAAGCAAAGTGAGGTACTTCTCTTAACCCACTTCGAATCTCCTGCAAGAAGTGTTTCTGTAATGATTTTGGATGTTTAAATTTTTGCAAGATATCGAACTGTGTTAAACTATTTAAAAGCGGGTCTGGCTAATTGCAACTGAGTGGGACATGATTACCCACCCCATCACTCCAATTCACGTTCAAACCTGGCCAAACTATTTAAAAAGAACTCAAATAATTAGAGCCAATTAGAACGGTGTTCATAGGACCTCACAAATAGAATAGACTGTCTCAAACTCTCTCGAAGCAAGGCTGCTCTAGTGCTAGTTGGTATGCACCGGTAAAGACCAGTGTGACTGCACCGCCATTTCTTACCTTTTCGCCTAGAGAGTGGTGCTTCGACGGAGTTTTCCGCAAGTCTAATCTCGTTGTGATTAGGAACACATGGGTTCTTGAAAGTGTTTAAGTGGTAACTAAATATCGTAAGAAATCCTTGGATCTTAAAGACGCTCTTCAAAGGCTTAGCCAGTTCTAGCATACTAAACAGGGTAAAACTTGGTTAGAACGCATGTCTGCTTAGTGTGGTGGTCTAAGGAGTTTTTACGTAATAAGGTTCCCCTTACTTACATTCAAGACTTATGAGAAAATCTAACTAGGGTGAAAATTGACTTTTGAAACGCTCAAAAATCATTTTCCACTTCAAATTAGATTGGGCCTTAAAAATCAATTTTCCCTTTCCTTTGATTGAAGATAATCAATTTGTTGTGTGCTAGACACCAAAGACTTGTTTGTGCATCATCTTCTAAGTGAAATTGCATCTAGTTTAGGTTCACATTTGAGAGTTGTGATTGTTGTATGATCGTTTGGTCACGAGACCATACTTGACGCTTGACTCACATAGATAGACCTCTTAGTCCACTTGAGAGTATTTTGTCATCAGTTGAAGTCGAAAATCCAATGGCAGATCAAGGGAACGAACAACCTAGAGTTGTAATTAGGGAAAACTTAGTCAATGTTGGGGGTAGAACTCTTCGAGAGTATTTTGCCCCAATACACCAAGATCAGCCCTCGAGCATTGTATTGCCACCCACCACCGCAACTCATTTCGAGTTGAAGCCACGTGTGATCTCGCTATTACCTACATTTTATGGCTTGGGGTAGGAGAGAGAGAATCCTTACTCTCACATCAATGAATTTTTGACAATTTGCAACACTTTCAAATTTCAAAATTTCAGTGATGATTCTGTTAGACTTCGCTTATTTCCTTTATCTGTTAAGGAAAACACAAAGATGTGGTTGGACTCATTACCATCTGGATCCATCACTCAATGGGAGCAATTGAAATTGAAGTTCATCAATAAATTCTTCCCAATGTCGAAAACCACTTCCCTTATAAAGGAAATCCAAGATTTTAGGCAAAGAGAAGATGAACAATTTTATGAAGCATTTAAATGTCATCATCATGCTTTTGAGACTTGGAGGTTGGTGCAATAATTTTACAATGGATTAACCCAAAGTAATTGTCACATGATTGAGTCAATGAATGGAGGGAACTTTCTGAGTTTGAGTGATGATGCAACTTTTGAGTTCTTTGAGAAATTGTCAGAGAACTCTCAACAATGGGATTTTGCGAATAGAAGAGATAAAATCTCTACAAACAAACCGGGCCTTTACGATGTAAATGAAGACGTAGATTTCCACGCCCAAATAGAAAGTATGAGGAGACAAATTAAGGCTTTATCCATGGCTCAAGCTAATCCAGTTGAGAATATTTACCCAGTCATGAAGGTTTCAGGCAGTGAACCTAACAGATTTCCTTGCACCATTTGCACAGAGCCAACACATACGGCTCATTCATGTCCCATATTTTATCCAGAAAGATCAACTAGGGAAGAGTACGTCCAAGCCATCAATGCTTATAAAAAAGCAAACCCTTTCAGTGAAACATATAATTATGGGTGGCGAAGCCATCCGAATTTTGCATGGAGGCAAGATCAATCTCAAGTTCATGGAGAACATCAATCCTATAGGGGACCAAACTAATTTCACTCTCAGAAACAACAGTTCTCTAATGTGCCACACCAGAATAATCAATTTGTTGCACCACAACAAAACAAGTCATCCTTAGAGGAATTGTTGCAACAACGATTCATGCCCAGAACATGGCTACTCAAGCCATAGTGAAATTAGAGGAGCAAATGAGTTAGCTAACAACCATTGTTGGCGACAGAGAGAAGGGTAAATTTCCTAGCAAACCAGTCTCAAATCCCAAGGGACAATTTGTGTCACAACCAAATCAATCTCAATATCAACAAAATCCCAAAGGACAGTTTGAAATAGGAGCTGTTTCAAACCAAGATGTCCAACATGAGGAAATAAAATCCATTATGACTCTTAGGAGTGGTAAACAAGTTAACAATAAGGTTGAGTCACCCGAAAAGATTGAACCGGTTCAGTTTCAAGAAAGGAAAAGGAGACCCAAGTATCCAAGAGTCTACCAGTTAGGAACACAGTTCCTAAGCAAAACCAAGAACCACAATCAATGAAACCCTTTGTCTCAAAAGATCCATACCCTGAGAGACTTTTACCACCAAGGAAAGGTCCTTTGAATACTAACATCTTAGAAGTGTTTAAACAATTGAACATCAACATACCCTTCTTAGAAGCCATCAAGCAAATACCTTCGTATACCAAGTTTCTCAAAGATCTGTGTACTGTGAAAAGGAAAACCAATGTGCCTCGGCAAGCTTTTCTAGCAGAACAAACCTCATCCTACATCCAACAACGTACTGCTGTAAAGTACAAAGACCTAGGTTGTCCAACCATTGCCTTGGGAAAAGGTGAAAATGAGATCAAGCAAGCTTTGCTAGATCTAGGAGCTAGTGTGAATCTATTGTCATTTTTAGTATACAAAGCTCTAGGTTTAGGGGAGTTAAAACCAACTTCCATCACCCTTTAGTTAGCTGATAGGTCCATCAAGGTTCCAAGGGGAATTGTTGAAGATGTGCTCGTTCAGGTTGATAAATTCTACTTCCCAGTGGACTTCGTGGTATTAGACACTGAGCCAGTCACAAATTTCAAAAACCAAATCCCGGTCATTTTAGGTCGTCCATTTTTAGCAACATCAATGCCATAATCCACTGCAGAAATGATATCATGAAGTTGTTTATTGGAAACATGACTGTTGAGCTTAAGTTATTCCATAATGTCCAACAGCCAGTTGAGGAAGAATGTCGAGAAGAAGTGAACATGATAGAATGCCTCAGTGAAAAGTTTCTTCTGAGACAATGCTATAGTGACCCGTTGGAGGAATGTTTAGCACATTTTGGTTTGGACCTCGATGAGGAAAGTGCCATTAGAGAAGTCAATAATCTATTTGACTCCATTCCCTTCCTTGACACTGATGCATGGAAATCAAAGGTAGAACCTTTACCCATTGGTAGCAAACAACAAATTCCTTCATTAGTTGAGCTACCGAAGCTAGAACTCAAACCATTGCCCAACTATTTGAAATACACATTCTTAGGAGACAATAATACATTGCCTGTTATCATTTCTACTCACTTAGATAAACAATAGGAAGGTAAGTTAGTGGAAGTACTCCAAAAGCATAAAAAGGCAATTGGCTGGTCTATTGCAGACATTAAGGGAATAAGTCCTTCTGTGGTGATGCACAAGATCCATCTCGAAGAGAATGTGAAAACCTCTAGAAAACCACCAAGGAGACTAAATCCTACAATGAAAAAAGTTGTGAGAGGAGAGGTGATTAAGCTTTCTGATAGTCAATGGGTAAGCCCAGTTCAAGTAGTGCCCAAGAAATCTGGCATCATTGTTGTGAAGAACGACGTTGATGAGTTGGTGCCTACACGTGTCCAAATCGGATAACGAGTCTGTATTGACTATCGAAGGCTAAACTCGATGACTAGGAAATACCATTTCCCTATCCCCTTTATTGATCAAATGTTAGAGAGGTTAGTTGGTCATGAGTATTACTGTTTTCTCGATGGTTACTCTAGCTACAACCAAATTCCAATTGCCCAAGAAGATCAAGACAAAACCACCTTTACTTGTCCATTTGGTATCTTTGCATATAGGTGTATGCCTTTTGGTTTGTGCAATGCACCCGCAACATTCCAAAGATGCATGTTAAGTATTTTCTCCGATATGGTAGAAAGATTTCTGGAAGTCTTCATGGATGATTTCTTTGTTTTCGGTTCTAGCTTTGATCAATGTTTGAATCATGCTGGTTTCTATCGTAAGTTCATCAAGGATTTTAGCAAAATTGCGAGACCCTTGTGTGCACTTTTGGACAAAGATTCCTCGTTTGATGTTAATGATGAATACTTGAAGGCATTTGAGCAGTTGAAGTCTGAACTTACCTCAACACCCATTATTCGTCCACCTGACTGGAGTGTTCCTTTTGAGATAATGTGTGATGTGTCTGATTATGCCACAGGCTCTGTGTTGGGATAGCGAGTTGACAAACGTTCCCATGTGATCCATGCGAGTAAGATTCTCGATGGCGCGCAACTCAATTATTCCACCACGGAGAAAGAGTTGTTGGCAGTTGTTTTTACCCTTGAAAAATTTAGATTTTACTTCATTGGATCCAAAGTGATTATCTACACTGATTATGCTGTTTTTAAGTACCTTTTATCTAAAAAGGATGCAAAACCACGTTTGATACGATGGGTCTTATTGCTTCAAGAGTTTGATCTATAAATTCGAGACAAAAAAGGAATGGAAAATGTGGTTGCTGACCACTTATCCAGAATAATTGTGGAGTCAGAGAAAGGATTGTTACTAATAACATAAATTTTCCTGATGAGCAATTAATGATGATCGCTCATGTCTAGTCACAACCACCTTGGTATGCTGACATTGTGAACTTTCTTGCTACAAAGAAAATTCTAGAACATTGGTCTAGGCAAGATAAGTTCAAGTTTTTATTCATGGTCAAGTATTTTTCTTGGGATGATCCTTATCTCTTCAAATACTGTCAAGATCAAATCATTTGTAGATGCATCCCTGAGTTGGACCAGAGAGAGGTCTTGGCATTTTTCCATGATCATGCATGTGGAGGCCATTTTAGTGCAATGAAGAATGTTGCAAAAGTTTTGCAATGCTTTTTCGAGATGCCCATGTGTATTGTCAAGCTTGTACAAAATGTCAACAATTAGGGCGTATATCTCGTAGATACATGATGCCTTTGACTCCAATCCTGATTATGGAGCTCTTTGATGTATGGGGTATTGATTTCATGGGTCCATTCCCAACTTCACATGGTTTCACCTACATCCTTGTTGCAGTACACTATGTCTCCAAATGGATTGAAGTCGTAGCTTGTAGAACCAATGACCACAGGGTTGTAGTCAACTTCTTAAAGGAGTACATATTTGCCCGTTTTGGCACACCTCGTGCAATCATCAATGATAGAGGTTCCCACTTTTGCAATAGAGTGTTTGAGAACTTAATGAAAAAGTATGGAGTTACCCACAAGGTTGATGTATAATACCATCCACAAACAAGTGGTCAGGTTGAAGATTCCAACCGGCAAATCAAACAAATCCTTGAAAAAACTGTCAGACCAAATAGAAAGGATTGGAGTTTGAGATTGCCCGAGTCTCTTTGGGCTTATCGTACTGCATTCAAGAGCCCCATAGGAATATCGCCCTACCGTCTAGTATTTGACAAACCTTGTCATTTACCTGTTGAGCTCGAACATAAAGCTTTTTGGGCAATCAAACGTCTTAATTTTGACATCGATAAAGCTGGTAAACATAGAAAGTTGCAACTAAATGAGCTTGATGAACTCAGAAATGATGCATACGATCTATCCAAAACGTATAAGGATAAGATGAAAAAGGTCCATGACAGTCAAATCATGCGAAAAGATTTTCAACAAGGTCAAAAAGTACTTTTGTACAATTCTCGCCTTCACATATTTTCGGGGAAGATAAAGACCCATTGGTCAGGACCTTTTACAGCCAAAATTGTTACCCCATGGAGAGCCATCATAATTGAGAACCCAAAAGACAATAGTAGCTTCCAAGTTAATGGACAACGCCTGAAGCCCTTTTTAGAGCTTCATAACCCAAAAGTTGAGGAAATCCTTCTTGAAGACCATGTCTATGAAGATTGACTGCCTTTTGTACCACCTTCATTATCTATACCATTTTTTGGTTTTGTTTTAACTAATTCTACAGATCATGGCTTGTTTTGGACAACATTCATTTGAGCATCAAACAAGCTTACAGTGATCGCTACCCTTTTTTCATTTACATTGTTGTTCCTCTTTTGACCCACACTGTCGTACTAAGAACATTGAGGAAAATGTTTGATTTAGGCTCATTTCAAAATTGGAGGGGGGGGGGGGGGGGGGGGGGGGGGGGGGGTCCAAACACAGTTCAAAAAAAAAAAATCTTCGTTATAACCCGAGTACTTATCCATGATGAGATTAGGTTCCATATCTATAGTTGCAAAGGCATCTGAGGGTAGGATCTGAAACTTTGATAGTAAGTAGTTTTTCAATATTTGACAAAAGTTTGTACTACTCATAAGCTAGACATTTTATAAGAGTTTACATTAAGAGTTGTGTTTCAGCTTTGATGTTCTTAACTGAAGTTGTAAAAGTGGATTAATTATCTAGTGAACATAAAAATAATAGCGAATACTTGAACCCTGTGAGATTTCTAGCATTTCTCCTTTATAAGGGTTATACGCTTATTCTAAATTTCTTGAGTCCTACATTATCTGTTTGCATGATCTGTATAAATTTTTGTTTCTGTAAAAAAATGAGAATAAAACATCAAAGTTGAATCACACCACCATAATACATTATGAAATTCACCCAAGGCATAGAAACCATGTAATTCTTTAGAAATGAAGAAAAGTCATTTGTTTGCCTAGATTGAGCCTTTTAACCTACCCATGTATTGTTTACCCATGAAGCCTACCATATTAACAATTTTGTTGTTAACCCACTAATCCATAAACCCAAATAACCCAATTATGTTTTCCTGACCCTTGTGCTTTTGAGAAAGGTTGGAGATGAATGATAAAAAAAATGTTTTATCACCATCAATGGAATAAGTATATACTTTTTAGTGCCAAAAAAGTGTAGAAAGAGTTTCACATCCCATTACCATTTTGTTCAAGGCTATCACAAAAAAAAAATGCCTTTGTTTTTCACATCCATGAAGATGTAAAGCTTTTTAATAGAAAAGGAGTTAAGCAAGTTCAACACTTAAAGAAGACCTCTAACCTTATCAAAAGTACTTTTGTTTGTCCTTAACTTTCAATGTTACCCTATCGTAAGCTCCATCACAACCTAGTCAAAATCTTTTGATCCTTAGGAAAATATGGCCAAAGTGTGGAGGGTGAATTAAGAAATACTGTGGTGAATGAATCAACATTCTCATCGGATGATATTCCTTCTTGAGATCATATTTATTGTATTATCAAATTCTCATATTTTGTTTTGTATGTGAACTATCTCTTATTCATTGTTTCATCTTATTCACATACATTTGAGAGAAAAAGCCAAATCTCTGAGTAATTTCATTCTAAGTGATTATATACCTTGTGAGATTTGAAGTTGAAACGAATTTTCTAGAATGTCAACCAGAGATATGTCCACTTTTAAACTGAAGTTTGCAACAAAAAAGATGATCAAACTCTTAATATAAACTTGAATGATAATTCCTATGTCTTTTGTATAGTGCTTAGTACTGAAGTCACTAATTGACTTAATACTGACCAATAAGTTACAATAATACATCTCTTAAGGCTTACACATTCAAGTAGGAACTCTCTGAGGTTAAATAAGGAAATAGTTATTTTTGACCAATTTTTGAGTCCGAGTCCCCACAAATGTTTGTGGGTATCATTTCTGAAAACCTTCACGAGACTACAAACTCGTCCACTAGGGGAACCTAGAGGTTTAAAGGCTTATTACATATTGTTAGGAGATTATTTAGGTGGTTTATTCCTTTATTCTTTCCTTTATTCTAGGATAGACTATATATGGGTACTTGCTTTGTTATGGGAAACTACTTCCTCAAAGAAGTTTAATATTTCCTAAACTATTGCTAGGTATTATGCGAAATTAGGGAAGCTACTGTTGTGCTTCTTGTATAAATATCTTTCATTGGGTTAATGAGAAGACAGAAACAATTACCCTAAATCTTTCATGGTATCAGAGCCAAATTGCTTCTTCAAATTTTTTTTTTCTAAACCATGGCCGGCAGCGCTACACCTCCACCACCGGTAAAATTGATCCCAGTTCACCTTTCTACTTAGGGTCGCAAGATCGACCAGGCGACTTCATTACCCCAATTCGCCTCAAGCTTGAGAATTTTGATGATTGGTCTCATGCAATTCGAGTAGCCCTTTCCTCTAGGCGCAAATTCGGATTTCTTGACGGGACAATCACATATATCGTCCCACCTTGTACGAAAGATGATTGGGTCACGATCCACTGCATGCTTGTGTCATGGCTCACGAATACAATTGACCCCGAGGTACGTTCTATGCTATCGAATTATGATAATGCCAAACGCTTATGGGATGACTTGCATGAACGATTCTCGATCATGAATGGTCTGCGTATTCACCAACTTAAGGGAGATATTAATCGCTGTGAGCAAAATGAAACTATGCCCGTTGCTGTTTATTTCAGTAAATTGAATGTTTTATGGGATGAACTAGATAAACATGAGCCTTTGATTTCTTGCAAGTGTGGTAAATGTATTTGTCAGGTTGGTAAACAACACGAGAAACGGCGTGCAGATGATAGGCTGCACCAATTCTTTCTTGGCTTGTGTTCTGAATATTATGCATAATTGCGCTCGACTATTTTGTCGCAAGATCCTCTACCTTCGTTGAATCGGGCATTCCAACAAATTGCTCAAGATGAGCGGGTTCGGGGGATCACACGCATCACCGAAGAGAAACCCGATGTGGTAGGTTTCGCGGTGCGTATGGAGAATAGACCAAAACCGCTTCTTGATAGAACGGAGAGAGCAGCCTTGATATGTTCTCACTGTCACAAATCAGGCCATGACATAGCTACCTGCTTTGATCTTCATGGTACTTCAGATTGTAACTTGGAAAAATATGACAGAAATTTGAAGGGTAAGCCAAACACTGCGTCAACAAAGTTCACGATTGGACGTGGACGTAACGGAGTGCGTGCTAATGCCACCAACCCAGACATTACTCACAGCGCATCTCTTGGGAAGCCGAACCCCGCTCCTGCTGCGCAACCTCTTTCAGGTTTTACTGCCGAACAGTGGGCGGCGTTAGCAGCCGCATTTGGTACTCCTCACACTCCTTCTAACAGGTTGCATGGTAAGTTGGAAATGGATTCTTGGATAATTGATACTGGATGTTCTCATCATGTTACTAGTGATGAATCTTGTTTAGTGGATACTAAAGTAGTTTCGCCATGTCCCGTGGGCCTTCCGGATGGTCAAACGGTGACTGCTACTAAGGAGGGTGTCGTGAAACTCACGGACAAAATAATACTCCAACATGTTCTTTTTTTTCCTAAGTTAAACTGCAATTTAATTTCGGTTTCACAACTAAATGATGATCTAAATTGTTTTGTCCAATTTAATTCTAACTTGTGTGCTATACAGGACCTGCATTCAAGGGAGGTGATTGGCACGGGTGAGAGACAAGATGGACTTTACTACCTACGGCAAGGATTAAAGGTGCAAGCGGTTTCGGTTGATAGTTTGAAGTCCTTGGAGCTATGGCATAGTCGATTGGGTCATCCTTCCGAGACAGTAGTGAAGTTGCTTCCTCTTTTTAATAATTCTAGTGGTCATTTGAATAAAGGATGTGAAGTTTGTCATCGTGCTAAACATTCTAGAGATCGTTTTCCTTTAAGTGGCAATAAATCAACTCGGATTTTTGAGTTAATACATTGTAATTTATGGGGTCTGTATGATGAAGTTTCTTCGTGTGGTGCTCGTTATTTCTTAACTTTAGTGGATGATTATTCACGTGCTGTGTGGGTTTATTTATTAATTGATAAAAGAAAATTTTTTAAGATGTTTATGTCCTTTATTTCCATGATTGAACGTCAATTCTCTCAAAAGTTGAAAATTGTACGTAGTGACAATGGAACAGAGTTTAACTGCATGAAAGATTACTTTGTGGCTAATGGAATTTTATTTCA
Source organism: Berberis vulgaris (assembly GCA_963556465.1). Lineage (NCBI taxonomy): Eukaryota > Viridiplantae > Streptophyta > Magnoliopsida > Ranunculales > Berberidaceae > Berberis > Berberis vulgaris. Next base: position 9,964,602 of record OY747124.1, on the reverse strand, counting down.
AACCTCTTGTGTGGGTACCCCTCAACAAAATGGAAGAGTGGAAAGGAAACATAAACATATTCTCAATGTCGCTCGTGTCTCCCATTGTCCTTGACAATTACTCATGGGATTCCGAATCTGCATATGATGTCTCTCCAAAGAAATATCTCAACTTGTGCTTCTCCTATCTTTGTGAGGGGCTCTACTTTTACCCATTTGGTGAAGTAGTCTACTGTGAAGATTAGAAACTTCTTCTGCTCAGACGTTGGGAGTGGTCCTACGTCCATTCCCCATTGTGTGAATGGCCAGGGGCTGCTCATTGGGATCATATTTTGTCCCGGCATATAGGTGTATGGGGCGAATCTTTGGCACTTGTCGCATTTGCAAACTAGCTTGTGAGCATCCGCTTGCATTGTTGGCCAATAATAACCTAATGTGAGAGCTTTTTGGGCCAATGTTCTCCCCCCGAATGATTTTCGCATGTGCCATGGTGTATTTCCTGCAGGACGTATTCGACATCTCATGGTGTAAGGCACCTCAGTAATGGGCTTGTGGCAGATCTTCTGTACAGTTTGTCATTGATCATTGTGTATCTTGCTGCTCGATTTCGTAGTTTTCTGGCTTCCATCTTATCTGCTGAGAATTCTCCGTTAAATATATACGCCGGCATTGGAGTTGTCCAGTTGGTTTCTCGGTCTACGACACATGCTTCTTCCGATTGGTTTTTGAGTATGGAGCTTCCTTGTGTCGTGACAAGTGGGTTGTCATTATTCTTTGTTGTCGAAGCTTCCTTTGCTAGTTTGTGGGTTCTTTTGTTCTCTGCTCGTGCACATCGTTGAATGGTAGCATTTAAGAAGCCTTCTATTAGCTCTGTGATTTTTTAGTGGTAGGCTTTCATTCGGGTATCTTTGACTTGGAATTCGCCGTTTAGTTGATTGACTACCAGCTTGGAATTAGTAAAGACACTAATGTCTGTTATTCCCAAATGCTTTGCTAACTGTAGCCCTGTTATCACAGTTTCGTGTTCGGCTTTATTATTGGAGTCTCAAAAACCGAATTTTATCTCCTTGTCTAATGCGATGCCTTTCGAGTTGTACAAGACTAGTCCAACTCCGCTTCCTGCCTCGTTGGATGCCCCATCACAACAGATGATCCATCCTTCAGGGGTTGGTTTGGGTTGTTCTTTTCTGTTTTCCTTATCCTTTTGTTGGTTGTTGCTTCTTGTGAACTCGGCGATGAAATCTGCTAATGCCTGAACTTAGATAACAGTTCTGGGGGCATAGCTGATGTCAAATTGTCTAAACTCTATTGCCCACTTTACCATTCTTTTCGACACATCCAATTTGTGTAATACCGACCGAAGCAACTATTCGGTCATAACCGTGATTGGGTGTGCTTGGAAGTATGTTGCAATTTTCTTGATGACACGATTAGAGCAAGTGCTTGTGTCTCTAGGGCCTGATAGTTGATTTCTGCATCTACGAGTGTTTTGCTGATGTAATATACTGGTTTTTGCTTGCCCTTTTCTTCTCGTATCAGTGCCGAACTCACCGCGTGGTTGGACACAAATAGATATAGATACTGTGTTTTTCCTGTGTTTGGTTTTGTTAGTAGCTTTGTGCTTCCCTTGTATGTCTTAAGGTTTTGAAAGGCTCTCTCGCATTCATCATTCCACTCAAATGTCTTGTTCCCTTTCAAGATCTTGAAGAAATGCAAACACTTGTCTAATGACCCGGAGATAAATATGTTCAGAGTTGTTATCCTCCTGTTAAGACTTTGAACACCTTTTACGTTTGTCGGCGACTGCATGTTGATAAGTGTTTGAATCTGCGTTGGATCGGCTTCAATTCCTCATTCGTTGACCATGTACCCGAGGAACTTCCCTGACTCCACTCTAAAAGTGCATTTCTCCAGGTTCAACTTCATCTTGTACTTTCGTAGCTAAGAGAAAGCATGTTCAAGATCCATGACGTTGTCTGTTCTACGTGAGCTTTTAACAAACATATTGTCGATATAAACCTCCATTGTTTTGTCGATTTGATCTTTACACATCTTGTTCACTAGCCGTTGATACGTTGCTCTCGCAATTTTTAATCCGAATGACATTACTCGATAACAGTATGTACCCCTTTCCATTATGAAAGAGATTTTTTCTTAGTCAGGAGGGTACATTTGTATCTGATTATACTCGGAGTACGCATCCATGAAACTCAACATTTCATGTTGAGCAGTTGCATCCATTATTTGATCTATTCGTGGAAGTGGAAAATTTCTTTGGGGCAAGCTTTATTTAGGTCGGTGTAGTCCACACACACCCTCCAATTTTCGTTCTTTTTCTTTACTAGTACCGTGTTTGCCAACAATCCAGGTAGTGAGCTCTCTTGTCATTCCTGCGCTGAGAAGTCGATGCACTTCCTCGTTTATTGTCTGATTACATTTCGGGACCACCGATCTTCTTTTTTGTCAAACCAGTTTCTTATCTGGATTCATGGGAGATGATGGATGGGTCTATCCCCACCATGTCCTTCATCGTCCATGCAAAAACATCTTGGTTATCTTTCAGCATTGGATCAGTTCCTTGGCGAGTTCAGGGTGAATCTTTGTGCCGATTTTAATTACCTTTTTTGCTTCATTGTCTAAGTAGTCCTCGACCGTTTCTTCTTCCGGTTGTCCGATGTTAGGTCAATCTTGCGGACTAGTTGGAACCCTATTGTCGTCCGGAGAGTCCGAACTCTTTTCATCAAGTTGTTGTGAAGACTCTTCCAGTCGTTGCAGTAATTTCTATTGACGGGGAGTCTTTATTGCTATAAAATGACACTCCCGGGCCATTGATTTATATCCTTTGATCCTTCCGATACCATTATTGGTATGGTACTTAAAGCAATGGTGCATAATGGAGGAGAATGTGCCCATCTTGTGCATCCACGGTTTCCTGAGTAGCATGTTGTACGCAGCAGGAATGTCAACGATGAGAAAGTTTGTCAATAACACTCGTTGTTTTCCTGGCTTTCCCGCTTCGACCGACAGTTGAATCATTCCCAGTGGGTAAAATTATTCCCCACTAAAACCTACCATAGATTGATCGCTAGGTGAGAGCATATCATTGGTGAACCACATCCTTCGGAAAGCTGTCAGGTATAAGAGGTTGACCGAGCTGCCGGTGTCGACCAATACTCTTTCGATTTCCCATTTAGCTATCATGACCGAGATAAAACATCATTGTGCGGTAAATTAACCCCATCAGCATCTTCTTTTGAAAAGGTTAGAGTCATTTGCATTGTTTTTGCATCTTGTGCGGATGGTTCTTGGAATCTGATCGCTGTATGTAAGTTTCTGACTATACGCTTTTGGGATCGATTGGATTGTTATTTTTCAACGGTCGCGCCGTGCAAGACATAGATTGTTTCCTTTACTCGCTCCCTTGAGATGAATTTTTCGCCCTCAAGTTCGACGAATTCTTTGAGTCGTCCTTATCTGATACGACGTTCAATCTCGTCCTTTAGACTGCGACAATCTCGTCCTTTAGACTGCGACAATTTTCCTTTAGATTGTTTCATCTTCGATGGCCATTTGACATCTTGTTAGTCCGATGTCCCTTATGCTGGGTGATTTCTTCTAAAAAATTGCTGCCCTTTAGGTTTCAGATGATTCTATCCATCGTTTGGATTACATGGTTCATTTGAGCCATAAACATCTCTACTCGGGGATCCGAGGGGATTCTCCAAGATGTCTGAACTGTTACCTGTACGAGCTCTTTTCCAGCAGGTACGGTTGTTTTGACAATTGTCGTTGGATCAATATTGGGCGACATGTCGTATCTTTCATCGCCAGATTGAAGATTTGTGAAGTATTACATTGATCTTCTATCGGGTTGGGTGAGCTTTGTTATTGTGAATCTTATTTTTGAAAGGAAACTCGTTGCTCAGCACGGACGGCGCCAAACTGATGCGGCCAAAAATCGTCCTCCTGTGAGTTTGACTTGCAAAACAATTGTTAGCTTGCCAAGGACCACATTTTTGGTGACCGAAGGCATTCCGATGCTTAAGTCAGTAACTCTGTTGGAAGAATAATTAAATCTGGACAAAACTCATTTAAAGTTGCATACCTCTATCGAATGTTCTCTTTACCTTTTATACTGGTTGCGGTTAACTCTCTGAGTCACTTAAGCATGTGAGACGCAACGAAATGAGATGTTTCTTGTAATAGTCTCCTCCTCAATGGAAATGCGTTCGTGGAGATGTAACTCCTTCCACAACTTTTTTTTAGTGCAACATTCCTCTTCTTTATGAGAGAACTCGTGTCGGGCCTAGACTTGGGTTCTAATTCATTTGGACCTGGATTCGAGCCCTATTTACGTCTCCTCATTGGTAGGCCTCGTCTGGGCTTTTTGTAATTGGCTTTATTCTTCCTGGGCTTTATGAGCTAACCCAATAGATTGAGCGTTGTATTCTGGTGATGGGTCTCTATGCTACGTGTACGACCGTGATGATCAGTTTATTTTGATGTATCATAATAAACCTCATATGATATTGCACCCTACCGTATATATTATTGCATCAAGTCTTTAAATATATCAAATGACTACAGATGATAAACCTAATATCTACTTGAACCATTTCATCACTTGTTTTTTCTATGGAGTTAGTCCATAAATTTTGAAACATGTGTAACGAATCAGTAATCTTAATAAAGATAACCCAAAGAGTTCCTATTGTTTTTCACTCCTCCAAGTACCCAAACTTATAGTAGAAAGATAATTAAGAACCTCAAGTTGTTGATCATCACAAACTCTACTACCTATATGTGGATTGAAATAAAAATCAGACTCCAAGCATAAACAAAGTAAAAAAATCATATCTGAAGGACACAACTAATTAAAAAAATCAGGAAAATAAAAAAAAGAATAAGACACAAAAAAAAGAGCGAGAAATACTTACTGATTTAGCATGCACGCCACACAAACATGCAAATGTATACCCGTCGGTGCATACATTCTCTACTCCTTTCTTCCCTGTTCCCCCTTTCTTCAACATATCTCCCTTTCTTATTTCTCTTCTCATTTTCTTTTTCCCCCCACTCTATGCCGTACAGAGATGAGAGAAATTCCTTTTTTTAAGCATATTACTACCCTAATCATCACTCTAATGAAAAGAAAAACAACCAATCACAAACTTACTATTTGCTCCCATTCTAGAATAATTATTTAACCTAATCACCCATTAACTAATAGAAATCACCATTTCAATAATAAAAAATGTAGTACTTAGCTAAAGAAATGTATAGTTGGCACCAGAGTAATAATTTTATCAACCAATGCATAATTTATTAGTAATAAACTTGCAATATTATCTAAATAAGGATAAATACAATTTAGGTAATTTCAATTAAATTGGGTCGTTACATTATATATACCTTAAATGGAATCTCGTCCCAAGATTCACTAGATGGGAGAACTAGATATGCAGTTCTGGATGCATTTATTTGACATTTTCCTCTGTCTCACAAATTACATCGTTCTCCTTCTCACTCCACCCAACTTTCACTAAGTTCACTGTCCTTTTACAAAGTTGTTTCAAATCAAGATCCACAATCTTGATCGGTCGTAGTGCTTGGGTAAAGTCAATAATATCTCAATTTCTAGGGATTCGATTTTCGGTCCGGTCTTGATTTTTTCGGTTTTTTCCTTTTTCTGAACTTAGCCATCACCACCATTGCCTTCACTATGATTTCAGCTCCACACCACTGTCACCATCACGAACCCCCACTCACTTTGATTTCACTTTGCTATCACCACCAGCCACTCCCACTTTCACCTCTAGTTTCATATCTGAAATTTAAAGAGAGAGAGACCTAGAGAGAAGTGTTTAGGTGAGGTGGCGGAAGTCGATGAGATTTTTTCAATATCAAATTTTAGAAGCTATGGAGGATGACGATTTCAAGCTTCGAGTCGACAAGATCTTCAACTCGCTAACGAAAACCCTTTCTGAAACTCATCGTCTCTCCACTCACTTTGGTCTCTCATATATGAAGAGGTGGAGAAAAAAAGTGAAATCGTAAGCGAGGCGATACCATAGACAGAGATGACAACCCTTGTCTTCGTCCTTCGATGGGTTATCTTCCAAAGACCGAATTAGGAAGCCCAAAAACCTTAGAAAAGTTGTTGGTAAGAAAAGTTGACAGAGAAGGCAACCCTTCTCGACAATTTTCTAAAAATCACTAGGCGGTGAGCAGGGGACTAGTGCCTAGAGGACTAGGCGGAGCCTAGGCAGCTATTTATTATAATTTATAAGAGTTGAACATAATAGCATATAAATTACTTTCACTTCAATGCCAAGATAATATGCAAAATGCATAAAAAAAAACAGAATCTTAATTTTTTTTTTCTTCGAATTAGAGTAAAAAATATAAAGGGAAAAACTCGGCTAGCCCACCCAGCCGCCTAGGCCGATTTTTAGAACACTGCTTGTCGATGAAGAAAAGTTTTATTGTTTGGGTTGAATAAGATTTTGGTTTGAATTGAGCTATGGGTTTAATTGAGTTTGAGTTTGAGTTTTACTTTTTATGGGTTGAATTAGGCTTAGAGTTCTATTATTTAGGGAAAAATCTCTATCCCGATCCTATCCTACTCTAGATGGAGACGGGACGAGATCAAAATGAGATTGATCAATCTCAATAAAATCGGAGAAAAATTCAGACGGGATCAAGATCTCGTGATGTGATGCCCAAATGGACTTCAAAAAGACCCAAATCCAAGTAATTGGCTCTTTTACCAAAAAGTAGGTTCGAAACACGAGAGTCAGTCACCCCATCAAGAACTTTTCTAGAGAGTCAGACCTGGTCGTCCATCCTCTGGACTAGGTCCAGGCCTGGATCTCTAGAATTATGGTCCCACCAACCACTAAAAAAAACGTGTCTTTCTATAATCAGATGACCGTTGCCTTTCTCCAATCCCCATTTCACTTCACTCAGTTCTTCTACTTCAGTCACTCTTCTCTCTCTCTCTAATCAATCAAATCTTTGGTTTATGGAAGTGATGAAGCTCTTCGGACTATCAACCTTTTGCGGAGGCTTCAAATCTTCCAAATGGTACATTTTCTTTGTTCTGTTCAATTTCACCCAATTTATTCTTGTTCTTGTTTTGCTTGAATTTCAATACTAGCCTAATTTTGCTTTCTCCAACAGCAAGACAACAGCGAGGATAAAGTTGCTGAGGAACAAGAGAGAAGTGGTGGTGAGGCAGATGAGGCGCGACATGGCTATGCTCCTTCAATCCAAACAAGACGCCACCGCCAGGATCCGAGTAACTACTTTTTTTATTTGTTTGTGAAATTTGATCTAAAGTTTCGATTTTTACCGTTTCTTGGTTGTGATTTTGGTAGAAATTAATCCCAACATTGGTAGATTCTTTATTGTAGATGATGAGTCACTAATGATAGAAACTGGTTTTTAATTGGGATTGTAGACATAAAGGTGATTAAAGATTCTCAATTTCATCTTCTCTACTAATTGAAAACTTGTGATTGTGAGTTTTTTTCTTGTGAGAAGCGAAAAAAGAAAAAGAGATGATGATGTTTTTTCATCCAAGTTCAACATAGAAGATGACTCTCTAAACATAAGTTAGCTGAGCAAGCAAATTGTATTGGTTTTTTCAGGAAAGACTTTTATAATTTTGTATGTATGTTGTGCCTAAATCCATGAAAAATAGTAATTTGTATTTGCTTCTGTTCAGCAATGATAAGCTTTTGGTTGCCTCTTCCTCTTCTCCTTGGTCATTATTGATTTAGGATAGATGGTCATATTATACGAAAACTCAACTATATATTTTTTTTCTAATTTTGTTGATACAAATTTTCTATCATATAATACCTTAATTTTCTGTCATGTGATTAATTAATTGCTTCATTGTAACGAATCATAAGAAAGACACTACTATTAGGGTGTGTTTGGTTGAATGGAATTTTATGGAATAAGATTCTATGCAACCAAACACATCCTTAGAGTATTAGTTGCTCTTAGGAGGGTGAGTGCTTGGTAGACATTGAATGATCATAGGGTAGATATCATGTGAGCTAGTGTAGTGGCTGTGAGTGAATGGACTTTACAACTCACTCTGAAGCACACTAAAGCATAGGAGGAACAGACTATGAGAGGTAGTGGTCGAGTGACCTAATGATAATTATAAATAATACCTGCATTTGTATCCTTCAATAAACCAGTTCTAAGAAACACTAAAACGTGGTTTTGGATCTCGAGGATTCGATCAATTGTCGACATATCCTATTTGCTCTCCGTGTATAATCCCTACATGGACAAGTACACTAAATAATTATGCCACATTATTTCTACTGTGGCCTTGCATCGAGAAAAAAGAGCAATACTCAAGAAGCATCTTGGAGAAAGTACATATTCATCATTCTACATTCTCAAGCCTTTTGCTGAGAGAACTAAAACTTTGGTGTTGTTTGTTGAAAGTATTTATGATTCTCAATACCAAGGATTGGGATTTCTTTTTTCGAAGTAATTTCGATACGCTGATTTTAAGAAATATTTCGTTGTGTATAGAAAAAAAGGTAAAACTTTCGGTTATAATTTTGAAGTTATCAATATAGTTTAAGCATTTTAAACTCTTACATATTACATAAAGAGTCGCTAGACTCATAATGTCATACAAACTATATATTGCATAAGAATCACTTATATAACAAAATTTTAATACTAAACTAAGGTTATAACGAGTTAAAATGTACGAAAATTGAGATTGGCTTGATGAAAGAAATAAATATTTTGGATTTCGAAAGAAATTTCGGTTAACTTATAAAAAAAATATTTCATCAAATTTCAACAATTTTTTGAGAAATCACATTTTTTGCTCAAGACAGTGAATTTTGTAGGAATTTGTCTAACTGTCGAGGAAAACAGCGAGGATGCTCCCTCGCACGTGCTGTCGTTTCAAAAAAAAAAAAAAAAAAAAACCAGGGAATCGAAATTTTGGGGGAGAAAAGGAGGGAACCCTCTCCCTCTCCCCATTTCCATCTCGATAGAGAGATAATCGAGAAGAAAGCAGCTCCACTTCAAATCCAAAGGCGAAGGCCGACGAAGCCCTCCCTCCATCAAGACAAGGACCGAGACAGTCCCTCCCTCTCCCGCTCGACAGAGACCGAGACAGTCCCTCCCTCTCGACGACGAATACCCTCTCCCAAAAGGTAAAGCTTCTACCTTTGTTTTAGTTTATTTTCCCTCTCATTCTCTCCCTCTTTGTGTGTGATTTCTTGTTGGAGATTTCTACATCTATGGTTTCTACTAGATCTAGGGTTTCTTTGTTGAAATAGAAACCCTAGATCGAGCAAAAAAAAAAAAAAATTCGATTTCATTTCTGTCTTGAGACAATTTTTTGATGGGTTTACGGATTTTGAACAAATGGGGCTTTAGATTTGTGGTGTGCATTCTTCATTTCTGTGTTTTAGCAAAAAAAAAAAATTCGATTTCATTTCTGTGTTGAGACAAATTTTTTATGGGAATCCTGGATTTTGAACAAATGGGGTTTTAGATTTGTGGGGTGCATTCTTCATTTCTGTGTTTAGCAAAAAAAAAAATATTTCGAGTTGGGACTTCATTATTCATTTTTCGAAAAAATTTCGATTTTTTAGCATTCTTCATTTCTGTGTTTAGCAAAAAAAAAGTAATTTCGATTTCATTTTCTTCATTTTAATGCTTCATAATTCAGTTTGGTTCGATTTTGATGGAATCCTGTCAATAATTTTGTAACAAATCAAACATGTGTTTTGTTTCCCCTGTACAAATGGATTTCTTCTATCATTATTAGCAAATGGATTCAAATGGTTCGATTTCTTCTATCATTAGCAAATGGATTCAAATGTCGCTTGGTGCACATCGTAGCATGAATACTAGAATATGAGTCTGTAATACATTTCAGGTTTTCAGTACAGACTAAAGAGTTTTGGTCAGTTGAGTAATTCACAGCCCCATGTCTACTAGAAGAATATGGTTTGATTAAGTGGTTTGTGAGTGATAGTTTCTCAATGTTGTACTGTTTACTTATGAGTTCAGATGCTCATTATTATCATTTGTTTCATATGAGTTTAGATGCTCATTATTATCATTTCTTATAAATTATGAGCAAATTTTAGTGTCTCAAGTCATAAGTTCAGCAAGGTATAACTTATCTCTAAAAAAAAAAAAAAATTCTTTGCTCCTACTTCATGCATTGCTCAGTATGTATTATAGCCTCGACATAGAAGAAAAAGTATATGGAAAAGTTGTTGATATATATTGCATACCCGTCCATGCATATATCTTACGACTACAAAATTTTTAAATGCAGGAATGGCATTCACAGCGTACGTTGTCTATCGAGGTCGTCAACCTGGAGTATACGCTGGCAAGCATGTCTATCTGCGGTATCAGGGTATAGTGGTGCTTCTTATAAGGGGTTTAGGTCAGTCACTGAAGCCGAAGAAGCGTATGCATTGTAGGTTCGCTCAGAAGCGGCGAGACAAGATTAAGAGGAATTCAACAACAACGAAGATGTCAAGGAAAACGATCATGTTTTTGACGATGAAGCCGGTCCATCCAATTATCAAACAAATGACACCCATGGCAACAACGATCCTTGGGCTGTTACGAAGGACTTAATCAACACTTTGATAATATGTACAACGATCTTAGTTGTACTATTTATTTTTAAGTTCTTGGTTGAATGATGTAATGTAATATGTACATTAAGAATAACGATCATGTTTTTAAGTTTTGTTTTTGCACAATGTTTTTAAGTTTTGTTTTTGCAATCATATTCGTTACTACTTGGCTGATATAAGCATCTCATATCTGACCAAAGCCTGTATTTTCTTGGCAATTGTTTCCATGGCAACATTCATTGGGGTTGCAAAAATGTCATTTGCTTTAGCCTCACCCAGATTAGAGAGTGGCATTTATTATCTTTTGTGGATACAATGTAATAATGACTTTGATGTTAAAATTTTCTGCACAGATTTTGATCAATTCTCTAAAGGACATATAGGATACACATTCCCTGAAGGCAGTTTGTGCCTGTAAAAGGGAGTACCCACTAAGAGCACCATCACTGAAATTGCCAACCCTTTGTGTTTCTATATATATGGTTTACTTTGACAACTGATCTGATCTTTTGTGTTGCAATTTTTCTTCTGATGTGAAGCAATGCATGTGCCATATTCTTGATTTGGGCATCTGTCATCTATAAGAGAGTAGTTTCTGTTCCAGCAGAAGAGCAGAAGTTTCGTATTTCTTTTGGCGAAAAACTCAAGAAAAACATTTTGAAAAGCAAATGTGTTCCTCCTTCACTTCCTGTCACTCACAAACCAATGATGCTGAAATTTGCACTTATAACCGTAAGCGCATTTTCCTGAGACTCAGAACTTACAAATCTTATCCTGAACCTTAGGAGGGGGTCTCAACAAGATTGAACAAGAGATTGCATGCATGATTGACTATCATTAACAACAAGATTTAACAATCAGAATCTTCAAGCTGACGAGAGATTTAACAAATGAGAAAGATGCTATGTTCCACAATTTCATGACATAAAGTCTTGGCAACAAAAAATACATTGCCAGTGTAACAAAAAAACTGCTATGTTAAAAAAAACTGCACCAAAAATACCAAACTTGGCCCTCCTGTACATTGCCATAAAAAAAAACTTGGCACCAAAAAAACTGCTATGTTCAAAAAAAACTTGGCACCAATAAAACTGTCATGTTCAAAACAGCACCATATATCAAATCCCATTGTGGCGCCGAGTCAGTGAGTGAAGGTACCCTGAACTCATGCATCATCCAATCTAGTTGATCCCTGTGGCTGCTCTGCCTTTGTAGTTTGTATACTCCAGGTAAGTTAATCTGTAGAACTATTTTGTGAGTATATAAGTGCAAAGTGAATACGGCAATTTAGACTATCAGAAATAAATAGAATTTTTAAAGGAAAGAAAAAGAAGCATGAATCATACATGTTCTTCAGGTGGATCAGCTCAGTGATGATCGGAGGAAGTGATCCTTGAAGATCATTGAAAGAGAGATCCCTAAAAAAAGTTTATAGAACAACTGCTATAAGAACTCTATGTCCATTTTCATCATTGAAAATTGACTAGTTTCTAATTAAATCCAGGATACGGATTAACAGGAGCAAAAGCAAGAAATAAAATCATTTACACAGTAGATGAAAAATTCCTGAAAAGGCTATGAGCTAACAAGCAAGTTTACACTGCAGCTCATCAAAACCCAAATACTCACTTAATGAGTAATATTGAATGTTTCTGAAAAAAAAAAAAAGAATAAATTGATAATTGTACAGGAAAACTCTTTATAGGTACCATGGAGCATGACATCCCACTAATTGTATCCATTGCTTCTTGCATTTATTCCATTGATTTCTTTTAATATCTACTTTGTGTCTTTTATATTCTTTTTCAAAGAAGTGGGAATGGGCGAGGGAGGGGGGTTTGAGGGTCACACCCCCTCCCTCGCCCGTTTCCTCGCTCGTTTCATCGCCATTTAGAATCACCGTCACTATAACATTCAGAGAGGCTGAAACACATTGAACAATATAACAAAAGCAGGTAAATGAAGATAAATAAGATTAACCAACCTGATCATAACGTATAGTTTGTATACTCCATCTCGTTGCTTGAACCTGGCGGCTGCAACAATAAATAATAAACAAGATTAATAAGAAACAAACAAACCCTACAAAGATAAACATACAAAGTACAAAATATTTACCTGTGAGAGGATCGAGTAGAATTGACCAATTCTTCCAGGTTGTAAATCGTGAGGCATCACACTGCTTTCACGAGGCATAACATAAGGCATACACTCTAAACCCTACAAATGACAATTGTAAATAAAATCACTATTCTTGACTTAAGAAAATATACATTCATAAAACACATTGCAAAACATACCAGATTTGTGTCAATGGCTTGATTCTTTTGTGTGTCATTCTTTTTTTTCCTTTGTGTCATTTTACATATCTTTTCGCCTTTGGAATTCAGCCTTGAATTAGACCGTCGTCCTTTGCTACGAACCGCTAATGGACTACGAATCTGGATGCCAGGACTAGAAGTAGTAGTGCCCACTTCCAAATAACTCTGTGAATCAACATGGTCATCACAACCAACATTTTTAAGTTGGTCCAGCTTCAAAGTGATCCATTCTTGAACTTGGCATGTCTTATTGTCATCCTCAGCAGCGAAGTCAGCCAATTCATAGAAGGCATTGCACATCTTTTCAAAACGCACATTTTCAGGCTTCAATCCCCAATTTGAATAAACAATCTTAACCTTCGTATGAGCCCTCCTAACGTCTTTCCTCCACCTCCGAAGAACATACTTATCAGGTATGACATGAATCTCTCTTTCAAACAAGACTTTCAATACATGCCTGCATAAGATCCCCCTGAACTCAAACAATTGACAATTACACTTTATCACGAAGTCGTCAACATTTAAAGAGACTATAAAATGGACCGATCGTTGCCTATCATTTATCACCAAGTCTTGTTTAATAGTGTGCAACTGACAGCCACCCCCATCCATAACTTCACCGACAATTCTACAACATAGATTCCCTGTTATCTCTTCTTGGAACTCTTTAAATTTCTTTATAGTATAGGCATCTTGAAATTTGTTTTCTATTGCATAAGGAGTAATGCAAGGAATCGTTCGGCTAAAAGATTTAAAGTCCTGTTCAACTTCCTTTTGGACTTTACTTTGTAGTGCATTCTCATACTGTTCTACGAATTGCTTCAATGTGGTCTTCGAACTTACATAACCATAAAAAAAAGCATTCATGCTTTCACTCCTTTGAGTTGAAGACATCCCCAACCAAAAAATATTTCTTTGAAATGTTGGCACCCAACGCATCCTTTCAGAGTATAATCCACATAACTAGTCATTTTCATGCAGATTATATTTATCTATAAAACCATGCCAATTTTCTTCAAACTCATCATGAGACAGGGAATCATAAACTGCTATTTGCATTCCAAACTTGATCGCCTCATATTCATTGCAGCCGGACAGCTTTTCAGGCAACTTCTTCATGATATGTCACAAGCACCATCTGTGTCGTGTGCTGGGAAATACAATTTCAATGGCCCTCTTCATTGCCCTATCTTGATTAGTGATTAGAGCAGACGGAGCATTGCCATTCATCCACACGAGCCAAGTTTGAAAAAGCCACACAAATTCTTCAATCGTCTCACCACATATCAATCCACATCCCAAAAGAACTGACTGACCGTGATGATTCACCCCAACAAAAGGAGCAAATGGCATCTCATACTTATTTGTCAAGTATGTAGTGTCAAAAGTAACAGCATCCCCAAACTCCTTGTAAGCTGCCCTACTCCATGCGTCAGCCCAAAAAATATTTCTCAACCTACCTTCATCATCCAAATCCATCATATAAAAGAAATCAGCATTATTAGCTTGCATTTTTTGGAAATAGTTATGAAGTGCCATCGCATCCCCCTCACCAAGTCTCAACTTCCTCATTTTGCCCAAATAATTGTAACAATCTTTTTGGAAAAATGGCAAATTATCATGCCCACCACCTTCAACCACACATGCCGAATAACTCTTAGTTGGTCTAATACCTGCCTTATCATTAAAATCCAGCTTCTTTTTCATATACGAGCTCATAGATCTATTCTTTAGATAAAATTTCGATTTACCAGGGCTTAAGTCATGATTGTGATCAAGGGTAACTCTTTTCAATAAAACTGTTCCATCAATCCGTATATGACCTCTAATCTTAGCCTTACAACCACATTTGGTTGACCCATGCAATCCGAATACATTTTTTCCATGACCTTGTAGCTTCCCAGCCCGACCACATGAAAACTGAATGTATATCGGTTTTCCATCACAATCTCTTTCAGTAGTCATTTTTTTTCACTGGAAATCCCTTTTTATTACCATAATCATGATAATAACGTTCGAAATCATCAAGGTTGTCGAATTCCATCCCATCATGGGGTTCCCTCATATCTTTTACAGATTCTTCCACCAACATACAATCATTATCTTCTACACTATCCATACCTAAAATATGTGTTATAATATACAACAGTTAAAACATAGATGCATAATTACCTACTTTGGTAAAGTCGGTCCAATTTATTTTTAAACTAAAGCAATAGAAACGACATACAAAACATGCAGTACAATACATAAATTCTCTAAACTATACTAGAGATCGATACAGCCTCAAGCCAATTTCTTGGTTTACACTTGGGGATTAACTGTAAGATCAAACTAGATAGTTTATAAACTTTTCCATATAGTTTTTCTTGGTATGCAATATATATGTGCAACTATTCCATATAGTTTTTCTTCTATGTGGAGGCTATATATCATCACTGAGCAATGCATGAAGTAGGAGCAGTATTATGGCTAAACAAGAGTAAGCACAACAAGAAGTCTGGTTGACAATTACATACGGAGATTGATGTAGTCATGAACCCATTGTTTCATATGAAGAGCTCAATCAATTAAGGAAATACCCATAAATGTTTATCAGTTGAAATATGATTATGGTTCATAATAGCCAATATTCAACTCTTCTTCTTTGATCAACAATAGATAACACAGAAAACTAGAATGAATAATTGAACAGATAATAGAATAATGTGGGAAGAGCTAATTACCTTGTTTTGTTTCTCTTAATCTGCAACACACACAGAGTCTTTCTCTCAACTCAGTTCATAGGTTGGTTTCTTTACCAATTATATCACTCTCTTTTGAGTGTCTGTGTGTGGTTGTGTTGGTGTGACTTGTGAAGCAATACAAGCAAATCGAACCCGAGAAATCTAGGCCTACTATGAACTGAAATATAAGATGTTTAACACTCTTCACAGTGGCAGTGATCTCATATTGTGGGGGTTTCGCTGCCGTGAACCTCGAATCAAAACAGACAACCCCAAATCCCAAACACTAAACAACCAGAGTATATGGATAGTAAAGATTCAACTATGTAAAGATTATATGGATAGTAAAGATTCAACTATGTAAGTAAATCTTGAAAGACTGTAGAGATCAATGCAAAAGTGAAAAGCTCAAAGACTCGATGCAAATGAACTATTTGCATTTCTCATTTAGACTAGCAGATTATCGTTGATCTGCCTCCCATAACTACAAATCACCAGTTCATTATGAGGGCAATTAAGCTAATCCTTTTCATTGACATTATATAACATTCACTTAAACAAAATCTAAATATATCATAGACTATGCAAATGAACTATTTGCAGACCATACAGCTCCAACCCACAAAGCATACAATTCATGCCTACAATTAACTAAAAATGGCACCCAGTTTTACAATTATACTATATGCTAAATACTGTCAAAGAACAGAAAGGGGTAGTTACCAACTAACTAAGAAGTCTGGCTATTCCAAAAAAGCTTGGCAATTTGTTCGCACCAAAGATACAAAACAATAGGGTCAATACCTCGCGATCTCTTCTTTCCTATGAACTAGCTCTCCATAGTCTGTAACATGGAATGAAAAACATGAGTAAGGTTTTGGGCTGGTTAACCATATGAAACAAATGATGAGCATCTAAACTCATAAGTAAATAATGAGCCACAAATTATATTTTTAGAACCTTGGTGAAACCAACTTCACGGTGTTCTTCAAAACAACCCAAATTCAATGATAATACAGAAAAACTAATTAAAAGAGATGAACAAGAGTAAGGGCAAAATCTTCAAAATTCACAAATCTGATGAAGAATAGAGTATGAGTTTTACAGGGGAAACAAAACACATGTTTGATTTGTTACAAAATTATTGATAGGATTCCATCAAAATCGAACCAAACTGAATTATGAAGCATTAAAATGAAGAAAATGAAATCAAAATCGAAATTTTTTTGCTAAATACAGAAATGAAGAATGCTAAAAAATCGAAATTTTTTCGAGAAATGAAGTCCCAACTCAAAATTTTTTTTTTTGCTAATGAAGAATGCACCCCACAAATCTAAAACCCCATTTGTTCAAAATCCCGGATTCCCATCAACAATCAGAACCTAAAAACTATAAATTTTCTGTGTTTAGCAAAAAAAAAAAAAAATTGGAAGTTTTACAGTTCTAAATTTTAGGTTCCCATCAACAGGGTTCACCCCATTTGCTCGATCTAGGGTTCCCATTTGTTCAAAATCCAGGATTCCCATCAACAATCATAACCTAAAAACTATAAATTTTCTGTGTTTAGCAAAAAAAAATTGGAAGCTTTACAGTTCTAAATTTTAGGTTCCCATCAACAGGGTTCACCCCATTTGCTCGATCTAGGGTTTATGTTTCAACAAAGAAACCCTAGATCTAGTAGAAACCGTAGATGTAACAATCCCCAACAAGAAATCACACACAAAGAAGGAGAGAATGAGAGGAAAAATAAACTAAAACAAAGGTAGAAGCTTTACCTTTTGGGAGAGGGTATTCGTCTCGGTCTCTGTCAAGCGGGAGATGAAGGTGCTTCATCGGTCTTCGTTCCCTCCTTTTCTCCCCCAAAATTTCGATTCCCTCGTTTTTTTTTTTTTGAAACGACAGCACGTGCGAGGGAGCATCCTCGCTGTTTTCCTCGACAGTTAGACAAATTCATTTTGTAGATTTGACCGTATATGTACAAACCATATTTGATTTAAGGAAAGCATACCTTTCTTTCTAGATCAGGTTGTAATGCTTACTATTCCTTTAGCTACCTTAATGATGTGTATGGCTTCTTGTAAAACAATTTCTTGTTTTTGTAGGTTGAACATGTAATAAGAGAACAAAATATAATGGCAGCCAATGAGATCATTGAGCTATTTTGTGAACTTGTTGTGGCGCGGCTTACGATCATAGCAAAGCAAAGGTAGTTTATTATTTCCTTCTTTCATAATGGCATTAGCAGTAGGTCCATTTTAACATAGATTCTACAATATTCCAGGGAATGCCCAGCAGATCTTAAAGAAGGGATTTCAAGTCTGATATTTGCATCTCCAAGATGTTCTGATATCCCAGAACTTCTGCAACTCCAGGATATCTTTGAAAAATAATATGCGAAAGATTTTGTTTCTGCAGCAACAGAGCTTCGTCCGAGTTGTGGTGTGAATCGCACGGTAAGCCTCGGTTCACTGATTGCAGATGCTGGTCTAACTTATTTCCATTTTTCTCATTAAACCATGATGGAATCAATTATAGTTAATTAGCTTACAACTTTATGTAGCTCAATTTATATGTTCAACTAATTGCTTTGTCTTCTTTAAAGCTAATTGAGAAACTGTAAGTTCGAACTCCAACTAGTGAGGTGAAGCTTAAGTTTATGAAGGAGATAGCAAAGGAGTATCAAATTGAATGGGATCCCGCAGAATCAGAGAAAGAGCTTCTCAAGCTTCCGGGAGAGCCCATAGTGTGTGCCTCTTTCTTTGTCTCTCTCCTCTCACTGCTTGTTTTGTAATAATGAACACAGTAGTGACAATGATTTACTACAGGAAGGACCAAATAAATTTGTGAGCGCCGCTAGCATGCCTGTGAAGCCTGTGTCGTCATCACAAGACATTAAGCTGAATCAGTCTGCCAACAGGTAATTTACTCATCTCAAGTGACTTTGGAAAGGGCCCTTAAATTGTTTTTTCTACATTTCGTTCTCTTGGCTATGCAGATTTTCCAATGATAAAGAAGCACAAGCTATGAATTATCTTGATGCAGCAACAGCTGCAAATGCAGCTGCTCAGTCTGCAGAGAAAGCAGTGGCCGCTGCACAAGTTGCTGCTTATCTAGCTAACAAAAACACTCATCAACTCTCACAGACAACTGGTTATAGCAACAATGCTGATGGTCTCAGCAATCCTTTATCAATCAAGAATCCAGTACCAGGAAACCTTAGCGGCCAGTCAGTGTATGAAGGTCCTCGACGAGTAAACACTGAGGATCCCTATTATCTGGGAAACACCCCACCATGTCTCACCGACAACTGGTTTCAGCAACAGACCTGATGTCCTATCAAACAACACATATGTACATAGGAATTCTACTGGCTCTTCACAAGTTGGGCAATTCATCAGTAGACCTCTCAAGATAGAGTGCATCACTCTGTTCACCCTGGGAATACTTACGAGTCTCAGTGTTTTAACTGTTAGAGAATTAATCTAGGACTAGTTCTAGAAAGAGTTGTGTCTTTTGGTGTTCCAATGTGTCTTTTAGTATTACTAAGTGTCTTTTACTAAGAGATGTGTCTTTTACTAAGTGGTCCATGTGAGTCCTATTTAAAACCCATGTATTATTTGGTTTTCAATCAAGGTGAATGAAGTAAGTTCTTTACACATCAGAGTTTCTAAGAGATTACACTCCTCTCTTGTTTTTCCTTATTCTTATTCATTCACATAGTTGGTTGAATCCCAAACAAATTGGTATCAGAGCCTAGTTGAGAGAACCATGGCGTCCAACAACAACAATTCCGTCCAAACCTCCACTTCCTTTTCTTACCAGTAAAAAACTACAATCATTGGAGAATGAAGATGATGGCCCTATTTGGTTCACAAGGACCTATTGGAGATCGTAGAGATTGGTTTCCAAGAGCCCGAAGATGAAAACAACTCTTAATGCACAAAAACTTGGCCGAGTTGAAGTCCTAACCGCAAGAAAAGGACTACAAAGCCAAGTATTTCATTATGCAAAACAATAGATGAAGTTATTTTTGGACAGAATTTCAGTAGCCACAACGGCTAAACAAGCTTGGGATATTCTTTATTCTTCATACAAAGGAGATGACAAAGTCAAGATGGTGCGTCTACAAACTCTTCGAGGGGAGTTTGACACACTAAGAATGAAGGAGTCCGAGACTATTGAAGACTACTTCAATCGGGTTATCTCAATTGTCAACCAATTGAGATTGAATGGTGAGAATCTAGAAGACCAAAGAATTGTCGAAAAGATCCTTCGGAGTTTGACTCGAAAATTTGAGTCTAGTGTTGTTGCTATTGAAGAATCCAAGGATTTATCTTCTTTGTCGGTGGAGAGTTTATTGGGATCACTACAATCCCATGAACTACGAATGAAGCAATATGATTCTAGTTCTATTGAACAAGCCTTTCAAACGCAAGTCTCTTTTAGAGATACCTCTAAAGATGGCTTGAGAGGAAGAGGTCGTGGAAGAGCCACTTCTCGTGGTAGAGGAATAGGCTATGGTGGACAAGAGAAATCTCATGATGGTGAGGCTTCATCTTATCGAGGAAGAGGGAGAGAAAGATCTTCCTTATCAAATATTCAATGCTATCGTTGTCATATGTATGGCCATGTCAAGAAATATTGTAGAAAGAAGATGGAGGAGGACAACAAAGAATCCAATTTTATGCATGAGGAGGAAGAAGACAATCTTTTCCTTACATGCAATGTTCATGGCGCTTCCTTAGAAGATGTGTGGTTCGTGGATAGTGGTTGTAGCAACCACATGACCGGGAACAAGAAGGCCTTTGTTGAGATAAATGAGACATTTCAAAGTGAAGTTAGAACCGGAGATGACAACAAGCTTCATGTCAAAGGAAGGGGTGATATTCTTATCAAAACCAAGCAAGGAATAAAGCGGATCTCAAATATATTTTATGTTCCAGGCCTTAAGCACAATCTCTTAAGTGTTGGGCAACTTCTTTTGAAGGGATATGAAGTCAATTTCAAGGGAGCTTTGTGTGAGATCAAAGATAAGAATGATGTTATCATTGGAAAGGTGGGAATGAC
Source organism: Berberis vulgaris (assembly GCA_963556465.1). NCBI lineage: Eukaryota > Viridiplantae > Streptophyta > Magnoliopsida > Ranunculales > Berberidaceae > Berberis > Berberis vulgaris. Next base: position 9,943,854 of record OY747124.1, on the reverse strand, counting down.
CAAAAGCAAAATGTTTCCTTTATCTTTCCAAAGTAACATTAATTCTTGTTTATATACTACTCAAGACAAGTCTTGGCTATGGCATTATCGATATGGTCACTTGAGTTTTAAAAACTCTATCTCTTATGGGCAAGAAGAATCTTGTGGAGGGCTTGCCTACAATTCAACTTCAAGATACAGTATGTGAAGGATGTGTCTTGGGTAAGCATAGTAGGAATTCTTTTCCTAGTGGGAAGGCATGGAGAGCATCAAAGCCACTTGAGCTTGTGCACACCGATCTTTGTGGGGCAATGCATACTACTTCAATTGGCGGTAATCGTTATTTTGTTACCTTCATTGATGACTATAGTAGGAAGACTTGGATATACTTTCTAAAACAAAAATCGGAAGTATATGGTTGTTTCAAAAATTTCAAGGCTTTTGTTGAAAAGCAAAGTGGTTTCCAATTGAAAACTCTTCGCTCGGATCAAGGGGGAGAATATATTGATCATGGGCTTCGAGATTTCTTAAAAGAGCATGGTATTCGACATCAATTTTCAGTCCGTGGTACCCCACAACAAAATGGAGTCGCCGAAAGAAAAAATCGCACAATTATGGAGTTGGCTAGAAGTATGTTGAAGGCCAAGGGATTGCCAAATTCCTTTTGGGCGGAAGCGGTAGCATGTGTTGTTTATCTATTGAATCGTTCCTCTTCTAAAAGTGTGCAAGATAAGACGCCACAAGAAGCTTGGAGCGGACACAAACCAAGTGTTGATCACTTGAGAATTTTCGGAAGCATTGCCTATTCACATGTACCGGATGAAAGAAGGAAGAAGCTAGATGACAAGTCCGAGAAATGCATTTTTGTTGGATATAGTGAATGTTCCAAGGCATACAAGTTGTATAATCCCCTCACCAAGAAACTTATTATAAGCCGTGATGTGAAGTTCAATGAAGGAGAATCTTGGAATTGGAAAGAAAATGCAACCAAAGAAAATTCAAGTTGCATAGAAATCGAAGAAGAAATTGAAGCTCCAATTGAAGAAAACGAAGAGGATGGTGTTCCACCTTCTTCTCCCAATTCTACTTCATCACCCTCTTCATCTTCAAGTTCAACTTCAACTTCAAGTTCCCCTTCGAAGAAGACAAGGAGTATCCAAGATCTTTATGAACAAACAAGTAGCAATTTGGGTGACGATTTGGCCAATTTGGATGATGATTTGGTTAATTTTGCTTTGTTTGTTGATGCCGATCCACTTATGTTTGAAGAGGCTTCTAAAGATGAGAAGTGGAAGCTTGCAATGGATAATGAAATTGATGCTATTCAAAGAAACAAGACTTGGGAACTTGTTGATCTCCCAAATGGCAAGAAACCCCTTGATGTGAAGTGGGTTTACAAAACAAAATTGAACTCAAAAGGCGAGGTTGATAAGCACAAAGCACGCTTGGTGGTGAAAGGCTACAAACAAAAGTATGGTGTTGATTTCCAAGAAGTATTTGCACCCGTGGCTCGCCTTGAAACAATTCGAACAGTACTTGCATTGGCAGCTCAAAGAGAATGGAAAGTCTATCAAATGGATGTCAAATCGGCATTCTTGAATGGCTTTCTTGAGGAGGAAGTTTATATAACTCAACCACCTGGTTATGTGAAAATTGGAGAAGAAAAGAAAGTATGTCATTTGGAAAAAGCCTTATATGGGCTTAAACAAGCACCAAGGGCATGGTATAGTCGTATTGATGGCTATTTTTTGAAGAATGGTTTTAAAAGATGTCCCTTTGAACATACTCTATACACCAAGGAAGGATCTCATAATGATTTTTTGATAGTATGCTTATATGTTGATGATTTAATCTTCACCGGAAGTTGTTCAAGTATGAATGAAGATTTCAAGAAAGCTATGATGAATGAGTTCGAGATGACCGATATGGGACTACTCCATTATTTTTTGGGCATTGAAGTTAAACAACAAAGAGATGGGATTATCATCACTCAACGGAAGTATGCACAAGAGTTATTAAGAAAGTTTAGAATGGAGGGCGCACTACCAATTAGCACACCTATGGAGGCTGGTTTGAAGCTAAGCAAATGTGAAGACAATAGGCATGTTGATGGAACTCTTTATAGAAGTCTTGTTGGTAGTCTTATGTACTTGACTTCCACTAGACCCGATCTTATGTTTGCGGTGAGTATGCTTAGTAGATTCATGGAATCTCCTAGGCAAAATCATTGGGAAGCTGGAAAAAGAGTCTTAAGGTATGTGAGTGGAACAATTCATGAAGGCATTCAATTCACGAAAGTGGAAGAACCAAGTTTGGTAGGTTATTGTGATAGTGATTGGGGAGGAAGTGTTGATGATAGTAAAAGCACTTCCGGATATGTTTTTAATATTGGTTCCGGCGCAATCTCATGGGCATCTAAAAAGCAAGCTATTGTGACTCTCTCTACAACCGAGTCCGAATATGTCTCACTGGCTTTTGCATCTTGTCAAGCACTTTGGTTGATTTGGGTTTTGAGTGAACTCAAGCATGGACCTGTTAGTTCTCCTACACTGTTATGTGATAACAGTTCGGCTATTTCACTTACAAAGAATCCGGTTTTTCATGGCAAAAGCAAGCATATAAGGATCAAATATCATTTCATTCGAGACTTGGTTAAGGAGGGACATATCAATGTGAAATTTTGCAGATCTCAAGATCAAGTTGCCGATATTTTCACTAAAGCTTTGAAGACCGACACATTCAACAAATTGAAGAAGAAGCTTGGAATGGTGATAGTCTAGCTTAAGGAGGGATGTTAGAGAATTAATCTAGACTAGTTCTAGAAGAGTTGTGTCTTTTGGTGTTCCAATGTGTCTTTTAGTATTACTAAGTGTCTTTTACTAAGAGATGTGTCTTTTACTAAGTGGTCATGTGAGTCCTATTTAAACCCATGTATTATTTGGTTTCAATCAAGGTGAATGAAGTAAGTTCTTTACACATCAGAGTTCTAAGAGATTACACTCTCTCTTGTTTTCCTTATTCTTATTCATTCACATAGTTGGTTGAATCCCAACAAATCTGGTCTCAAAGCAATGAACAGATGAACCAAAACAATCTGGAGACAAAGAGGGTCCACAGAAGGCACAGCTACAAGACCCCGACTCATTCAGATGTAAAGTTTGATGAATCAGATGGATCAGGTTCAGACACGACGAGGAGATGGACTTAGAAACACCTCCAGTTGAAATGCATCCTCCACCTGATAGGCCTCCTCCACCAGTACCTTCTCACGCTAATCAGTCTGATGACAGAACACAGGTAGGTGATTCCCATCCTTACAGGCATCACTCCCTTCCTCGTATTCATCCTAAATTGCCTGATTATGATGAACTTTCCTCTCGTTTTGAAGATCTTAAATTTCGCAAGCCATAGCTGAATACAGTGACGAAGCCAGGATTTTTATTGAATGGGGGCAAAGTGATGAATCATAATTAATTAAAGATAATATAATAATTAATTACTTTACCATAATTTTTTTAATTTAAACGATACATGAATAACTATGTAAAACACTGACTGCAAGCAACATAAGCCGATTAGATTGCTTGGGAATAAAATGATTGGATACAAAGTTTTGATTCATTAAACTCCGACTCTTCATATAGGCTTGAGTGTGCAAACTATTAAGCTTTCCTACATGAGTTTCAAGAATTTTTTTTTTTTTAAAATTACTTCGACAACAAAACAATTACCATCCCTTTGCTTCCTGACACTTCTAAAAAGATAACAATGAAAACAAAAAGCGACATCATTTGTTTTGCTATACCCTAGCCAACTCTTATACTTAGTGAACCAAGCTACATTAAAACGTCGTAGCGCACCTCCTTTTTTTCCTGTGAAAATGTGTAGTTCATCGGCTGACAATGACCATTTTGCAAATAAACTCTTCTAACAATCTCTTAATCATTCGGATGGTAATAAGAAATACAAAGTATTAAGCCAAGATCTATTAGAAGATTTGATAGGTCAACCTCTATATGACTTTTCTTTGAGATAGGATCTGATAAATCATGGTCATCCTTATTTTTGGTTGGAGGTGGTAGATCACTGCTTTCCTGTAAGTTGGAACTACGTTCAATGCGAAGCTCGTTGGGATGGTGGACACGAAGTAGAAGAGGAATTAATGACCGACACCAATACTCCAATCGCCGACACCAAAAATTGAAATTTGGGGGTTTACCAAGAATACGAGATTTTTATGAATGAGCGATGAGGGAGTAGTAGAGAAGATTTCTCATCTTGTGAAGTCGAACACAGTGAATTTCACTGTACTTCTGAAGCTCCTTTCCCGGAGAAGTGATAATGACAGATTATTGGAGAGATTTGGGGGATTTTAACTGTTGAGGGGTTGGGCAAATCAAAATTGTATTTAAAGTTAGACGAAAAAAATAAAAAAATATTTTTATAAATTAAAAAAAAATAATGGGCACCAATTTTTTTTTTCAAAAGAGTCTGTGGGGGCACTTGCCCCTACGTGGCTCCGTGCCTGACTGAATATCAATTTGTTTGAACACTATATATATTTTGTCATATATGTGCGATATAGTATGATTCCATTATTATATTTTATCATATATGTACGATATAGTATGATTTCATTATAATAGAGAGCCTAGGAAAATGTCTTGGAAATCTTTTGTAGATTTTTTTTTTTTAACCCTTAACCCTCCCCACCGCATGCCGCCAGCTAGGTTCGAACCCGTGACGTGTGATACCAACTGTCACACCTCTACCAACTCAGTTGGTACACCTTTGGTAAAATCTTTTGTAATAACATACTACCGATTTTGTATTGTTGGCATGGAGTTCAAATATGAATATTTGGATACTTTGTTCCTTAATTTCCATTCTTAAATTAATTTATATTTTATTCCTCATATTTTGTTATTTATGACTTGGTGATTTTAGGGTTAAGAGTGTAGACAGCCATGCTCCACCCAACCCACCCATTTATCCATTTCCATAAGAAGCGGTCCTATACAAAGAATCCAGTAATTTGCTCGTGTATCCAGTGAATCTATTTTAGTTGTTGAAAATTTGCAGTAGCACAAACATCCATATCAGGAATGTTTCATCGAACAGTTGTTGCATGACAATTTGTTTTGATGCGGAATGAGATTAGGTAAACAAAGATAGCATACTAACTGATAGTTGCTGTAAGTTAAGGGGTTTATGCGATTCATATGCTAATGATGCCCGCACTTGCATAGCCACACTTGCATTAAGTAAGTTACGTCTTGTTCAATATCATTAAATTGATTGGATGACTATTGTTCGGAAAAACAACAGAAACTGTATAGGAGCAAAAAGTATCTGTAAATCTTGTCATGTTAGAACTCAAGATTCAGTTTACAATAGGTGGCCTTGGCAAGATCCAAAAAGTTGTACCAAAGACCCCCTAGAAAAATACTCTTGGAAAAGCCTCATGCAACCATTCTCCCATGTCCAGACTGATTGTTGCTGGCATGGAAGATGGGAAAAAGAGAGGTAACCGAAGCACCTCTGCAAGTGCCTATGGAAAGAGCAGCCTTGTCTACTTCCATACTTGGATTTTTCCTTAGCAAAGCAACAATGAACTCCATCAGTTCTTCCTCACAAGGCACTTGAAGAGGGCCATGAATGGTCGAACCAAACTCCTCTTCAGCCATCTCCAAGAGCACTCTGAATATTGGGTGATTCAGATAGTACAGAGGGACGACAAATCTTTTGCCCTCTCTAGCATAAACCACAAAGTGTCCTTTCTTCCTCTTCCTCCAACTTCCTATAATCTGACCTAGTCTCTTGGAGCTGCCCATATTGCTATAAACTAGTAATCTTCTATCTTCGAGTGAGTTTTGAAAGCTTTGAAGGGTTGGTTTACAAGGTGGTTACACTGAAGTTGCCAAAGGTGGGGGGGGGGGGGGGGGGGGGGGGGGGGGTGGTGCGGGGTGTGGGGGTTGATGAGTTTTTGGGTTGGTAAGGATTATATAGGAAGATGGGGGAATTAAAGGCAATAGTGATAAGGTGGTGAATGGATGTGTGGAAGGAGTGAAGTGCCTTGTGATATTGTGATGATGGGGACCCTTGTTCACTTAAAGAGCACACAAGAAAACAAGAACCTCACATGATCATTCAATGCGAGAGCTAACGGTATAGTTTCTGTCCTTCTATCAAAGAATTTGTGGTCAGAAGATTGAAGATGTGATAGGGTGAAGAGATAGAAGGTTAATGGTTGCAAATGAAGTTGTTCTTGTGATGTTACTAGTGATTTTTCTTAAAATATCTTCAACTTTGCATGAAACAGACCTTGTTTAGGTGGATTTTCTTAATGGGAGTTTATGTCGATAATTGATATCGAACATGTCAAGTTGTGGAACTAAATATGCAAGCAAGCTCTGAAGATGGTCTTTACATGGCAGAAATGGCCTCATGGGCTTTATCCTTTGGGTGGTTTTGAACGGATGGATGTCGTTTGCATGTACCATGTCTGGGTTCACATGGGTAGGCCCATGATAGTTACAGGTCAGATGTAGAAGAGGTAGAACTGTGGTTTTTTTGAACTGATTTTATTTGTACTTGGCAATGACTTGTGAGAATATGGTTGGATTCACAACTTGCTTAGGGCATCAACTGCTGAACTTTGGTGATATAGCAACCTACCTTACATTTGAGTCAATGAAATGCTCTAATGAGAGGGGTCATTTTATGCTAAAACTTCTTGGATGATTAATTGATTATAATCAACTCCAAAAACATTAATTGATTATTAACTCAACTTAACAACTGAAGAATATGAAATCCGAGAGATGCTTTATAAATTCTGGACAATGAAGTCATGAGTGAGTTAACTACACATTTCTTGGTAAAATGCCTATGTTGCTGCTCATCGTCCCAAACAGGAATTCAAAATTTGAGCTTTCCTCAACTCGTAGGTTGAACTAGTTAAATACGTTAGGATGAGGCATCTACATGAGAAAGGATATAAGCCAGATAATGTCAGACTTGGAAACTTGGAAGTGTGTTTGTTCCATGTCACACTGGTTTACTAGCATTGCTCATATCAATCAACCGTAATACTCCAGACAGTGTTCTAAAAATCGCTAGGTGCTGGGCAGGCGGCGAGCAGGTGCCTAGCGCCTAGGCGGTCTTAGGTTTTGTATTATAATTTTAATAATTTACAAAAGTTAAGCATAATACCTTATCAATTACATCCAATTTAATGCCAATATACATATGCAAAATTTAAAAACATGAAAAATTAACAATCATGAACAAAATTTATTAAAACTCAAATTACTGAAGTTGGTCATGATAGGTACTTTATATAAAATTGAATTTGTGGACAAATATCCAAACTTATTCTTTTATTTTTCTTCAAATTACATGAATAACCTCAGTCATGTTTGATAAAATCTACATTAGTAAAATTGGTATCGGCAGATCTCATCCTTTACTACATTTAGACATATACTGAATAAAAAAATAATTAAATAGTTTATTTCTAAAAAAGAGGAAAAACAAAATAAAATAAGAACACAATCAGCCTTATTAAAAAAAAAAAAAATCGCCCAAACCGCCTAGAGCCCGCCTAGGCCGCCTAGAGCCTTATTAATCTGGGCGATTTTCCACTTTCTAGCGCCTAGGCCGATTTTTAGAACACTGCTCCAGAGTGGTTGCTATAAAGAAGAAGCAGGTCAATAGCAAAAGTCATTGGTTGGACCAATTTGTCCAAAACCAAAAACCAAACACACCCACATTGCTAAACCATCTCCCACATGGCTTTGCAACCTATGCAGCCCAACATATAGAGAAACAACACCCCAGCGTTGCTGTCTACTACATAAAACAGCCATCTCCATTTGCTCTCTCCACGCACCCAACATCTTGCACATTCATTTTATGATGCCAAGCAAGTGTTGTTATGTAGCAGCCACTGTCAATCCCCACTTTTAATTTATTTATATTTACTTTGAATTTTATCCAATATGAACATGAAAACTGAGCTAAGACCATCTGCACCGTGGTATGAAGAGAAATTTGTTAAATTTTGAATGCAGAGTGCTCCAAATTGGCTCCACAAGGCGACCCGCCCTGTCTGATGTGGGGATCTGGATTGGCTCAATCTGTGGTACAAGTCCTGCACTTCACTCGCGTACTTGTAAGCTCTAACTATTGCACTTGTGAAGGGGTTGGTGATGGGTCTAATTAGCTTCCAAATGTATCAACTTCAAGACTAGTCTTCTTCATGGCGATAAGTGACTAAGGAACCACACTGGTCCCCATTACATGTGCTAATGTCTGAAATCCTGATTTCTTCTTTTAAGTGTAACGAATCGTGAGATTCATTTCTCACCACATTATTGGAACTCTCACTAGTACAGCACTCGTTCTTTCTACGGATAAGTGCATTGAAGCTACACTACACTTTGGGATTTATATCTTGATACAGAAACAACAGTAAAGTAGATGAAATCAGCCTATTCACTCACCATTGTTTATGGTGTATTTTGGTGTGTTGTAGGACTAAATATTGATTGAACCCAACATGTTATTAAACAACGACTAAAAGTCAAGTACATGTATGGCTCATATAAAAGCCCTCCCTAGATCAGATCAATACAAATCCAAACATGCCCATCTCTTCTAAACCCTTCCCAATCTTTCACTTAAGCCCATAGGTTTCACTCCAAAACCACCTTTAGAAATTTGAGCACATAGGTTTTGCATCACATGTAGCCTAGTAGTCAATAGAAGCAATATAATTACTGATCGTATGCAGTGTCTTGTATCTCATAAGTAGTAAACATATTACCAGCCTCGTCTTTTTTGGTTAGATTGAGTGAGATATGATAAGCCCGAAGAAGTTTATCGCAAAGTGGCACCAGGTCAGAAGAAGAGTGTGTAAGGGCTACTTTGTTGTGTACACTATGGATAAGAGGCGATTTGTGATTCCCTTGAAGTATCTTAACAACAATGTTTTTAAAGAGCTTTTCAGAATGTCTGAGGAGGTGTTTGGGCTACCGAGCAATGGGCCAATTGTGTTGCCATGTGATGCAGTCTTCATGGAGTACATTGTCACATTTGTTCAGAAATGTCCAACAAGTGATCTCGAAGAGGCATTGCTCGTCTCCATGGACAGTGCTTGGCGTTCAAAGTCATGTTTTTTCTTTCGAGTCTCTGAGTTCTTATTTGAATTTAGTATAGTGTACATTGTGTCCTGAAATGTGATCAAGTCTGTGCCTCATAAAATATTAGTCCTAAATGATTTAACACTTTATCAAATCAACCTTTGTAGACTGTTAGAGTGAAGCCTGTGTGTTGTTCTTGGCCTCAATTCTCTTTTTCCCTGTCACCAGGATTATTTTTAATTTTGATATTTATTATTTATATTTAACCTTAGAGCAAAGCATACTTAAATTTTCATGATTCAGTGAAAAGTGAAAAGTACCCAGTAGCGTCAGATTGGATAAGAGAGCACTGATATAAAGACCAGACAAAACTCATATAGACAACTCATGAAAATTAAGAATCTTGACCACATATATAAACTTATCTTGCCAAACAGAAAAACAGATGAGCTAGACCTGACTGGACCAATAGTTTCATCTATTTCCGTACACAGTCCTAGGCCACTAAATACGAGTACCAAATATGTTGTTCATCCACGAAGCACATAAACAAGGAAAATTATGATAAGTCGCATTACCTATTATCGATACTTGATCGCCACATAAGTTGTAGACATACTCCCTCTCTATCGAACCCCACAATCAACTCATCACATGGTTTTGTATCATAAGAAGCCTAACACAGGTTAGGCCAATCTTCAATGCTGTGTCTCCCCTTGGAATTATATAAAACTAAGCTTGCATCAATCCATTCCACTCCAACACAAACAAGCTCCTCGGAACTCAGACTTCTATCTTCTTCTTCATCCTTGACAGTAACACGCAATGATCAACTCCAAGAAGCTCGTTTCAATGGCAAGAAAGTGGATGAAATTAGCTTCCACTGGGAGGAAAAGAATTTCCTTGCGAGAAGCAGCTCATGAAGAAGAGCCTAGTACTTCATTGGCAGATAAGGGTCATTTTGTTGTATACACTTCAGATGACACGCGTTTTATGATTCCTCTAGAGTTCCTCGCTAACAGCATATTTAGAGAGCTTCTAACAATGGCTGAAGAGGAATTTGGAATTACAAGCGATGAGCCAATTACATTGCCTTGTGATGCTGTTTTCATGGAGTATATACTCTCATTAGTGCAGAGACGTGTATCGAAAGACATGGAACATGCTTTGCTGATATCCATTGCAACAGCTAGATGCTCAGTTCCTTGTCTTCATGATGAAGGACAAAACAGCCATCAATTACTTATCAAAAGCTTTTAATGATGTCTTCTGTCCAGAAATTTTGTTAGTCTTGACTCTGTACTACTAATTACATTTTAGTTCTCAAACAAATAAAATACTTTTAGCTTCAATTTCACTATTTTCCAGTTAGTTGCTAAATCATATATTTTGCAACAACGAAACTGTAACTTGACTATCTAAACAATCCCTCTGTGATAAAAATCTAAAAGAATGGTTATAGGTTTTTCTTTTTGTAGTGTAACTAGTGTAATACCCGTGCCGTTGGCACTATTGCAAATTACATCCTACATTCACGGCTATGTCGAATACTCACATTTGGGATTTTGTTTCGATTTCTAAAAACACTTGCATAATTGTTTATTACAACAGTTATGATGAATGAATTTTGTAAACGTTAATACTCTTGAATAGTAAAACACTGTTAATAAAACTGATCAATGCAACCAATGTGCTAAGGAATTTAATCTCCATCAAATGTCAGCTTAACTAAAAATAAGAAGGAAATAATTCAATATTAAAAAATATCACATGTTTGTCCAAGTGAGTTTTGACTGAAATTGATGCCGATTTAGTAAAGCAGCAGTTGAAGAAATATAATTAGGGCAAACAGAATAGCACATTTGGTTTAGAAGAATATCAAGATGATTTTTTTACAAAAATTAAAAAATATTTAAAATTTTGACAGAGATTCCCATTTTTTCAATATTTAAACTTGTCATAAGCATTTGTACCTCGCATAATTTGACATTCACAAAAAAATTGCTGCCTCAACGCAATATATAATCAACGTTTTCAGTATTAAAAGAGGTTTGATAGTAGAACATAGTATTAAACAGTCAAAGAGACATGCACACAATATCATTATATCCAAAAACAATGTCATTTTTTGAATAAAGTAATTTATCTGAACATGTCATAAGAAATAAGTGACTATAATGACAATAAATGTCATGAACAATTAAAAAATCAAAATTTTGACAGAATTTCCTCTGTATTTTTAAATATTGAAACCTGTTTGAACCTGTCATAAAAAATTACAATGGCAATCAATGCCATGAACACCACATAATATCTCCACACCAAAAGTATCATTTAATTATCAAAATATTGCAGTATAAAACATTTAAGTACATCAAAGATTTTATTCTTAAGGAGAAAAGGGATCCCAGATTTCGATGTTTGTACTGCAAGTTCTCTATGACCAATGTGAAGGGCATCAAACTTTCCCAAAGCTACTATGCCTCCTGTTGTGCAGCAAGAACCAATAGAATTTGATCAAAGGGGGTACAACATAATCACGGTTAACACAGAGCAAAAAAAGAAAAGAAATCTAAAGACAATCAAAAGATGTCAAGGATAATGAAATCTAAAAGCTTACAATCGAAATTTTAGACAAACTCTAAATCCCTGTCAATAGTGAAGGTTTACATTGCTCAAGTGCAGTAAAAAAAAAAAAAAAAAATCTAAAGGCAATCAATAGATCATGAAGCAAAACCACATAAAGCAGTAACAAAACCAAAATTTAGTGTACTTTTACCTAAATCACATTCTAGTAGATCATTCACATTCCAATAAATAACCGAATCTCACAATCAAACCATACAAAACCCATTCATCAAAATCTCACACAGTTCACTAAATCAACCACCAAACACAAATCCAATTCATCCAAAATTCAACCTTTACCCATAAAACCACCAAAATCTTCCATTAATCAGCAAACACATTGATATTCATCAAAATCTCACACAGTTCACTAAATCAACCACCAAACACAAATCCAATTCATCCAAAATTCAACCTTTACCCATAAAACCACCAAAATCTTCCATCAATCAGCAAACACATTGATACCCCTTCATCAAAACCAAACTTTTCTTTTAAAAAAACTAAATTCTATGAAACCCATTGATCAAACCGCAAAATTTGTCCAAAAAAATAAAACCCCCACGTAGGACAAAAACCCGATGTGAATTATAATAGAGAACTCGAGAGACTTTCTATTTGATTATGAAAACTCGTACCTTATGAGCAAGATGGACTCAGAGACTCGACATCCTCCTGTGACCAAAGTTCATAACTGGGACGAAGTGGAGTGAGAGCTAGGTTCATGGATCACTTCTTGAAATCATGTTGTTATCCTCAGTGTACAGCCCAATTCACGTTTCCCGCAGCAAGTTGTTTGATAAGCTAGATGAGAAATATCAAGGATTTAGAGAGGGAAATCAGCGAGATGAGAAATACCCAAAAATCATCAAAGAGGGATTCAATCATACCTTGAGTTTCTTCTTTTTGGTTGCTCTTCTAGACAAAATCTAAATCCCAGACTACACTGTTAGAGAGAATTCAACAGATTAGACAAACTATAAATCCCTGACTACAAAAAAATTACAGCAATTTGTGAACAAAGAAATTCAATTTTAGACAAACTCTAGTTGAAACAATGTGCCCCAAGCAAATTTCACTTAGAGATGAAAATACCCAACAATAATAAACATAAACACTGCAATAGGAACCAATGCTGAATCAATTTCGCGAAATCAACATTCACTTTTTTTTTTTTTTTTTTTATGGAATGTCAGACCTTAATTACTTATCAAAAAAATGACGTACAAACGCTACGGGGGTACATTACGACGTTACCCGTATGAAAGCCAAATGAGAAAAAAACTAAAAACAATGAAAAGCCATTACAAAACTTAAAGCAAAAACAACTAAAATCCGCTCACAGTCAGCTCCCAGCAACCCGGACAGCACCCGCAATCTCTGTTTCGCAGCCGTATAACACGCAGCACTACGCGCGTTCCTGCGACAAAGCCCGAAAGTACACCGGACTGCCCAAAACAACCCGCATACACACTCTCCAACCGCGTGCCGCAACATCTCAGCTGGCCGCAAGCTAATCAAAACCGCAGCACTCAGAAAAACAAACAAAACAACCTCTTCAGGCCGTGTCCACAACGCTGCGACAGACAGCAGCAAAACAGAACAGCAGCAGCAACAGCGCAGCAGCAGCGGCAACGCAACGCAGCAGCGGCAACGCAGCGCAGCAGCAGCAGCAGCGGCAACGCAACGCAGCAGCAGCAACAGCAGCAGCAGCAGAACCTGCGTAACAGCATCAGCAATCGCAGCGCAGCAACAACAGCAGCAAACAGGGTACGCTCTGTTTTGAGAGCGCCCATCCAGTTCCGTGCCTAATGAATATTGCCTCATTAAAATCTGATTGTGCCTTTCACTTTACCAATTGAATAAAATGTAATTGAAAAAAATTGCATCTTTTAAATAAAGTTATCATACATTGCTAATGATTTTCAGGCAACACCTGGCTTAGATATTCAGAGAATCGAATTGCAAGAGATGAAAGGAAGAAAAAAAAACCAACCAAAACATAAGATGATATCTAAGCTTTATTAACATGAGTTATTCATGAACACAATAAGCAGTTGCAAAGGAAGAAAAACCTCTTGAATTCCAATATAAAGAAATAAACACAAAACAACAATCAAATCAACACAAAATAACAATCAAATCAGGAGATCTTCACAATCCTCTAAAACCCTAAAAAAAAAATGATATGATGTCATGTTTTTTTCAACTTGCCCCCAAGGCCCTAAGTAGGTCTATTATAAATTAGATGTCATGTACTGTTACTATTGGAATCTGACATATACATAGCAATAACTTAATTAAGACTTACTTGGAAGGACGATATTTCTTTTGCATCGAATTATGTAGGCTTCTCAAGGTTCTCAACTCCTCCAGAATTGCAGATTTTTCCTGTTCTAGGCGCTCAAGTTTTGACTTATAGGTTTCACAATCCACCTGAAGCCTGCTGTTGTATTGTTGTATTGTTGTAAGCTCGTGAAGCCTGCGAATTCCTGTAAGTTGCATTAAGTGAATCTATCTGCATAAAATAACACAAAGGCTGTTACTAAGAGCAGTTCAACAATTTTAAAAAATTAAATGAAGATTTTGTATTTTACCCTAGTGTTGGTACTCCTTACCTATTCATAAGCAACAACAAAGAAACTGAAAAGGTCAATGCCAACTGTTAAAATCTGAAATTCAAAATTAACACTGCCAATCATACTGTCCTTTCAGATTTCAACCTTGCAAGCATTTCCTCTAAAGAAGTACAATTTAGCCTCAAATCCGCTATCATTGTATCTAGTTCATCAATCTTATGCTTCGTTTGTGTCTAATCAAATAAAAAAACAACAAATCAAATTCAATGAAAAACTGCCTTTAAAAAATCACAATTGCACCAAAACACAATGCTAATCCTCAATTACCTATTTCTGTGCATTTCACAACAAATGGCGAAGCATTTTCTGCTCAAGTAATAACTTTCTTCGACCTCTAGAAACGACCAAATACAAAGCCTCAACTTTCTTATATACTCTGCCATCTGCTCACATTTTCCCTGCAAATTCAACAAAACCCAAACTCAAACCAATCAATTACCAACAAAAAAAACCCAAATCTAATCAAAATGTTGCATACTCTGATTCATTCAATTGATTTCAAACAGCCACAAAATCTAATCAAAATAAAGCAATGAAGCATTAAACTCCAAAACAAATAACCCCATACTCAAAAACCAATCAAATTCAAAAAAACTTTGTTAGTGATATACATGTATTCTACCAAATACTTCCCAGCTCCCTTTCCATGATCCAAAAATTTCGGCCATCAACTTAAATGAATTATTCTCATGTCAAAGCACTTAGAAAGAAGTCAAATAATATCGATAAGGGTGGAAAATGTGACTCCAAAAAGGATGTGATGAAAACAAAAAGTACAAATACTATAGATTAAGTATCAATCTCCCAAATCAACCATCATCCTTTCAACCCAACAGTTCTCTAACATGTTCAAGTATCCGATTGCAACATTTGTAGTGAAATCTTTTACCAATCCACTTCACTATGTCAAGCCTCGACTCATTAAACAGAACATGGCACTATTGTTCCAGTCACCTATCATGAGCTTTCAACAGAAAAAGATACCCAAAGTAGAAAACATGAAGTTATAAATTTAAGAACCCAATGCTGTTGCAGAACTCAATAAGAGAAAACCCAATGCTATATGCTCCAAATGCAGGTAATATGATAGTCACCCAACTCAAGTGACCCAATTTCCAAGATAATTCAAACTCCTTGCACCCCAAATAGCTTATTTTCGAATTTAAACAACTAACTATCATCTCTACTATTGGAACTAACATAAATAATTGCTCAAAGTAGAAAAAGATTGAAAAAAGCTAAAATTACTCCTTACAATCAAAAGGGGTGTTGAAGCAATTTACATTCCATTAAAAAAACAGTATACAGCACCTTATTATTCACCAAACCATTCTCTTCGACCTTCTTCTCATCATATGGCGACTCCGCCGCTTGAACCACCCTCACCTTCAACAGCTTATTTATCCCAAACTCACCAATCTCCCCATTCTCCAACCCTTTATCCTCCTCCTGGGCCCGATCTCGATTCTTCCTATTAGACAAAAACTCCTTGACCGGAGCAGCCTCTTCCCCAATCTTGAAGTTATTAGGCAATGATCTTCTTGCCGAAGGCAACCTCGCCTTCGAAAGCGGCCGAGCAGGCAATGCAGGAGGTGCATCCTTGGGCTTCTCTTCTCTTTTCCGGATCGCCTCCAGCATTTCCTCTAAAGAACTACGTGTCGCAGTTAACTGTGGCTCCTTCGTCAACATGGCTTAAAATTTCCAAACCCTAACTTCACAATACAAATCAACCCAAGATCAACCCCCAATTCCCCTCTTGTTGCCTCCGACCGAAGCCCCCAAATTCTTTCATAAACAGCTTAAATTTAAGAAGAGAGCTTTTGGAAGAGAGGTATAAAAAGAATAAAATTTTCTTTTTGAAGTGGAAGAAAAGAAAATACAGAAATTGCTTTGTCAGAAATTCAAATACCAGATAGGAGTTGCAGTGAGACTGGAGAAAATAACCTTGTGGAGACTGGAGAGAGAGGAAGCATCGGGTTCTTCTTCAGTTCAGTTCTCTCAAGATCTAAAGAAGAAGAAGGAGAAGAAAAGTTTGAGATGGAAAAATCTATAGAAGAAGGAGATCTAACCTTCTCAAAAAAAAATTTCTTCTTCTTCTATTGTCCTCTCCTTCTTCGTCCTTATTCTTCTCTGCTTGTGAGGAGGAAGCGTGGAGAGAGTGAGGAAAGCTGCGGGGGTAAAATCTTTTACTTAAGTTTTGCCAAAGTCATAAGTTGTGCCACGTAGGACAAACAGACTCATAATACTGTTAATGAACAATGAAAAGCCTCTTTGAAATGTAAGGTAGATAATGACAATCAATGTCATGAATAATTAAAAAACCAAAATTTCGACAGAGCTTCCCCTGTATTTTTCAATATTGAAACTTGTATGAACCTGTCATAAAAATTTATAATGACAATCAATCATCAGCAAGTTGAAACCCAATGACATATTACACCATTTGCCATGGGAAAAGAAATTTATTCAAAATTTTCCCTGGCAATAGGATTTGCCATATATTTGATTTGCAAATTTTGAAGTGGGAAAATTTTCCCAAGTTTCAATTTTTCCTGTTGAGAAAGGAAAATCATTACTCATACTCCCTGACTAAATAATCTCTCTGGGAAAATTTAGGTTGTGCTTGATTACACATGAATTGCACGGGTTTTCTTTGGATTCCATGTTTTGGAGAACATAACCCAAAGACTACCAATAAGCTTCTCACCCTAAAATAAATATGATAAAACCATAAATTAGCACAACATACACTTCTGTGGGGTGGCGGTACTTCCTAGAACTGAAGCAAATTTGAATGTGTTCCATGTACATGATAGAGAAGGCATCGATAAGTGACCGAAGGAATTAGTGTTAGATGCATAACAATACCAAAAAAAAAAAAACTTGCAAGTTATTCCCATTGAAAGCAACAAACAATGTATACAATATATCTAGTGTAATACCCGTGCCGTTGGCACTACTATAGAGTACATCGTACTTTCACCGAATTGTCGAATAATCACAATTGGGTTTTTCTTTCATTTTTTTTAAAAATACTTGCAATGAATTAACTGTGAAACAAATTTTAATACTCATATAATGATTAAATATTCATAGTAAATGATAATTTGATTGTAATTTCAAGCAAGCAAATTATAATATCAGCAAGCAAGCTGCCTGCAAGTATGCAAACCAAATCAAATTACTTGCAACTTTAAACCCAAACAATCAAATTTGAGCAAAATGAAAAGAATTGCATCCATTTCACACAAATACAAAATCAAAATTGGAACATGAACTATAAACTTCAACAAATTTTGCTGTAGACAAACCTGCCAAACAGAGCAACCAGCCTCATGAAGCCAATCTAAGAACTGAAACGCGCCTTCTCCGAGATCCACGTGCACCTCGCATACCTGAAACATAAAACCCAGTGGCTATTTGATCAGAATTTGAACTTATCAAAACTGAAAAAATTATGAGATGCAAGTAATGAAGAAAGTACGTGTAGCAGAGGTTGTTGGTAAGCAACGGCAATGCATCCGCAGTGAAGTGATTCTCATCCCACAGATCATGGTAATGGGTAGGCCTGCAAGTACCATAAAAAGAATTGACGAAAAAATAATTATAAATATAATCATTGTTTGTTAACCACTTAGTCATACACATAACTTTTCAAAAGTAGAGAGCTTATGGTATATCATGGTATCGACAACGGTTCCTAGTGTTCGTGATTGAAAATTGGAACAGAATTCAGTAAGAAATATAAGGACAGTTATAATTACTACCTTCAAAGTAGTATAATCGATGAAGGTTTCAATGTATCAATTTAACAGAACAGCAAGATCTGGTACCAGGCAGAACGTTCCCACTCTTATCTGTGGCATTCCTGTCACCATGATTGTTAGGAAACAATTTTGTGGGATGCCTTTTCTGTACCACGACAAAGGTAATAGGAGGGAGATACCCAGCCTCCAATGAAATGCAAGCCTGAAATAGGAACACAAAGCAAAAAAGAAGTTAAGGAAAATAATGCAAGACTCGTATTGAAAATACTTAAAGAAAGGAATTGAGGTACTATTGTATTTAAGGCATTCTCCATATTAGACTAAAAGCTTTCTACTCATTAACAACACCAAGTACCTTTCTAATTGCGTAAACCTCATGCAACAACACTTGATTGAATTGCCCTTCGCTCACACCATCTTTGTAAGTAAGAAAACATGCAAGTAAAATGAGAAAGATGAAATAGGGGGAAAAACAACAGCTTCCCTACCTATTGATGATATGAGAAAAATGTTACCTATAAAAGATAATCCTGTGAGGCTTCTGCCCAGTTGATCTCTTGAAAGAGATTAGCAGCTCCCTGAACAACAGAAACAACAATAAAGTAAGACAACTACTACAACATATCTTTGAGGATAATGACTTTGAAGGGAATTGGGATTACTAAAAAAAAAATAAAAAAAATGGGAATTGTGAGAACCAATATCAGATTCATCATTTCCATCATAAACTCAACTTCCCATTTCCCACAATGACTCATATATTTCTCACACTTCCCATTTTTTTTTAATTTTTTTTTTCATTCACAGCGCGTGGTGATAACACATAATATTCTATTATCCAATATCCATATACCATCAACAATGACAGATGATGATTACCACAAACATACAACAATATCATAGTATCAATACCAATACAATGAAATCAAATAAGATTAAATACATGCATGCATCTCAAAAGTAAAGTAGAATGAGTACTCAGCATCATCATGGATTGATCAGACATCTCTGTCTCTCTTGCATTCAGGTGGCATGCTTGCATACCTGACTCTATCAGTGCAATAGTTATAGATGGTGTATTTTTGGCGGACCCAAATGAGTCTCCTGTATTGTAGAGCATCAAGATCTTGGAACTCCTTTTGGTCCCACCATCTCTTCCCTTGTGTTGGACAGAACTTTGCATTCACTGATGTCTCACAGCCATCAATGTGGAATCCTCTGTATGAAGCTACAAATGGGGCATTAGACCAATCAGTCTTCTCAAGCCCACCCCTTGTGGCCCAATCATATGCATTCCACAAACTTGAGTAGAGCTTCATGGGTTGGTTGAATGGGAATTTCACTCCCAAATCTTTGTTGTTCTTGAACACTCTGATTGGGACATCATCCACAAAGAATCTGCATTGTTTTGTTTATGCATCCACAGTTAGTAAACATAGTAAAGTTTAGTAAACATAGTTTTAAAAAAAAAAAACATTAGCTAGACCATCCTACTCTTTGTGATTAAACCAAACAAAAAAAGTGGAGTCTGTAACAATCCAAACAATCATTAGATCAAACATTTCAGGAACCAAATGATAATTCTCTTCATCATTTCTTACCTGTCTATGTCGATTCAAGATAGATCAAACATTTCAGGAACCAAACCGATCCAAAATCATGCAAAGTACATGTTCACAATCAAACCATACAAAACCCATTCATCAATCTCACACAATTCACTAAATCAACCACCAAACACAAATCCCATTCATCCAAAATTCAACCTTTACCCATAAAACCACCAAAATCTTCCATCAATCAGCAAACACATTGATACCCCTTCATCAAAACCAAAACTTTTCTCTTAAAAAAACAAAATTATAGAATTCCTACATACCCAATCCTAAAAATCAAGTTTTGAACACACCCACCAAACAAAATCCATCAAATAACTTGAAATCACAATACCCAGAACCCGATTCACGACCAAATCATTAATTTCCACCTCCAAGGTCACATTTTTACAACTACACAAACTCCATCTCAACATTTCAAACAACCCCACTATAGAAAAAAAAAAAAAAACAGAAACCCATTAAAATCAAGTGAAGCCCCTAATTCGAAGCTTAAAAAACACAAAATTACTCACCTGAGGAGAGAAGCCGCGGTGGGATTCGACTGAAATAGAAAAATGGGGTGAAACTGGAGAAAGTTAGGGTTTTTCTCCCTTCAATGAGGTCAATTAGAGAGAGAAAAGGAGATGAAATTCGCAGAAACCTACTTTGGTAGACCAAACAGTGAAGAAATTCAATTAGAGGTTCGACCAAGTGTTTAGAAATTCAAGAAATTCAATTAGAAATTCAAAAAATCTTAGATCTGCAAAACCCTAACCCTGCAAAAACAAAAATCTGAAGAAGAAGAAGAAGAAGAAGAGGAGATGTAAAGAAGAAGAAGGATCTTACCTTCTCAAACTTCTTCTTCTTTCGTCCTTTTGCATCGAGAGAATCGGTGGTGGGAGGGTTTGGGTAGAGGAAGAGGGGAAAGGAGAGAGTGAGGAAAGCATTGGACCTTCAGATATGTTTAACTTCTTCAGTCAGATATTCTTAAGGCTGGGTGGAGATAGATGAAGGCAGAAGAAGAAAGAAGAGGGAGGGTGAGAGGGAGAGAAGAGGAAAGGATCGGGAGTTTAAATTTTCGCTTAAGTTCCGCCAAATACATAACACGCTGCCACGTAGGACAAACAGAGAGTGAGCACTGTTCATGAACAGTGAAAAAGCTATATGAAATGTAAGATAGATGTTCATCCTTAGAAGAGAATGATGAAAAAATAAAAAATAAAAAGGAGAGTAATCGAGAATGATTAAGAAGAAATGGTGATTTTGATTTACACGTTGCAATTAACATGTAATATTAAAAAAGAGTATGTCTCCAGGAAATGGCACCAAACCTTGGTGATAACACAGCTGTTCCAACTTTGCATATAACAATTTAGTTAGAATAATTAAATTTCTTCTTGACTATAGTCATGGTTGTTCTTGATCTAATCGAACAAATTGTCTTCTGAAGTATGTTTTGAGTAGTTGGATGTGGCCACCCTCAGGTAAAATGAATTGATTTAAGTCATGTTTACAAACGATGTGACAGAACACCATACATATAACAAAGCTACCTCACACTCATGCACATATCTATACACAGACTCAAAGTCTTCCAGAGACTCAACGTTTGAACATTCAAAGCCCCGTTAAACAATTCATTCACAAAATAGAAATGTTCTCTCTAGACAAACAATTAACTAAAGAAACTATAAAGAATTGTATTGAAATATTATTGTTTTGTTGTAATATCATTGTTGAATACAAACTTATAAAACTAACTCCGACCTAACCTTGTGGAGATAGGAAACCTAAGACTTCTATTCTATTCTGACTTTCCTAACATATCCTATTCTGTAACACTTTCCTATTTTGTAACACAAGTAGACTTCTATTATTTAACACTCCCTTGCAAGCTGGACATGTAGACGCAGACAAAATGAACAGATTGGAAGAAACTTTGAAATCTAATTTGGTGAAGAAATCATGACTATCGAGTGAAGCTGCTAATGGTTAGACTCGAGACATCATGATTGTCAAATTCTGGATAATTCATGTATGAAGAAATCATGACTCAATTCGAGTCTTGGTATTGCTCAATTCGAGTCAGCACAGATTCTGAATGATTCCCGTATGACTCGAATTGAGTCAACACAGATTCTGGATGATTATTCCTGTATGAAGAAATCATGACTCAATTCGAGTCAACAAAGATTTTGGTATTGCTCAATTCGAGTCAACATAGTTTTTTGGATAGTCAAGGAAGCTGCGATGTCGAATCTGTTAGGGAGAGAAGAAGCAAGGCGATGGCTTGCGATGGTGCGTGAACTCTATTACAGAGTGTGATTTCCCTTCAATTTGGTTGAACTTGCTATTGAGGATGTTCCTACTGTTGTCATCCTTTCTCCGCCTCATGCGTCTAGCGTAGTCGTTGGAGGCGAGGAAGAACTTGAATCCCCAAAGTCTTAGGTCACCAAAGAAAGTTGTTCTGATACCATGTAAGGAATTGTATTGAAATATTATTGTTTTGTTGTAATATCATTGTTGAATACAAGCTTATAAAGTTAACTTTGACCTAACCTTGTGGAGATAGGAAACCTAAGACTTCTATTATATTCTGACTTTCCTAACATATCCTATTCTGTAACACTTTCCTATTATGTAACATAGGTATACTTCTATTTTTTAACAGAAACTGAAAACTAGGTCATATGCCAGGTGAACCTTCAATGAAGGTGATTAATGTAGTGTTAAGGCTACTTTGGCCGAGTGTACTGCTAATGAAGGATGGAGATAATGTTGGTGCACTAGAAAACACTGAAAGATCATTGCACACACAACAGTATGCATAAAAAAAAAGAATATTTACATTCGTGGGTGATAATATTGTTACACGCAGAAGCGTTACAAATACCAAAAAGGCAAAGTTATAAAAAAAAGAATAAAACGGAAACAACAAATTTACGTGATTCGGTAATTTGCCTAAGTCCATGGGCAAAGGGAAAAACTTTAATATTGAGATCAAAGAATAAAATGGAGAGAGTCTCATACAAAACAAATGGAGAGTCTCTTACACAAAAGCATACATGTCCAAATGACACCACATTTACGCAGGGTGTGTATCTCACAACCTCTCTCTCACTCCTCGAGTCCTTCTAGGGAGCGAGGGAAAAGAGCGAGAGATGGGTGTAACCACCCATCCTCCTCGAGATGAGCATTAGCATGCATCTCGATGGTGATGCGCTCATCTCGAGGAGGATGGGTGGTTACACCCATCCCTCGCTCCTTACTTCCCTCTCACAAACAAATCTCTTTTCTCACACAAACATCAACAGAGTGGAAATAAAACCCTAACAGAGAACCCAAGTCGATTAAGGACGATTAAAAGGGGGACCCTCCTTTTCCTTTTATAGCTCTTCAATTGCGGTGGTGGAGGCTTCGTCAAGCTTCCACCACCTTCTTCTATTTTTCTCTTTTAGTTGTTCATCTTTATCATATATCTTATACTGCCAATTAATTTTCATCATTCAATGGTTTCAACGATCTCGGCTTTAGATTCACCCCAAGACAAGCTTTACTGACTGCCAACTAATCACCACCAAGATCCAGCAAATTCTAGCTCTTTAGTTCAAGTAGGTTCTCTCTTTTACTTTGTTTCTAGATTTGTACAATCACTTCCACATTAGTAGTAGCAAGTGTTCTCCATAGTAATACCTTAACTTGTGTTAGAATATGTAGGGCTTGTACTCAACACAATCATGCCCAAGTACAAGATTGATTCACTTCTACAAAAAAAAAGTACAAAAATAAAAAAATTAGAATAGGAAAGTCATAATAGTTAAAGCAGTAAAGTCAGAATAGGAAAGTTAAAATAGGAAAGTCAAAATAAGACTATTTTGTATATCAAGTTTTAAGTTTTCTGTTTCCACAATGTTAGGTAGAAGTTAGCTTATATAAGCTTGTATTCAGTTAAAGAGTAATAACAACAATAATATAATTCTCAAAATATTTTTTTTACATGGTATCAGAGAGGTGATCTTGAGATCTCGCTAACGTACAAGTAAGACTCCGGGGACTCAATCTCTTCCCCGCTTTTGATGACTATTTGACCGTAGATGCAAGAGGCGGGAAGGGAGGAAAACACCAAAATATTTAGCCAGATCATCCTCTAAGATCAGGGAACAACCTCTTTCCCTTGTGAATACAACAAGGAACAACCAACAACCAACAACCTTCTCTTTCAAACACAACACGAGAAAGTTCAATCGAAGCCCTGAGAGCTCTCTCCTATGACTGTCACCTTTATGCAGAAGCATCAAAATCCTTACCTTCACGCAGCCAACACACCACCCAACAATCTTGGCCAACCCAACATCAGTGACACTCAAACACTTAACAAGCTTCAGATCTCTCAACCCCTTGGCGCCAGATAGTGTAGAGGCCTCATGATCTCCAAGTGCACAATAGTAAGACAAATAAATTTTCTCCAACAACGGACAAGACCGAACCACCACGTCTAGACCGGTCGATCTCAACCTGGTTGCCCTACTTCACCTCGCAACAACCCTTAACCACAGATCTATCGCAATATCCCTCCGTAGCAACTATAAATCTCGCCACCACTTCGCAACATATCACAACAAAGAACAACAACAACATCTTTCTCTCTGGCGCACACGACATCAACACCCAGACAGATGTAGACCACATGACCTCTCTCTCGTCCTAACTCTCTCCCTGTCACATCTTCGATCGCACATCAGATCATACAATAGGGAAGCAAATAAGAAGAAACAGTAAGGAAGAAGAAAAAGAAACGAAGGGAAAAAGAAAGAAATCAAATTTCTTTTTCTCCACTATTTGCACCCCACATTTTGTTTTATACTACCACATCAGATCATTATCAACTTTCTTAACAAAAAAACACTACCAACACCAATGTAGAGCAATACCAACATTTGTGCCGAGTAATACCAGTACGAATGTTGAGCAATACCAACATTTGTGTTGAGCAATTTTTTCATCCTTCTCGTTGAGGGGGAGTCATGCGGACTCGAGTCGAACCATTATCCGTTCACTCGACAGTCATGATTTCTTCAGTCATACTGACTCGAGTCAAACCATTAGCCGTTCACTTGATAGTCATGATTTCTTCATACCAAATTTTTATCCAGAATTTTTTTTTAGAATTATCCAGAAGCATCCAAAATTATCCAGAATTCGACAATCATGCTGACTCGTGTCGAACCATCAGCAGCTTCACTCGATAATCATGGTTTCTTCATCAAATTAGACTTCAAAGTTTTCTCCAAACTACACATTCATCGGCGTCTACATGTCCAGTTTGCGGGGGCGTGTTAGAATATGTAGGGCTTGTATTCTACAAAGCCAAGCCCAAGTTGTCACGACTCGATCCACATGAAACAATATTGTTCGCTCTGAGCCCAACCTAACTACCCGCACGGCTTTAAAATGCGTTGTGTCATGTGGATTCAAACTTGTACATATATAACACATATTCTTCCCTCACCCAGGCGATGTGGGACTATAACCCTCTAGTAGCCTGCTAGTCTTTGAGCCCGCCCACACATGGTAGCCTGCCAGTCTTTGAGCCCACCCACACATGGAGTTGCCAATCTCAGAGCCCAACAACACATGGTAGCCTGTCAGCCTCAGAGCCCGCACACATAGGTTGTTACAATCCACCCCCCTTAGGGCCCAACGTCCTCGTTGGCACACTTTCGGCTAAGTCAGGCTCTGATACCATTTTGTCACGACCCGATCCACATGAAACAGTATTGTCCACTCTAGGCCCAACCTAACTACCAGCACAGCTTTAAAACGCGTTGTGTCATGTGGATCCAAACTCATACATATATAGCACATATCCTTCCCTCACCCAAGTGATGTGGGACTATAACCCCCTATTAGCCTGCCAGCCTCTGAGCCCACCCATGCACGGAGCTGCCAGCCTCAGAGCTCGCCCACACATGGTAGTCCGTCAGCCTCAGAGCCCTCCCACATAGGGTGTTACAATCCACCCTTTTAGAGCTCAACGTCCTCGTTGACACACTTCCGGCTGGGTCAGACTCTGATACCATTCTATCACGACCCGATCCACATGATACAATACTGTCCGCTCTAGACCCAACCTAACTACCTGCACGACTTTAAAATGTGTTGTGTCATGTGGATCCAAACTCGTACATATATAGCACATATCATTCTCTCACTCAGGCGATGTGGGACTATAACCCCCTAGTAGCCTGCCAGCCTCTAAGCTCGCCCACACATGGTAGCCCGTCAGCCTCAGAGTCCGTCCACATAGGGTGTTACACAAGCCCAAGATTGATTCACAAAGAAAGTACAATAATGGAAAAGTTAGAATAGGAAAGTCAAAATAGTTAAAGAAGTAAAGTCAGAATAAGACTTTATTTTTTATAGCAAGTTTTAAGTTTCTTGTTTCTATTAGGTTAGGTAGAAGTTATAAGCTTGTATTCAGTTAAGGAATAATAACAACAACAATACAATTCTCCAAATATTTTCTTTACAACTTGTTTCACCCATTTTCCTCGCTCCTTTATGGTAGAACCCTATGCAAAACAACTATCGGGATTTTTGAATTCTTACAACAGGATAGCCTACCACACTAGAGGTCATACACCAAAGTAACCCACTGTTTTTCATAAGACATCTTCATATATATACTCATCATATTTATTTATGTGATAAATATTGTTAACTGAGAAGCATAACATGAGTCAATTTACACCCTATGCTCGTGTATAAAACATTCCACCCCTTGAAGTCTAAAATGAAAGCCAAGAAGTACTTCATTGGCAAGTATCGATCCCAAGCCTTATAGAAAAAAAACTCTCAAAATAAATCTTATATAAGTTCAGTATGGGTCTTTTCCTTTTTCCATGTTTCCCTAGTTTTCCTGATTGGAATCCAAGTTGCTAAGAGGAGGTTGATGATGTTTTATTTTGCTAAGAGGTCAACAAAGAGATAAGGTTTGCACACCTAAATTGTGCTCTATATCTTATTTTGCTTTATGATGATGACATGATGATGGAAGTCAAGAAAGGGATGACTATGAGGCAGGAAGTGAGGAATCAATAGAATGGTTTTTTAAAAAGTACACAAAAATAAGGAATCAAGATTTTTTGAGTAAGTGTTCGAAGATCCACTCCAACTATGAAAACGAATAAAACAAATACATGGAGCATGGGCTGCCCTGCCACAATAAAAAGAAGAGTCGAGAAAAACTTTTAAATTACTGAACTAAAGCATTGATCACCTTATCCAATGATAGTGATTGAGCGTCAGAGTAAGGAGACTTATTCGAATAGTCCTTGATTTAGGTAGGCATTCTTCGTGATTGTTTCACAACGAATCATTATGTTTAGTCAGATTGTATTTGAGACATCTTTATTTTTCATTTATATAAAAGTTTAGGGGTTCTTAAAACCGTACTTGCTTTTCAAATAAATAAATAATTAAATTCAAAAAATATGTAGCTTGTTCTAAATAGCATGTTTAGTTTTTGCCGGGCTGTATAGAGTGAGACTTTAGCGGGTGTTTGGTTGCACCACTTTAGGGGATGTTTCAAAATCTATCGACTGTTATATTCAAATTGCTTACAGAATTCTCTGTCTCAACCTTCATAATTATCCGACTTCTTCAGGAGATATTTTCAAAGAAATATATTCATATTCCTTCTCTCCACTCAGTTCAAACAATGAAATGAGTTGTTTATTGAACAAACATCAAAACAAGACACGTCCAATGGTTATAGGTTGATTACTATTTAATTTCCCCATACGTTCTTGTCAAAAAGATGATTAGAAGACCAAATGTAGCATACATACTAGACCCGTGTGCCCAAGCCTTACTGACATAAGGAAGATTATAGCAGCCCCATATCTTGCTCGCAATTTCACGCCTTAAACTTGAAACAATTCACCATTTTACTCCAAAAAAACAACTTGTCATAACAAAAGAAATCGTTCCAGTTGTATAAACTTGTATCAGTGACCATTCCCACAGTTTTGGTTATCGTTCTTCTTTGTATTTTATATATTCTTTTCTCAATTTACAAGGCAAACAAGGGTTGAAGGGACCCACCCTCTTTATTGTATCAAATCTTTATCATATCGAAAGGGCTACAATCACCTAAGGGAAATAAGGAAACAAGAGAATCTCATGGACTTCCAATGGAAACAAACTAGTATATATAAATAGAAGCTCCCTTCCACCATTCTCCTCAGTCAAATGGCATGTACAAATATTTACTTGTTGCTCATTGTCTGTTTCATTTTCACTGCAAACGCCTGGAAGTTGTTGGGATACATAGCAATAAAACAGTACCAAGGAAATAATCTAAAACAATAATAAACGAGACACCAAGATTTATATGGAAAACCCTTCAATGTGAAGGGAAAAACCACGAGGCAAATCCGAGAGAATCCACTAATCAAATAAGAAGTACAATAACTTCTCAAGCTTTTTGCCCAAAGCTTGAGTAATACATGGAGTAAATAACACGGTTTACCTCACAGCAAATTAACCCAAAAGCTCATTCAACTTCTTCTACCAAATCAATCAACAAAAGTAAGTCAATATCACAGCCACGCGTCACACTTTGTCGCACAAAATTGTGCCGAAAGAATCAGACACAAAGTCATCGTCTATGCGCACACAGCCGCACCAAACACCAAAGAGAATACTATGTTCTCTGTTGCTTATTCACACAGCAACTTATCTGAAAACACTATAAATAAAACTATGTTTTATGCACCTATTTATACTTGTTTGCAGCCGCCCAACACCGCCTAAAATAAAACCTTGTTTCTATTTAATTAACCATCTGTCAACTCATTCCAAAAAACTATGTTTTTGTTTCTTATTGAAAACATTTTTTCCTTATTCAACAAAACTTGAAATTATGTTTGATTAATTACAAAAGTTTGATCCACCCTAATGGACTGGACCTCAACAAATCTCCCCCCTCCAGGCCATTAGGGAAGAATCACCGCCTAATCATATATATTAGGCCATTCCAATGAGTTCTTTCCAAAACTCATGTTTTCTTTTTAGAACTACTTTTTTCATCATGTCGGAAGGATTTTCACTAGTATGAATCTTTGCAACCTGGAAACAATTTTTCTCAAGCACATCACATATCCAGTGGTAACGTGTATCAATATGCTTGGTAAGTCCATGGTATGTGGCATTCTTACTCAACTCAATAGCACTCTGACTATCACAGTGCACACACATACTTATTCTGATTCACACCCAGCTCCTTGAACAATCTTTTCAACCATAACATTTCCTTCCCTGCTTCATTAATGGCAATATACTCGGCTACAATAGTTGGCAAAATAACACACTTTTGCAATCTAGACTGCCAAGCTACAACTCCCCCGGCAAAAGTGAAAATATAACCTGAAGTTGACCTCTTCTTGTCTAAATCACCTGCAAAATCTATATATGTGTACCCTTCTAACATAGCTCCTCAATTTCCAAAGCTTAAACAAAGCTTTGAAGTACCTTTTAAATATCTCATAATCCATTTAACTGCAGCCCAATGTTTTTTTCCTGGATTTTCTGAATACCTACTCACAACATCGACTGCTTGAGCAATATTTGGTCTTGTACAAAGCATAGCATACATCAAACACCCTACAACAGAGGAGTATGAAATACCTGACATATGCTTCTTTTCTTCATCAGTATGAGGTGATAACTTGACACTTAATTTGAAGTGATTAGCAAGTGGAGTACTCATGGGCTTAGCATCATTCATGTTGAACCTTTCAAGTATTTTTTCAACATACTTTTCTTGTGACAACCACAACTTCTTAATTTTTCTGTCATGTGTATTCTTCATCCCTAGGATGTGTGCTGAGCTGGCCCCAAGTCTTTCATATCAAAAGAGCTAAACACATCTTTTTTCAACCTGCCAATCATATTAACATCTTTTCCAACAATTAGCATATCATCAACATAAATCAAGAAAATAATGAAGCTATCAGGCGAAAAATATCTGATATAAAGACAATGGTCTAGAAGTGTTATCATGTAGCCATGTCCTACCATAAAGAAGTCAAACTTCTTATACCACTGTCTCGGAGCCTGTTTCAATCCATAAAGGTTTTTTTTTAATCTGCAAACCATATGTTCTTTCCCTTTCAATTCAAAACCCTCTAGTTGTGCCATGTAAATTTCTTCATGCAAATCCTCATGAAGAAATGCAGTTTTAACATCTAACTACTCAATCTCAAGATCCAGGCTAGGTGCAAGACTTAACACCACTCTAATGGATGTCATCTTCACTATGGGTGAGAATATCTCATCAAAATATATCCCCTTATTTTGCGCAAAGCTTTTTACCACTAACCGAGCTTTGTGTTTCACATTCTTTCCATCACCATCTTTTTTCAATTTGTACACCCATTTGTTCTTCAAAGGTTTTCTACCTTTTGGAATCTCAACTAAATCATAAGTATCATTCTTATGCAAGGAACTCATCTCTTATTACATAGCTTTCATCCAGCTATCTTTATCTTTATGATCTAGTACTTCCTGAAAATTTTCTGGTTCACCTTCTTTTATAAGGAAAACATACTCATCATTGGGGTACCTCTTTGAAGGTTGGCGCTCTCTGGTAGACCTTCTTAATTGAGGCTCTACTATTTCTTGCTGAAGGGATTGCTCTTCATGCGCAGTCTCATCTGTTTCTACATGATCATCATTAAACAACTTCATTTTCTGGCATATAGTCACCAACTATATCTTCTGGCATCTCTCCCCCATTTTCAACATGCGACAAAGGAGGAGGAAGTGATGTAAGATCTGCTACCTCATTATTTATCTGCTTGGGCTTTTCAATTTTCTAAAAATCTGCAATGGTATGATCTTCATAAAATACCATATCTCTGCTTCTAATAATTTTCTTATTCTCAGGATCCCATAATCTGTAGCAAAACTGCTCATATCCATAACCAATAAAAATACATGGAGATGCCTTCTCATCAAGCTTTAATCTCTTCTCCTTTTCGGTACATGAACAAATGTTTTACAACCAAATACTTTATGATGAGAGTATGAACTATCTTTCCCTCTCCACACTCTTTCTGGAATGTCACCATCTAAAGGAAATGAAGGAGACTTGTTGATGAGATAACAAGCTGTACTAGAAGCTTCAGGCCAGAACTCTTTTGGCAATTTAGCCATGCGAAGCATGCATCTCACATTTTCTACAATAATCTGGTTCATTCTTTCTGCTACCCCATTATGCTGTGGAGTGCCAGGAACTGTCTTTTCATGCCGTATACCAAGCTTACTACAATAAGCTTTAAATTCTTTTGATGCGTACTCGCCACCATTATCACCGCGGAGACACTTCAAAACTTTACATGTTTCTCTTTCAACATTGGCATGAAACTGACAGAATACCTGAAAAACTTGGTCCTTAGATCTGAGAAAATATATCCACACCTTTCTTGATGCATCATCAATAAATGTCAAGAAATATCTACTACCACCAAGAGAATCTACTTCAATGGGACCATAAACATCAGTGTAAACCAAATCTAACAAGCCATATTTTCTTTTTGATGATCTATGAAATGCAACCCTATGATGTTTACCAAATAAACAATAATCACAGGGGTTAAGAGAAGTACCTTTCAAGGAGAGAATTAATTTCTTCTTTTCTAAGAGTTGCATACATTTATCACTCATGTGTGCAAGTCGCCTATGCCACAAGTTTGTAGAAGAATCATCTTCAGCTGCATCCAAACCAGTCTTACACAATTTCACCTGAGTCTTGTATAGTGTGTAACACGCCTTACCCTTTACCATAACAAGTGAACCTTTGGTAAGCTTCCATGCACCATTACCAAAATAATTAATATACCCTTGTTTATCCAAAACAAGTCCAGAAATCAGGTTCAGACGAAGATCAGGAACATGATGTACATCTTTCAAAGTCAACGTGCACCCCGTATTAGTCTGGACACACACATCACCTATTCCCACTATTTTAGAGTTGCTAGTGTTTTCCATCTTTACACTGCCAAAATATCTTTCTCTATAAGTAGTGAATTAGTCTTTCCTTGGGGTTGCATGATAAGATGCACCAATGTCAATAATCCATTCGATTCCTTCATTTGCAACATGCAAACATTCACCTTCGCCATACAACAGAGCCACGAGTTTATCAGTAACAGCAGTTGTAGCTTCTTTACTATCACCATTCTTCATTTTTCCCTATTTCAAATCTCTTTTGTAACTATAACATTGTTTTTTGAAATGGCCTGGTTTACCACAATAATGACACTTAAAACTTTTATCTCTTGACTTTGATCACTCTCTTGACTTATCATGGTTTTTATCATAACCATGATATTTCTTATATTTTTCTCTCCCCCTGTTTTCAGTCACAAGTGCTTGGGCATGATCAGTACCGGCAGACTTCCTTCTAGTCTCTTCATTAAATAAACTATTGGTAACCAACTCAATGGTAAACTGTCCATTCGGTGCTGAATTACTAACCGACATCACCAATGTTTCCCAACTATCTGGTAATAAGCTAAGAAGTAATAGTGTTTGCATTTCATCATCTAACACTATCTTCATGTTGAACAACTGATTCACCACACTTTGCACCCCATTCAAGTGCTCAGCAATAGAACTACCTTCCTTGAATTTCAAGTTTACCAACTACCTGATCAAGAAGGTCTTGTTTGCAGCGGTTTTCCTCTCATATAAATTCCGGAGTTTGGTCCAAAGAACATGTGCAGACGTCTCAGCTGACACATGATGAAATGCCGAATCATCTAACCATTACTTGATGTGACCAATAGCCTTTTTGTTTAATTTCTTCCACTCTTCTTCTGACATATCCTTGGGTTTAACTGCATCTCCCTCAATTGGAGGGTACAAATCCTTACAGTATAATATGTCTTATATCTTGGCTTTTCAAATAACATAGTTTGAGCCATTAAGGCTAATCATCATTGTATTGTTGTTATTCTCCATGTCAACTCTCTTAAGTGACAATCTCCCAACAATTGCTCTGATATCACTTTATTTGGACAATACCAAGGAAATAATCTAAAGCAATAATAAACGAGACACTGAGATTTACGTGGAAAACCCTTCAATATGAAGGAAAAAACTAGGGGGCAAATCCGAGAGAATCCACTAATCAAATAAGAAGAAGTACAATAACTTCTCAAGCTTTTTGCCAAAAGCTTGAGTAATACAAAGTGTAAATAACACGAGTTACCTCACAACAAATTAACCCAAAAGCTCTTTCAACTTCTTCTACCAAATCAATCGACAAAACTAAGTCGATATCGCGCCCAAAGAACCAGACACAAAGTCACCATCCACGCGCACACAGCCGCACCAAACACCAAAGAGAATACTATGTTCTCTGTTGCTTATTCACACAGCAATTTCTTTGAAAACATTATAAATAAAACTTTGTTTTATGCACCTATTTATACTTATTTGCAGCCGTCCAACACCGCCTAAAATAGAATCTTGTTTCTATTTAATTAACCAACTTGCCAACTCATTCCAAAAAACTATGTTTTTGTTTCTTATTGAAAACATTTTTTCCTTATTCAACAAAACTTGAATTTATGTTTAATTAATTTCCAAAGTTGAATCCACCCTAATGGGCTGGACCTCAACAGAAGTGTGGTCGTCAAGCAAGCGACTGCACATGTGTTGGCAACACATGGGGCTTCTGCGGGACAAATGATGACCATTGTTCACCCTCTAGAAACTGCAGTAATTGTAGAAGGCCTAGTGATTATGGCAGTGATGGTGGCGAGACAGCAACTAATTAATGTGCTTGCAACATATAATGTCTATAATCCTGCCCAAAACAATTGGGACTTGAACAAGGTTGGTGCGTTTTGTGCAACTTGGGACGCTTACAAACCCCTTGAATGGCGTCAAGTGTATGGACGGACTAGCTTTAGTGGACCCGTCGGTCCACAAGGACAGGACGCTTGTGGCAAAGTGTATGATAGTAACAAACACTGATACTGGCACTGAGACGACCGTGAGGATTGTGGATCAGTGCAGCAATGGGGGACTTGATTAAGACGAGGGAGTACTTGTTCCAAGAACTTGACACCGATGGACAAGGCAGTGCTCAGGGCCACCTTATTATTAACTACCAATTTTTAGACTGTGACTAACGTACACTTCTACAGTTATGTCAAGTAGTACACTTTTGCATTTGGCCATATATAATAATTACCTGAGAAAAACCTAAATAATGTAGCATGTATTCCAAGTTCCAATAAATGTTAGATCTCAGCTGTTAAATTATTTTTTTAGCAGTTTCATCCATTTCCCACACAAAACACATGGAACAGAATAATAACAATTTAAAAAGTCATTTGTCAAGAGATTATTTTTTTAATGCATGTCCGACATGTAATGGTGAATAAGAAAACCAAAGATTTTTTCTCACTTTTTTTATTATTTATTATTATTTTATTTTCAAACATTCGGCATCACCTTGAGAAATCTACTGAGCGGATTATCAGGTCTTTTGATTTGTTGACAACTTTTGAATTGGGTTGATCATTCACTACATCAAATTGACATTTTTGTAACAATTCATAAAATAGTAACACTTTTTAGTTATAACAAATTCACAAAACAATTTTACACATTTTCACAAATAAAGTGATTCAATAATTGTATTACCACAAATAGTATGAGCTTACAAGTGATGCTATTCATGGTGATCTAATTTATTATATATATTTTTTTTGTGTAGCTATGTTTTGTTTTGTTGACTAAATTTAGTTTTGACTTAAAATTGTTTGGTGGATTATAACTATTCTTTAAGTTGTTACAAATATACAAATTTGGTGTAATGATTATACTTGATCTGGATGGTAAATTTATTAGGGATATAAAAAAAAAAGACAACGTAGTTGTATAAAGCCTGTGTATAGGAAAATTTGAGGCTCAGTAGAAACTGAAATGTGCAGTAAGTTAACAATAGAAATTTACCCGCCATTTAGCAATATCTTGAGGTTTTCCAGTTAGTAAAGGAAGCAGAAAATCACAATGAATTCCGGACTGGAAGAAGAAAAGCAAAGGAAAAGAGACAAGACGACTTTGTCCCTTTTTTTTTTTTTTTCCTTCTGTCACCATCAACTGAAAGCACTAACCAGTTGAAATGCGTCTTTTAAGAACTGGTTGCATTGCTGTCTCAAAGTTAAGTTCAATAAACCTTGCACGGAAGAAACAACAGGCAAAATACCATAAGTTATCTTGAATAGTGCCTGGTAAAACAAATAAAGACTAAATAATAGGGACGCAGTCCCTAAAAGACTGTCACGTTTGCTTTTAAGAATTAACAAAATAACTATTGATGTTTTATGGATAGTTGAAACAAAACTATTCTTATTAATTCAAAGGAAAGAAAACAAGAAAAATAAAAGAACGCTCCAATAAGATCAAAATCAACCTTCAATTATTTAGGCTCATAACAGTCTTTCAAGATCAAAATCAAGCTTCAGAGTTGCAATAATTAAAAAAGAGACAAGCAGAACATTTTTTTAACCCTTTCAACCACGTGAAACAAGAGCAATAGCTACAATAATTTGGGCTGTCCTTTGTTTGCAATTCAGTCATCATCTAATACAGTAAACTTCGAGACAATTTCAATTTTTATGAGTTGGCAAATAAATTCAAATACCAGACATGTTAAACCATCCTATTTTCAACACTTGATCACCACACAAACTATGGACATGCTGATCCAGACAATCATTGCATCACATGACTTTGTATCAAAGCAAACCAACACAAATTAGGTCACACTCAAATGGTGGTTTCCTCTTGGAATTTTATAAAACTAAGCTTGCACCAATCCATTCCACAAACAAGCTCCTCAGCTCTCAAAATTATATCATCTTCTTTCTCCTTCACAGTGGCACGCCATGATCAACTCCAAGAAGATCATCTCAATGGAAAGAAAGTGGATGAAAGTAAATTCAATAGGAGGAAAAAGAATCGCCTTCCGAGAAACAGAGCATGAAGAGGAGTCTAATTTTTCATGAACAAATCTCTTCTTCTCTTAGACTGTTCAACCACCTCCTTACATATTTATCATCTCTCACTATCTAGAATTCTCGTTCTTTTATACATTAGATAAAATATCTCTAGAACTATCATTTATATAGATTTTTCCAAGTTTAATCTATAAATAAGCATTGACTTACTCTTTACGAGGCATCCAAGTGAGTGGAGTCTAAGTGAGGCTTGGGTCTTATGTGCACAGTGAATAACACTTGTGTGTGTGAACAAGTGTTGTGAAGTAAGAAGTGAGTCGTATGTGGTGTACACAAATTAGGTGTGCACAAGTGTGTTGTATGTAATAAGTTGTAATTGTTATTATTAGTAATATAAGTCAAAGTGTGTTGTAATTGATCCAATGGGCGGGAATGTTCAACAATTTGGTATCAGAGTCAAGTTGGCTATTGAAGTCAACTTAGGCAACAACGAGAGATTGTGTAGTCGTGAGAGTTAGGAGAACAAGTGAGTTTGGTTTTTCGGCTACTGTGATAGTGACCACGAGTTTGGTGGAGCGTGGAGTTACTGTTGAAAAGTTGTGGTGCTGTCGAAATTATGGCGGACATGGCAGACGTGCAAAATGAGATTGAGAAACTGAGCAACAATAATTACACTAATTGGAAGTCATGTTCGAGTTGTATCTCCAAGGGCAAGACTTGTGGGAAATTGTAGGTGGAGATGATATTATTCCACCAAAAGATATTCAGCAAAAGATAAGAAGTTGCATTTAGTGGAAGGTACAAGTTGGAAAGGCTATGTTCACAATTAATGCTATAGCACATTCTTGATGTGTAGACTCCGATGGAAGCATGGGATGCGTTTGCTACATTATTCTCAAGAGCTAACGACGCTAGACAACAGTTACTGGAAAGCGAGGTTGGTGCAATTGCATAAGGGAACATTCCTATCTTTGACTACTTTATGAAAGTTAAAAATATGTCCCATGAAATTTCATAATTAGATACCGAATCTACGAATAGTGAAGCCCGTATGAGTAAAATTATTATTCGGGAGCTACGACCCGAATACAGTGGGTTTATGGCAGCAATTCGAGGCTGGCCCACACAACCCTCATTGTTGGAGTTTGAAAATCACTTGATAAATCAAAAGACATTGGCAAAACAAATGGAAAAAGTTATAGTCAAAGATGATATTGAGGAAACCCTCTATTCTGGAAAAATGAAGGGTGGAAGGCCAAGAGACTTTCGACAAGATAATTCAAGGGGGGACACTCAAACAATAATGATGACATCAAACAAGAAAGAGAAATAAGGACATGATACAGATGTGGAAAACCATGTCATCATATAGTACACTACTGTAGAGAAAAGTTGGTGAGATCTATTAATCACCAAGATAGTGAAGATGAATGAGATTTTGCAGCATTCGCGACAACTGAATTGAAATATTTCATTAAAGAAGAGATAGATCTCACGAGATATGAAGACAATGACGAAGAGTGGGAGGAGCTAGAAGACCATTTAGCTCTACCAATGATTGAGGAAGAGATCAACTATAAAAGTGATTGGAAAGTCGATTCCAAATATGAGAAGGATGATAAGGAATGTTAGGATGAGGCAGTGGAAACACCAATTGGTGGAGCCATTGTTGAGACTTATGGTGTTTGTTGAAGCCAAGGAAGGAAAAATTAAAGTCGTGCAACAAGATATTGTTGACTCTATCCTGGGTGTAGAGGATGGAGAAAACAGTGAAAAGAAGCCATAGACAGGTGTTGGAGATAAAGACTGCACCAAGAAGTTGAACATCATTTGTGATAATGACAACTACTCTCATGATGTCCAAGGAAGTCATGAGGAAGACAAATCATGAAGCTATAAAATGAAAGAAAAAAACGCAATGAAGAAGGCAGACATTACATCGAACCTCAAATCGCCAGTAGGAGAAGTAGAAACACTCAATTGCAAATGGAAGCACAAAAGCAAGAAGAACGCGCCACCTTCGAAGATGGAAGATAAATCACGAGTTGGTGTTGAGGGGGATGTTAAAATATTAACACCAACTAAGAAATCTTCTAGAAAAGTTGAGAAAAGATGAACAAATCTCTTATTCTCTAGAATATTATATCACATCCTTACATATTTATCCTATCTCACTATTTAGAATTCTCTTCCTTACACATTGGATAAAATATATGTAGAATTGCGACAAAAGATGACAAACTTTTGTTGAAATCATAGGCACAAACGACATCCAATACATTTCCACTTCTGATGCAGGAGGATTTGAGTCAGATGATGCTGAACTGTCAGATAGCACGTTATTAGCACTAAGATATCTTGAATTTGTAAATCAGCGCAAGGATGGCAGGAAATCATAATTTTTTTTTTAATTTGGCAGTTTTGGGTGCGTTTTAGTATTTTGGCCATAAGGCTATGAGTATCAGAATCGGGCAAACGACCCCAATTCGGAAAGCTCTTTTCAACGCGCATGTTGTGGTCAATGAGCCATTCTCGTTGCACATCTTTTCGAGGCCAAAATCCACCGTTTTCCTTTCAGAATCCACAAATTTAGTAGTTTTTTTCCCCTTTATAGTAATATTTCAACTATTGTTTAGGAAGTGATTCTGAACTCAATTTGGGCCAGATTTCTGACAGTCTATTTCTTTTATTACGTATTTTGTTTTAGCATGATTATTAGGTTTTTTCTATTTTTTGTAAAATTATAATAATCACGAGTTTTAGCTATAAAGTCCGGCTTGTGAGCTGATTTTAGATATACCTTTGATTTGAGTAATTTAATTGACATTAGAGTTATTTCTCTGTGTTCTTGAGCGAATCTCTTGTATCATTCCTTGTGAATTGTCTATTAAACTAAGCCGCATGATAATCTCTATTCTGCCCGGCGTCAACTTCCTAACTACATTTCTTGGTCATTCGACAAAACACTATACATAAGGAAAGTTACCTCAGATATTCTACACAACACACTCAATCTCCATGTCAACCATCTAAGTCCATTATTTGCTTACACTCTAAACTTCTCAATTCATCCAGAGAAAGTAGAACACCATATCAACGCAAAAAAAACTTATCAAGTTAGACTGTCAACCAAACAGAGGCAAAAAATCAAATGTGGCCAATAAGGGCCATTTTGTTTGTATACTACAGATGATAGACGTTTTGTGGTTCTCTTGGCATATCTCAACAACCACATCTTCAAAGAGCTGCTGGTCTGTCTAAGGAGGAGTTTGGACTATCAAGCGATGAACCTATTAGATTGCCATGGGAATCAGTGTTCATAAAGTCTTTGATCTCCTGGATAAAAGTAGAGGATTGAAAGTCCTGGGTCAAAAAATCTTGAGAAGGATTTGCTTTGGTTGATATCAAGCAATCGGTGTTGGTCATGGGTTTCTCTTCAATTAGGATGCATCAATAAATTACTTGTCGATGGTTTTTAAAGACTACGTGACCTTTGAACAATTTTCAGATGTACATTACTGATGAGTTAGTTATAAACATTGTTGATCATTCAAACTTTCACTTCATAAATGTTGTTTCAAATTTCATGATATCATCGTTATAATCATTATTTTCACAACCACGGGAGATTTACACTTCAAAGGCACAAGCTCTCTGTTTCCCCTCAAATTATGAAAAACTGCCATGGCACTCTTCCTCACTATCATAAACATAATTCTGAATCTCAAGATTCACTCAAACGAGGGGGGAGTGGATGGTGGAAATTCTATGAGAGATGGGAAGATTAATCACATGTAGAATTCTTTTCCTCTTGTTCAATAGATATGCAAACAACGAAAAAATTACTTGACATGGGAATTGGTTTCCATTTCCCATAGAAAATGGCTAACCAAACGGACGTGTTCTACTTTTTCTTTAATAATCTCTAAGATAAGGTTTTCTTCACTATCACAAACACCTTCCACATCATAATACCTACCACAACAACCCATGATTCATTCTCACAAGCTCCATCCTTAGCAATTTAAGATAGAATCTTTTCCCCCTCAGAAGTACATGAAAACTGCCCTGATGCTATTTCTCACTGTCAAAAACACCATTTGTAGCAATCTAAGATTATTCTCAACAAGTAAGATTAGATTTTCTTCACCACTGCCGAATTGTGCTTGAAATTGCAACCACTTCATTGTACGAGGCAAACAAGAGGCGCGAGGGACTTGGCATTTGTTATTATTGTTTTTATTATATTTCTTATTATTGTTAATATTACATAGCAACAACTGTAAAGGCAGGAATGTGGTAATCCAAGCAAAATACACTAGACACTATAGTATAACAAGCAATAACTCAATGATAAAGAAACCTTTGAAACTACAAACTGCTTAGAAAAATACTCGTTTTATATCAAATAAAAATGAAAAGAAGCATATATGCTTATTAGATTCAACTTCACGTTCGATCTGGTTACTTGTTGTGTACATTGGAGATGGATCCGTCATGGCACAAAAGACATCCCCGTACATGGCCACTTCCGAACAATCTGTTTTGTCTCTTCAGCATAAAATAAGTTAAAATTAGGTTTTCCAACATAGTACATGGCGATGCCTACACTGTATATAGCTAATGTGACCAACAGTCTTCTACACAGCAGCAGACACAATCTCCATCATAGCCATACTAACTCCTTTGGTATTTAGACTCTGAATTTGAAGCTTAGTCCAGAGAAAGCAGAACACCATGATCAATGCAAAGAAGCTTATCAAGTTGAACTGGCAACCAAACAGGGCCAGAATAAAGAAATAGAACTATCTATGTAACCACGCACTTTCAAAGAAGGTGAATTAAAAGTGAAAATGTAAGAGCAAGAATTACTTGCTACTTGTTTCAGAATTCAATCATCCAAAAAACAATCTATTACTTTAAGCTGTACTTCTCACCCAAATTGTGCTGATGTCGATAAACAACCTAACATTTTTTATAGTATATATATATCCCTTAACCCCTCCCACCCCAAATGCCGCGGGTTGGAATCGACCCGTGACCTAGTGATACCATCCGCCACTGCCCAATCACTGAGCCATCACACCTTTGCCAACAACCTAACATGAAAACAAGGATATTTTGTTAGATGTTGATAAGTGAACACCACATATATTACAAAACAAGATCAACTAATCACATGCTTTAGCATCCTAAGGAACCCAACAAATGCTGGACCACACTTGCACCGAGTCATTCCATTCCAACACAAACAAACTCCATAGACAAAAGCCATGATCAACTCTAAGAAGCTCATTTCAATGGAAAGAATGTGGATGAAATTAGCTTCCATTAGGAGGAAGAGAATCTCCCTTGCAGAAATAGAGCAGGCAGAGAAATTTAGTAACTCAATTGCAGAGAAGGCCACTTTATCGTGTACACTTCTGATAATAGCCATTTCATGATTCCTTTGGCATATCTCACTAACAACATATCTAGAGAGCTTCTTAAAATCACTACAGAGGAATTCAGACTACCAAGTGATGGGCCAGTCAGATTGCGATGTGATGGAATCTTCATGGTATATATACTCTCATTGGTGCAAAGGCGAGTTTCAAAAGTGTGAAGCATTAGTCAAAGATGGCTATGCAAGAATGGAGGCAATGGTTGGTGGCAACCATTGTTGACATTGGCAATGGTGGGTGGCAACCATTGTTGACATTGCTATTCATGGTGGGTGGCAACCACCATTGTGGACTTCTTCCCACCAACCAAATGGAGAATTGTGAAGTGTTAGTCAAAGATGGCTATGCA
This sequence comes from Berberis vulgaris, assembly GCA_963556465.1. NCBI lineage: Eukaryota > Viridiplantae > Streptophyta > Magnoliopsida > Ranunculales > Berberidaceae > Berberis > Berberis vulgaris. The sequence continues at coordinate 9,902,261 of OY747124.1, read as the reverse complement.
AGAATGGAGGCAATGGTTGGTGGCAACCATTGTTGACATTGGCAATGGTGGGTGGCAACCATTGTTGACATTGCTATTCATGGTGGGTGGCAACCACCATTGTGGACTTCTTCCCACCAACCAAATGGAGAGCCTATAAAAGGTCTCTCCCATTCATTGTTCAAAGTATCCTCATCATAAGGATCCTCATCCCATTCCATAGAAACCATTCTTCTCTTTGTCAAGAGAAGCTTGTCTCCTCCTCTAAGAAGAGAGTGAGTGAAAGCTTAAGAGAGTTAAGCTTGTGAGAGAGAGAAAATTGAGAGTAATTTTCTCGGGTGTAATTGGGTTATGGGTTGTGAGTTGTGAGTGTTGTAAACACTTGTATTTCTCCATTAGTGAAGGTTTGCAGCAGCCCGTGGATGTAGCCCAAGTTTTGGGTGAACCACGTAAATTGTGTGTGTTCAAATTATTTAGATTTGTGTTAAAGTACTGTTCACAGATAGACATAGTACTGTGCACTATTCATACGTATGGTACTATTCATCTGTACGAATAGTTCACACATACGATACTGTTCACACCCGGTGGTTAGCTTCCGCAGCAACACGAGGGTATCCCTCGTGAGGTACCAACAATTGGTATCAGAGCTTTTGTCAGATTTGGGTGGTAAAGCTCAAATTTGAGGTGTTTGGTCCTGAGAGAAGCTAGTGGAGAAATGACTTCTACCAGCGGCACAGTTAAAGTGGAAAGCAATGGTTGAGAACAGAACGGGCAAGAAATTGAAGACACTGCGATCTGATAACGGTACAGAGTATACAGAGGGTGTCTTCAAGGAGTTTTGTGATCAGGAAGGAATTGCTAGACACTGGACAGTCAGGAACACACCACAGCAAAATGGGGTCGCGGAGAGACTGAACCGTACATTGCGGGAGCGAGCAATGTGCATGCGATCATATGCTGGTTTGGGCAGAGAATGGTGGGCAGAGTCGGTTGCTACAGCTTGCTACATTTGCAACCGGTCTCCTCATTCAAAGTTAGATGGAGATATACCTTACAGGGTATGGTCAGGAGAACATGCAGATTATGAGAAACTCAAAATTTTTGGGTGCACATCCTACTACCACGTCAACGAGGGAAAGCTTGACGCGAGAGCCAAGAAGGCAATATTCTTGGGGTATGCAGCAGGTGTAAAAGGCTATCGCCTTTGGTGTGTAGAAGATTCTAAGTTCATAATCAGCAGGGATGTTACTTTTAATGAAAACTCCATGGTAGCTTCTTCGAAAGCTATGGTGCCCGAGGATGATGGTGTTGGGACTTCTAAGTCTCAAGTAGTTGAGATAGAACCTAAAGACCAACCAGGTTCTAGTCGTGTTCAAGAGGAGGATCATGGAGACACTCATGATGAGAGTGATGATGAGCTTGAACATGAGACGGTTCAGCAAGAGAATGTACATGCACTTCAACAACAGCAGCTCGAGGATAGTTTGGCTTCCACTAGGCCAAGGCGAGCATACAAGCAGGTTCAAAAGCTGGGGTCAGACCAGCCTTTGAAGCACTATGGGCAGGTGAATTTGGTTGAGTACGCACTCTCGGTGGAGGATGACGAGCCGGTCTCTTTCAAGGAAGCTATACAGAACAGTAATAGTGAGAGTTGGTTGGCTGCGATGGAAGAAGAGATGGAGTCTCTTCGGAAGAACCAAACGTGGGAGGTCATCCCATTGCCCGAAGGGAAGAAAGCTATTGGTTGTAAGTGGGTGTACAAGAAGAAAGAGGATCCTTCCGAGCTCGGTGGTACAAGGTACAAGGCGAGGCTAGTGGCTAAGGGGTTTGCACAAAGAGAGGGAGTGGACTACAATGAGATCTTTTCTCCGGTGGTGAAGCACACTTCCATTCGGGTGCTATTGAGTATTGTTGCTCATGGTGATCTTGAGCTGGAACAACTCGATGTCAAAACAGCCTTCTTGCACGGAGACTTGGATGAGGAAATCTATATGCATCAACCTGAGGGCTACAAGGTTGAGGATAAGGAACGTCAGGTATGTCGCTTGAGGAAATCACTATATGGATTGAAGCAATCTCCTCGGCAGTGGTACAAGCGATTTGACTCCTTCATGCTAAAGCATGGGTTTTCCAGAAGTGAGTATGATTGTTGTGTTTATATTCGGAAACTTCGTGGAGGTGATTATATCTATCTTCTTTTGTATGTGGATGACATGCTTATTGCTTCAAAGAGCAAGGTGGAGATAGATAGGCTGAAATCTCAGCTCAGTAAAGAGTTTGAGATGAAGGACATGGGCGCTGCTAAGAAAATACTGGGTATGGAGATCAGAAGAGAGAGGTCGAACCGTCGATTGTTCTTGAGTCAGAAAGACTACATTAAGCGGGTTATCGCGAGGTTCGGGATGCAAGATGCTAAGCCAGTGGTGACTCCATTGGCTCCACATTTTCGACTCTCTGGTAAACAATCTCCCACTACAGCGGAACAGAAGGCACACATGGAACGTGTACCTTATGCTAGTGCAGTTGGCAGTTTGATGTATGCAATGGTGTGTACACGTCCAGATATTTCACAGGCGGTCAGTGTGGTCAGTAGGTTCATGGCGAACCCGGGGAAGGCACATTGGGAAGCAGTGAAGTGGGTCCTGAGGTACTTAAAAGGTACCGCTGATACGGGTTTGTGCTTTGGTGGAGATACATGTCAGATCCGTGGGTTTGTGGACTCAGATTATGCAGGCGATCTAGATAGACGACGATCTACTACTGGATATGTGTTCAGTATACATGGTGCTCCAGTTAGTTGGCGATCGATGTTACAGTCTACAGTGGCACTTTCTACTACAGAGGCCGAGTACATGGCCATGGCAGAGGGAGTGAAGGAAGCATTGTGGCTGTGGGGTCTTCTAGGAGATTTGGGGATTAAGCAGGATTGTGTGGACTTGTGGTGTGATAGTCAAAGTGCGATCCACTTGGCTAAAAATCAGGTCCATCATGCTCGAACCAAGCATATCGATGTCAGGTATCACTTTGTGCGGGATGTCATAGAGGAAGGTGATATTTCTCTAATGAAGGTGCACACAGATGAGAACCCAGCAGACATGTTAACCAAGGTGGTGACAGGTAGCAAGTTTCAGCATTGCTTGGACTTGCTTCATATCAGCCCATGTTGATTGCCCATGAGGGCGAGGCCCTGTAGGGCGTTGTTAGGGTGAGGTGGAGTCTTCACCCGGTCATAAGAACTACGGTGGCTTGATTCCTGTAAGGATACGTAGGCAGCCATGGACAGAATGGTGCAGCCGGTTGGGTCTTCTGATCAACCTTTGTTGAGGTTCAGTTCTAAAGTGTTTGCAGCTTCTTCTGGAGTTCGTCCAAAATTTGAGGTCTATCAAATGATGTACGAGGTGGAGAATTGTGAAGCATTAGTCAAAGATGGCTATGCAAGAATGGAGGCAATGGTTGGTGGCAACCATTGTTGACATTGGCAATGGTGGGTGGCAACCATTGTTGACATTGCTATTCATGGTGGGTGGCAACCACCATTGTGGACTTCTTCCCACCAACCAAATGGAGAATTGTGAAGTGTTAGTCAAAGATGGCTATGCAAGAATGGAGGCAATGGTTGGTGGCAACCATTGTTGACATTGGCAATGGTGGGTGGCAACCATTGTTGACATTGCTATTCATGGTGGGTGACAACCACCATTGTGGACTTCTTCCCACCAACCAAATGGAGAGCCTATAAAAGGTCTCTCCCATTCATTGTTCAAAGTATCCTCATCATAAGGATCCTCATCCCATTCCATAGAAACCATTCTTCTCTTTGTCAAGAGAAGCTTGTCTCCTCCTCTAAGAAGAGAGTGAGTGAAAGCTTAAGAGAGTTAAGCTTGTGAGAGAGAGAAAATTGAGAGTAATTTTCTCGGGTGTAATTGGGTTATGGGTTGTGAGTTGTGAGTGTTGTAAACACTTGTATTTCTCCATTAGTGAAGGTTTGCAGCAGCCCGTGGATGTAGCCCAAGTTTTGGGTGAACCACGTAAATTGTGTGTGTTCAAATTATTTAGATTTGTGTTAAAGTACTGTTCACAGATAGACATAGTACTGTGCACTATTCATACGTATGGTACTATTCATCTGTACGAATAGTTCACACATACGATACTGTTCACACCCGGTGGTTAGCTTCCGCAGCAACACGAGGGTATCCCTCGTGAGGTACCAACAAAAAGATATGGAGAAGGCTTTTGCTGATATCCATGGACATGGCTCGATGTCTGTTTATGAGTGAATAGCAATTGATTACTTATCAATGGCTTCTGAAGATGTCCAATGACATTCTGTGTATATCAAATTTGTTCATTTCACTCTGCAAAGAATCCACACACAATTCTTAACCAGAATACAAAGTTTTACACGTGAATATATTCATTTTCCTATTTCACTTAATGCCATAAGAGTTTGAGCATCTTCTTTACAGTGAAATGCTTTGGATCTCATGATATTGCTAAGCCTGTGTATCGTTGTAAGGTTCGAGGTCGTCTAATTCGTGTGTACTTCACATTGTGTTCTGTAACCATTGCTTGTGTTCCTACGACTTCTTCGACTTCAAGCTTGAGGATGAGCTTCTTCAACATGGAGAAGGTGATATGTAACGTAGGATTTCATTTGTTTAATGGTTTAGTTATTGGATCGGGCCTAAGAAAGTCCATTAGAACAAGTGGAGATTAGAGCTACAATAGAATCTAAAGTTAGGGCTATAGACCATTGGTTTTGATTTTAATTTGTAGTTTAGGCTACATTAAATATTAATTCAACTATGTTAAATGAGCAATTCAATAAAAGATCTCAAATCGATTCGAACATGCTGAGAACAAATCCAGTGGAGACAGGGTGGGGTAGAGTGGTTGGCTGTTAATTTATTCGTCGCTCGAACCTGCAACTTCCGCCTTGACAAGCTTTTCAAGTCCACTGTCAAATCCCAGGCCTCAACCCTTGAAACTAACATTAAACTAATTAAGTTTAATTTAAGTATCTTCTTTCGGATTGGAAACTTGGATTTAAATAATGAAATCGATTGAGAAAGAGTGATTCTACACAGCGAGGAAACGGGCGAGGAAATGGGCGAGGGAAGCAACGTGGCGGGGTGGAGACCGTCCACCCCGCTTGGGATGCGTGCCGTCATTTTTGGTGTGCGCATCCCGAGTGGAGTGGACGGTCTCCACCCCGCCATGTCGCTTCCCTCACCCATTTCCTCGCCCGTTTCTTCGACATTTAGAATTCCTCATTGAGAAATAATGAATTCAATAAAAAAAATCAATTAAATAAAAATAAAAATAACAAACAACATGCTAAGCAAAATCTTCTTCATGTAAAATCTGCTCGTGAGACAAGGGCTTTGTCAAGGTATATGTGGGTGCGCCTTGCCACATAAGAATGTAAAGGAGTTTCTCAGGAAAGGAAATTAAAACTAAAATCGGTCTATATTAGTAAAAAAAACCAAAAAACAAATAAGGGATTGGAATTTGGTAGATTTGATTCTAGTTATATTCTTGTTATTAGTTTTTAACATGCACTGTATGTCTCGAGTATATTGGACATGTAGTTATCATTACACTAAATTAGCATATTTGTAACAACTCCCAAAATAGTATCGAGTCTCTCTCCGAGACAGTGTCCAGATCTACTTTTGAGCTATAACCTATAACAATTCACCAAACAATTTCAAGTCAAAACTAATTTAGTCAAAAGTATGAAAAATAATTACACAAAAAAGTTATACAATAAATTAGATCACTATACTATTCAATAAATTAGATCACCATACAATAAATTAGATCACCATACTATTCATGGTGATACAATTATTGTATCAATTTGTTTGTGAAAATGTGTAAAATTGTTTTGTGAATTGTTATAGCTCAAAAGTGTTATTGTTTTGAGGATTGTTACAAAAATGTCAATTTGGTGTAGTACATTAATGATATTATATATCAAATGAAGGACAAATTGCGAATAAAGACGGAATGGAACAATGAAATCCGTACATTCCAACATGGTAATGTAATTCTTGTTCTATTGATACTTTAACTCGACTCCGTAACTAAACTTTGTGATGAAATTAGCGACAATTTTAAGGTTGTTAACCACGGTTTGACACCTTTTATTTCATTTTCTTAAGGGAAGTGTTAACTAGAGAGGGCTTATTTAATTAGAATATGACCTGTCTAGATCTTATCATCCCTAATCCCCATTTTTTAGCATATTTTTTTGTTATGTGGTGCAGATTCAGAACACACTATATAGAACATTTCTAGAGAGCCAGGCCAGGCCAATATCATCCATCAGATGCTCATAATGGCCAATCGAACACAATCAAACTGACACAGAACCCCTGTCGCTGTCCTGGCTCCAAGGGGCTGGCTATCTAGATTTTTTGCACTATATGAGCAAGGCTACCTCACAAGTCTGCTAAACTTGACACGCTCAAATCTCCATATTAGCAATTTAAGTCCCTTTGTTGCTTATACTCTGAATCTGAAGCTTAGTCCAGACAAAGCAGCCAATATGATCAATGCAAAGAAGCTTTTCAAGTTAGACTGGCAACCAAACTGGGTAATAGATTAAGTGTGGCTGGTAAGGGCCATTTTGTTGTGTACACTACTAATGATGTACGTTTCCTGGTTCCCTTGGTATTGCATCTTCAAAGAACTTCTAAGCCTATCAGAAGAGTTTGGACTATCAAGCGATGGATGTATTATGTTGCTATGTGGTTCGGTTCTCATGAAGTCTCTTATTTCCGTAGTTGAAAGTCATGGGTCAAAAGATGTTCAGAAGGATCGAGAAAATAGTAATCAAATACTTATCCAGGGCTTCTTAACAACGTATTCTGTACACCATTTTTGTTCATTTCATTTTGTACAGAATCTGTATATAGCTCTTAACAATGTCTTCTGGACTAAGTTTTGCATTGACTGCACAAGATATTGACGATCCACTTTATTCTTAAATGCTTTAGAGCGTTTGACATGTGCTAAGTTAAAGCAATGTTTAGTCTATATCTAATAATATGTATTCCTACTCTGTAAAGAAAATAATTGAGAAATTATATTATTATTGTTGTGTTATTCTTTGACTAAATTACAAATTTATATAAGCCAACTTTACCTAATCTTATAGAAACAAGAAGCTTAAAACTTTCTATACAAGATATTTTAATTGTGTCATATTTTGATTTTTCTATTCTAACTATTCAAACTTTTCTATTTGTGACTTTCCTATTCTGTAGATATTCTGACTTTCCTTCTTGTAGAAGTGGATCAATCTTGGACTTGAGTTTGACTATGTGAGTGCAAGCCCAACATATTCTAACACTTCCCCGCAAGTTGGATATGTAGACGCAGACAAAATGTACAGCTTGGAAGAAACTTTGAAGTCCAATTTGGTGAAGAAATCATGACTGTCGAGTGAAGCTGTTAATGGTTCGACTCGAGGCATCATGATTGTCGAATTCTTACAATTCTGGATGATTCTTGTATGAAGAAATCATGACTCAATTTGAGTCTTGGTATTGCTCAAATCGAGTCAACACAGATTTTGGATGTGACGCCAGACAGAATAGCGATTATTCTGTAGGCTAATAGCAACAGATAATTGACAGGGAAGAACGCAAGAAGATTACCCAAAAACACAGAGAAAATAACTGTAATGTTTAATCAAATTACTCAAATCAAAGGTATCTCTAAAATCAGCCCACAAGCCGGGCTTTATAGCTAAAACTCATCAATATTGAAATTTTACCAAAAATGGCAACGCCCCAATAGTCATGCTAAAACAAAATACGTAATAAAAGAAATATACTGCCAGAAATCTGGCCCAAATTGGGTTCAGAATCAATTCCTAAACAATAATTGAAATATTACTATAAAGAGAAATAAATTACTAAATTTGTGGATTCGAAAGGGGAAACGGTGGATTTTGGCTTCGAAAAGATGTGCAACGAGCATAGCTCGTTTACCATGACGTGCGCGTTGAAAAGAGCTTTCTGAATTGGGGTCGTTTGCACGATTCTGATACTCGTAGCCAAAGTTATGGCCAAAATATTAAAACGCACCCTAAATTGCCAATTTTGAAATAGAATTATGATTTCCTGCCATTCTTGCGCTGATCTGCTAATTCGAGATATCTTAGTGCTAATAACGTGTTATCTGACAGCTCAGCATCATCTGACTCGGATCCTCCTGCATCAGGATGATTCCTGTATGAAGAAATCATGACTCAATTGGATGATTTCTGTATGAAGAAATCATGACTCAATTCGAGTCTTGGTATTGGTCAATTCGAGTCAACACATATTTTTGTGAGTCGGCAAAAGATGCGATGTCGAATCTGTTAGGGAGAGAGGAAGCAAGGTGATGGCTTGCGATGATGCGTGAATTGTATTACAAAGTGCGATTTCCCTTCAATTTGGCTGAATTTGCTGTTGAGGATGTTTCTACTATTGTCATCTATTATCTGCCTCTTGCATCTAGCGTAGTCGTTAGAGGCGGGGAAGAGCTTGAATCTCCGGAGTTTTAGGTCACCAAAGAAAGTTGCTCTGCTACCATGTAAAGAAAATAATTAAGAATTATATTATTGTTGTTGTGTTATTCTTTGACTAAGTACAAGCTTAAATAACCTAACTTTACCTAACCTTATGGAAACATGAGGCTTAAAACTTCCTATACAAGATATTTTAATTGTGTCATATTTTGACTTTCTTATTTTAACTATCCAAACTTTTCTATTTGCGACTTTTCTATTCTGTAGATATTCTGACTTTTCCTCTTGTAGAAGTGGATCAATCTTGGACTTGGGCTTGGCTATGTGAGTGCAAGCCCTACATATTCTAACACACTCTGCCAATAGGGCTTTGTTAAGGTTATGCGGATGTGCATATTCCCATATTTATACAAAGCGGTATTTGTCCAGAAAAGGGAAGCAAGAACTTGGTCATACCAATCTCTTCCAACCTTAGAATAAACAGCCAGATGAAAATTTACTGTTGTCTAGCTCAGCTAAAATGAAAAATGAAGGCTTTGGATTTAGGTGTACTAGTTTTATGGATTAATAGCATTGCCCCCTCTATTCAGTAAGGCCATTCCAGCTTCCTTTTTTTGGGTGCCAAGGTGGCCATTTTTCACGTAGCATCATCTGTCAACTGTTCTGACTGGAGTTCGGTAGAATAGTAACATACATTTTATTTCTCGATTACTTTTATACTCGTAGCCACTAATACTATTACATATCAAAGGATGAAAAAATTTGAATGGAGGTCATGATGGACAAATGTCATTCTTGTTCATAAAGCAAGATAATTTTAGGTTCCAAACCAAGGTTCTACACCTTTTGTCAATTTTTTATATAGGTTTTAACGATTACAAATTGTTAATCTAACTAGCATAATCCAACATTTTATAGTTATGGTTTGTTGGTCTTATCGATCACAATATCTTCCATTGTACATTATAGTACGTTGGATATGTAGCCATTGACATTGTAAAACACCAAAGGAGGACAAATCTTGGGCAAAATCATGACCATGACAGAAAGGGCGTCCAATACATCCCCACATCCTAAGCATATTTCTTGTTTACTTGACACATAACACACTATTTAAGCAAAGCTATACCTATACTGTGAGACTTGCGGTTTTCAAAAAAAAAAAAAAAAAAAAAGTTTTTTTTTAGGGTGGGGTGTACTCAGCAAAGGTGGTGGGGGCACATAGCCACGCACCCCTTTAAAACAGCACGACCCTTCCCCTCCTTTTCTTCTTCTCTTTCTTTTCTTTCTTTTTGGTTTCTCTTCGTTCCAGCGACGCAGCGAGCCATTGTCGCCTCCTCCCTCTTTGTCTCGGCGGTTTTTGGGTGATTTCTTCCCCAATCTCACCTCCTCCTCCTCGGTTCGTTCTCTCTTCTTTCCCTTCTTGCTTTCTTTGTTTGTTTTTCAAAAAAAAAAAAAAAAAAAAAAAAAAATCAGTTTTCATTTCGGTTTGGGGTTTGATCGGGTTTTTAACTCCGATCAGCCGTGTTGGGGCCTTGGTGGCGTCCTTGGGAGCCCTTAAAACCGACATGCAGGACTGTTTTGTGGTTGGCCAAATTTGTTTTCAAAAAATCAGGGTGCATGTTTGTTTGGAGGGTTCCTCGGCGTGAATCCGGGCTTTGGGTGCGTGGGTGATCCTCATTTTCGGGACTCTGAGTGTCCTTAGACTCTTTTGTGGGTTGTTGTGCAGTTTGGTAGCAATCAGACCTGAGTAAGGAGGGTTTTGGCGCGTTTTCGCCAAACTTTGGGTTTCGGCGGAGTGGTTGCCGAATTCCTTTTGCCTGTAAGTTTTTTTTTCCGTCGCGCGCCGCTTGTATTTATTTATTTATTTCAGTTTTCGGCTAGTTTACTCATTTTCGAGTCCGCCTTGCAGTTTTCGAATTTTCGTGGTCTCGCATTTGTGATTTTGCGTGTTTGGAGCTTCGACCGGTAGGAATTGGGTTTTGAAAATCCATTCCGCCAGGTGAGTAGAATTATAATGTTTATTTTGAGAAAATAATTATTTGAAAATCTAAATTGAATTTTTACATTATACCGTCAATTGGGTGTAATTGTATCCAAATCCGGAATTCGTAGTTTTCAGATATTTCGAGGGTTGTGTTAGTTATGTGTGAATGAATTATGCCTTGAATTTTCGGAAAGCATGTTATACTTGAATGAAGTCGAATGGTAATTTTGGTGTGATTAGGCTTTGGTGTAATGACATGAGACTTGTATGCTTTGTTTTCGAGTTTGCATAGCATATCATGTTTTACCGTGGATTTCCGAGTCTTGAGCATGTATGATAATCGACTCGAATAAATTTATTGTGGTGATTGGGTCATGTTGGGACCCTGGCATAGTCGTGATTTTATAAAAATTGCCGAATTGTTTATGACTGCACGTCTGTTACTTTTGGTTATGTACAGACTTGTCATTTGTGCATGTGGATAGTAGTATAAGTGTCTTTACCCCGCTATAATGCCTATTGTGCCGATGCTTAGGAGCTTGCTCGCATCGTGAGTTGGACGGTGCTTGAGATGACTCGCACCTGACATTATGGACGCTATTGCATGTGGCAAGCTTGCTGAGGTGCGGTGAGCTCCCGCACGCACTTGCCACTATAGAGTGCAGTAGGACGGGTCCCGGAGGACGTGCTTTGGAGATTACTCGCTTTCCCTCCCAGCGCGCTTGACTTTGATTATGTTAGGTTGGCCGTGTTAGGCCAGTCGTTCGGGACGTTTGAGTTTGTATCCTGGCAGATGGCACCCCATTAGGATACAAACAAGCCCGAAGTGGTACTGGTGCACGTTGTGGGATGTGTCTGGGTGAGACACATTCGTAGGGTATGCGGATACCTACGATATGAGACACTTATACAGGATTTTACAGAATTTCTGATTTCAACTTGATTGCTATACCTAGGAGGCTAGGAAGAATTATGAGATTGTTTTATTTCCATTGCTTGATATTTACCCTGTTTGAATCGTGTGTAATGATTGACATATATCGTAAACTGGTAGTTATTGTTGAATCTGAAATGTTTGTGTTGTTGCTTGAACTTAGAAACATTATCCTTAGAGACACGGTGTGATTTAGACTTTAGAACTTGTTGCTTATTCATTGTTGTGTGGCGTGAATTTTCCTTGTTTATTATTCTGTTATTTGTATTTAGTTCGCTCGCACCAGCTAGCTTTGTGCTTTGCTGACCCCGCAAGGGGTGTGCTTCTATTGGAGTGCAGGCAGTGTTGGCGTTCCTGCTGATCGTGGCGCGTAGGCCTCGATTTCCGTTGTAGGCGTGTTTTGAGCTTTTTGGTTGTGTCCGCCCTGTACGGGTATGTTTTGCTTCCTCTGTGTTTCAGATGTACTATATTGTTAAACTAGATGTTTGTATACTGTTTGGTCGCTATGACTCTGGCGGGGCGAATCAAAAATATATATTTATTTTGTTCACAAATTTAGCGTAGTTTTATTTCCGTTTGTTTATCGTATCAAGAATGTGTTATATTATGATGTTGTGGCCGATTACGATCCGCCTGTGTAGGTGTTAGTTCACGCATCGGCACGCTGCGATTCCCGTGGCGGGTCGGGGCGTGACAGAGCTTGGTATCAGAGCTATTGTTACCGGTTCACATAGAACATCATCGTATACCACTTTCTTGAGTGGATTGGGTAGAGGAGTTAGGAATTTTGTTGTGTTGTTTGATGTATGGTATGTGTGTTTTATTTTTCGTAGAGGTTGTTTGGTGATGGCGAGTGGTCAGAGAGTCCCTCTCCCAGCACCGCCTGTTCGCCTAGCAGCTATTCCCGGTCAGGGAAATGTTGAGGGTATGTTATTTTATTTATTTTTATTGTCGTTTTGTGTGTGCCAGATGTAGTAAGATTGTGTTATGTGCATTATGCGTAGGAAAAATTGCATGTTAGTGTGTTGTTATGTGATTCAGGATACTTGTGTTGTGTGCCAGGTTTTGTGCATTCGTCGTCTTCCCTGTTGAGGGCTCTTTTCGATACAGGAGCATCTAGGTCTTTTATTTCTAGACAGTTGGTTGTTAGAGACAACCTTGAGGTGGTGCCTTTGCCGGAGCCCTTGTGCGTTGTGTCTCCCTTGGGCAGTTCTGTTTGGTTGTGGGAATTGTGACCCAGTTTCGAGTTTTCCTTGTTGGGGTACAACTTTGTGTTTGACTTTATTGTCTTGGGTTTTGAGGGCTATCATTTGATCCTAGGGATGGATTGGTTGTCCAGTCATCCGGTGATCATTGATTGCTTGCATAGGTCGGTGATGTTAGCGCCACCTGATGCTTCGCCTCGTGTGTTGGCTTGTGAGCCCGATTCGGTTTCGTTGATGTCGAGTTTTCTTAGCTCTCTTGAGATGTCTTGTCCTGACACTAGTTCTGTAGAGGTTGTGTGTGAGTTTTCTGATGTGTTTCAAGAGATTCCTGGTATCCCTCCACGTCGTGAGGTAGAGTTTCGGATTGACCTGGTTCCTGGTACTGCACCTATCTCTAAATCAGCGTACAGGCTTGCACCTAAGCAATTGGAAGAGATGAAAGTACAGCTTGATGAGTTGCTTCGTAAGGGGTTTATTCGTCCGAGCAATTCACCTTGGGGAGCTCCAGCAATATTTGTGTCTAAGAAGGATGGATCATTGAGGATGTGCATAGATTATCGAGATCTGAATAAAGTGACCATCAAGAATAAGTATCCATTGCCTCGGATTGAGGATCTATTGGACCAGTTGAGGGGAGCCGTAGTGTTTTCCCAGTTAGATTTGCAGTCTGGGTACCATCAGATGAGAGTTGAGGAACATTCCGTTCCAATTACCGCTTTTCGAACCCGTTATGGCTTGTATGAGTTTCCAGTCATGCCATTTGGATTGACAAATGCACCAGCTTTCTTCATGGATTTGATGAATAGATTGTTCAGTCCGTACTTGGACAAGTTTGTGGTAATCTTCATTGATGATATCTTAGTGTACTCGAGGAGTTTAGAGGAGCACAGAGAGCACCTTCGCATTGTTTTGCAGACACTTAGAGAAAATCAGTTGTATGCGAAGTTCAGTAAGTGTCACTTCTGAGAGCCCGAAGTTCGATTTCTTGGGCATGTCATTTCTAGTGGAGGTATTGCAGTGGACCCTGAGAAAGTCGAGGCAGTGAAGTCTTGGAGACGACCTAGTAGTGTGACAGAGATTCGTAGTTTTCTGGGTTTGGCTGGTTATTACCGACGGTTTATCGAGAAATTTTCCTTGATTGCAACACCACTCACTCAGTTAACTAGGAAGAATGTTCCTTTTGTATGGTCAGAAAAGTGTGAAGAAGCTTTTGAAACTTTGAAGCTTCGGTTGACTTCAGCACCAGTGTTGACTATTCCGACACCTGATAGCCGACTTGTGGTATTTACTGATGCTTGCGGTACAGGATTGGGTGGAATGTTGATGCAAGGCAAGAAGGTCGTAGCCTATGCGTCTCGACAGTTGAAACCCCACGAACGAAAATATCCAACACATGATTTAGAGTTGGCAGCCGTAGTCTTTGCTTTGAAGATCTGGAGACATTATCTGTATGGTGAGAGGTTTGAGTTGTTCACAGATCACAAGAGTTTGAAGTACTTATTCACTCAGAGGGAATTGAATATGAGGCAACAACGATGGGTTGATTTCCTTAGCAGCTATGACTTCGAGATACAGTATCAGCCTGGTAAGGCCAATGTGGTTGCAGATGCCTTGAGTAGGCGACATGCAGTGATGGCAACCATGATGATTCAGGAGTACCGAACACTTGAGACATTAGCTTCATTTGCAGTTCAGCCTACTTTCAGTACAGAGGGCAGCATGATAGCGGGTTTAGCAGTTTATCCGTCGTTGGTTAGTAGAGTGGTGGAGAGACAGACCTCTGATCCCGTGATTACGAGGCAGATAGCAGATTTGGTAGTGGACACATTGGACGAGTGCCCTACCGATTGGTCAGTGGGTTCAGATGGAGGGTTGCGATTTCGTGGGCGGCTTTGTGTTCCGTCTGATGAGGAGTTGCGAAGAGATATCTTACAGGAAGCTCATAGATCTCGTTTCACCATTCATCCCGGTGGAACGAATATGTATCGAGATTTGAGACGTTCTTTCTGGTGGCATGGCATGAAGAAAGACATTGGAGAGTTTGTGGCACGGTGTGCGACTTGTCAGCAGGTGAAGGCCGAGCATCAGAGACCGTCTGGGTTATTGCATCCATTGGATATCCCGACGTGGAAGTGGGAGTATATCACTATGGATTTCATCGATGGACTTCCACGGTCGAGGAAAGGTAATGAGTCGATATGGGTCATTGTTGATCGGTTGACGAAGTGTGCACATTTCATTCCTGTTAGTATGAATCGGACGGCAGACAGTCTAGCGGTATTGTTCATTCGGGAGATAGTTCGCCTTCATGGGTCGCCTGTTTCGATTGTATCCGACAGAGATCCGCTTTTCACAGCCCACTTCTGGCAGAGCTTTCAGCAAGCTATGGGTACTAGATTGGACATGAGTACAGCTTATCATCCACAGACAGATGGCCAATCTGAGCGAGTGAATCAGGTAGTGGAAGACATGCTTAGAGCATGCATTTTAGACTTTGGGGGCAGTTGGGAAGATCACCTACCGTTATGCGAGTTTGCGTACAACAACAGCTACCACGTAAGTATTGGCATGGCACCGTTTGAGGCACTCTACGTAATTCCGTGTAGGTCCCCTGTTTGTTGGGCAGAGATTGGAGAGTCAGTTGTGATGGGGCCAGATGTAATCAGAGAAACTACTCAGAAGATTGAGCTGATTAGAGCGCGGTTGTTGACAGCACAGAGTAGACAGAAAAGTTACGCTGATAGGAGGCGTAAGGAGTTGGAGTTTGATGTTGGTGACAGGGTTTTTCTGAAAGTTTCCCCGATGCGCGGAGTTGTGAGATTTCGAAGTCGTGGAAAACTTGCACCGAGGTATGTAGGGCCATATGAGATTACTGAGAGGATTGGACCAGTGGCCTACAGATTAGCTTTGCTGCAGAGTATGTCAGGTATCCACGACGTGTTTCACGTATCCATGTTGCGGAAGTGTTTGGCAGACCCGTCACAGATTATAGAGCCTGCTGAGGTGGAGATTTCGGATGAGTTGACGTATCCAGTGAGGCCAGTAGCCATTGTTGAGGATGATGTGAAACAACTTCGTCGGAGAATAGTGAAGTTAGTGAAGGTTCAGTGGAGCCACCGAGCGGGTGACGTGACTTGGGAACTGGAGGATCAGATGCGACAGAAATACCCCGAGCTTTTTGCCTTGGTTTTCTTGTCGTGGCTTTTGTCCGATCTCGAGGACGAGATCTCTTTTAAGGTGTGTATGATGTGAGACTTGCGGTTTTCAAAAAAAAAAAAAAAAAAAAGTTTTTTTTTAGGGCGGGGTGTACTCAGCAAAGGTGGTGGGGGCACATAGCCACCCACCCCTTTAAAACAGCACGACCCTTCCCCTCCTTTTCTTCTTCTCTTTCTTTTCTTTCTTTTTGGTTTCTCTTCGTTCCAGCGACGCAGCGAGCCATTGTCGCCTCCTCCCTCTTTGTCTCGGCGGTTTTTGGGTGATTTCTTCCCCAATCTCACCTCCTCCTCCTCGGTTCGTTCTCTCTTCTTTCCCTTCTTGCTTTCTTTGTTTGCTTTTCAAAAAAAAAAAAAAAAAAAAAAAAAAAAATCAGTTTTCATTTCGGTTTGGGGTTTGATCGGGTTTTTAACTCCGATCAGCCGTGTTGGGGCCTTGGTGGCGTCCTTGGGAGCCCTTAGAACCGACATGCAGGACTGTTTTGTGGTTGGCCAAATTTGTTTTCAAAAAATCAGGGTGCATGTTTGTTTGGAGGGTTCCTCGGCGTGAATCCGGGCTTTGGGTGCGTGGGTGATCCTCATTTTCGGGACTCTGAGTGTCCTTAGACTCTTTTGTGGGTTGTTGTGCAGTTTGGTAGCAATCAGACCTGAGTAAGGAGGGTTTTGGCGCGTTTTCGCCAAACTTTGGGTTTCGGCGGAGTGGTTGCCGAATTCCTTTTGCCTGTAAGTTTTTCTTTCCGTCGCGCGCCGCTTGTATTTATTTATTTATTTCAGTTTTCGGCTAGTTTACTCATTTTCGAGTCCGCCTTGCAGTTTTCGAATTTTCGTGGTCTCGCATTTGTGATTTTGCGTGTTTGGAGCTTCGACCGGTAGGAATTGGGTTTTGAAAATCCATTCCGCCAGGTGAGTAGAATTATAATGTTTATTTTGAGAAAATAATTATTTGAAAATCTAAATTGAATTTTTACATTATACCGTCAATTGGGTGTAATTGTATCCAAATCCGGAATTCGTAGTTTTCAGATATTTCGAGGGTTGTGTTAGTTATGTGTGAATGAATTATGCCTTGAATTTTCGGAAAGCATGTTATACTTGAATGAAGTCGAATGGTAATTTTGGTGTGATTAGGCTTTGGTGTAATGACATGAGACTTGTATGCTTTGTTTTCGAGTTTGCATAACATATCATGTTTTACCGTGGATTTCCGAGTCTTGAGCATGTATGATAATCGACTCGAATAAATTTATTGTGGTGATTGGGTCATGTTGGGACCCTGGCATAGTCGTGATTTTATAAAAATTGCCGAATTGTTTATGACTGCACGTCTGTTACTTTTGGTTATGTACAGACTTGTCATTTGTGCATGTGGATAGTAGTATAAGTGTCTTTACCCCGCTATAATGCCTGTTGTGCCGATGCTTAGGAGCTTGCTCGCATCGTGAGTTGGACGGTGCTTGAGATGACTCGCACCTGACATTGTGGACGCTATTGCATGTGGCAAGCTTGCTGAGGTGCGGTGAGCTCCCGCACGCACTTGCCAATATAGAGTGCAGTAGGACGGGTCCCGGAGGACGTGCTTTGGAGATTACTCGCTTTCCCTCCCAGCGCGCTTGACTTTGATTATGTTAGGTTGGCCGTGTTAGGCCAGTCGTTCGGGACGTTTGAGTTTGTATCCTGGCAGATGGCACCCCATTAGGATACAAACAAGCCCGAAGTGGTACTGGTGCACGTTGTGGGATGTGTCTGGGTGAGACACATTCGTAGGGTATGCGGATACCTACGATATGAGACACTTATACAGGATTTTACAGAATTTCTGATTTCAACTTGATTGCTATACCTAGGAGGCTAGGAAGAATTATGAGATTGTTTTATTTCCATTGCTTGATATTTACCCTGTTTGAATCGTGTGTAATGATTGACATATATCGTAAACTGGTAGTTATTGTTGAATCTGAAATGTTTGTGTTGTTGCTTGAACTTAGAAACATTATCCTTAGAGACACGGTGTGATTTAGACTTTAGAACTTGTTGCTTATTCATTGTTGTGTGGCGTGAATTTTCCTTGTTTATTATTCTGTTATTTGTATTTAGTTCGCTCGCACCAGCTAGCTTTGTGCTTTGCTGACCCCGCAAGGGGTGTGCTTCTATTGGAGTGCAGGCAGTGTTGGCGTTCCTGCTGATCGTGGCGCGTAGGCCTCGATTTCCGTTGTAGGCGTGTTTTGAGCTTTTTGGTTGTGTCCGCCCTGTACGGGTATGTTTTGCTTCCTCTGTGTTTCAGATGTACTATATTGTTAAACTAGATGTTTGTATACTGTTTGGTCGCTATGACTCTGGCGGGGCGAATCAAAAATATATATTTATTTTGTTCACAAATTTAGCGTAGTTTTATTTCCGTTTGTTTATCGTATCAAGAATGTGTTATATTATGATGTTGTGGCCGGTTACGATCCGCCTGTGTAGGTGTTAGTTCACGCATCGGCACGCTGCGATTCCCGTGGCGGGTCGGGGCGTGACATATACCTCACATTATTCTACACCACAACGCAATCTAAAACCCTTTTGTAACTTATACTCTGAATTTGTAGCTTACGAGAAAGCAGCCAACATGATCAATGCAAAGAAACTTATCAAGTTAGATTGGCAACCAAACAGGAGTAAAAGATCGAGTGTGGCTGATAAGGGACATTTTGTTGTCTATACTACTGATAGTAAACGTTTTGTGTTTCCATTGGCATTTCTCAACAACAGAATCTTCCAAGAGCTTCTTACTGTATCCAAAGAAGAGTTTGGGCTATCAAGTGACAGACCTATTACATTGCCATGTGATTCGGTTTTCATGAAGTCGCTTATCTCCCTGGTAGAAAGTCGTGGGTCAAAAGATCTTGAGAAGGATTTGCTTTCCTTGATAACAAGTAGTCAGTGCAGGTCATCGGCTTCTCTTCAATTAGGACACAACGATCAACATTTACTTGTCTATGATTTTTAAGGAGTACATAATCCTTGACCAATTTTCACATGTACATAACTGATGAGTTAGTTAGAAACAATGTTTTATGATATCACTGTTCCAATCATTATTTTCACAAACGCAGTAGGCTTACACCTCAAAGAAACAATGCTCTTTCTCCCCTTACTCTCATAAACACAATTCACAGGAATCTTAAGATTCACACGCACACCTCCTCAATAATCTAAGATCAGATTTTCTTCACTCACAAACACTTTCCACTGTAATCTAAGAATCACTACCACAATCATCATCTTCAATAATCAAAGATTTAAATAATCTTTTTTCCCTCAGAAATACATGAAAACTGCCCTGACGCTATTCCCCATATAAAAAAAACACTCTTCGCAGCAACGTAAGATCAATTACGAACGGATGCTTTTCAGTGTCACAAAACCAATGATCTTAATCTAAGATCATAATTTATCAACTAAGGTCGGATTTCCTTTTTCACAGTCACAAAACACATGATCATAATCTAGGATCATAAGTTTGTGTCAGAAGCCCACACTTAAGAATCTTCACTTAGAGTACTTCCTAAGCAATGTGGGTTAAATCCTAGCGCATTCATCTCTCTTAGGCTAGGAACCTTCCAACACACCTCCTCCCTGACCCCAAAGAGGAGAAATTGTTAATAAGTATACTCAGTAGAACGAAGTAAAGATTTTCACAAGACTAGAGTGGCAGCTAGGTTTCAGCAAGAAAAACCTAGGAAAGCACCGCTCCTAAGCCGCCGTCAAGCTTGGCGCCGCCACGACAGGACTACACACTCTGCTGGTCGTTCTTGCTTGTCGTCTGGTCGGTCATGCGTGTGCTGCTGGTCAGTTCTGCTGCTTGGTTCTGCCTTTTTGGCTATTGCAAGGTGTAGGCCTTTTTTAGGCTTTGCTCTTGAAAGGTATGACAACGCCTCCAGCCGCCAACATAGCTTCCCCCATGGTGGGGAATCAAGGGATTGGGGTAATCGAAGGGGCTCCTAAGCTTTCTTTTGCCCAAATCCTCGGAAAAATTTTGGTAGAGGAAACTACGGATACGCATGTTGAGGGGACTAGATTCCGAAAAGATTTGGAACCAGCAATTGGGATTACGGCATCGGATGAAGTACATGGAGAAGCATGTGATTGTTTTAAAGTTCTCTAGCTACAGGCCAACTTTGGAAGATATTCGGGATTCGATTCACAGAACTTGGGGTATCCTAGGAGATTTCTCATTAGGATTACTTGATCAACGTCATATATTAGTCCGTCTTCAATCTGAGGTGGAAGTAAAGAAAGTTCTCTCGAGGGATTCCTTCTTGATTCGTGGAGTTAGATTCAAAGCTTTCCGCTGGCACGATGGTTTCAGTTTGAAAGCAGATCCGATAACGGTTCCATTATGGGTAGAGTTGCCTAACTTACCTTTGCATTTATTTCATAAACTTCTTTTAAAAGCAATTGTGAACTCTTTTGGTGGCTTTTTGCGCATGGATGATCATACTCGATGTTTATCACGCCCGGGTTCTGCCCGTGTTTGTGTGGAGATGTCTTTGGCGGATAAGCTACCTAATATAATTTTGATAGACAGGGCTAACAATAGGGGCTTTTGGCAGAAAATTGAATACCCGGGGTTCAAATTTTGTGATTATTGTTCTATGCTAGGGCATCAGGAGGAATTTTGCAGTAAAGTTAGGTCTCAAGGGCAATGTGAAAGAATCCCATGTGGTAAACGAAGAGAAAAATGAAAAACAAAAGGTGGAAGCTAAAGTTGTCAAACAACAATATGTTCCAGTGGCTCATAAAAATAAAGTTACAAAATCAGAGGTTGGCACGAGTGGTGCAAAAAATAATATGGGGGAGGAAATCAAGGAGGGAGTGGGTGCAGAGAAAACAGTGGCCAAAGAGCCAGTGAATTTATTGTTGTCGAACAAGTTTGAAATGCTTACCGAGGATAATGTTGAAGATGAGAGTAATCAAACAAAGAAATTTTTAGCTAGTAAAGAAAAGGCTACCGCCAGTGACATATTCGTACAAGAAACAACAGAGGAAGGCCTTCAAGAGGCGGGATACATAGCTAGTGAGATTGAAAAAGCAAAGCAAGGAGACCCAACTAATCATGATGATCTAGGCAGCCCGGAGACGACAAATCCTGGGTTTGAAGATGTGAATACAAGTATTAAAACCAGCCAAATTAAGATATTACAGAGAGAGGGACCTCGAGCCCCCTAGGCAGATGATGAGCTGATCCTTACGGTCTCTGGGACACAGTCTGGGGCACAACATTTTCAACCTGCATTGGGGTGTCAACAACCGGAGTCGGAGTGTCAAAATGGTGAGCATGAATTGCTCAACACTGATCAGATACGCTTTGCTTCTCCTATCACAAATCAGCTGGTAGGTGTGGAACCAGGGGTAGCTATCCCAAAGATAACCGAGAACAGGGGCCAAGACGCAATAAAAGAAAGTGAGAAAAGATGCAGTGAAGAGGTTGATGCAACCTCAAAACCAGCTTCTACATTTCCTGAAGTAGGACAAGAGATAACTGATGGAAGACAGAGGGAAGATCCAACAGTGCCCATGGATTGGCTAACACCCCAAGTCATCAATGTTTTAAATTCAGAAATTGCAAGAATAGGCAGGGATGCATTGGTCACCGAAGTTAAAAGCATACTTGAAGCAAAAACAGCAAAGGTGGGGCCAGACACTATTGAAGAAGAACATGAGGTTACCACAATACAGCCTCTCACAAAATATGTTCCTCGAAGGTCTTCTCGAAGCAAGAAGACAAATCCTAAATTCAGGTAACTGATGATGATAATACAGGTAGAATGCAAATGCTTATTTGAACCTTGTAGGGATGCTAGATTAGTGCTAGCATTCAATAGTTTCTATATCATGATTCATTGTGTTTCGATTCTTTACGATGACTTCTCATACATCCTGGGACCCATATTAGGTGTAAATCAAGTCATGAGAGTGCTTAAAGGATTGATTGGTAATCACGAGGAAGAAAAGTTATGGCAGGTCTATCATGCAACCACTTTAGTAGCAGAACACTTTGCAAGGTTACTCCCTAACCTAGAGACGGTGAAGCTAGAACTAATTAATTAGGTTCTTTGTTGAAGCTTTGAAGCAAGTTTATTGTTTTGTAGATGATGAAACGAGTGAACGTATGAGCGATTGTAAACTTTATCATCAACTTTTTTATTAATATAAGGTTCGGGGATCCTAAAAACCCCAGCTCGCTCCAAAAAAATAAAAATAAATAAGTATACTCAGTACCAATACGATTTTAACAAAGTTGGGGATTGTTATTTTATTTTTATTTTTCTTTTTCTATTTTTTTTCTCTTTCAATGATATATTTTTTTTAATCTCAACTTTAATGACTTTCTTAAAAGTGATTATAAAGCCCTTTCGTTTGCATTATATTTTGTATATTTGCAGTATTTTGTTTGAAATCGCAACCTTTTTATCTCATAGGACAAGCAGGAAGCTCAAGGGACTCAATTTTTTTTTTTTTAAATTCATTCATTTATTATCAGAATTAAGCAAGGAATGCAAGAAAAATACGCAAGACACTTAAATATATGACAAGCGTGTGAGACAAAGTAGGACTAAAGGACTCATAGTTCATTATGTAATTAGTGTTGGCTCCCAATTTATTGGGAGTTAAAGTCCTTCACAAACAATGATCATAGTCTCTCTTTAAAACAGCCAATACATCAACATGTGCAAAGGATATACAACGTAACAGTAGCAACACAACGCAGCAGCAACGCAGCGTCAAATTAGCAATTAGCAATGCATCCAATAATGAAGCCGAGTACGAAACTGTGATAGCAGGTCTGCAATTAGCAAAACACCGGGGAATAAATGACATTAATGTCATTACGGACTCCAGGCTGGTAGTCAATCAACTTAGTAGCGAGTTCCAAGTGAAAGACGCTCGAATGAAAGCCTACCACCAGAAAACCACAGAGCTAATAAACGCCTTCTGAAATGCTACCATTCGACAATGTGCACAAACAGGAAAAAAAAAAAAAAAAAAACAGACGAGCTAGCCAAAGAAGCCTCAACAATGAAAGATAATGACAACTCACTCGTCATGACACAATGAAGCTCCATACTAGAAAATTAATCAGAAGAAGCACGTACCATAAATAAAGGAGCCAATTGGACGACTCCAATCCCGGCGTACATTTTAAACGGGAAACTCTCAACAGATAAGATGGAAGCCAAAAAACTATGGAATCGGGCAACAAGATATACAATGGTCAATGACAATTGTACATGAGGTCTGTCACGAACCCATTACTAAGATGTCTCGCACCAGGAGATGTCGAATACGTCATAAAAGAAATACACCACGACACATGGGGAAATCACCCATGGGGAAGAACATTGGCCCACAAAGCTCTCACATTAAGTTATTATTGGCAAACGATGCAAGAGGACACTCAGAAGTTAGTCTGTAAATGCGACAAGTGCTAATGATTCGTCCCATACACTCACATGTTAGGACAAAATCTGATCCCAATGAGCAGCCTCGGTCGTTCGCTCAATGGGGAATGGACATTGTAGGACCACTCCCAGTATTCGATAAAAAGAAGTTTATCCTCTTAGCAGTAGACTTTACCAAATGGGTAGAAGTAGAGTCTCTCACAAAGATAGGGGAAACACAAGTCGAGAAATTTCTCTGGAGAGACATCATATGCAGATTCGGGATCCCAAGAGTAATCGTCACGGACAATGGGAGATAGTTTGAAAGCAAAAAGGTCAGAGAGTTATGTAAAAGCAAGAATATCTAGCAACACTTCTCCACACTAGCTCATCCGCAAGTAAACGAGCAAGCCAAAGTCACTAACAGGAAAATTTTGAAGGCAATCAAAAGAAGACTCGAGGTAGCGAAAGGACTATGGATGTCTGAATTACCTGGTGTTTTTTGGGCATACAGAACAACAAAACAAACTCTGACGGGAGAAACACTTTTTGCACTCGCTTACGGATCAAAACTGATGATACCTGTAGAAATCAGAATGCCAACATTCCAAACCGAGGAATTTCGCGCCGAGGACAACATCGAAATTTAAGAGACGAACTGGATCTCCTTGAAGAAAAACGAGAAGCGGCTATCATTAAAACAACAACCTACCAACAGCGCATGGTAGGGTACTACAACAAGAAGGTCCAAATCCGAACCTTTAACGTCGAAAACTGGGTGTTATGGAAAGTCCAACTAAATATAAAAGAGCCCAACGCGGGCAAACTTAACCCAAACTGGGAAGGACCATACTGGGTAACAAAAATCAACAGACCAGGAACATACTGGTTGGAAGACAAAAATAGCGAAATAATATCTCAACCATAGAATGTAGAACACTTGAAAATATATTATTATTAAAAATCAGATTAAAACAGACTAGAGAAAATACTCAGCATGTCTAGAGGATTGAGCAAACAAATACTTATGCTGGACGAACAAGTCAGACATAAAAACTTATGGCCTGATCAACCACGAAGTAATAAAGTACCAGGACATAAGAGACAGACTTTTACGTCGACTATAATGTATGACATCGTAATCCGAATGATAAACATGATTTCGTAAACCACAGCTTCCATACGATTAGAATGTCAAGTATCGAAGCCACCCACAAAAATTTGGACAACCAAAGTCAGAAATTTCTTAGAAATGTCATAAGTAAAAGCTAAACAAGCTAGACATACGGGAAATAAAATGTGAAATAATAATTTTTCATTTATCTTCTAAAAAAGGAGATTACAAAAAGAAGAAAACAACAACTAAGAAGAATCAGTGTCGTGAACATCTTCAGGAAGCATAGGGTCAGTAGGCTCCTCGACATCCGGATCACCCATCGAATCCGGAACAACTTCCTCGACATCATCAAACTCCTGTTGAGCAAAACTGCGGTATGGGCACATGTTCAAACCTTGCATTTTCAAAAAGTCCAGAAAATCTTGGCGACCCTCGACCACTCTCTTAAAATTCGTTGCCTCCGCTGCTTTCAGCTTCTCTGTAACAGTCGACAGCTCGGCTTGGGTTGACGGTAACTCTTTGTCAACATCGCAAGTTTAGCAGCGACCGCTAATTTGGTCTCTACAAACTTGAAATTCATCTCAACGATGCGAATAGTAGTAGCCTTAAGCTTGATAGAACACTCTTTGGAGGAATGAACATCCTCGTCACGTTCGACCTTCTGGTCGAAAAACTCTTTCTCGGCAACATCCAGATGGGAACGCAACCTGTCCAATTCCACCACGGATGTCTCAAGGTCGGAAGCAAATGCATCACGCGTAGCCTCGAGTTCCCTCAACAACTCCCGTGCAGAGTCTGCAACCCCTTCATGTTCAGTGCACTACACCTTTAACAAATTCAGTCATTGGAAAACATGAGAAATGGCCAAAATGTGTCCTCAAAGCTTTCGCTCGACATGCGCAACTTGGTCACGAGAGGCCTTACAGTCTAACCCCATGACCGTTGCATAAATAAGATGTGTAATCCCTTCCATAAGATGTTGGAGGCCATCGTCAATATGATGACGTGGTTGACACATGGGCATAAGAGTTTTGTTAGCCAACCGCCAATAAGATTGCGAGCATTGTCTTGCACATCAGCCTTGGAAGGCCAGAAGGTATCGCCAAGAATAGAAGAAGCGGGGTGAGAAGCAGAAGGAGCAGCACGAGATCCCGAAATCCCAGCCACAACAGAAGAAACGGTAAGCTTGTGGTCTCGAGAACGAGCAACAACTTAATCTTCTACTGACGGATCATACTCGAAGTCATCCAAGGTCTTAATACCCTTCGGATTATTCGATAACCAAATACCTAACTGAAGCATTTTATTCTCGATAACGCGCGAATCGTAAATCGAGAGGCCGATAGAATCCGACAAGCAGCAAGAAGCAATGAGCTTTTTCTCATGGTCATCCAGATGACGAGAAACCTCCTTCTTACTTAACTCAAGGACTTGTTTTACCTCATCGTCCTCACGAGCAGAAGAATCATCCCCCAAACCATGACCTCCTTTTCTAAAAAGAGACAAGATGAGAGGGGGTCTTGGTGGATTCAAGGACGGAAGAAGCAAGCTTTTTCTGCTTCGAGACAGGACAAGAACTAACGGCCGATATCTTGGAGGGGCTAGGAAGCCTATGAACTTTCCTTTTCTTAACAGTTGGATTAGTGCTCCTAAGACCTCAAGCAAAAACAGAAGCATGGACTCCTACATCACCAGCGCGCGCAACAATAACCTCACAAGTGAGGCCTACCCTACCTGGTGAAAGCAGACCACCATGGACAACGACGTCCGTAGTAACAAAATCTTCTACTGATACTCGGGGAAGATTACGAAACCGACGACAAAACTACTGCTCTTCTAAAGACAGTGACATCTCAACCTTCTTAGGCTCCCAGAACAATCGCAGAATCTGATTCTCATGGAACCTAAAATGGTTGGAAGAAAGATAGGCATAGAACTAGAACCTCAACCAACCTACATACTCCTCGAGCAGGTCCTCAAAGCAGGGAGGAGAACGCAAGCGACAAGTGTAACTAGGGTCCACGCTGAACCCTACCAAGGAATGAAAAACCCTAACATTCATAGGGATGCGAGCAGAGGCAACCCTCACCAAGGTTGAAATCATTACCTTCCAACCGTTAGGGACAAGTTGAGACGGAAGAATTCCAACCAAATCCAAGTACTCCCAGACGATAGGAGCCGGAAGCCTAAAACCAGAATGGAACATACCTGGATACAAAGCAATGTATTCGTGCCTAGGACGACAAGGACTGTCGCCATCTTCGGAGAGAACAATTTCCAGATCGTTTGGCAACGAGTAGTCGTGACGACTGATGTCAAGAGTCGCGCGTGTCGCCCACTTGGGAATGAAGAAAGCTTTGCAAACATCAAGGGCATCGCCACACAAAACCTTGGAGAACGTGCAAGGTGTGAAAACTACATAAAATCCAAAATTTTGCACCAAAATGAATAGGCCGATAAAATAACGGAGAGAACAACAGCGACAGATAGCAAGAGCACTAACCAAGGCGTAATGATGCAATCAAAAAGCAAAACCACCACACAATTAGTGGATACTTGAACATACCCACTAACTAAGAGAGGAGTAGCTAATGATACATCAAAATAGACTGATCCTCACGGTCGTACACGTGGCATTAAGACCCATCACGAGAATACAACGCCCGATTTATCGAGCCAACTCATAAAGCCTAGGAAGAATGAGGCCAATTATAGAAGCTCAGACTAGGCCCACTACTAAGGAGACGTAAACATGACACAAATTCAGGCCTAGACCAATCAGAGCCCAAGTCCAGGCCCGATATGCGTTCTCTCATAAAGAAGAACGTTGTACCAATAAAGAGTCGTGAAGGGACTTACGATTCCACGAACGCATCTCCATTAAGGGGAAGACTGTTATAAAAACATTTCCTTTCGTTGCGCCTCACATTCTTAAATCACGCAGAGAGTTAACCATGACCATTATAAAAGATAAAGGGAACATTCGACAAAGGTATGCAACTTTAACTGAGTTTTGTCCAGATTTACATCATTCTTCCAACATAGTTACTGACTTAAGCACTTGAGTGCCTTTGGTCACCCAAAAGGTGGTCCTTGGCAGTCTAACAGTTGTTTTGCAGGTCAAACTCATAGGAGGACGATTTTTGGATGCATCAATATAAATCAGACATCTTCCACAGATGGTAACGATGGGACACATTCCAAAAATTAATACATATATATTTTTAAAACCAACTCCTGTACCACGATGGTATGATTTTGATTTCAATTGTAGAGGTTGCCACTTTATCTTGTACACTTATGATAATAGCATTCATGATTCCTTTGGTATATCTCACTAACACATTTAGAAAGTTTCCTAAAATTGCTGCAGAGGAATTTTGACTACCAAATAATTGGCCAATCAGATTGCCATGTAATGACATCTTCATGGCATATATACTCTCATTGGTGCAAAGGAGAGTTTCAAAAGATGTGTAGAAGGCCTATGTTGATATCCATGGCAACGACTGGATGTTCCGGTGAAATGCTTTGGATCACATAATATTTATTTATTATTATTTTTATCCCTTAACCCCTCCCACCCAGATGCCGCCGACTGAGTTCGACCTTGTGACCTAGTGATACCATCTGCCACTGCTCAACCACCGAGCCATCACACTTTTGACAATCACATAATATTGTTAAGGTTGTGTATTGTGACAAGGTTCGAAGTCATCTAATTCATGTGTAGATTGCATTATATTTTGTAACCATTGGTGGTGTTTGTAGGAATTCTTTTACTCCAAGCTCGAGGACGAGCTATTCAACCTGAGCAGATGTAATGTAGGGTTTGTTTTGTTTAATAGTTTAGTTATTGGGTTGGACCTAAGTAAGTATATTAAAATAAATGGAGATTAGGGCTTCAATAGAATTTTTCTTTTTGAAAGGCGATTAGGGTTTTAACTGGATCCCAGAACCATTTAACACTTTCGGTAGAGTTCGAACCCCATTTGCGGCTCCAATAGGATCTAAGGTTAGGTTTAGTTATATATAGGGTCATGGACCATTGAGTATAATTGGTTTTTATGAATGAAGAAACTTTAATGGAGGTCATTTAGGTTTATTTAATTTTATTTATCTTTTGTGTCGATTTTAATTTCGTAGTTTAGATTACATTAAATAGTAATTTAACTCTGTCAAATGAGCAATTCCATATGAGATTTCGAATCGAATCGATTCGAACATGTAAAAGAAATGTCTTGGCCAACTGCCAATCCTCCGAGTTAACAAGAAAAATAAAAGCGTTGAGTTTCAAGGACGAAATTTTTTTTTAATTTTTCATAGATTTGTCGTTGCCACTAAGGCGAACCCACTACACACCAAACACTCAAACGACTTGCCCGGTCCTACCCTTATTGAAGAGCCACGTATCCAGGCTTGACCACATCATCACTGTTTTATCAAGGTGTGGCCACGGTCTCCATTGGGTCAAATTGTGCATGCAAATTTTCACCGGATCAGGTGTTGATCATGCGGATCAATCTGCATAAGATAGAATCACGTGTTGATCACGTGGAGTAATCTGCATAAGATTGAAGTTAATTCTTTACACCGGTATGGTGCCTACCACGAGGACTCCGATGCCAAAGTTAGAACGATGTCTTCAAAAAAATGTTTATATCTCTATATTTGAAGAGAGAATTCTGAATCAAGAAAGAGTAGATGGCTTTGTGTTTGGCTATTTGTAGAGGTAGAATGAATAAACTGCTAGCAGATGAGTGAGACACATGGCAGATTAGTGAGACACGTGGCAGATGAGTGAGTCATCTTCTTGGAGGCAGTTGTAACTTCTCTTAGGTAGTTGTAACTTTCATAGATAGTTGTAACCTCCTGTTGGCGGCTGTAAGTTCCTGTTTTGAGTCACCTCTCTTGCAAGCTTGGGTGCTCAGCTGAGCATGGTGGTCAGCGCCGAATACTACTCCTCTGCTGAGAAAGAAATGTTTTGCTGAGTTGCATTGAGCCCAAACTTGGGCTTTTTCTACTTGTAACTTTCATGGATAATATTCGGGCTTTTCGAGAACACCTCAAATCTTTGGGCTTCCTTTTCCTATTGGGCTAAGGATTATTTTTGGCTTCCACAAATGCCCCTCATCTCCTTTGCTTTGGAGTTGACAATTTTTCTTCTCCTTCTTACTTAAAAGTATAGGAGATGTATTTTCACTGATGAGACCCGCCAAAAATAGAAGTAGAATGCTCCTAATTCGGCTGAATTTTCTGTTTCTATTGATACAAGTAAATGATCTGTATGTAGAGGTTTCTGTTGTTGTTGAAATGTAGTCTGCTTGAGACAAAATGATTTGCATGTTGAAGCTTTTGGTGCAGATGAGGTGGTCTACTAGATGAGTCATAGATAGTCATTTCATAGGTTCTTGGACTTTGTCCAAATAGAGGATCATCCATAGATGAATAAAACAAGTCCTGCTCCGGCATCCTGGTGATTTGATGACCCATCCTATATAAATGCTACATATCTTTGGGCTGACCTGCCCATATTTCAGCATGAGTTGATGAGTCTTCATTTATTGAAGGACGCGACACTGATCTACTGGCTGACTTTGTTTCCTCGGTTGAGGTGTGAGCGAATTTTACTATGAAATTTGCTAAGACTTGAGCCTTTATAGTGGTCATCGGCCGATAGATTTTGTTAAAGGATGCAACACTGATCTGTTGGCTGATTTTGTTTCCTGGGTTGAGGAAGGCTTGAGCCTTTATAGTTGTCCTCGACCGGTAGATTTTGTTGAAGGATGAGATATTGATCTGCTGGCTGACTTTGTTTCCCCGGTTGATGAGGGAATGAATTCTACTAAAGCTTGAGCCTTTAAAGTTGTCTTCGGCTAGTAGATCAAGTTGTATTGGCTTAACTCTATCGCCCATTTCATGAGTTTTTAACAAACATCTGGGAGGAAGTTGTGCCCCCAACTCTTCGGTGATGAGAACTGAGCTAACTGCTGCATTTGAAACTGCCAAGTAGATGTATAGGTTTTCTCCTGGATTTATCTGCTGATCTACTCAAGAATCGATCCAAAGTTGTTGCTCTACTAGTGAGACTTTGAATTTCTTTTGGAGTTGATAGTGACTTCATGTCAAGTAGTGGTCTTTTTTGCTTTTATGATCCCCAAACTTTGTATATGTTTATTGGTAAACTGACTTGGAAATATTTGCATTAAGGACACAAAAGTTTGATTAGCCTTTTTCATGAGTTTCCAATATGCTTAAGTCGGAATTTAAGCATAACTTGAGAAAATTAATCATGGATTTAAATCTATTTATCTTGGAAATTGCACAGAAATATTGTGTGATCTGCTGACTATTTGACAAAACTTAAAGAGATTTAAGTAGTCCAGAGTAAGATGCTTCTATGCTCAGTGATTGATTAATTGAATTACCCACTCACGGAGAATGACATCCTCTACTGGAGTGTGATCCTCTACTGAGCCATTTGGTTTGTGTGGTTTGCTGATCATTTGACTAAGCATAAAACGGATTTAAGTAGTCTCGAGTAAGATTCTTTTATGCATTGAATTACCCAGTCACTGATAGTGTCATATTCTACTGAGGCATTTTGCTTGTGTTGTCTACCTACCACTTGACTAAACTTAAACAGATTTGAGCAGTCTTGAGTAAGATGTTTTTAAACAATGAATTACCCACCCACTGAGAGTGTCATCCTCTACTGAGGTGTGATCCTCTATTAAGGAAATTTGCTTGTGTGATCTGCTGATCACTTGACTAAACTTAAACAGATTTAAATAGTCTTGAGTAAGATGTTTTTATGCATTGAATTACCCACTTATGAAAAGTGTCATCCTCTACTGAGGTGTGATCCTCTGCTAAGGCATTTTGCTTGTGTGGTCTGCTGACCAATTGACTAAACTTAAACGAATTTAAGTAATCTTGAGTAAGTTGTTTTTATGCATTGAATTACCCACTCACGTAGAGTGTCATCCTCTATTGAGGTGTACATAAATATTTGTATTTTTGAATGTCTTCTGTTGTATGACATGTAGAAGGAATTCTCATATTTCCCTATTTCAACTGAGGAATGTGTATTTTTTGCTGAAAAGCAAAATAATATATCATCTTCTATGGTATATGTAAATATTTGTTCAGATCTTTTTCTTTGTAGATCTTATTTCATTGATGGCGGTCTCTTCAGCCAAAGTTAGTTCTTCTCGTGGAGAATTTGATTGACCGAAATGGAGAACGCTGTGGATGTTCTACCGGATGAGGAGTCTCTTGTTGAAGAGATAAAATACAATAAACAGATAAAATACAACCAAGTTTTTCTTACATGTACATTGCATTTTTTCTAAGAAGTTAAAAATGAAAAAGCTAGGACACCTCAACTTCAATCTACTTTGTGAAATGGTCGATTGACACAATCATCAGATTCTTCTGTGCCGAAGAGTTTGATTGATCGGAAAAGTGAACTCTGTGTATGTTTTATTGGCAGAGGAGTCTCTTGATGGGGAGCGTGTTCTACGTTTATCACCATTTTTCTTTATCTTCTTTCTGATCTACATTTGTTTGTGCAGGTTGACTATCTTTCTCAGGTATATCTGGTGCCTTAGCACCATTTTTTTCGTCATCTCACAATGCATAGCGTTCTGCCATGGCGAAGATTTCGGTAAGAGTTTTGTTCGGTTTCATGGTCAATTTTCCATAAAATATGTGATCTACGAGGAGACCCTTCTTGAAAGCAAATTATGGAATTTGGTCATCACACCCATTTATGCTCGCCCTGTCTACCTTAAATCTTTTGATGAAGTCTCAGATAGATTCATTTGACTTTTTTTCTTTATGTTGAAGAGGTAGCCAACATGTTTTTTTATGGTTTGATAAGATGAATACTTTTTTGTCAAAGGGAGAGCTCTCCAAAATTTTTGATCAACCGAGGGGTCAAAGTGTGAAACCAATCTTGGGCCACTCCTTGTAAAGTCATTACAAATATTTTGCACATAAGTGAGTCATCATTTTTGTGTAGAGTCATGAGACTTTGAAAATGCTTCAAGTGTCTCGCAGGATCAGAATCTTTTTTGAAAGGAGTAAAGGTTTGTATGGTAAACTTTGTTGGTGGAAGATCCCCTTCAATGTCATTTGTAAAAGGTGAAGTGTTTACCAAGGCCACTTCTCTGCGCAGGGTATCATCAAGATTTCTCATAACTTGTAAATTCATCAACTGTTATTTGGCCATTCGTGCCACATCATCTGCTACCAAGGGCTTGTGTGTATCCTGCAGATCGGCCATATGGTGATTTCGATTCTGATTATATGCGATAGATGGCTCGTCATATTCAGAATTTGATTGTGACTTACTTGCATGTGTCATCTCCATTTGGCTTGTGGCAGAAGGTTGCGATTGATGGTCAGCAGGCGGTGGTAGACCCACTATTAGTGGTTGTCCGACCGGTAACGGCTGAACCCATGATGACGATGGCAGCCTAGTATGAGCAGAATACCTTGTAACATTATTTTTGCTAGTTTGTTTTCGAGTTCCCACCATTGTATTTAATTGAAAATAAAAGTGTTTGTGAATGAAATTGAAACTGAATGAATGAATTTTTTTTTTGTGAATGGAAGAGAGCATGCAATGAGTTTGATTCAAGCTCTCAATGAAAATACCAATTTGTGGATGCAAATTTTCGTCGGATCACGTGCTGATCACGTGGAGCAATTTGCATAAAATAGAATCATGTGCTGATCACGTGGAGTAATCTGCATAAGATAGAAGTTAATTCTTGACACCGGTGTGGTGCCTGCCACGAGGACTTGGATGCCAAAGTTAGAACAATGTCTTCAAAAAAATGTTTATATCTCTATATTTGAAGAGAGAATTCTGAATCAAGAAAGGGTTACCTCCAAATGGCTTTTTGTTTGACTATTTATAAAGGTAGAATGAATAAACTGTTGACAGATGAGTGAGACGCATGGCAGATTAGTGAGACACGTGGCAGATGAGTGAGTCATCTGCTTGGAAGCGGTTGTAACTTCTCTTAGGTAGTTGTAACTTTGTAGATAGTTGTAACCTTCTGTTGCCGGTTGTAACTTCCTGTATTGAGTCACCTCTCCTACAAGCTTGGGTGCTCAGCTGAGCATGGTGGTTAGTGTTGAACACTACTCCTCTGCTGAGAAATAAATGTTTTGTTGAGTTACATTGGCCCAAATTTGGGTTTTCTCTACTTGTAACTTTCATGGGTAATATCCGGGCTTCTCGAGAACATCTCAAATCTTTGGGCTTTATTTTCCTATTGGGCTAAGGATTATTTTTGGCTCCCACATCAATGTTAAGTATGTCCAAGTTCCTTAGATATTTTGAATCCCTCGAAATGCAACTTCCTTATCAAGTGGACGACAAGATAGACGAATTCCACTTCATAGGTACCGTTCACGTCACACGAAGGCTTGCTCAAAACACGTACCAAGTGAGTAAATGGAAGGGCGCACTTTAGCGCACTCTGGCTTTCGGTCAAGCCTATGTTTGCTCCACTCTGAGAGATAAGGAACGGAAAGAGCAAGTGGCATCTCTCGTCGCCTGCGCATATTTTCGCATTTGAATGACGAAAAAATAAAGCCAACCTATGTTTGTTTCGAGATGGAAAGGTTGGCTGATCAGGATAAAATATGACTACCTAGTGGCGACGAGCCCACTAGGAAGACCCGCCTTTTAGAAAATATAGATGTGGATGCAAATTTCTGTCGTATCATGTATTGATCACGCGGAGAAATCTGCATAAGATAGAATCACGTGCTGATCACGTTGAGTAATATGCATAAGATAGAAGTTAATTCTTGACACCGGTGTGGTGCCTACCATGAGGACTTCGATGCTAAAGTTAGAACAATGTCTTCAGAAAAATGTTTATATCTCTATATTTAAATAGAGAATTCTGAATCAAGAAAGAGTTACCTCCCAGATGGCTTTGTGTTTTGCAATTTATAAGGGCAAATGAGTAATCTGTTGGCAGATAAGTGAGACACGTGGCAGATTAGTGAGACATGTGCCAGATTAGTGAGTCATCTGCTTGAAGGAGGTTGTAACTTCTCTTAGTTAGTTGTAACTTCTCTCAGGTAGTGGTAATCTCCTGTTGGTGGTTGAAACTTCTTGTTTGGTGACACCTCTCCTGCAAGCTTGTGTACTCGGCTGAGCATGGTGGTCAGCGCTGAACACTACTCCTCTGCTGAGAAAAGAGTATTCTGCTGAGCTGTACTGGGCCTAGACTTGTGTTGCATTGGGCTCAAACTTGGGCTTTCTCTTTTTGTGACTTTCATGGGTAATTTTTGGTCTTATCGGGAACAAATCAAATCTTTGGGCTTCCTTATCCTGTAGGGCCAAGGATTATTTTTGGCTCCCACAAATGCCCTTCATCTCTTTTGCTTTTGAGCTTACCGTTTTTCTTTACCTTCTTACTTAAAAGCAAAGGAGATGTATTTTCACTGAGGAGCCCCACCAAAAATAGAAGTAGAATGCCCTTGATCATGCTGACTTGTCTGTCTTAATTGGTAAAAAAAATGATCTGCATGTAGAGGCTTATGCTGTTGTTGAAATGTAGTCTTCTAA
This sequence comes from Berberis vulgaris, assembly GCA_963556465.1. NCBI lineage: Eukaryota > Viridiplantae > Streptophyta > Magnoliopsida > Ranunculales > Berberidaceae > Berberis > Berberis vulgaris. The sequence goes on along the minus strand of OY747124.1, from coordinate 9,867,270 downwards.
AGAAAAAAAGGATCTGCATGTAGAGGCTTTTGCTGCAAATGAGATGATCTACCGGATGACTCATATATAGTCATTTCATGGGCTCTTGTACTTTTTCCAAATAGAGGATCATCCTTAGGTGAATAAAACAAGTCATGCTCTGGAATCCTGGTGATTTGACGACCCATCCACCTATAAATGTCACATATCTTTAGGTTGACCTGCCACTGTTTCAGCATGAGTTCAGGAGTCTTCATTTATTGAAGGACGCGACCTTGATCTGTTGGTTGACTTTGTTTCCCCGGTTAAGAAGGGAGTGAATTCTACTATGAAATTTGCTAAGGCTTGAGCCCTTATAGTTGTCCTCGGCCGGTCGATTTTGTTGGACACGACACTGATCTGCTAGCTGACTTTGTTTCCCCGATTGAGGAGGGAATGAATTCTGCTAAAGCTTGAGCCTTTAAAGTTGTCATCTGCCGGTAGATCAAGTCTTATTGGCTCAACTCTATCACTCATTGCATATGCTTTTTACAAGCATCTGGGAGGAAGTTGTGCCCCCAATTATTTGCTGATTAGAACTGAGATAACTGCTATAGTTGAAACTATCAAGTAGATGTATAGGTCCTCTCCTGGATTTGTCTGCTGATCTACTCAAGAACCGATACAAAGTTGTTGCTCTAATAGTGAGACTTTGAATTTCTTTTGGAGTTGATGGTGACTTCATGTCAAGTAGTGGTCTTCTTTGCTTTTATAATCCCCAAACTTTGTGTATGTTTGTTTGTCTGCTGACTTATAAATATTTGCATTAAGGGTACAAAAATTGATTGACCTCTTTCATGAGTTTCCAATATGCTTAAGTCGAAATTTAAGCATAACTTGAGAAAATTAATCATGGATTCAAATCTATTTATCTTGAAAATTGCACAAAAATATTGTGTGATTTGCTGACCATTTGACAAAACTTAAAGAGATTTAAGTAGTCTATGCTAAGTGACTGATTAATTGAATTACCCACTCATGGATAGTGACATCCTCTACTGAGGTGTGATCCTCTACTGAGGCATTTGGCTTGTGTGGTCTGTTGATCACTTGACTAAACTTAAAACGGATTTAAGTAGTCTCGAGTAAGATGCTTTTATACATTGAATTACCCACTCACTGATAATGTCATCCTCTATTGAGGCATTTTGCTTGTGTGGTCTACTGACCACTTGACTTAACTTACACGAATTTGAGTAGTATTGAGTAAGACGTTTTTAAACATTGAATTACCCACTCACTGAGAGTGTCATCCTCTACTGAGGTGTGATCATCTATTGAGGTATTTTGCTTGTGTGGTCTACTGACCTATTGACTAAACTTACACAGATTTAAGTAGTCTTGAGTAAGATGTTTTTATGTATTGAATTACCCACTCACGTAGAGTGTCATCCTCTACTGAGGTGTACATAAATATTTGTATTTTTGAATGTCTTCTGCTATATGACATGTAGAACGAATTATCGTATTTCCCTATTTCAACCGAGGAAGGTGTGTTCTTTGTTGAAAAGCAAAATAATGTATCATCTGTTGTGGTATATGTAAATATTTGTTCAGATCTTTTCTTTGCAGGTCTTATTTCATTGATGGCGGTCTCTTCGGACAAGGTTGGTTCTTCGCATAGAGAATTTGATTGACCGAAACAAAGAACACTGAGAATGTTCTCTTGTTGAAGAGATAAAATACAATAAACTAATAAAATACAACCAAGTTTTTCTTACATGTACATTGCATTTTTTTTCTAAGAAGTTAAAAATGAAAATGCTAGGAAGCCTTAACTTCAATATACTTTATGAAATGATCGGTTGCCACAATCATCAGATTCTTCTGTGTCAAAGAGTTTGATTGATCGGAAAAGTGAACTTTGTGTATGTTCTACTAGCTGAGGAGTCTCTTGATGGGAGCGTGTTCTACGTTTGTCACCCTTTCTTTATCCTCTTTCTGATCTACATTTGTTTGTGCATGTTGACTATCTTTCTCAGGTATATCTAGTGCCTTAGCACTATTTTTTTCGTCATCCCACAATGCATAGCGTTCTGCCATGGCAAAGATTTTGGTAAGAGTTTTGCCCGATTCCATGGTCAATTTGCCATACAATATGTGATCTGGCAGACCCTTTTTGAAAGCTAATGTTGCAATTTGGTCATCACACCCATTTATGCTTTCCCTTTCTACCATAAATCTTTTGATGAAGTCTCGGAGATATTCATTTTACTTTTTTTGTATGTTGAAGATGTAATCAGCATGTTTTTTTTTTATGGTATGATAGGATGAATACTCTTTTGTGAAAGTAAGGGAGAGCTCTCCAAAATTGTTGATTGACCGAGGGGTCAAAGTGTGAAACCATTCTTGGGCCACTCCTTGTAAAGTCATTGCAAATATTTTGCACATAAGTGGGTCATCATTTTTTGTGTAGAGTCATAAGACTTCGAAAATGCTTCAAGTGTCTCTCAAGATAAGAATCTCCCTTGAAAAGAGTAAAGGTTGGTATGGCAAACTTTACTGGTGGAGGATCCCTTTCAATGTCACTTGTAAAAGGTGAAGTGTTTACCAAGGCCAACTCTCTGCGTAGAGTATCATCTAGATTTCTCATAACTTGTAAATTCATCAACTTCTCTTTGACCATTCATGCCACATCTTCTGCTCCCAAGGGCTTGTGTGTATCCTGCTAATTGACTGTATGGTGATTTTGATTCTGATTATTTGCGGTAGATGACTCCTCATATTCTAAATTTTATTGTGACTTACCTGCATGTGAGTGAGGTAGAGTCTCAATAGGATTCACCTGAAGGCTCTTCTTGATTTGATTAGCCTCTAAATGTGGGACGTGGGACAAATCAGTGTAGTGATCTAGATCTGGTCCCCTGAGTTGTTCGCATCCATTGGGATTATGTCTTCTGCGCCAACCACTTATATTGGGTGTAGTCTGCGGTCCTAGCCTTGAGTGCACAGTTGCTTGGGAGCCCAACCTTGAGAAGACTCCTGTTTGAGGTCCGAGCCTAGAGTGCACATTTACTCGTGGCCCTAATCTCGAATGAATGCTTCCAGAGGGATTGTTTCCATTTGATGGATGACTACTTCCACTTCTATGCGCATGATCTCCTGGTAGATGGCAATGTGCCGTCTGCCTTGGTTGTTCGCTCACTAATCGCTCTACCACCTAGGTTTGTTCTTCCAATATTTTGGTCAGATTGGCAATCTGACTTGCAAGATTTTCTTGTTGTGTCATCTCCATTTGGCTTGTGGCAGAAGGTTGCGATTGATGGTCAGCAAGCGGTGGCAGACCCACTATCAGTGGATGTCCGACCGATAATGGTTGAACCCGTGATGACGCTGGCAACCTAGTACGAGTAGAATACCTTGTAACATTATTTTTGCTAGTTTGTTTTCGAGTTCCCACCATTGTATTGAATAGAAAATAAAATTGTTTGTGAATGAAATTGAAATTGAATGAATGAAAGTATTTTTTTGTGAATGGAAGAGAGCATGCAATGAGTTTGATTCAAGCTCTCAATGAAAGCACCAATTGTGGATGCAAATTTCCGTCGGATCACGTGCTGATCACACAGAGCAATCTGCATAAGATAGAATCACGTGCTGATCATGTGGAGTAATTTGCATAAGATAGATGTTAATTCTTGAAACCAGTGTGGTGCCTGCCACGGGGACTCCGATGCCAAAGTTAGAACAATGTCTTCAAAAAAATGTTTATATCTCTATATTTGAAAAGAGAATTTTTAATCAAGAAAGAGTTACCTTTAGATGGCTTTGTGTTTTGCTATTTATAGAGGCAGAATGAGTAATCTGTTGACAGATGAGTGAGACACGTGGCAAATTAGTGAAACATGTGGCAGATTAGTGAGTCATCTGCTTGAAGGCGGTTGTAACTTCTCTTAAGTAGTTGTAACTTCTCTCAGGTAGTTGTAACCTCCGGTTGGCGGTTGTAACTTCCTGTTTGGTGACACCTCTTTTGCAAGCTTGTGTACTCAGCTAAGCATGGTGGTCAGCGCTGAACACTACTCCTTTGCTTAGAAAAGAGTATTCTGCTAAGTTGTACTGGGCCTAGACTTGTGTTGCATTGGGCTCAAACATGTGCTTTCTCTTTTTGTGACTTTCATAGGTAATTTTTGGGCTTCTTGAGAACAACCCAAACCTTTGGGTTTCCTTATCCTATAAGGCTAAGGATTATTTTTTGGTTCCCACAATAAACACAAGGAACTCCATGAATAGGGCAACAAGAATGAGAAATCGCTTTCCTGAAACGGTTTCATGGCACAGACTTTATAACTTCAGTGTACAAGGACCAGGGCTAAAACCAGAACATAGAACACATCACCAAAAGCAAACGGTGACGGAACTACATGAGACTAAATCGGATGCTGACTACACTACATGAAACTCTGACGGCACTCCATGGAATCTAAGTCACTACACTGATAACAGATCTAGTTGAGACGAGTGGGGTAGAGTAGTTGGACTGTTGACTGATTGGTCGCTCGAACCCTTAGCTTCCGTCTTGACATGCTTTTCAAGTCTCTCATCAAATCCCAGGGCTCAACCCTAGAACCTAACACTATACTAATTAAGTTTAATTTAAGTATTATCTTTCTGACTAGGAACTTGAATTGAAATAATAAAATCAATTGAGAAATAAGGAAATTAATAAAAATCAATTAAATAAAATTAAAAATAAAACATGCTAAGAAAAATCTTCTTCATGTAAAACCTGCTCACGAGAGAAGGGCTTTGTCAAAGTATCTAGGGTGCCTTGCCACATAAGAACATCATAGAGTTTCACAGGAAAAAAAATTAAAACTAAAATGGGTCTATATCAGTGAAAACAAAAAACAAAAACAAAAAAGGGATTTTGGTTGCTATTATATATCAATTGGAGACAAAATGCGAATAAAGACTGGGTAGAACAACGAAATCCGTACATTCCCACTTGGTAATGTCATTCTTGTTCTATTGAAACTTTAACTTGACCCCGCAACAAAACTTGGTGATGAAATTAGCAATAGTTTTAGGTTGTTTAACCATGCTTTGACACCTTCTATTTCAATTTTTTAAGAGAATTGTTAGCAAGTTAGGGCTTATCTAATTAGAATAATACCTGTCTAGATCTTATCATACATAATCTCCATTTCTAAGCATATTTTCTTGTTAATTTGCCGCAGAACACACTATATAAGCAAAGCCACCTCACAAGTCTGCTACAGAACACACTCAAATCTCCATATCAGCAATTTAAGTCCTTTTGTTGCTTATAATCTTAATCTGAAGCTTAGTTGCAACAAAGCAGCCAACATGATCAATGCAATGAAGCTTTTCAAGTTAGAGTGGCATCAAAACAGGGGTAATAGATTGAGTGTGGCTAGTAAGGGCCATTTTGTTGTATACACTACGGATGATATACGTTTTGGGGTGCCCTTGGCATATCTAAACAATTGCATCTTCAAAGAGCTTCTAGGCCTATCAGTGGAGGAGTTTGGACGATCAAGTGATGGACCTATTACATTGCTATGTGATTCGGTTCTCATGAAGTCTCTTATTTCCATGGTTGAAAGTCATGGGTCAGAAGATGTTCAAAGGGATCTGCTTTGCTTGATAACCAGTAGTAGATGTTGGTCATTTGCTTCTCTTCAATTAGGACAGGGCCATTAAAATTTGCTTGTCAATGGTTTTTGAGGACTAGAATGATCCCCTCAATTTTGCACATGTACACGAGTAATGAGTTAGTAATACATATTGTTTTACAACACTTGGTTCCAGATGCTTCATTGATGTATATGTTATTTCATAAAATGAACATCATTATTTATTTAAGATGATAAAATCTAATACTTCAAAGGTGACCATTGTCCAAAAATCTGGCAAGCTGTTGACATCTGAGATCAGAATCAAGATTCAGATTTGCTAGAAATTAAATGAGATAAGCCTATTAGACTCCCTTGAAACATTGAAGCTAGTCAGACAATTTTATGTCACCCATGCCTCCCAAACAGGGGAAACAAAACCAGAAACAGAGGATATAGAACTACCAAGTACCATCTGCATTTTTGCAGATTAAATATTTACAAGTTGGCAAATAAATGCAAGTACAGAAAAATGTTGCAACCACCTAGAGAAAATGTTTTTTGATAAATAATAGTGCTCTAAAACGTGCTAGGCAGTGGGCGGACGGCGAACAAGTGCCTAGTGCCCAAGGGCCTAGGAAGTTTTAGGTTTTTGTATTATAACTTTAATAATTTACAAAAGTTAAACATAATACCTTATCAATTACATCCAATTTAATGCAAGATACATATGCAAAATTTATAAACATGAAAAATTAACAATTATGAACAAAATTTATTAAAATTCAAATGACTGAAGTTGGTCATGATGGGTACTTTATACAAAGTTGAATTTGTGGATAAATATCTAAACCTACTATTTTATCTTTCTTCAAATTGCATGAATGTCCTCAGTCATATTTGATAAAATCTACATTACTAAAATTGGTACCGACGGATCCTTTGATAATTACATTAAGTAATCATCATTTGCTACATTCAGACATATACTAAATAAAAAATATTTAAACTGTTTCTTTGCAAAAAAAAGGGAAAGAAAAATAAAATAAAAACACAATCAGCCTTATTAAAAAAAAACTCACCCGGACAGCCTAGACCACCCAAAACTCGCCTAGGCGGCCTTCTAGACCGTTTTGTAGAACACTGAAAAATACTCACTCCTTGGACAGACCATACTTACAAGCTGAGCAAGCAAAATGAAAGACGAGAGCCAAAACTATTAGGCTACCGCATTGAACAAATTCACATCTCTCCTTTGATTTGTTCATGGTGTCTTGCTACTCTTTGATTCGATAGTCCTTGTATTCTTGTTTCGTGAGTGCCTTGCTCACTTTAGCATTAGGAATTTGTGTTTAGCCTTGAAAAAAAATTGCTCAAAACATTACCCAATAATACACATGGAAAACCCCATAACTCATCATATGGGAAAAGAAACCCAGTTAGAACCAACCCAAACCAATAACATAGATAAGGATCTCATGTTTCATTTTGTAATACCTTCCGTATCTACATCGAATGTGAAAATTTGGTCAATAATACATAATTCAATTAGGGATTTGCAAGGTATCTGTGGATGTGTCGTGCCACATAACGAAAAAGGCATTTTCCAGGACGGGAAAGCAGGGATTAAAATTAACATGGGTCTTTATCTGTAAAAAAAAAAAAAACAACATTGGATTTAGGTGATTTTGATTCTTGTTGTTAGTCACATCATTAAACTAACATGTATTTTATGTCTCGAATACGTTGGACATGCACCTGGTGCCGCTATTATATATCAGATGAAACAAAATGTTAATAAACTCAGAATGGAATAACAAATCCTTATATTCCTCTTGGTAACGTCATTTTTGTTCGTTTGAAACTTTAACTTGACCATCTAAACAAACTTTGTGAAAAATTAAGAATATGTTTAGGTTGTTAACTAGAGAGGGGCTTATCTGATTAGAATAATACTTGTCTAGATCTTATCATTCGCAAGTATATTGTGTGGTACGTTCAGAGTACATTGGACATGTAGGCATTGCAATTATAAAATAAAGGACGACAAATTTGTTTGTTATGGGCACAAACGACATCCAGAATCCCCACTTCCTAAGAACATTTTCTTGTTCATTTGGTACAGAACACACTATATAAGCAAAATTATCTGAGTCTTCTACACAACACACTCAATATTAGGGTTGGACACGGGACGGGATGGGACAAGATTGACCCATCCCTATTCCATTCCGTTCATTCGGAATTGGGACGGGACGGGACTGGATGAGCATAATCTAAGCATAATATGAATATAATCTGCTGGAATATAATCTGAACATAATCAGATTATAATCAGAGCATAATCTGATTAAATAATATGAACATAATTTAATTATATAATCTGAGCATAATCGGCTAAAATAAAATTTGAACATAATCTGGAACATAATCTGATCTGTATCATATAATCATAATGATAATTTGATCAAACAAATCACGCCTATGAAATTGAAAGCTAAAAACCTAAAAAAATAAGGTCTCAGTCAAACAAATTTATTTAAACAAAGAGCTAAAAAAGTTGGATCTTACCTGTAATAATCGACAGATTTGTGCAACAGAGAGCTAAAGAAGTTGGATCCGGTCCGACGAGGCTGACGGAAACCAAGAAGGCTTGCTTGGGAGTTGGATTGAAGAGAGGTTGGAGTTGCCGACTTGGATCTGAGCGAGAACAAGTTGGATCGAACAAGGTTCTGCTGCTGATGGTGTTGTTGATCACTACAACACAACTGGCTTTTAATAGCATTTGAGCATAGCGTTTTTAATACTTATGCTATGATAAGAATAGTTTTAATCACATTTCATTATTAAAACGTTATTGAATAAGGGGCGGGAGATGGAAAAATTGACCCCGCTATAATTTTGCTCAAAATTATGGGAAAACCGCTCAAATCTTTTCACCAAAAGCAAAAATAGAACGCCTCTCACTCCCTCCTTCCCTCTCGCTCATGTAGTTGCCTCTCTCCCACTCTATTCATCTCTCTGTCTTCTTCTCTACTCTCTCCATTTTCTCTAGCTTTTCCTTTCTCAATTGATTTGGAGTTAGGGTTATTGAAGGTCCCAATTTTTCTTTGACTTAAGAATGCGAACTCTCATCTCCTTCACGCTCTTCTTCCTCAACAACCAATTAAAGAGATTGAGATACAGATTAAAGAGTTGTTATCTCCTTCTCCTTAAAGAGATTGAGAGACAGATATCGGGGGAGTGACAGATCCTTCTCTCTCTTCTTCCTCCACGCAAACAACAAACATCATCTCTACAACCTTCTCTTCACGTCGCCAGCCACAGGTCCATATCGCAGCCACCAATAGATCCATCACGCCCTGCTCTCCTCCATCTCATCTTCAGGTAATCTCTCTAATTTCTTCTTCGTTTTGACTTTCCTCCCTCTACACAATTAAGCAATTCCCCACTCTCTCAGATCGATTTCCATCTCCTCAACTGCTACCGTCTTCATGATATTGATGTGTGTTTTTTTTTATCTGAATCGATTTCTTGTCTTTTTTTTTTCAGTTGTAGAATTACAACTTGTTGGTGATGCCAAATGGTTTCTTTACTTTATTCTTTCCACTAAAAGCAGTGACATTGATGTTTGTTAGTAACATTTTAAGTACACTAAGGAGCTCTCCCATGGTTTCAAGACTAAATCTAGAAATAACACGTATATGCAAGTCAAACCATATCAAGACTAGAAAGCCACAATCATAGAGAAAAAGTTTTTTAGATTTGTTAAACTTGATTTATGTCTATGGTTGTTTGAATCTTGGGAGTGACAATACCATTGAGTATGAAATTTGCTTCAGGAACAATTTTCATTCAGATGATGAGTTTCTCTTGAATTTGTACATGCCTGATGTAGTTCACTGATGTTCACCAGGGTGAACATGCCAAGAATGATTGTAGTAAGGCATTTTAACATTTAGACCATTTTTTGTTGCAATTGGATGAAAAGGGGTGGGGGTTTGAGAAATGAATTTCTGTTTCGCATGGAGAGATATATGCTTGTAATTTATGAATGACAAGACCACATAGCCATAACTTTTTTTCAGGTGGAAAAGTTAATTTTTTTCTTTTGTGAACTCTTCTAGTTGGTGAGTGTTGTTCATGAATGTCAACAAGAAAAAAATTCCATGGGTTTCCAATTTGAGTGGTTCTTATGTACCTTTGAACCATCCTCCAATTAGGGGTATAAGACAAAATTAATAAATAGAGTATCGAGGAATAAAATGGTCTCCAAGTTGGTTGACAGCTTTGTTAATGCCAGTTTCAAAGTGAGTATTTACACATATATAATCATTGGCAAATGTGATATTATAACTTCCACTCTTGCATTGTTGAAGATTTGTAAAATAAAATCTTAATCTTGATGTGTGTATGGCCAACTGGATGCAAGACCATAATTTGACCAATTTTCACTTGAAAAGATGAAAAAGTGTTTCAACCTTGAAATAATTGTGCATTTTGAAATAGTTAAATCTTGAGGTAAAGTAAAAATAAAGCAATTGGTTGTATGATTTTTTTTGTGACATATACACTTGAAAATTGAAATCAACACATTCCATATCGAATAGTGTATTGAAGCTTTCCTGGAGCCAAAATGAAGGGGGACCGTTTATGGAAAGTCAATTTTGGTGATTTATTTGGTTTATCTGTCTTTGATTTTTTTTATACAGTGGACTGGATTACATGAAATATTGGCAATTTCATGCCTCATCTTTTATTTCTGTTTGCTCTCTTGTTAATTCTGTTTGATTCTGTTTGCTCTCTTGTTAATTTTATTTCTGTCTTTTATTTTCTTGGTTGATTCTGTTTGCTCTCTTGTTAATTTTATTTCCTAATCTTTACTCGGGGTTGGAGATAACCCATAGGCTTTGTTTTTTTGGTAGTGACATAAATCTGCAGACTTAGCATACAAGATTATGAACTACTGTCAGAGTAAATGCAGGCATTTGGGGTTGGGTTTTGGCCGGATCGTCTAGAAGCACATTTAGACTCCAAACGCTTAAAAGGGCAAGCTCTTGAGTTGGAAGGGTAATCGGGTCATTAATTAAAAAATTTCAGTCCTTGTTGGTCTCTATAAATTACTGCGTTTTGTGTTGTTTTTTTTTTATTTTTTGTCCTGTTTGATTTCTGTATGAAACCAAAGGATTTACTTTTTTTCCTGAAAAGTTCAAGTTTTTGTTCAAGGTACACTTGTCGAACTTAATTATTTGCTTTGATTCGATTCTTGTACTGTTAGTATAATTGGGGGATTTTTTGTTTGCTGTTCAATATTGATTGGGTTGTTGATTCTAGATTGGTTTGGAATTTGAATTTGCTGAAATTTGGTGGCATTCCTACATTAAGTCTTTGGGGTTTTTCTTTTATTGTTGAATGAATGAAGGTTGGGTTTCTCATATTATCACGGGTTCACTAGTATTGATGAGGATTGTGGTCTTGTAGGTTACTTGAACAACCCAGAAGCAACTGCTGCAACTGTAGACTCTAATGGCTGGTGATCTCTGCTATATTGACAATGATGGATTCTAGTATATAGTTGATAGGGTGAAGGAGCTCATCAATACAAAGGTTATCAGGTGAATTACAATAACCGCTTTTCATATGCTTATTTAATCATTCATGTAGACAATTTCTTACACATTTGGGCATGAAATGAATAATGTAATATAAGAAAATAAAAAAAAATGGAATCCCATCAAGATTATGAACTACTCCACATAAATCTGCTGGAATGGGTGTAATTTATTTGGTCACTTACTCCACATGGGCCCTAGCATTTTGGTATGGATCCATCCTAGTTGCTAGAGGAGAACTCACTGGAGGTGAAGCCATTGCTTGTTTCTCTGGAGTCAATGTAGGTGGAAGGTATGGTTAACACATTCTTTTCATGACTCAGAAACAATATCATCACAAATGCATGTTGAAAAATAATCAAATGTTAACTTTATATGCCTATTTTTATCAGGGGCTTGGCACTGTCATTGTCATACTTCGCTCAATTTGCACAGGGTACAGTTGCAGCAAGTCAGGTATTTGAAATTATTGATAGAGTCCCAGAGATTGACCCCTATGACTTCAGAGGGAAGACACAATTGAATGTGAGAGGGAAGATAGAGTTCAAAAATGTTACCTTTGCATACCCATATCTTAATTAGATGATGTAGATTGTTTAATTGATTCATCTTTGGGGTTTGTTTAATTTGTTTTGTTATTTGCTCAATTTAGTTCAGCTTGTTCTCTTTTCTCTGTTTTATTGTTGAATCTGTGTTTTTCATGTTCAATTAGATGCGATTTGTCGATAGATTTGACTACCCATATTTGAAATTGTTCAACAAAGAAGGGGTTTTGTTTTGAAATTGTTCAACAGAGAAGGGTTTTTGTTTTGATTGTGAAACTCTTTATATCTGTTTTTTGATTCGTTTCAATGTTGGGGTTTTCTTTCTTTTATTGGATTATTGACTCTTTTGGGTTAATTTGTATATTTTTAGATTGTATGGCTCTGGTATTAAATTTTAGTTCAAATTATTTTGTTGATGTCGAAATGTAAGATTGGATTGATAATTGTCAATTGATCGAATAGGTACAGTGATCGCGACGACATCTCCACCTGCAAAGGAGACTCCTTCTGAGAAATTGAAAAGCGATTTACCGCCAATTACACCAGCAGTGGAAGTTACAGATGTAGCAGGCATTGATTTGAAAGGAAAGGAGTCCACTGTCACAATCACTGTGGTGTGTGCATCCGGGGATCTAGCCAAGAAGAAGATATTTCCTGCACTTTTTGCACTTTATTATGAAGATTGTCTCCCTGAGGTTTGACTTCTCTGAATTTTCATTCTCCTTGATTATTACATTAAACTTGGTGTTATTAGTGTTATTGTTCTATGTTATAAGTCAAACAATGTAAGGGGATGTTTATGGCTGCAGCATTTTACCGTGTTTGGTTATGCTCGGAGTAAAATGACTGACTCGGAGCTGAGAGAGATGGTTAGCAGGACTCTTACTTGCAGAATTGATAAAAGGTGTGCGGTAAATCTAAAATTTTCTTCAAAATCTTGTTTGATTCCGTAAATAAGGTTACTAATGTATCCTGACTGCATGTTTGTTTGTTCGGCATAGTTCATTATAGTATTTGTTGTGTGATTTTCATGGGATTTAATCTGGGGTTTGTTTTTCTATTTTAGGGAGAACTGCAGTGAAAAAATGGAGCAATTTCTAAGTCGATGCTTTTACCATTCTGGTCAGTACGACTCAGAGGATAATTTTGCAGCATTGGATAAGAAGCTGAAGGAGCATGAGGTAATGCGAGCCTAATAACTAAGCTTGTTATATGACTAATTGGAGGTTGAGTTTTAACTATGGACAATAACTTTCTATGTTCTTCACATTTTTCCAAGTTTTTAGAAGCTGTTTTGTTAGCTTAGCTCAAGAGAACATCCGTATTCCCCATGAAATAATGTTATTGATTATGTTGGTTATGATGTTCTTGAAGAGAGTAAGAGTTTGGTTGAAGTTCCAAATCTCAAACCATTTTTTTCTTTCTTTTCTTAATAGTGTTTTAGATATATAAAAGAACTCTATTAGAAGAGTTAGGCCAAGAACTAATTGGGTGTTCCAGCACCCAAAACTGCAGCAACCTTGAGTAACAAAATCTGCAGAAAAGTGTATGACACTGCAAAAAACATGGAAGCGATGCTTCGTTTACTTTGTATCAGACCCTGCAAAAATGTAAAATTGTGTACAAATATTTTGGACAGTAAATGGACAGTCCAAACAGTCCTAGAAAACATATCGAGTTTCACTGTTACCTAGATCTCCTCAACTAAAATTCAACCTACTTTTATTCAGTTTATTTGCATCTAATTTCACTTGCCTTCAAAGAAGCAAATTACTAGTTTATTCTCCTCATGTCGCATATGATTTGGCAATCATTGAGTGACCTAGAAGTTTCAGAACCTGTAGCATATGTAGCTGGATTAATTTCCTTCTAGTCTTTCAGAATACTTTTGTCTTCTGTTTTTCAACCATTCCTCGCCTTCTATTTCTATGTCCTTACCCTTTATCAAGTATATTATGTTAGATCAACTTTTTTACATTTAATTGTCACCAACTCCAATTTTAGAGGTTGTTTTATTGTTTTTTTTTGTTATTGTTCCAAACATTTATTACATTTTTTTTCAGTTCACAACTAATTACTGAGACAAAAGCTAATGAGGAACATGGTATTTTGAAAATACAGGGAAGCAATTGGAAAAATTCTTGCTCGGGGTCATAGTCGAGTTCCTGTCTATTATGGAAATCCGAGGAACATAATTGGACTTCTGCTGGTGAGTAATGGCTTATAAAAGTATTTACAGTTGATATGTATATCTCGGTAACAGAAATTAGCTCACTGTAAAACTATCAAGACCTTCATTTTTTCCCTCCTTCCATCATAGGTCAAAAGTCTTCTTATAGTACGGGCAGAAACTGAGACCCCAGTTAGTGCTGTCTCCATCAGAAGAATACCACGGTATGCTCATTCAAGAGTTATTCTGCTTCTCATCTTTTAATCTCAAAGTGCATTGTCTCCTTTTTTTTGTCTGTTAACTTTTTCAAACCTGCTCTTGACATATATTGGGACGTATTCATCCCTTGATTATTACTAGGGTTCCAGCAGACATTACTCTGTATGATATATTGAATGATTTTCTCCGATACCCTACTGCACGCAGCCTGAAAAAATGTAAACAAGTCTGATTATGTAGCTCATTTAGTGTACTGCCTCCCAACCATAGGTAGAAGAATAAAGTGATAACTTACTTTTGCCCCTCCAAGAAGCATTGTAGTGACACAGAACATCATATGAACAACTGCCAACACAAAAATGAAAATGTGTAGCTGATGTAGTCCTTCTAGTGATAGCAATGGGACTTTCCCCTGTATAATGGATGTAGGAATACAAAATAGAGGACACGGTAAGTACTTGTAGTGGTATGGGATAATAGGAACAGAACGCCTGAAGTTTTTTTTATCCTGCATATCTCATGACTGGAACAATCTGCTAATCTGTTGTTGCATGTTATAACTTATATGATATATGTTCTCACTTCTGTTTTTCTCCTTTGAGAATTCAGATGATTAAGCATATGTTGCACTATAGCTGATTTACACTGTCGACTCCTAGTAATTCTCAAAGCTTTTTCCAATTTAATGTTATTAGGTCCCTCAAGTCTTATTCATATATATGTTGTTTTTGCAGGACTGGCTCTGGCTCAATGGATGTGCCTGGTTGGAATCTGATGATGGGTTTGCCTATAAAAAGAGTGTGTCTGCACTTAAGGTTGGCCAAGAAGTTAGTGTCCATGTGTTGCGTGTCACTAAGGGTCTGATTACCTTGACAATGAAAAGAGAACAAGAAGCAGAAGGATCAAATGCCAACCTTGTCCAGGGCGTGGTGCATGCAGCAACCAACCCTTTTGCACGGGCATTCCGAAAACAATGATATAGCTACAGTTTTATACTAGACAGAGGTCCAGGGCCATCAGGAGGAGGCTGTTGAGGGCAAGAATACACTTTTGGGGAAGTGTTGTGTAGTCGTTTTTTGTCCTCGTGAAAGTAACATCCAGTTAAAACCAAGTGGTTTCATCTGTTGTATTGCCATTTTAAGCTAGCCATGGCAACTACGTTTTGAGAAATAAGTTTCTTTTCTTCATGACTGATTTACTTTCTCCGTAAAGGCTTAGTGTTTGCTGTCATTTTGTGGATGCTTGATTGTGCAGATCCCATGAAAATGTTTAACTTTGGGACATTAATTCATGGAAATGTTTAACTTTGGCACATTAAAATTTTTATTTTCTAGACATAAAACTTATGAGATGTAATAAAAAGTCATTTGATAGTTATAAAAAAAAAAAAAAAAAAAAAAAAATTTTGCTGTGTATACTTACCATAGCGTTTTTAAACCGCTATGGTAGATTTCCATAGCGTTTTTAAACCGCTATAGTATCCTCTACCATAGCGTTTTTAAACCGCTATAAAAGCCAAACTTACCATAGTGTTTTAAAACCGCTATAATAGCCCCTGGGTCTATTATAGCGTCGGCTGTCATAGCGTTTACTAAAACGCTATGGTATCCTACCATAGCGTTTTTGAAACGCTATGAATCAACATTTTTCTTGTAGTGGATGTCTTGATGAAGTAGAAGCAGGAGGTGTGTTGTCGTCGTGTGCCGTGTGCGATTGTGCGTGTTGGACTTTCCGACTTGGATCTGAGCGAGGACAAGCTGGATCAAAGAAGAAGATGTCTAAAAGTTGGATCGAACAAGGTTCTGCTGCTGATGGTGTTGTTGATGAAGCAGAAGCAGGATGGGTAGGAGGTGCGTCGTTGTCGTGTGACGTGTGCGAGTGCGATTGTGCGTAATCTGCTGTTGTGTGGTGGTTTTCATTTTTTTTTTTGTTCTCTCTCCTTTTGAATCTCTTATCTTCCCTTTTGTTGTTTGTTCTTCTTCAATCTTCAGTAACCCTAAACCTAAAGGAATGAATGAGAAAACAAAAGACATGCTTAATGTTGGCCGCTGTCATTTTTGCAGATTAATGTTGGCAAATAAATGCAAGTACAGAATTATGTTGCAACCACCTAGAGAAAATGTTTTGATAAATACTCACTCCTTGGACAGACCATACATATAAGCAGAGCAAGCAAAATGAAAGACAGGAGCCAAAACTATAAGGCTACCGCATTGAACCAATTTACAGATCTCTCCTTTGATTTGTTCATTGTGTCTTGCTACTCTTTGATTCGATAATCCTTGTATTCTTGTTTTGTGAGTGCCTTACTCACTTTAGCATTATGAATTTGTGTTTAGCCCTGAAAAAAAATTGCTCAAAACTTTACCGTACCCAATAGTACAGGTGGAAAACCCCATAACTCATCATATGAACAAAGAAACCCAGTTAGATCCAACCCGAGCCAATAACAAAGATAAAGATCTCATTTTTCATTTTGTAATACCTTCCGTATCTACATCAAATGTGAAACTTTGGTCAATAATACATAATTCAACAGCGTCATTAGGGATTTGCAAGGTGTCTGTGGATGATGTGTCGTGCAACATAACGAAAAAGGCGTTTTCCAGGACTGGAAAGCAGGGATTAAAAATAACATGGGTCTTTATTAATAAAAAAAAAGCATTGGATTTAGGTGATTTTGATTCTAGTTATATTCTTGTTGTTAGTCATATCATTAAACTAACATGTATTTTATGTCTCGAATAATACGTTGGACATGCACCTGGTGATGCTATTATATATAAGATGAAACAAAATGTTAATAAAGTCAGAATGGAATAACAAATCCTTATGTTCCTCTTGGTAACGTCATTTTTTGTTCGTTTGAAACTTTAACTTGACCATCTAAACAAACTTAGTGAAAAATTAAGAATATGTTTAGGTTGTTAACTAGAGAGGGCTTATCTGATTAGAATAATACCTGTCTAGATCTTATCATTCGCAAGTATATTGTGTGGTACGTTTAGAGTACATTGGACATGTAGGCATTGCAATTATAAAATAAAGGATGACAAATTTGTTTGTTATGGGCACAAACGACATCCAGAATCCAACATGATCAGTGCAAAGAAGCTTATCAAGTTAGACTGGCAACCAAACAGGGGCAAGAGATCGAATGTGGCCGATAAGGGTCATTTTGTTGTGTATACTAATGATAATATACGTTATGTGGTTCCCTTGGCATACCTCAACAACCTAGTCTTCAAAGAGCTTCTTAATCTGTCCAAGGAGTTTGGACTATCAAGTGATGGACCACTTACAATGCCATGTGATTCAGTTTTCATGAAGTCTCTTATCTCCTTCTTAGAAAGTCAAGGGTCGAAAGATCTTGAGAAGGATTTGCTTTGCTTGATAACCAGTAAACGATGTTGTTCATCTGCTTCTCTTCAATCAGGACACAACAATCAACATTTACTTAATGGTTTTTAAGGACTACAATGATCAGCTTGAACAAGTTTTACATGTACATAACTAATGAGTTGTATTAAACATTGTTGGTCATTCCGATGTTCACTGCACAAGTATTGGTTGAAATTTTGTGATATTAACTGTTTAATCATTATTAAAAAAAAAAAAAAAAAAAAAAGGAGGCATATGCATCAAAGGCGCAATATTCTGTTTCCAATCGGAATTGTATTAAAACTGCCCCGACATTATTTCTCACTATCACAGACAAACTTTGCCACAATCCGAGGTATCACGAATACTTCCTCAATAATATAAGATCAAACATCTTCCACAGATGGTAATGACGCGACACCTTCCAAAAATGTATAGATATATCATATATGTGTGTTTTTAAAACCAACTCCAGTACTCCGATGGTAATGATTTTGGATTCAATGCCCTCAAATTTACCCTAAAAAAAAACTGCCCTTCACATTATCCTTCGCTCTCAAAGAATCCACACTCATTTGCTCCATTGTTTCTTGAAGCCTCTGTTAGGACAAATACCAATAAAAAATTACAAGGAAATAATTTAAAGCAATAATAGACGAGACACCAAGATTTATGTGGAAAATCCTTCAATGTGAAAGGAAAAACCACGGGGCAAATCTGAGAAAATCCACTAATCAAATAAGAAGAAATATCATAATTTCTCAAGCTTTTTTTTGCCCACAGCAAATTACCTCAAAAACTCCTTCAACTTCTTCCACCAAATCAATCGACAAAACTAAGTCGATATCGCAGCCACGCGTTACACTTTGTCGCACAAAATCGCGCCCAAAGAATCAGACACAAAGTCACCGTCCACGCGCACATAGCCGCACCAAACACCAAAGAGAATACTATGTTCTCTGTTGTTTATTCACGCAGCAGCTTCTCTGAAAACACTATATCATAAAACTTTGTATTATGCACTTATTTATACTTGTTTGCAGCCACCCAAATAGAACCTTGTTTCTATTTAATTAACCAGCTGCCAAATAGAACTTTGTTTCTATATTCAAATAGAACTTTGTTTCTATTTAATTAACACCGTCTCAAATAGAACTTTGTTTTTATTTATTTCTGCTTTTGTTTCTTATTGAAAACATTTTTTCCTTATTCAACAAAACTTGAAATTATGTTTGATTACTTACCAAAGTAGGATCCACCCTAATGGGCTGGACCTCAACAAATCTCCCCCTCCAAACCATTAGGGAAGAATCACCGAATAATCATATTAGGCCATTCCAATGAGTTCTTTACAGAACTCATGTTTTCATTTTGGAACTACTTTTGTCATCATGTAGGAAGGATTTTCACTAGTATGAATCTTTGCAACCTGGAAACAATTTTTCTCAAGCACATCACGTATCCAGTGGTAACGTGTATCAATATGCTTGGTAAATCCATGGCATGTGGCATTCTTACTCAACTCAATAGCACTCTGACTATCACAATGCACCACATACTTATTCTGATTCACCCCCAGCTCCTTGAGCAATCTTTTCAACCATAACATTTCTTTCCATGCTTTATTAATGGCAATATACTCGGCTTCAGTAGTTGACAAAGCAGCACACTTTTGCAATCTAGACTGCCAAGCTACAGCTCCCCCTGCAAAAGTGAAAACATAACCTGAAGTCGACATCTTCTTGTCTAAATCAACTGCAAAATTTGCATCTGTGTACCCTTCTAACATAGCTCCTAAATTACCAAAGCTTAAGCAAAGCTTTGAAGTACCATTCAAATATCTCATAATCCATTTAACTGCAGCCCAATGTTCCTTTCTTGGATTTTCTGAATACCTACTCATAACACCGACTGCTTGAGCAATATCTGGTCTTGTACAAACCATAGCATACATAAAACACCCTATAGCAGAGGAGTATGGAATACTTGACATATGCTTCTTTTCTTCATCAGTACGAGGAGATAACTTGACACTTAACTTGAAGTGATTAGCAAGTGGAGTACTCACGGGCTTAGCATCATTCATGTTGAACCTTTCAAGTACTTTTTTAACATATTTTTCTTGTGACAACCACAACTTCTTAATTTTTTTGTCACGTGTAATCTCCATCCCTAGGATGTGTTGAGCTGGCCCCCAAGTCTTTCATATCAAAAGAGCTAAACAAATCTTTTTTCAACCTGCTAATCATATCAACATCTTTTCCAACAATTAGCATATCATCAACATTAATCAAAAGAATAATGAAGCTATCAAGCGAAAAATATCTGACATAAACACAATGGTCTTGAAGTGTTCTCTTGTAGCCATGTCCTACCATAAAGAAGTCAAACTTCTTATACCACTGTCTCGGAGCATGTTTCAAGCCATAAAGGATTTTCTTCAATCTGCAAACCATATGTTCTTTCCCTTTTCACTTCAAAACCCTTTGGTTGTGCCATGTAAATTTATTCATGCAAATCCCCATGAAGAAATGCAGTTTTAACAACTAACTGCTCAATCTCGAGATCCAGGCTAGCTGCAAGACTTAACACCACTTTAATGGATGTCATCTTTACCACGGGTGAGAATATCTCATCAAAATCTATCCCCTTCTTTTGTGCAAAACCTTTTACCACTAACCGAGTATTGTGTTTCACATTCTTTCCATCACCATCATTTTTCAATTTGCACACCCATTTGTTCTTCAAAGGTTTTCTACCTTTTGGAATCTCAACTAAATCATAATTACCATTCTTATGCAAGGAACTCATCTCTTCTTGAATAGATTTCATCCAGCTATCTTTATCTTTATGATCTAGTACTTCTTGAAAATTTTCTGGTTCACCTTCTTCTATAAGGAAAACATACTCATCATTGGGGTACCTCTTTGAAGGTTGGCGCTCTCTGGTAGACCTTCTTAATTGAGGCTCTACTATTTCTTGCTGAAGGGGTTGTTCTTCATGCGCAGTCTCATCTGTTTCTATATGATCATCATTAACAACTTCATTTTCTGACATATGATCACCAATTATATCACCCGACATCTCTCCCCCATTTTCAACATGCAACAAAAGAAGAGGAAGTGGTGTAAGATCTGCTACCTCATTATTTATTTGCTTGCTGGGCTTTTCAATTTTCTCAAAATCTACAATGGTATGATCTTCATAAAATACCACATCTCTGTTTCTAATAATTTTCTTATTATCAGGATCCCATAATCTGTAGCCAAATTTCTCATCTCCATAACCAATGAAAATACATGGAGATGCCTTCTCATCAAGCTTTAATCTCTTCTTCTTCGGTACATGAACAAATGTTTTACAACCAAATACCTACAGATGAGAGTATAAACTATATTTCATTCTCCACACTCTTTCTGGAATGTCACAATCTAAAGGAAATGAAGGAGACCTGTTGATGAGATAACAATATGTACTAGCAGCTTCAGACTAGAACTCTTTTGGCAATTTAGCCATGCGAAACATGCATCTCACCTTTTCTACAATAGTCAGGTTCATTCTTTCTGCTACCTCATTATGTTGTGGAGTGTCAGGAACTGTCTTTTCATGTTGTATACCAAGCTTACTACAATAACTTTAAATTCTTTTGATGTGTACTCACCACTATTATCACTGCGGAGACACTTCAAAACTCTACCTGATTCTCTCTCAACCTTGGCATGAAACTGCTGGAATAACTGAAAAACCTGGTCCTTAGATCTGAGAAAATATATCCACACCTTTCTTTATGCATCATCAATAAATGTCAAGAAATATCTACTATCACCAAGAGATTCTACTTCAATGGGACCACAACCATCAGTGTAAACCAAATCCAACAAGCCATATTTTGTTTTTGATGATCTACGAAATGCAACTCTATGATGTTTACTAAATAAACAATAATCACAAGGGTTAAGAGGAGTACCTTTCAAGGAGGGAATTAATTTCTTATTTTCTAAGAGTTGCATACCTTTCTCACTCATGTGTGCAAGTCGCCTATGCCACAAGTTTGTAGAAGAACCATCTTCAGCTGCATTCAAACCAGTTCTACAAAATTTCACCCGAGTCTTGTATAGTGTGCAACACGCCTTACTCTTTGCCACAAACCTTTGGTAAGCTTCCATGCACCATTACCAAAATAATTAATATACCCTTGTTTATCCAAAACAAGTCCAGAAATCAGGTTCAGACGAAGATCAGGAACATGACGTACATCTTTCAAAGTCAATGTGCACCCCGTATTAGTCTGGACACACACATCACCTATTCCCACTATTTTAGAGTTGCTAGTGTTTCCCATTTTCAAACAGACCAAACCGGTTCGGTTTGGTTTTAGTCCAACTTTAAACCGACCAAACCGATTAACACCTCTAGGGATGGGGTCACTCTCTTCCCTCGTTATAAAGAAGGGCTCAATATTGAATATACGAGCATGTAGAGCGCATCTACACCCTAGTTTCTACATAATAGGAGAAAGGTATTTGTCAAAGAAAGGGAAGCAACAAAAAGAGGCATTGGGTTTTGGTGTACCATATCTTGTTGATTCTAGGTACTATTGTACTTGGTCTATCGATTATAAAAAATCATATATGGTATGCCTCGACTATGTTGGACTTCGTAATTCATGGTATAATATACACAGAAAGATGACAGAGTTGGGATAAAATGACTATGGAACAAACGGAATCCGTACTTCCAACCTGGTAAATGTCACTCTTGTTTATGTGAAATTTAACTTGACTATCTAGACAAGAAAGCTTATAAAATCAATAGAAACGGTTTTATGTTGCCAACTAATGTTCTACACCATTTTTATTTTTATTTTTTTAATGAAAGTTAACATAGGGATAATCTAATTAGAATAATACTTTTCCGGATCAGCTAAAAGGGAGGAAAAAAATAGCATAGTTTTTACATGGAACGGACTGATCTTGTTTGTTCTTGTTCTTGTTCTTGTTCTTGTTCTTGTTCTTGTTCTTATCAACCACAATATCGTCAGTGGTACTTTAAGAGTACATTTGACATAGAAACATTGACATCATCAAATACCGAAGGATGACAAAATTTGTTAGTCATGGACATAAACAACAATCATACATCTCTACTTCCTAAGCATATTACTCGTTAATTCACACAGAAACACTATATAAGCAAAGCCATCTCGCAGTCTCTCCAACACATTCAATACCTGAATCAGCAATCTAAGTCCTTTATTTTCTTAAACTTTGAACTTCTCTCTCTTAATCCAGAAAAATCAGCCACCATGATCAATGCAAAGAAGCTTATGAAGTTAGATTGGCAACCAAACAGGGAGAAAAGAACGAATGTGGCTAAGGGTCATTTTGCTGTGTATACTACAGATTGTAGACGCTTTGTGGTTCCCTTGGCTTATCTAAACAACTGCATCTTCACAGAGCTTCTTAATCTCTCTGAGGATGAGTTTGGACTAACGAGTGATGGACCTATTACGCTGCCATGTGATTCTGTTTTCATGAAGTTCCTTATCTCCTTGGTTGAAAGTGGTGGGTCAAAAAACAGTGAGAAGGATTTGCTCTGCTTAATCATTAATAGGCGTTGGTCATTGGCTTCTCTTCAGTTAGCACGCAGCAATCACCGTTTACTTGTCAATGGTTTTTGAAGACCAAAAATTTGACATGTACATGATTAAGGAGTTAGTTGTAAAGACTGTATTAAATTGCTTAGTTTTTACTCAAATATAACTTTTTCAACTTTTATGATTACTTGATGACCTGTTTTAACTTGTAAATTCCATTCACTGAAAGATAAAAATATGATTCAATGAAAGTACGAAAACATGTCATCCAGATGGCTGGTGGAAATTCTTACCCAAATCATGATCACTACAGTATTTTAAGGATTTGAATGTCAAAATATTTAGATTTTCTAGAATAAGTAAAACAGACAAGCTCCCCAAACACCATAGGAATAGTGAAGCATAACAATTTACATCCCACTAGCCCGCCCCTTTAAAACAATAAAATAATAATAATAATAATAATAATAATAATAATAATAATAATAATAATATCAACGGGTGCTAGCTCAGCTGGTAGGCTTGTGACTGAGGGTATTAGCAAGCACGGATTCACGTGGGGGCACTTATCCTCACTGACTTTTGAAAATTTTTTTTAATTTTATTTGTCCCCCAATTAGTTTTTTTATTTGCTCCTCTATTCTCACTTTTCACTTCAACCAGGACTTTATCTTTCAAATCATGTACATATCAAATCCAAACTCTACTTTTAGAGTTAAAGATAGAGGTTAAATCTATCAAATCTCTCCAAAAGACCAAAATCCACAGTTTCTTCTTCACACTCCATCAATTGGACAAGATGAGGGAAACCTCCATATTTCATCATCTTCAAAGATCCATAACTATTGAGTTATTTGAGTTCATCTTCACAAGATCCAGCAGGGTCCAAACCATCTTATTCTCTTCTTCTAGGTACCAGGTGCCTTCATTAATCACTGTGTTGGTCATCTCCACAAAAAAATCGTAAGCAATCCAATCTCCTCCTTTTTTTCATGTAGTAGTAATCAACAATTCAAACCCTTATCTTGTGTTGTGTTTCCAGAAGTAGTAATAATCTTCAATGAATATAGTAGTCATCTTTCTTTATTGTACTCCCCTTTTTGCTGTATTTTAAAAAAAAAAAATTAATGTTAAAAATACTAATTTTTATATTATATTTAATTAATTATGACATCACTCCGCCCCCCTCAACAAAAATTAATTAAATATAATATAAAAATTAGTTACTTTAACATGAATTTTTTTTTAAAATATAGCAAAAAAGGGGAGTACAACAAACAAAGATGATTACTACTATATTCATTGAAGATTATTACTACTTCTAGAAGCACAATACAAGAGAAGGGTTTGAATCGTTGATTATTACTACATGAAGAAAAAGAGGACGAGATTGGGTTGCTTACGTTTTTTTGTGGAGATGACCAACACAGTGATTAATGAAGGCACCTAGTACCTAGAAGAAGAATAATAATGTGGTTTGGACCCTGCTGGGATCTTGTGAAGATGAGCTCAAATAACTCAATATGATACGATGCACAATATGTATTTTATCTAAGCCTCAACAATACAGTACATATATATCTCCCGATAAACCAATATAAGAAGATGCAGAGATATACAAGTGTTGTAAATAAATGGATGGATGATCCTAATATGTGTCACACAAGTCACATATCAATGTTAGTAATTTGGAGACACAAGTCACATATCAATGTTAGTATTTTGGGTACCTCCGTACTTGAATAAGTTTCTTTAATTTTTTATATGCTTAAATATGTAATATATCTCTATATATTGACTTTTGCACTGTATCTTACGATACACAATACATTACGATATGTGTATTTTAAATTTAGGTTTTCGATGTACGATAGGATAAACATATTGATAACTGCGCTAGATACAATACTTAACGCTTACTCTCTTTTTTTGTTCAATGTTTCGGTTGACACCACAAGATATTGAGGATCTAGTTTATGGTGAAATGGTTAGTACAGTTGGTATTTTCTGTCTACGACTCAACTATAATGAGTCTAGTCTATGGAGTGTTGCATTACATTCTTATATATTTATCACACAATACTAGTAAATATACTTATCGATGATATATATCAACCAAAGGAAATCGAAGCTGTAACTTCCGCTGGGCCAAAAGTCTAGGACAAAGAGTATGTAAAAAAGAAAAAAGGAACCTTAAAAGTTATAAACAAAAGTTAACAAACATCATAATCATCCACTTGAAACTGTAAACTGGATTCTATCTTAACAATTAGGTGTTGCGATACAAACTATAAGACTGTTTTTACGATGCTGACTTTATTCTAATTATTCTATAGTTAACTCCACCCTTTAGAAATAAGTCGTTGATTATAGGAAGAAACAGACAGTAAAAACAGAAAATTGACTCACAATGATAGATAATTGGCTAACAATTGGCTAAGGTAGAATAATGTGATAATGCACTGCAACAACCTAACTGAAATTTGTTTTTTTCCATGAAAGTGTAGCAATGACTCGATGTCAATGCGCCTCATGCAACCTTGGAAATAACAATCTAATTAAACAAGTATCTAGATCAGCTAAAAAAAGAAAATAAGGCATTGATTTTAGGTGTACTCTACTCAGTTACTTATTCTAGTTATTGGTTTAGTTTTATACATCACATCAAAATATTCCCAACTATGCTGGACTTGAAACCATTGACATTATCTAATCCAACTGATGTACAAATTACTCTAAGACAAAAAAAATTCAGCATATTCTCACTTACTAAATGTCTTTTTGTTCATTTGATGCAGAACACTGAAATCAAGGTTTCCAACTTCATGAAACACAGTATATATGCTAATCTACTACCTCACACCTCTTCTACATAACACACTCAATTTCCTTACTAGCAATCCATGTCCATTATTCCTGAAAATTTTCCTTCTCAAGTATAAAGAGACAATCTACCATGATCATTGACACCAAAAAGCTCATCACCATAGAATGGAAGTGGTGGAAGGTGGCAATGAGGGAAAGGAGGCAGGTCTCATTAACTAGGACAAGTTTAGGTCGTGACCCAAATGGCAGTAACAGATCAGAAGTGGCTGATAAGGGTCATTTCGTTGTGTATACTATTGATAATAGGCGTTTTGTGGTTCCGTTAGCATGTCTGAACAACTGTGTCTTCAGAGAACTACTTAATTTGTCTATGGAGGAGTTTGGATTGTCAAGTGACAGACCCATTACCTTGCCATGTAATACCGTCTTCATGAACTCTGTTATCACATTGGTTCAGTGTTGTGCTTCAAAAGATATTGAGAAGGCTTTACTTTGCTCAATAATCACTAAGTAGTAATCATCTTCTGCCTCTCTTTAAATAAGACAAAACAAGCAGCATGTGCTTATCACTAGTGTTAAGGACTAGATCAGACTTGAATCATATTTTCATGTGTACATGACTAATATGACTTGGATGTAAACACTTCTTACATATCTTCAGCCTTTACTTCACACGTACTGTTCCAGAGTTCATAATAACTTGACAACCTGTGTGGACTGCTGCAGTATCAATATGTAAGAGTAATGTTGTATCTCGCATCACTCCAGAATGTTTTTTTTTTAACAGCAAAATAAACAGGGATATATTAAAAAGGAAACAGGGGAAATATTTGGGAAGTAATATCTGGGGTTGAATTTCATGTTATGTTTGATTGAGGAAACTCTCTCTGTAGTGCCTGTCTAGTATCCTTTTTCTCTGCCTCTGTCACTCACCATAGCATTTCATTAATATATTTATGCTCTGTTTGATTGATCAAAAAAAGGGCAAGAGTGAAAAAGCCTTTCATTATGCAAGACAATACAAAGTACATACCTGATCAACAATTACATTATGCCAAGAAAACATACAATCTTCAAAGAAAAAACCTTGACAACTCCATGTGTATTACCCCTTAACCAAAGCACAACTTTAATATCTTTGACCATCTGCTTAACGTTCCATTTATTACCATGGAGTGGACCCCGGCATTTCTCTTTCCAAGGAACCCTTAATATTGCAATCAGATACGTTCCTAAAACCAAACCCCTTATGAAGGCTGGGATCTCCAGGAGCTGGAAACATACAAAAAAACTCGTTGGGGCCTGATTTCTTTATATTGACATGAAAGGGGGTGGAAGCTCACTGAGCCCATATGCAATTAATCCTTTTTGCCCTCCTCCAAAAATAAAATGCAACTAATAGTATTATCGTTAGAGCACACTAGATCGCAGAAAAGTTGCCAAAACACAATACTTTTCACATATTCAAACTGTGAACAACACAATCTAACGGAGTCAGTCTTTGCTTTTTATTCCTTAGTAGCAAGCCAAGTCCATTGTTGCATACTCTCCAATAAGATTAATAATTTTCAGTTTGATGTATCCTGCTACTTGGGACTATCAGCAGCCAAATTCAAGGACGCGCGTATTATAAAACAGTCCAAATCAACAACCAATCTTGGAGAAAGAAAGACTTTCAAGAAAATAAATAAGATAACAAAGATTAACAAAGGCAAATAAACAACTAGTGTCGAATAACTTCTCATTGTACTGTACTACACCATAATGTGTAAAAAACTCGAAAAGTGATCATTGATAACATGCTTTTTCCAACCTTGGAAATAACAAGTTTACAGCCTACTTGGACGCTAAGATCATTGATAACATGCCTTTTCCAACCTTGCATCGATATTTCCAGATGGGGTTTCTTCTTGATTCTAGTTATAGGTTCCTTGTTGATAGATCACACGAGGTTTTTATGTACTTGTCGCGTACTTTGGAACTGGAACCACTAAGACATTATAATATACCAAAAGGATGACTAAACAACGTATTAGGGCTGGGCAGGTCCGAGTAACCGAAAATTTTAGACCTGGGATTTTGTGGACCGAGACCGGATCGAGTTGGGCCGGTTAATCGGGTCCCGGTTAACCGAATTTTCGAGCCGGTCCGGGCCAGTCTCGATCTAAAACCCAATTTTTTTTTTCCTGTTATATCATTGGATCACAATATGTAATCTATAATCATTAATTTGTAACAAAGTTAATGACAAAATACTTAATATTTGATAACATACTACTTAATATTGGATCACAAACTAGTTAATATAGTTATTCATTATGACGAGTTGAAGACATTTGATGAACTAGAAGTATAAACCATGTTCAAATAAAATATCAGTCTATTACAAACTATTACAACAACAAAAAACTGTGCAAATCCAAAGCCCAATTACAGAGAAATTTTTTTTTGTCCAAATCTTGAGTAAGTGGTGGTGTTTTTTTCCCCTTATGTTGTTCCATCATTTGGAATTATCAGATACATTTCTAGATCAATTTTGGTTGTGATTTGTACTCTAAAGTCTGAACCCAAATTGAGGTTTCACTGCACCTTTAAAGGCAACCTTACAATCTATAAGATCCTCACAATTCTTATACAGATGTTGGTTTTGTCTTTCTACAATGGTGGTATGTCTGCAGCCCCCTTACAGAAGAAGAAAAAAAAAAAATCCAAATCTTAAGTAGGAAGTGGTGCATCTTGAATGTGGTGATGTTGATGTTGATCTTGAAAGTGTGAAGAGCTTCAATGGTCTTTATCTCAACATCATTCATAAGAAACATCCCCAATTGCAATAATAACAAAAAATCAACAAAAACACCAAATTGAAACAATCATAAACTCCAAACTAGAACAACCATTTGATAAATGTCAAAAATCCGGAACCCAAACTGTCAAAAACCTATTCAAATCAACAAAAAATTAGAAAAATCTCAATTAAATGACACTAAAACGGTTGAGTTTTGTGTGATCTTCAGTGGGGTGCCTTTTTATATGAAAAAGAAAGATATTGAAAATATGGAAGATTTGAGAGTAACACAACTCTTCACAGTTGAGATTTGAGAGAGGAAGAAAGAAGAAGGAAAATCACCTCGAGGAGCAGCAAAGAGTCTCACGGCAAGTCTTTGGGAGAGAGAGATGTCATAATGAGTATAGAAGGTTGTGAAGCAACGGAGGAGTTGCGCACTTAAGTAGAAGAGAAGGGATGAAGGAGTATAAGTAGAGAATGAGAAGAAGAAGAAGAAGAGGATTGGAGGAGTTTGAAACACTAGCCGCTGGAGTGAATTTGATTTGGGAATGAAACTCACTTTAGTATATAACCCTAGAGTTTATTTAGTTTTTCTAATATCCGAGCCGGGTCGGCCTGGTTAACTGTAGGGTTCTGGGATGTTGAACCAAGGACCGAACCACACATTTCGGTCCGGGCCAATTTTAGGACCGAATATTAAAATAACATTATAAAAATCGGTCTGAACCGACCCGATCGGTCTGATTTTCGGTTCGGTCCGGGTTATCGATCTGAAATGCCCACCCCTACAGCATATATCAGTACATCGGTACTTACTAACAAACTCTTGTCTCCCAACTTAGGACTTGGCACTGTAGACACTATATATATATATAATCTAAACTAGCAATATAAGTTATTTCTTGATATATTCTTTCCTACCTAATTACAGAGACAAAAGTTACCATGATCATTAACATCAAGATTGCAAGGAAATGCAAGAAGGTGGCCACTAGAACAAGTTTAGATTTGCATAAAAAAAACTCCAATGATATACGTTTGGTTTACATTCCGTTATAATTCAGTTTTTAAAGTCTAGTATCTCATTGGTGGTTCGAAGTCTAGCATCCAGAGAATCTGGATGGTTTTTTAGAAGTTATAACGTTTCTAGCATAATGTAAATGACCTAATACTGAATTTATAAAAACAATGTGGAAGAGGCATTTCGTCAAACGTACTCTGTGAGATTACTTACAAAGTGGTAGATTATTATGCAATATATAGAAATCAAAAGCGAAAGATGGATGAACATGTGCGTGTATGAGAGAAAGAGCAGGCTAACCAGTTGTTGGTCCGTCATTTCCATCGTATCACCACTAAGTTGGATATTGGGAGAATCAACGCATTATTTCCTTCGGAAGTCGAAGCTTCCAAAAACTCCCCACACATAGTCGAAGGACCAAGTGCATATCTATATTACAAATCAAAATGGTGTTTGAGGTTGGAGATAAAAGATGGTTGAGATTTATCCAAATATATGAATCTAACGGATCACATAGAACTTAAAACACTAAGAGTGCATGGGTTCGATTCCCATAACTAATAATTTGATATTTATTTATCTTGATATTTAAAGTAGACTAAACTTTATTTATTATGTTCAACTTTATCGTGCCAACGACACAAGAATACCCTAGTTTATCTTACAATTCACATAAGTGTTTTACTACTGGGACAACCATCAAATGAAAATTAGAGATAAAAGATGGCTGGGATTAAAAGTTGGGAGATGTTCAGAGTTGAGATTCATTATCTTCTACAATGACATGTTTGTAAATATAAAACATGTAGAAAGACAAAGAAAATGAAAAAATTTGTGAAAAAGTTAGTAGAATGTACATGTGGCAGAGAGAGAAATTATTGTGTTTTTTTTTTTTCAAAATGAAAACTATCGTAACTATTTACGTAGTTGTCAGATTTTGATAAATTTGGTATATTGAAATGCAATTTTGATGATCTCTCAAACAAAATCAATGATCAATACAAACACTTAAAATTTCAAAATATGTATGTTATTATTAGAACATGTAAGTATTTTTAATATTTTAAAACATAAGTATAACAGTTTTCAAAGAAACGGTCGAACATTTTAATGAACATTCAACAAAGACCCTGAACATTCAATTGAGTCTAATTTTAACCGAGTTTGACTCTTAAAAAATTAGTATTTTTACCGTAAAATAGGCTTGGACCTCAAAATTTTAGTTTCAATTCTAAAATATGAATTTTTTTATTTTTTTTATTTTTATGAAATTGATTGAGAGTAATGGTGGGGATGGCAGTGAGGGTGTCCAATGCATGATAATTAGAAGCAAAAAAAAAAGTATGTGAAGTGCCAACGGCACGGGTAATATGCTAGTTGGAGCACAAGAAAAGGTGTCAAAGCCTTGGTGGGTGGATGATTATGCCTGTAATTTGATACGGGGCGAGGTTAAAGGAACTGGAATACTGCATTAGGGTTCCCACAATGAATTAAATTTTATTTTCGAGGCGTTGGTCGTTTAGGAGGATTAAAAAAACATTTATAAAAAATAAATTAATACATTTAAAGTTAAATTTTCTGAAAAATTATGGACTAATATTGTAAACAATGTGACAAAATTTCAGCCCATTTTGAAATCATTTTCGAGATATGTGTTTAGATACGCCATTAAATATTTTGATAAACCGTCTTTGTGGGTTTAGGTGGTCTTAAACAATGGGCGATGGCCAGCCTATATCGCTCCCAACGTTGTACCTCGCTCGCTTCATGATTATGATGGAGAAATCCACATTTTGCACATTTTTAATGCGTATCCTGACGCATGCATGTCAAAATGGATAGAAATTTTAAGTTTTCCTCATATTTCAGCTCAAACAGAACTCAAATGATATAGATTTCATTTAATCACGTGTATGTAGTGTCTTTAAGTGTAAATGAAAACCAATTGGATCCTAAATGGGAAATCAAAATAGAAATTCATCCATTTAAGCCTGAATTGTATCTTTCTTTCTTAAATGAATGAATCAACTGGATTACATTCTAACTGATCAATCATCTCGCGATTCTCATTTTTCGTGTGAAAAAATAATGAACAGTTTTCACATAATATAAGTTTTTCACATAACCATACTTTTCTCACTTAACCAATAAAATACTAGTCATATCCCAAGGCGTCAACAACTTTTCAGTACACTTATTGAGTTATAGACCTCAACAAAAGCTTTACTTTAAACCCTAAATTCCAAAAAAAAAATGACGCATTATGCCATTCTTTTATTATTAAATGCTAGAACTTGCAAACTTGAAAGTTACAAGATTCACCAATTTATACTTCCATTTCTTTTATTTTTTATATTTTTTTTACTTTAGTTGTTTATCAGAATTTTTGTTCTTTTCTTTTCTTTTCGGCTTTTTTTCTCCATAGAATTCTCAAGTTTTTGAATTATCTTCCTTCAAATTCTCAACAAAACTATGTGAGCTTACCATTCAACATATCCACCATTTTGGACCATTAGAGCCTTTAACAATTGTTAATGATCTATACACATTGTTTAATCAGCTTTATCGAAGTGTGATTTTACCAAGGCAATGGCAGCAAAGAAACAAAAAGCAAATCCAGCAGGAATATTACATGGAGGGATGGTGCAGAGAAAGTGGAGGGATAGTGCAGAGAAAGTGCGCTTACAGTGAAACTGCAGCCACGATTGAGTTGCACGTAACAGCCTTTCGATCAGACAAATGGAAAAACATTCATAGTTATAGTAGAGTCAGTTTCTTGTTTATTCTACTTATAGTTCTTATCAAACAAATCACTTTTACCATACTTATTATATATGCACGTTTGAATGGGAACCATGGTAGTTTTAAGTTGTTTAGCAACAAGAAAGTCATCATGTATAATATACGAATGGATCGAAAACCAGAATCTGCATCTCCACTTCCTAACCATCTCTCTTGTCCCTTCTGCATACTGTAATTAAATTGATTTTTGCAGCTTAGAACATGGAGATGTATACTCTATAAATAGCTATACCACTTCACTCTGTATTCAACACAACACATTAAATCTCCTTGGCAATCTAAGTCATTGTTGCTTAAACTCTTATGTTCTAGCTCAACAAAAAGCAACTACTACTCATCATGATTATCACTGCAAAGAGGTTTATCAAGTGCACAAAGAAGTGCCGAAAGGTAGCTGATAAGGGCCACTTTGTTGTGTACACAACTGATAACAGACGTTTCATGGTTCCTTTGGAATGTCTTAACAGCTGCGTCTTCAGAGAACTTCTTAATCTGTCAGAGGAGGTTTTTGGAATATCAAGTGATGGACCTATTACATTGCCATGTGATACGGTTTTCATGAAGTATGTTATGTCATTGATTCAAAATGAGGCATCCAGAGATCTTGAGATGGATTTGCTCTCCTCAATGACAAGTGGGTTCTCACTTGATTGTCTTCATTTAGTACACAGTGATGGGCAGTGATGGGATTTCGGGACTAGAAACTTTCAAATGTAAATGACTGATGTGATGTGACTGATGTGATTACACTTTGTGGTTATTCCAATTCGACCGAATAATGAGCATTTGTTTAAACCAAATTTATCTTAATAATGGAGAAAAATTGCTTTAAGCATCTATGCGTTGGTTAAGACAATTATTTACATAGGGAATTCATACAACACTTTCAGAAGATACTACACTAAATTGGTATTTTTGTAACAATTCTCAAAATAGTATCACTTTTGAGATGTTACAATCTACCAAACAATTTCAAATCAAAACTAAATTTAGTCAAAAAAATTAAAAAACAGTAATAAAAAAAAATGATACACTAAATTGGATCACCATGAATAGTATCACTTTTATAACCATACTCTTCATGGTGATACAATTATTGTATCATTTTGTTTGTGAAAATGTCTAAAATTGTTAGGTGGATTGTTACATTTCAAAAGTGATATTATTTTAGGGGTTGTTACAAAAATGTTAATTTGGTGTAGTGAGAAACTTCGGTGATGGGTTGTAATATCTGCGTTTAAAAAAAAAAAAAAAGTTTTGGTCGGGGGTGTACTCAGTTAATGTGGTGGGAGCACATAGCCACCCACCCTTTAAACACGACCCCCCCCCCTTTTTCTTTTTCTTTTCTTTTTTTTTTCCAAGGAGCGACGCGACAAACTTCGTCCCTTCTTCTCCAGCGATTCAGTTGTGATTGCCATTTTCGTCCCCCAAATCTCACCTCCTCCTCATTTTTCTTCCTCTTTCTTCCCTCACTTTCTTGTTTCGGTTTTTCCTCTGAGAAAAACGAAATTTCTGCTGTTGTGTGGGTTTTGTGGTGTTGATTGGTTTGATTGGTTTTCATAGCTCCGATCAGTCGTTGAGGGGCCTTGGTGGCGTCATTTGGAGCCCTTAGACCCCACATGCAAGGGTGGTTTCGGTGTTGGCCGAATTTTTTTTCAAAAAATCAGGGTGCATGTCCGTTTTGAGGCTTCTTCGGCGTGAATCCGGACTTTGGGTGTGTGGGTGAACCCCACGTTCGTGACTCCGAGTGTTCTTATACCCATTTCCAGGCTGTTGTGCGGTTTGGAGGCGATCAGACCTGAGTAGGGAGGGTTTTGGCGGGTTTTCGCCAAACTTTGGGTTTCGGCGAGGTGTTTGCTGAATTTTTATTGCCTGTAAGTTTTTCTTTCAGTCACGCGCCACTGGTAATTTATTTATTTTTCTAGTTTTCGGCTAGTTTGCTCACCTTCGAGTCTGCCTTGCAGTTTTAGAAATTTCTGTGGTCCCGCATTCGTGGTTTTGGCGAGTTAGGAGCTTCGACCGGTAGGAATTGGGTTTTGAAAACCCATTCCGCTCTGGTGAGTGGAATTATAATATTTATTTTGAGAAATAATTATTTGAAATCCTGAATTTAATTTTTACATTATACCGTCGATTGTGTATAATTGAATCCAAATTCGAAATTCGGGGTTTTCAGATATTTTGATGATTGTGTTGGTTATTTGTGAATGAATTACGTATTGGGTTTTCTGAAAGCATGATATACTTGAATGAAATCGAATAGTGAATGAATTTTGGTGTGATTAGGCTTTGGTGTAATGACATTGGACTTGTATGCATCGTTTTCGAGTTTGCATAGTATGTCATATTTTACCGAGGATTTTCGAGTCGTGAGCATGTATGATAATCGACTTGAATAAATTTATCGTGGTGAATTGGGTCATGTTTAGACCCTGGCATAGTCGTGGTTTTATAAAAATTGCCGAATTGATTATGATTGCACGTCTGTTACCTTTGATTTTGTACAGACTCGTCATTTGTGCATGTGGATGTTAGTATAAGTGTCTTTACCCCGCTATAATGCCTGTTGTGCCGATTCTTAGGAGCTTGCTCGCATCGTGAGTTGGATGGTGATCGAGATGATTCGCACCAGACATTGTGGACGCTATTGCATGTGGCAAGCTTGCTGAGGTGCGGTGAGCTCCCGCACGCACTTGCCACTATAGAGTGCAGTAAAACGGGTCCCGGAGGACGTGCTTTGGAGATTACTCGCTTTCCCTCCCAGCGCGCTTGAGTTTGATTGTGTTAGGTTGGCCGTGTTAGGCCAGTCGTTCGGGATGTTGGAGTTTGTATCCTGACAGATGGCACCCCATTAGGATACAAACAAGCCCGAAGTGGTACTGGTGCACGTTGTGGGATGTGTCTGGGTGAGACACATTCGTAGGGTATGCGGATACCTACGATATGAGACACATATACAGAATTTTACAGGATTTTTGGTTTCGACTTGATTGCTATACCTAGGAGACTAGGAAGAACTATGAGATTGTCTTTATTTTCATCACTTGATATTTACCATGTTTGAATCACGTGTAATGATCGACATATATCGTAAACTTGTAGTTATTGTTGAATCTGAAAAACTTGTGTTGTTGCTTGAACTTAGAAATATTATCTTTAGAGACACGGTGTGATTTAGTCTTTAGAACTTGTTACTTATCATTTATTGTCTGGCATGAATTTTCCTGGTATAGTATTCCATTATTTGTATTTAGTTCGCTCGCACCAGCTAGCTTTGTGCTGTGCTGACCCCGCAAGGGGTGTGCTTCTTTTGGAGTGCAGGCAGTGTTGGCGTTCCTGTTGATCGTGGCGCTTAGGCCCCGGTTTCCGTTGTAGGCGCGTTTTGTGCTGTTTGGTTGTGTCCACCCTGTACGGGTATGTTTTGCTTTCTCTGTGTTATCAGATGTACTATATTGTTATACTAGATGCTTGTATATTGGTTTTGTCGCTATGACTCTAGCGAGGCGAATCAAATATACTTATTTTGTTCAAATTTTTATCGTAGTTTTTATTACCGTTTCATTCTCGTATCAAGAATGTGTTATATTATGATGTTGTTGCCGGTTACGGTCCGCCTGTGTTACGGGTTAGTTCACGCATCGACACGCTGCGATTCCCGTGGTGGGTCGGGACGTGACATGGGTGGTCTGAGACTCTTTTAGTGGTAGTTATAGTAATATAGCAGTAATAATTGCTCTCCTTTAGCTGCTGGTTTAGTTTATATTTTTGGCCATGGAAGCACCTTTGTTTAGTATTATATCTAGATAGAATATACATCTATCCAGTTCGTGCATATAACCATTGGACATACGTACATTTGTATATTTATAGACATACTTTTATTTTTTATTTTAAAATTGGGTCGTTGATCATTTATTTATTTATTAATCTATGCCTGAAGGTTATATGACCGACCTTATATGGTTAACCAAACCAGGCCCGAAGTCTACAATCTCGCATGGAGATTTGCTTTCACTTCACTCCGGTCTAGCTCCATCTAACCCACAACCTCTCACAAGGAGAGTAGACGTCCGACCAATATATATATATATATATATACACTTAATACTTTTACAAAAGTCATTTTCCCTTTCCTCGCCCCTAACAAAATTGGTGTGATAAATGCAAACACCATTTTAAAACAACATTGCGTTCAATTAAAAATCTTAGTTTGGGACTTCAATTGTTCAATAAGAATATGTTGTATGCATTTTTCGGTCTTCAATGGGACTCCCCATTGATGACTAATAACACATTGTTAGAACCATTTCTTTGATTTTAGTCTACTTGTATTGCGTTATACAGTGGCTAGCTAAAGAATGCATAAACAGATGCATAAGTTACTTATTCATTTTGTATCGAATGTGCACCTTTTTACGACTACTGGAGTTGGTTTTTGGGAATGTATACTAGGACCCTACATTTTACACTATTAATGGAGATGCCCTATTTCCAAGTATATCTAAACCCATCACTGAGTTCACTCAAATTAATGACCAATCCACCACCCAAAAAGAACATCATGTTGCTGACATCCTAAAGAATTGGGATCCTCCCCTTCATCCTATAAATATTTGTTCAGTTGCATTAATAAAACTCAAGAATAATTGCTCTCCTTTAGCTGCTGGTTTAGTTTATATTTTTGGCGATGGAACCAAACAAATAGGCTTAGGATAAACGCACTACAATGCTGGACCCTAAACCCAAATAAATATAAGATCACAAGTGATTTTTCTTAATTTTATTTGTTCGTTTTCACTACACTAAATTGGCATATTTGTAATAACTTAAAAAACAGTAATACTTTTGAGCTATTACAATTTACCAAACAATTTCAAGTCAAAACTAAATTTAGTCAACAAAATAAAAAATAACTACAAAAAAAAAATGATACAATAAATTAGATCACCATGAATAACATCACTTGTAAGCCCATACTATTTGTGGTGATACAATTATTGAATCACTTTGTTTGTGAAAATGTGTAAAATTGTTTTGTGGATTGTTAAAGCTCAAAAGTATTACTATTTTTTTTATTATTACAAAAATGTCAATTTGGTGTAGTGTTTGTTTAGATTGAGCCATGTTTTCTCAATCATCATAAGATACCTTGATGCAGGATCACCATTAAGGCAATTATCAACCAGAAATTCTTTATCCTAGGACACAAGAATTCTAATACATAGATAACTACATCTCTCATACAACATATTTGGCCACTAAAATTTCAAATTTGAACAATGCTGGATGACCACTAAAAAGGTGAACTGTAATATCATTGTCTCATGTGCCACTAATTGGTAATGATTCAGCTATTACAATGTTACAGTAACCTTGAAAAAAACAACACATAACTAGATTAAGTGTTGAGATGGAGTTGGCTTGAATAGTCTCATATCAGGTAAGGTGGAGTTATCACAAATATTTATAAGGAAATTGTCTACTCTCTAATAGTAATGAGGCCTTTTAAGATAAACCCCACACCCGTGGCCCGGATGGTAGGCCTAAGACAGCGGGTGTTTAAGTTAAGGACAATATCGTTGTTATATATAGTGGACCTAGGTGTGCGCACGCGCTCAGCGCGATAACGAGTGGTATCAGAGCCGATGGTTCGGCGGGGAGTGCAAGTGTATAGTGGACCTAAGTGCGCGCACGCGCTCAGCGTGGCAACAAGTGGTATCAGAGTCGATGGTTCGGCGGGGAGTGCAAGGCGGCACATTGTTCAGGGAATCCGGCACGAGGTAGCGAGCGAGGTAGAGCGTCGCATGTGCGCGATCCGCCAGTGGTGCAAGGCGGCACATTGTTTAGGGGATCCGGCGCGAAGGTGGAGATTGTTGGGATGAAGTTGGCTTGAATAGTCCCACATTAAATAAGGTGACATTTTCACTGGGGAGTGCAAGGCGGCACATTGTTCAGGGGATCCGGCGCGAGGTAGCGAGCCAGGTAGAACGTCGCATGTGCGTGATCCGCCAGTGGTGCAAGGCGGCACATTGTTTAGGGGATCCGGCGCGAAGGTGGAGATTGTTGGGATGAAGTTGGCTTGAATAGTCCCACATCAAATAAGGTGACCTTGTCACTAAGGTTTATAAAGAAATTGTCCACTCCCTAATAGCAACGAGGCATTTTAAGATAAAA
Organism: Berberis vulgaris; assembly: GCA_963556465.1. NCBI lineage: Eukaryota > Viridiplantae > Streptophyta > Magnoliopsida > Ranunculales > Berberidaceae > Berberis > Berberis vulgaris. Next base: position 9,828,545 of record OY747124.1, on the reverse strand, counting down.
TCCCACACCCGTGGTAGGCCCAAGACAGCGGGTGTTTAAGTTGGGGACAATATCGTTGCTATGTATAGATCTAGGTGCACGCACGCGCTCAACACACAAACATTAAGTGCTACTAGTGGCAAAAAAAAATATAGAACTCACGTAGAAGAATATGATTAAGTTAAGTACAGCTTCAACTTGGTTTTGATCCAAAGAAACTAGACATATAAGACTGATGTTAACAAATTAAATATACAAGACTCCTGCTGAGTGTAGTTTCTACTTCGATTCTTATCACTGATAGCTTTGTAACCACTTTTTTTAGTATGTTGGAACATACCAACAACAAGAGAGACAGATAGTAGTTATATGCACAACCCAATGGCAAAATCTCGAAGAAGATATACAAAGCACATGTCACATAATGGTGTCCCACTTCCAAATCATAACTTCTGTCAACTGAAAGCATTTTACATTAACCGCTTATCAGAAAATTTAACAAAATAAAGCACGTCACTTAACAGTCACTACAAAAAAAAGCAAAATTAGCTACGGCAATTAGCGACGGTTTTAAAAAACCGTCGCTATTTAAACGGTTTGCGATGGCAAAAAACCGTCGCTAAAATTTCTGCTACGGTTTTGGGTACATAAATTAACTTAACCGTCGCTAACCGTTTTGCGACGGGTAAAAACTGTCGCTAATACGAACATTAGCGACGGCATTCCGACCGTAGCTAATGTTTAGAAATTTTTTCGCTAGCTACGGTCCAAACACCGTCGCTAACGTGATTTTTTTTTTAAAAAAATTTAAAAAAACAAATCAGCGACGGCCATACAACCGTAGCTAATGTTTCTGTGATTTTTTTAAAAAAAATATGTGAAAACACCTTAGCGACGGCTTGAAAACCGTAGCTAATGTGATTTTTTAAAAACAAAAAAAATTAAAAAAGAGATTAGCGACGGTTTTCTAACCGTAGCTAACATGATTTTAAAACAAATAGTAAACTAATTAGCGACGGCTTGAAAACCGTAGCTAATGTGATTTTTTAAAAACAAAAAAAATTAAAAAAGAGGTTAGCAACGGTTTTCTAACCGTAGCTAACATGATTTTAAAACAAATAGTAAACTAATTAGCGACGGCTTGAAAACCGTAGCTAATGTGATTTTTTAAAAACAAAAAAATTTAAAAAACAACGTAGCGACGGTTTTCTAACCGTAGCTAACATGATTTTAAAAAAATTAGTAAACCAATTAGCGACGGCTTGAAAACCGTAGCTAATGTGATTTTTTAAAAATTAAAAAAAATTAAAAAAAAGCTTAGCGACGGTTTTCCAACCGTAGCTAACATGATTTTTAAAAAAATAGTAAACTAATTAGCGACGGCTTGAAAACCGTAGCTAATGTGATTTTTTAAAAACAAAAAAAATTAAAAAAGCTTAGCGACAGTTTTCTAACCGTAGCTAACATGATTTTAAAAAAAATAGTAAACTAATTAGCGACGGCTTGAAAACCGTAGCTAATGTGATTTTTTTAAAAACAAAAAAAAATAAAAAAATTAGCGACGGTTTTCTGACCGTAGCTAACGTGATTTTAAAAAATATATATAGTAAACTAATTAGCGACGGTAATACAGCCGTAGCTAAGATTTTTTGTGATTTAAAAAAAATATTAAAAGACATTAGCGACGGTTTAAAAATCGTAGCTAATTTGATTTTTTAAAAACAAAAAAAATTAAAAAAAAAACTTAACGACGGCATTGTGACCGTAGCTAAGGTTTAGAAATTTTTTGTTAGCTACGGTCCACATACCGTCGCTAATGTGATTTTTAGAAAAAAAATATTATAAGAAAACAACGTACCGACGGTTGTAGGGTCGTAGCTAATGTTTAAAACTGTCGCTAATGCATTTTTTAAAAAAAATTATAAGAAATCAATATAGCGACGGCACTAGGGCCGTAGCTAACGTTTACAATTTTTTTTTTGTTAGCCACGGTCAAAATATCGTAGCTAAATGTGAATTTTTTTTAAATTATATATAAATAAAACTCAGTAGCCACGGTTCTCTACCATAGCTAATTCTTTTTTTTTAATTATATAAAACAATAGATATATATTTATAAACTGGATAAAATCACCAAAAACCCATTACCTTCTAGTCCGGTTAGGAGAACTGGCTTTTTTTTGTAGTGAGTATTATATATAGCTAAGCTAACTCACACTTTCTTCTGCACAGCACGCTCAATCCCCTCATTAGCTGTACACCTTTTGTTCTCAAAAGCCTCGTTTTCTAAATCGGTGCAAACCAGAGCAGTCACCATGATCAAGAGGCTTGTCGAGTTGGCTTGACTAAGAATACTAGCAGGGTTAAAAGGTCAAAGGTGGCTGATAAAGGTCATTTTGTGGTGTACGCTGCTGATAACAACGTTTTGTGGTTTCCTTGGCATGTCTCAACTGATAGAATATATGCAAATCTCTGCAAATCTGATCAAGAATATTTACAAATCTCTGCAAATTTGTTCTTATTTAGTAGGTGTATAATTAGTTTACTTAATTATAGCCTAGGATCTTGTTTGTAAACATGTATATAAACTGACAACAGTGAATGAAAAGGGGACAAAGAATTCTCTTCCTTTATGGTATCAGAGCCTTGGGCACCTTCTTCCTCTCCTGTTCACGATCTTCCGCCATCCCCTAGTGGATCTTCGCCCTAGTGTATCTCCGCCCAACTCTCCCACGTCAACCCTCCTCTTCTTCCTAGCAGCCATCATGTCTGCCACAAAGTCTTCTTTTCACCCTGCTCTTGTTGTTTCAAACATCAAGAACCACGTCTCAATTACTCTTGAGATGGAAAATGTCCAATATGTGACATGGGCGGAGCTCTTCAAAATTCACGCACGCTCTCATAGGGTCCTCGATCACATTATTCCACCGGAAAATGGCAACGGAAAAGTGCCGGATACCGATGAAGAAAAGGAGTTGTGGTTGACCCTAGATGCTATGGTTCTTCAATGGATCTATGCCACGATTTCTAATGATCTACTACACACCATTCTTGAACCCGACTCAACGGCAAAGGAGGCTTGGAATAGACTGCGTGATATTTTCCAAGACAACCAGAATTCTCGTGCCGTAACACTTGAACAAGAATTCTCACACACAAACATGGAGGATTTTCCAAATGCCTCGGCGTATTGTCAAAGGCTCAAGGTTTTATCGGATCAACTCAAGAATGTCGGAGCGCCGGTCTCTAACAGCCGGCTTGTTCTTCAGATGGTGGCGGGGCTCACCGATGCTTATAGCGGTGTTGGAACGCTTATTCGCCAAAGCAATCCTCTCCCACCCTTCTACCAAGCCCGATCTATGCTAACCCTTGAAGAAGCGGGTTTTGCAAGGAAAGCCGCCACCGGGTCTGGTATTGCTATGGTGGTTGCCTCGGCTAGGGAGTCGGAAGACACTCCCCCTTTTTCGGATAACTTATCTCATAACCGCCATAATGGTGGTAAAAAGGGACATAATCGCCCCAATGGTGGTAGAAACCGCGGTGGTGGCCGCGGCGGCAATGGCAAGGGCGGCGGTGGCCGGACCGGCAATGGCAGCAGAGGTGGCCGGATCGGCAGTGGCAGCAGCGGTGGCCAGCAGCCGACCAGTCAGCAACAGCAGTGGCAGCCGTGGACCAGTCAGCAGCAGCAGTGGCCTTGGCCTTTCATGCCGTGGGCAGTTCCCCCTTGCCCTTACCCCACTACTCCATGGGCCAGGCCCACCACACCGCACAGGAAGGCCGGGGTTCTTGGACCACGCCCACAGCAGGCGTATTCTGCAGCAGCACAACCCACTCCCACAGACATCGAGGCCGCGATGCACACACTTGGGCTCAATCCTCCGTATGCAAATTGGTACATGGATACCGGCGCCACCTCTCATATGACATCCGCGCAAGGTAATCTCTCGTCTTATTTTAATATGAGCAATAATCGTGATATAATTGTCGGAAATGGTCATTCAATTCCAATTCATGGTTATGGTCACACACACTTGTCTCCCCCGAACCCGCCATTATCCTTAAAAAATGTCCTTCATGCGCCTCAACTTATTAAAAACTTAGTCTCTGTTCGGAAATTTACTATTGATAACTCGGTTTCTGTTGAGTTTGATCCTTTTGGGTTTTCTGTGAAGGATTTTCAGACGGGGATGCGTCTAATGAGATGTGATAGTCGGGGCGAGCTTTATCCCATCACCACCTCCATTTCCACAATTCAATCCACCTCACCATCAACTTTTGCAGCTTTAGCACCGTCTTTATGGCATGAACGGTTGGGTCATCTGGGAGCACCTGTTTTTGACTCCCTTCGGCTAAATAAGTTTATTGAGTGTAATAAAACTAGTGGTTCTCCTGTTTGTCACTCTTGCCCACTTGGAAAACATGTTAATTTGCCTTTTGTTGCTTCTAATTCATGCACTTTTATGCCATTTGATATTATCCATAGTGATCTTTGGACATCTCCCGTTTTGAGCTCTTCGGGTCACCGTTATTATGTTCTTTTGTTGGATGATTACTCGAATTTTTTGTGGACGTTTCCCTTATCCAAGAAATCTCAAGTTTATTCCACATTTCTTGCTTTTCGGGCTTTCATTCGTACTCAATTTGAATGGGAAATTAAAAATTTTCAATGTGATAATGGTCGGAAATTTGATAATAAGCCGTTTTGGGAATTTTGTAAAGTTCATGGACTGTCTTTTCGCCTTTCTTGCCCATATACTTCTTCACAAAATGGCAAATCCGAAAGAAAAATTCGGACAATTAACAACATTGTTCGTACTCTACTTGCCCATGCTTCCGTACCACCTTCCTTTTGACATCATGCATTGCAAATGGCAACATACCTTCTAAACATTCTTCCAAGTAAACAATTGGCCTATCAATCCCCTTTCAAAATTCTCTATCAAAAAGACCCATCTTATTCTCATCTTCGAGTGTTCGGTTGCTTATGCTACCCTCTTTTTCCCTCTCCCACTATAAACAAGCTCCAAGCCCGGTCAACTCCATTTGTCTTTTTGGGTTACCCATCACATCATCGTGGTTACAAGTGTTATGATTTATCGTCCCATAGAATCATTCTTAGTCGCCATGTCAAATTTGATGAAACAACTTTTCCGTTTGCTAAGCTGCATACACCTAAGTCTCCAACGTATGATTTTTTGGGTGATGGGTTGTCTCCTTATTTGGTCCATCATCTGACCTCACAAACAGGCTCAACACAAATACAGCCTACCTTGGGCTCTCCTCCCCAGACTCCACCACACAATTCGGCCCAACCTCCTCTTCAGCCCAGTTCGCTAGGCCCATTCGTTAGCAGCCCAGTACACACCCAACCAGTCTCCGTGTCTTCTCCTACTGCTGGTCCACATTCATCAGGCCCACACACGAGTCAGCCCACTACCCACTCTCCAGTTCCGCCTAATCCAATTTCGGCCCCAAGGCCCGTTACTCGCAGTCAACGTGGGATATTTAAACCAAACAAAAAGTACGGCCTCCATACCCACGTTACCAAGTCTCCTCTACCTCGTAACCCCGTGTCGGCCCTTCGTGACCCGAATTGGAAAATGGCTATGGATGATGAATATTCAGCTCTTATTAAAAATACGACGTGGGAATTGGTGCCCCGTCCGCCTGATGTTAATGTAATTCGCTCTATGTGGATTTTTACGCACAAGGTTAAATCTGATGGTTCTTTTGAGAGGCATAAAGCCCGTCTTGTAGGTGATGGCAAAACTCAACAGGTTGGCGTGGATTGTGGCGAGACTTTTAGTCCGGTTGTCAAACCGGCTACTATTCGAACATTGCTCAGTTTGGCTCTCTCTAATGCATGGCCCATTCACCAGCTTGACGTGAAAAATGCGTTCTTGCATGGCGAACTCAAAGAAACTGTATACATGCATCAGCCCATGGGTTTTAGAGACCCGACATATCCAGATTATGTCTGTTTACTGAAGAAATCTTTGTATGGGCTCAAGCAAGCTCCTCGGGCTTGGTACAAGCGATTTGCTGATTATGTTTCTACTATTGGGTTCTCTCACAGCAAGTCTGATCATTCCCTCTTCATCTACCGTCACGGTACTGATATGGCTTACATTCTTCTGTATGTGGACGATATTATCTTAACTGCTTCCTCAGATGCTCTTCACTGGTCTATCATGACACTTCTTGCCTCAGAATTTGCTATGAAAGACTTGGGGCCTTTAAGTTACTTATTGGGTATAGCGGTAACTCGTCATTCAGGTGGTCTATTTTTATCTCAGAGGAAGTATGCCGAAGAAATTATAGAACGAGCTGGCATGTCGTCTTGTAAGCCATCTCCCACACCGGTTGATACTAAACCGAAGCTTCGTGCTACCTCTAGCACACCTTACGATGATCCATCACATTATCGCAGCCTTGTCGGAGCTCTGTAGTATCTCACTTTCACGAGGCCCGACATATCTTATGTTGTACAACAGATCTGTTTATTCATGCATAACCCGATGGAGGAACACATGCATGCTCTCAAGCGCATTGTGCGCTACATTAAGGGCACTATGGATCATGGTCTGCATCTATATCCCTCTTCGACAACCACTCTCCTGTCTTATACAGATGCCGATTGGGGTGGATGTCCGATACCAGACGCTCGACATCTGGTTATTGTGTTTTTCTTGGTGCTAATTTGATCTCTTGGTCTTTTAAACGGCAGGCTACTTTGTCTCGCTCTAGTGCAGAAGCCGAGTACCGTGGGGTTGCCAATGTGGTATCTGAGTCTTGTTGGTTACGAAACCTTCTCCTGGAGCTTCATTGTCCTATTCAGAAAGCTACATTGGTCTATTTTGATAATATTAGTGCGATATATCTCTCGGGAAATCCGGTTCAACATCAGCGTACTAAGCATATCGAGATGGATATTCTTTTTGTTCGCGAGAAGGTAGCTCGTGGACAGGTACGCGTCCTACTTGTCCCGTCGCGATATCAGATTGCCGATATTTTTACAAAAGGCCTTCCTTTGGTTCTGTTTGAGGATTTTCGGGACGGTTCTGTTTGAGGATTTTCGGGACAGTCTCAGCGTACGACAACCTCCCGCTTCGACTGCGGGGGTGTGATAGAATATATGCAAATCCCTGCAAATCTGATCAAGAATATATACAAATCTCTGCAAATCTGTTCTTATTTAGTAGGTGTATAATTAGTCTGTTATTATTTAGTAGGTGTATAATTAGTTTACTTAATTATAGCCTAGGATCTTGTTTGTAAACATGTATATAAACTGACAACAGTGAATGAAAAGGGGACAGAGAATTCTCTTCCTTTATCAACAACAGTATCTTAAAAGAGCTTCTTGATCTGTTCATCGAGCAATTTGGACTGCCAAGTAATGGACCTATTACAATGCCATGTAATAAGGTTTTCATGAAATATGTCATCTCACTAACTCAAAGTGATGAATCCAATGATCTTGAGATGGATTTGCTTTGCAGCCCGATATTAACCAGTAGCGGATGCTCACCATCTGATTCTCTTCAATCAGGGAACAACAATTAATGTTTACTTCTAAATGGTCTTTAGCGACTAGTATGATCACTTTCAAATGTACATGACTGATGTGATCTAGATGCAAACAATTAGAGCATTCGTTCTACTTGGAAAGCTTTGTTTTAGGTTCAAGTAGAATATTTTTGGTGCATTTTTTATGTCTTACATGTTACTCAATTTATAAAACATTGTTAGATCAATTTCTTTGGTTATCCCTTTTCACTGGTATCTATGTACTTTGAGGAGATCAACCAATTCTTGCAGGGTTGCAGGATATATTCAAATTCACCCACATCAAACAATCAAAGAACCTCCATTACAACACTTTTTAATGCAACAAACATGAAAATCAGAAAACATTAGGGCATTGTTGATTCTGTTATCTCCTTGGTTCAAAGCTGTGCATGCAAAGATCTTGAGAAGGCTTTGCTATGTTGTAAGTTCATCATAGATAGACTTAGACTCTATAAAATCGGAATATATTTCAATAAAATTAGACACCGACTTTCAAAAGTCTTAATGTTGTAATGTCACCATGTTAGAAATTGAGGGAGAACTTGAATTATGAAACATAATTTTATTGATCTCTCAAAGATGCTACAAATTCACCTCTCTTGATTAAACTCACAACTCACAATTGAACTTGTTTTGCTTCCATGGCTACACAAATCAATCCCTCACCCTAATTTATACTAATTCTAAGTCGGTGGAGAACTTCAGATTTTTTTTATGGAAGCCTCTAGAGAACCAATTAGATCCACTTTCTCTAAAGTTCTTTACATGAAATATCTTAGGCTTTAGTTGATTCTGGATTCATTATCTTCTGGAATATCATGAGTGGAGGGGGGGACTTGAAGTCTCTAGAGAGCACCAGTGTTAGTGATGACTTCAATACTCCCCCTCATTACTGACTCCCTTGAAGGTTATTCCAAGTTGTCTTCGAAATTCTTCGAACTTTGTAGCATTGAGTCATTTAGTGAATATATCTGCTACTTGGTTTTCTATCTTGATTGCTTGCATCTCTATCTCTCCTTGAAGTATTTTTTTTCTCTTACGAAGTGGTAGTGAACCTCAACATGCTTTGTCCTCACATGGAACACTGGTTTTCAGCTAAGCGTATTGCAGACTGATTATCACAATGGAATGGTATTGCGTACTCGATTGGTTGGTACAAATCCTTCATTAATTGCACAAACCAAGTACTTTTTGAGCTGCCATAGTCGTTGCTCTATATTCTTCTTATGTGATCGAGAGAGATACAGTTGGTTGTCTCTTACAACACCTAGTGACTGCTCCCAAACCGAGACTAAACACGTACCCAGTAGTTGATCATCGTGTGTCATGGTCTCTAATAAAGTCAGCATCGCACTCCCCGATTATTTTGCATTCCTTACCCTTCTTGTATAGGATACCAAGGTTAGCGGTGCCTTTCACATACTTAAGATTTTTTTAATTGCTTCGAGATGAGGCTTTTTTGGCTCCTACTTGAATCTGCTTGCTACTCAAACTGTGTAGGCTATGCCTGGCTGTGTGAGCGTTAGGGAGATTAGATTCCCAACAAGCCAAGGATACATTGTTGTATCTTCCAAGTCTTTCCCTTCTTCAGCACATAGCTTAGCATTAGCCTCCATAGGTGTTGAGATCGACTTACACTCGATCATCACGTACTTCTTCAATAGATCTCTTGCATAATCATGCTGACAAAAGAATAAGCCTTTGTCACGTTGTTTAATCTCAAGGCCCAGGAAGTGTCTTAGTTCTCCTAACTTCTTCATCTGAAATTGGACCGCCAAGTTTCCCCGTACTATTCAGATTTTTTATTTGTCATTTCTAGTGATAATCAAATCGTCTATGTATACTAGCACTATTGCTAGTTTACCTTTTTGAGATTTTATAAACAGGCTCCAATACGAATGTGCCCATACCAAGCTCTTGGTGCTTGCTTCAATCCGTAAAATGCTTTATTTAACTTGCAGACACAATTTTGTTGGGTTTTACTCTCAAACCCCCTAGGCAACTGCATGTATATTTCTCGATCAACTTCTCTGTGCAGGAATACGTTCTTCACATCCATCTGTCATAATTTCTAAGATTTGTTTGTTGTTAGTACAAGCAGAACCTTGATTGTAGTGATCTTAGCTACGGGACTAAACATTTCATTGTAGTCCAATCCATATTGTTGTGAGAACTCGCGGGCTACCAATCGAGTTTTGTATCTCTCTATCGAGCCATCAGGATTGATTCTAATCTTGTAGACCCATTTACATAACATAGGTTTCACATCTTTGGGTTTCAGTACTAAGTCCCAAGTTTTATTTTGCTTCGAAGCTTGGATTTCTTCTTCCATTGCCTTTTGCCACTCCATGCTCTGAGATGCTTCTTCAAATGTTGTGGGTTATCTAATATTGTCTTCTTCAACCACGACATTTGCATATTTTGGATTGGGTTGGCATTGTCTGGTTGGCTTTCTCAGTTGTTGCCCCGAATCTTACTGGTATTCTTTCATGTACACCATTTGGCCATGGGCTTGTAGACATACTTGATGTTTTTGGAAAGTTGAGCCCTATATCTTCTTCACCTTTTGCAGGTGTTGACTTACTTTCCTACATTTCCTCCTCTAGACTTTCAGAATCTAGCAGTTGTAATTGTTGTGCAGACCACCATGATGAAGCTTCATTGAACACCACATTTCTAGATGTGTAGCAGCGCCCATTTGTAGGATCGCAACATCTCCATCATTTTGTTTGACTGTCGTGTCCTACGAAGATGCAACGAATCGTCTTCTTATCAAATTTTCTTCGCAGGTGATCTGGCACGATTACTTAACACACACATCCGATAACTAGGAAGTGACTCACTGTGGGTTTAGTATTCCATAACTTATGAAAGGGTGAAACAAACACTAACTTTTCTTGTGGAAACCTGTTGATAATATGGGCTGCAATCTTCATACACTCAGCTCAAAAACGACTTGGCACATTCTTAGCATGCAACATGCTTCGACATGTCTCTGCCAAATGTCAGTTTTTTCCTTTCAACTATGCCATTTTGTTGTGGAGTGTCTGGACATGTTAATTATCTCCTGATTTTACATTCCCTTAGGTAATTGGAGAGTTCATCCGATATGTACTCGGATGAGCTCTCCACTCCATTATCTGTACGCAGGCATTTAATCTTCTTTCTTATTTTACTTTCAATCTTCTTCTTAAATTCCTTAAATGTATTGAGGAATTCTGATTTTTCCTTCAGAAAGTAAACCCATGCGTACCTTGAAAATTCGTCAATAAAAGTCACCATGTAGCGCATCCCACTTATTGATGTTTGTTTCAATTGGCTGAACACATTTTAGTGGATGAGTTGCAACAGTTCTTAGGCCCTGAAGTTCGACTTCTGATAGGGCGATTGATGAACTTTTCCATACTGGCCCCAAACACAAATTGTTTCTCCTCGAATATCCAGATGGGGTAAATCCTTCAACATTGACATGCTCATCATCGTCTTCAACTTCTGATAACTAACATGCCCCGGCCTCGCATGTCATAAATCAACAGTTTCACTACATCAAGTCTTATCTACATATGTTGATTCTGCAAACATCACGTAGATAAACTCTAACTTTTTTCCCTTCATGATGGGTGTACCCAATGGTTTTAGGCTTCGGTACACCTTAACATCTTTCGGCCTCAACACCACGTAATTGCAATATGTTTTTAATTGTGATACTGACAATATGTTTTTCTTTATGCCTGGAACATGATAACTGTTCTGCAGTAGAATTTGATTGGGGCTGAAGCGGAGAATGAATGCAGCCTCCCCAGTGTGAGCAATCGACACTCTCTTGTTGTCAGCAGTTATCACTACCTGATTTTCTTTGTACTCACAGAGGCTTGACAACTTCTCCTTGTTTTCGGTCATATGATTGGAGCATATGGAGTCAACAATCCAATCTGTGCTGTAGTTGACGGCTAATACTTGATCTTCACAGGCCATGGCTACTTCATTCTTGCAAAAGTTTACTTCTTTGTCAGGAAAGTTTTCACGAACATGCTGAGTAGTTGCAAAGGATGCTTGGAAGTCTCATTCTTCTTCATGCACCATTGTCTTGGTGATTGTGAGATGTCACCAAGTTGCCTCCAGTTGTCTTCTTCTTTGACCGACAAGTTATTGCATAGTGACCTTTATTGCCACAGTTGTAGCAACCATCATTTCATTGACCATTGTTGCTTCTGCCTTGCTGAGCTCCCCCTTTCTTGTAACTCCTCTCTTGGGAATGTTATCTTCTTCTTTATTTTGTTTTACAATATATTTTTTTTTATATCCACCATTCGTTTTATTGAAGAGTGCATATTCTTGCTCATTTTTCAAAGAGACACCTGCCATTTGCTTAGCGAGGCTTTCTTAATTGGCCAACAGACTTTCAAACTTCACAATAGAGGGTTGAGTAGGCTAACCACGAATTGTCGTGACAATCCCAGTATACTCAGACTTTAGTCCATGGATAATTATTATTTTTGTCCTATCTGCATTAATTTTTTGGGCAGAGTCTAGTTCTGAAATTTCATGACACAAATTTTAAAAAAAAAAAAAAAATCTCTAATAGACATACCTCCTTGTCTAGAGTTCATCAATTCATTCTCCAAGAACTGCAGGCGGGCATAATTTGTTCTCGAAAATAGGAATGCAAATATATCCCATGCTCCTTTGGGTGTGTCTGCATCTTCAATGTGTTAAAGCATTTCATCCTCGATTGTCATCTTGAGCACATAAAGTGCATTTTCAGCTTTAACTTTCCACTTCCTGAATTCAACAGCTTTCTTCCTTAGCAGTGGTGCAGTCCACTACCGCCAACAACCTGCCATAAGTCCGGTCCTTGCATATAGGACTATATCCTTGTCTGCCAACTCTTATAATTGTGATAGTTGAGTTTTGTAAACCCATATCTTTGCCAACGAAATCTCCCATCACGATAAGAAGCAACCTTTTCTATGCTACCGAGTAAGCTTGGTTCTAGACCAGTCAGTTTCACAGTCTTGAACTGCGCACGAACGATCTCCGACAAGCAGCGTCTCACCAACGGTCCCTAACCGCTCTAATACCAAATTGTTAAAAATTGAAGGAGAACTTGAATGTGTGAATTGAATTGAATTTATCTCTTAAAAATGCTACAAATTTACGCTCTCTCTTGATTAAACTCACAACTCACAGTTGAGCTTGTTTTGTTTCCATGGCTACACAACTCAATCCCTCACCCTTATTTATACTAATTCTAAGTCGGTGGAGAACTTGAGATTTTTCTTATAGAAGCCTCTAGATAACCAATTAGATCCGTTTTCGCTAGAGTTCTCTAAAAATATCATCAGCTTTGGTTGATTTTAGATTCATTATCTTCTAGAAAGATCATGAGTGGACTGGGAGAGACTTGGAGTCTCTAGAGAGCACCAGAGTCAGTGATGACTCTCAACACACAATCTCCAATCATCGTCCTTAACCTCATCACTACTGATGCCCTTTGCACACTTAATAGGACCAACATTGATATATGATGCTATCGATTATATAATTTCAATAAAATTTAAATAAATTAAAAAATACCATCTTCTAGATATCATCCTTCTTCGCAAGCTTCTAGTAAACTGCCCCAGACGCCTCCATTATCTATAATGGTATCAAAGTTAAAATTTTCTAATAAAAGCCCCAATCTTGGAACTTTTTTAGCACCGCCAGTGTTGTCAGAAGAAAAACATATAAGGATTTTCATTGTAACTAAGTTTTTCTATTGAATTGCAATATACAAGGGTGAGGCACCTCTCTGTTTTGGCTCACTTCCACAAATATAAAATTAGAAATGTCATGTCATTGGGGATGATGTTACGAGGAATGCCCTTTCAGATTTTTTTTTTTTATCTTAAATTTTAGTTTCGTTGTATTTTCTTCATCACAATGCTACTACCTCCCTATGTAGATATGCTATTATTTTAATGTCAATACTACAGTGTTCTAAAAATCGGCCTAGGCGGCTGCCTAGGCGCTAAAAGGTAGAAAACCGCCCAGATTAATGGCTGGGCGGGTTCTGGGCGGTCTAGGCGGGGTATAGGCTGCCTAGGCGGAGTCTGGGCGGCCTAGGCAGGGTCTAGGCGGCCTGGGTAATTTTTCTTTTTTAATAAGGTTGATTGTGTTCTTATTTTATTTTTCTTTCCTCCTTTTTAGAAATAAACTATTTTATTGTTTTTTATTTAGTATATGTCTAATTGTAGCAAATGATGATTACTTAATGAAATTCTCAAAGGATCTACCGGTACCAATTTTACTAATGTAGATTTTATCAAACATGACTGAGGTTATTCATGCAATTTGAAGAAAAATAAAAGAGTAGGTTTGGATATTTGTCCACAAATTCAATTTTATATAAATACCCATCATGACCAACTTCAATCATTTGAATTTTAATAAATTTTGTTCATGATTGTTAATTTTTCATGTTTTTAAATTTTGCATATGTATCTTGGCATTAAATTGGATGTAATTGATAATATATTATGCTTAACTTTTGTAAATTATTAAAGTTATAATACAAAACCTAAGACCGCTCGCCCAGCGCCTAGCGCTTTTTAGAACACTGGTCAATAATATAACTCGAAACTATTAACCATGCACTCAACTCCAAAATGTGACAGCTTTTCTAAAATTCATCTTTAGATTTTATCGATAAGCTATTTAGATGACAATTTGAAAGTATAAGATGTTGGAATAATATTAGATCAATACCAACGACCTCATATATTTTTCCGTCTGAGGATTATAATTGATCTTAAAGGAACCAAACTGTATAGCAAAATAAATCAAAATGAGGTGCACAAGGAGATCATTAGAAAATTTTCAACTTTAGTTTTTTCATTTTGGAAACAAGGTTAGACATTTACATTATGTACTCCCTTATATTTTATTTCCTAGTATACTGCATGACAATAAGTTTGTTAAGAATCGTATTTGCCTCTACTTTTTTTCGATGCAACAAATCGGTTTGCAACTTGGCGTAGGAAATCTTTAGCATTTTCCTCCTTAGGCATGGTATCACAAAAAGTTTCAGAAATATAATGCAATATTATCATAAAACTAATGCGATTAGAGCGCTCATATTTTTTGTAAAAAACTTTATTTTCAGCTGAACTAGAATCAATAGGCTTAATTGATTCATCGACACGAAGCACATAATCAAAATCCATACACCCAAAAAGGATCACTATATATTCTTTCCATTTTTCAAAATTTGAACCATTAAGTGTTGGAATATTGTTTAAATTGGAAGATGTCGAAGAAACATTCACTAAATAGCACAAAAAAAACAAGCTCACGTAAATATATGTACACCAACCACAATGCAATGACATGATAAAAATAATTAATTAATCATCATCATGCAAAATTTTGTTTAATTGCGGAGAAAATAAATAGACTAAGGATTTGCTTGGTATACGGTAAAAGAATGCATATGCAAAAGCTTACAACGGTTACATAAACTTGGGTGTTTGGTTGATTTTGCAAAAACAATTATTGAAATTTGAATTCAGGACATCCACATCTTCTAGTTATAAAATTCTGCAAAACTTTGCGGGACAAAATCTCCCGCATTACTTTGCAAAGCTCTCACCGCTTCCTCTTACTTGAATTATACTCCCAACTCCTTAAAAACACCCCAACCATCACCACCACAACCACTGCCATTGCCACTACCACAACCGCCATAGCCATTGCCACCACCTCAACTACCATAAAATAACCACTTCACCACCACCGCCATAGCCACTGCCACCACCTCAACTACCATAACATAACCACCTTCACCACCACCGTCACCTCCACGATCACACTACTATACGCTATTAACCACAACCACCACCAACTTCACTACTACCATCATAACCATTGTCGCCATCACCACCACAATTACCATAGCATAACCACCACCACTACTATAACATAATCACCACAACCACCACCATCACTACTATCATCTTTACGACCACCATAGCCACCACAACTATCCACCACAACCACAACTGCCACGCTAAAACCCCCACCACCCACCATTATATCCACCACAACCACCACCATTTCAATAACCACCGTCATTGCCACCACCGCCATCGCCCACATTTACAATCACCATCACCACAAGTCATTTTTTTCGAATTGCCTTTGATTTTCTTTAGTTACTACCAAACGCTTGTGATGTTCACATAATTTTTACATAATATACCTCCTAATTGATATTTGTTAGTGTTTCGGATAGCGTATTTTAGTTTAATTATTTTATTTTTGTATTTTTTGTAGGATTTGGAGTTTAAATGACAAAAGTTCATTAGCGTGGCGAATTTGAAAATTCATAGGAAAATTGACGAAATTGAGCGGGAGACACTCAAGCCAAAGAAAAATAATAAAATTAGTTTTGAATTGGTGGAACAAAGAAGTCATATGAATGAACATAGCCAAGCCCTTTAGTTTACAGTTGAAATACAACAAATTGAAATTGAAATTGGGCTTCCAATTTACAATTGAAATTGGGTTTCCAATGGGGGCTAATGGGGTAGTTTGGTTTCCAATTTGGGCCCAATAGGGAGTAGGTTTTCTCTTTACCTTAAAGACAACCAAAAAAAGAGGGGAGAGGGGAGTTTTTTCTCTGGAACAAACACACAGCAGCAGTAGCCAAAAGAAGGGAAGAGAAGCTGTCCAGGACAACAGAGAAAAACGTTGTCTAGCAGCGGCCACGACGCAGCAGCGATGTTGTCCAGCAGGGAACAGAAACGTTGTCCAGAACAATAGTGAAGACGTCGTCCAGCAGGGTGCATCCACCACGTGCTGCCATGCCGATGAAGCTCCACACCACTGTTGCTGTCATCACCTTCGCCATGTGTCAGTAAACTCCACGCAAGGTGAAGAGACGAAATCCTAGATGTAACGCACTTAATTAGTATTTGATTCGTTTTATGCTTTCACGATGAATAATGGTGTTTATGATTCTCACTTTTATTTAATATAGGAATTTATGTTATTTTAGTGACAAAGATTTCATCAATTTCTTCGTAGATTATTATTCCAGTGGTTGTCTTTTTCTTCTCCATATAAGTTTAGTCACGCTTTTCTTATGTGTGGAATTTTTAAGGATCAATTGATTCCGGTAGGTTAGTTATATGTGATCGTATTTTATTATGTTATTGTCTCCGTATATATCATAAATTTAGGATATCAAATATGACCAACCTTTGTGCTTTCTAGAAAAAGTAAAATCTAAAATCCATTTACATTAGGATATATTAATGCATTAAAGTTTGAGATGTGAAACACGTAATCGAGTTATCATAGCGAATCAATACTAGTTGGCGCGTGTAATCTAGGAGGGATTCTTGGAACCTTGTGACTTTTCTAAACTTGATTTTTATTAAACTAAATTTAATTTCACATTTTAAAATTGCTAGAATTTCTTACATTTAGTTTCGCGTAGTTTTTTTCTTCCTTGACCTTGTTTTTAGATCACTTTTCCTTGTGGGATCGACACCCCCAATCTTTACTGCAATTGACCGCGTGTATTGTTTGGGCATAATCAAATTTTGGCGCCGTTGCCGGGGAACAAACGTCATTCTACAAGGGATGTTTCAGGTATTATCTTTCTTGCTCATTGTTTTATTTTATTTTATTCTATTTTTAGGTTTTAGGTCCAGTTTAATTTTTATTTTATTTCTAAAAAAAATTGTAAAAAACAAAAAAGGACATTGGGGGAGTGTGAGTTGGATTAGAGACCACTTAGGGAGACTAATTAGGGTCCCAAATTTAGAACACCCACAAATTCACATTGAGACCAAATTAAGTTCTACTTCGAATTCTAACACCATGAGTAATCACGAGGATGACCATGTTCGGTCGCTAAAGGATTATCTCCACCCCACGCGCACTGCTACTCCATCATGTATCATGTTTGCACCAAGTACACCAAAGCTAGATTTTAAGCCGGGTATGATACATTTATTACCCACTTTTCATGGCCTAGAGAGTGAGAATCCTTATGTTCACATTAGGGAATTCGAGGAAATTGTGGCCACTTTCCACAACAAAGTTGAGGCTGTAGACTTGGTTAGACTAAGGTTTTTTTCATTTTTCCCTTAAGGAAAAAACGAAGAGTTGGCTATACTCTTTGCGACCAAGGTCTATAGGTTCGTGGGAGGAGATGACCCAAACATTCTTTAATAAATATTTTCCTCACCACAAAACCAACGGTCTAAAGAGACAGATTTCTACCTTCACCTAAAAGAATAGCGAGACACTATATCAAGCATGGGAAAGGTTCAAGATATCTTGAATACATGTCCACACCATGGGTATGAGAGTTGGCACTAAGTCAGTTATTTTTATGAGGGGCTCACCAGTAGAGAGCGTCAGTTTGTTGAGATGATGTGTAATGGAGAGTTTTTGCAAAATGACACTGACGAGGCCATTGAGTACCTGAATGACTTAGCTGAAAAGGCTCATACTTGGACTAGTCCAAGTGCTACTGAGAGCACGGATAGAACACGCCCAGCTGGAGTCTATCAACTTAGGGAAGAGAACAATTTTATAGCCCAATTGGATAGAGTAACTAGGGAGTTAGAGGCATTTAAGACTAAGGATGGTAGGCCCACACATGCTGTTGCCAGAGTTGAGCTACATGACGCCTGTTTTATATGCGGGGGAGTTGAACACTTCGCACAGGATTGCCCAACCTTGACTGAGATGAGAGGGGTTTATGATGAACAATGTAACGCCTTAGGGATGTACACAAAGTCTTACTCACAATTCTCTAACACTTACAAATTTGGCTGGAGAGATCACCCAAACTTAGGCTGGAGGTTCGAAGCAGACCAACCTACACACTCACAGGCACAACCACCTAGGTCATACCTTGCACCTCCATACAATGCGCAATCTAACATAAATTCCTTATCAAACACATTACATGCATTTATAGAGGCACAAGGTAAAACTAATAAAAAATTTGAGGTTGCATTGACACAGTTGGCAGAATAGATCAAAAGCTAGATAACCAAGTTGACAAGTTTATTAACAGTACAAGAGCGGGGCCAATTTCCATCACAGCCTCAAGCAAATCCGAAGGGCCAACTTATGGCATAAACCTCTACTTCAGACTCTCAGAATGTCAAAGAGGTTAATGCCATCACTACTCGGAGTGGTAAGATTTTAGATGGGTCAAGCTCGTCCACGACTATAGGCACCTCTCCAAGTGCAAATGAGAGCATCCCTGAGGATGAGGCCAACAGGAACATTCCAGTTCCAGTTCCTTTTCCTCAAGCACTACAATCTACTGGAAAGAAATCGGAAATGCATGGTGAGATTCTAGAACACTTGAAATAGGTTAAAATTAACTTACCTTTGCTGCATGTGATTAAACAGGTACCAACTTATGCGAGGGTCTTCAAGGATCTATGCACTATCAAGAGGAAGCATCATGTCAAGAAGACTGCCTTCTTGACAGAACAGGTAAGTGCGGTGATTGAGCAGAGGACACCACCCAAGTACAAAGATCCAGGGTGTCCTACAGTCACCTGCCAGATTGGGACTCATGAGTTCGGCCAAGCCTTGTTGGATTTAGGAGCAAGTGCAAATCTAATGCCATATTCTATTTACTTGAGACTGGGTCTAGGAGAGATTTAACCCACATCCATGGTACTACAATTGGCCGATAGATCGGTTAAGAAGCCAAGAGGAATATTCGAGGATGTCTTGCTGCAGATTGATAAGTTTTACTATCCCGTCGACTTTCTTATTTTAGATAATCATTCTGCAGTTAATATGGAGTCTAAAGTTCCGATTATTTTAGGTCGACCCTTTCTTGCCACAGTTAACGCTCTTATCAATTGTAGGAACGATCTAATGAAGCTGTCTTTTGGGAACATGACTCTGGAGATCAACATATTCAATATTAGCAAGCAACCACGTGATGATGATGAGTGTCATCATACCTACATGATAGAAACGCTGATATCAGAGGAGGCGCTCCTAAGTGCAGATTCTGAAACCTTAGAATACCTCCTTTCTATTTCTGATTCTGAGAGTTCACTTTATCCTGACAATGCTTTGATATTTCTGTTGTTTCAGGGTTAAGGGATAAAGGAAGACGACAATGGAAACCATGTTTTGAGGAGTTGCCAAAGGAAAGAAAGAAACCACAACCATCCACCATGGAAACTCCGAAAGTTGACCTAGCTCTACTGCCCGAGGGACTTAACATGTATTCCTCGATCCAAGTGATACATTTCCTGTTATTATTTCTTTCGTGCTTGATAGCTCACAAGAAGAAGAATTGATTAATATGTTACATGAGCACAAATCTGCATTAGGTTGGACTATAGCTGACATCAAAGGTATTAGCCCCTTAATATGTTCCCATAGGATTCACTTAAAAGAAGGAGCTAACCCTCGTAGAGACCCTCAAAGACGACTTAACCCTACTATGAAAGAGGTGGTGAAAAAGGAAGTCTTAAAATTATTAGATGCATGTATCATTTATCCCATCTCCGATAGCAAGTGGGTTAGTCCAACTCAAGTGGTTCCCAAATAATCTGGAATAACAGTGGTGACTAATGATGAGGGGGTGTCTGTTCCTACTAAGGTAGTGACAGGGTGGCGCATGTGCATTGATTATAGGAAACTTAATTCTGCCACCCGCAAAGATCACTTCTCACTTCCATTCATAGACCAAATCTTAGAGCGAGTAGCTGGTCGTTCTTTCTATTGCTTTCTAGATGGGTATTCAGGATATTATCAGATTGAGATTGCATTAGAGGATCAGGATAAGACTACTTTCACATGTCCTTTTGGTACTTATGCTTTTCGGCGTATGCCACTTGGTTTGTGTAATGCACCGGCTACTTTTCAGAGATGCATGATGAGTATTTTTAGTGACATGGTTGAAAAATATATGGAAGTATTCATGGATGATTTGACTATTTTTTGTGATTCTTTTGATTCATGTTTACTTCACTTGAAGGTTGTTTTAAGTAGATGTGAAGAGAAGGGTCTAGTGCTTAATTGGGAAAAATGTCATTTCATGGTTCCCTATGGAATAGTTCTGGGACACATAGTTTCTGATAAAGGAATCGAGGTTGATAAAGCAAAAATTGAAGTGATTTCTAAATTACCTACACCTAAAAGTGTCAAGGATGTGAGATCATTTCTAGGGCACGCAGGTTTTTATAGGAGGTTCATACAGAATTTTCTGCCATCTCTAGACCATTAAGTTGCTAGCCTCCTGGTCAAAGATGTCGTGTTCCAATGGACACAAGAGTGTGAGGGCGCCTTCCGAACACTCATTGATAGGCTCACCTCTGCCTCCATCATGCAGCCACCGGATTGAAATTTACCATTTGAGATAATGTGTGATGCAAGTAACTATGCTGTGGGGGCAGTCTTGGGACAACGAAGGGAAGGGAAGCCCTCTGTTGTTTACTATGCTAGTCGAACACTTAATGATGCTCAAATAAATTATTCGACTACTGAAAAAGAGTTGCTAGCTGTAGTTTTTGCTTTAGATAAATCTCGTGCTTATTTGATTGGTACACCTATCACTGTTTTTACTGACCATGCGGCTCTTAAGTTTCTTATTTCTAAAAGGGATACTAAGGAAATATTGATTAGATGGATTTTACTTTTGCAGGAATTTGATCTAACTATAAAGGATAAGAAGGGGGTCGAGAATGTTGTGGCGGATCACTTGTCTCGTCTGAATTTCAGTGACTCTGCCAATGGCCCACCCATCCGTGATGACTTCCCTGATGAACACCTATTCGCCGTCACTCAAGTACCATGCTATGCACACATTGTTAATTACTTGGTTTCCGGCGAAGTTTCATCATCATGGAGTGCTTAGGATAAGCACAAATTTTTGGTCGAGGTAATAATTTTTTATTGGGATTATCCTTATCTATATAAGTATTGCCCCGACCAAATCATGAGGCGTTGTATCCCTGAATGTGAGATTGAAAGTGTCTTACATTTTTGTCACAGTGCAGCTTGTGGAGGCCATTTTTCTATGAAAAAGACCACTGCAAAAATTTTACAGTCTGGATTATATTTGTCTACATTGTTTAAGGACACTAACAATTATTGTCGTTCTTGTGATAGATGCCAGAAGTTAGGTGCATTGTCCCGGAGACACATGATGCCCTTAACCCCATCTTAATCATTGAGATATTTGATTGTTGGGGGATTGATTTGATGGGACCTTTTCCACCTTCCTTTAGATATTTGTATATTTTGCTTGCAGTGGACTATGTGTCCAAATGGGTAGAGGCTGTGTGCCTGAACAATGACAACAACACTGTTGTTAGGTTCTTCAAAGAACACATTTTATCCCGTTTCGGTACACCACGAGCCATTATTAGTGATCAGGGAACTCATTTCTGTAATCGCTCTTTTGAAGCTTTGATGAGCAGGTATAAAGTTCATCACAAGGTTGCCAATGCCTATCATCCGCTGACAAATGGCCAAGCCGAGCTGACAAACCGAGAAGTGAAACAAATCTTGGAGAAGATGGTGAATCCTGATAGGAAGGATTGGTCCTTGCGCCTTCCTGATGCACTTTGGGTTTACCGTACCGCTTATAAGACAATTCTCAGGATGTCTCCATATCGGCTTATATATGGAAAAGCCTGTCATTTACCTGTTGAGTTAGAACATCACGCTTATTGGGCTGTAAAAAACACTAACTTTGATCTCAATGATGCAGGTATTCAGAGGAAATTTCAGTTAGCTGAAATTGAGGAGTTGCGGAATGATGCCTATGACAACTCCTGAATATACAAGGCGAAGATGAAAGCAACTCATGATAAGCAAATTCTAAGGAAACATTTTGAGCCCAATCAACGAGTCTATCTCTATGACTCACGACTTCATCTTCATCTTGGCAAGCTAAGATCGAGATGTACGGGCCCATTCATGATAAAACAAGTCTTTCCCAATGGTTCCATAGAAATTGAAGATCTAAAAGATGGGAGAGTATTTAGAATAAATGGGAAGCGTTCGAAGCACTATGTGGAGCGGGTAAGGGTGCCAGAAGTGATCTCTCTGGTTGCCCCTGTCTACTTGATTTGATGTTCTCCACCCTATCTTTAATTTAGGTTTTTATTTTATTTTAGTTTAGGTTTTTGCTTTTATGTTTTTTTTTTAGTATTTCAGGTCATTTTAGGTGTTGCTACTGGAGTCACTCGGAGACCCTCATCCCATGTGTTCATTTCTCCCGTCGGTATAATTTTCTTATATTTTTGTGACTGTGAGGACAATGTCTATTTGAAATTGGTAAAGCTTCACCATGGTAATATCACTCTAATCTTCCTATTTTCTTTTTCCTTCATTTGTCATGATTATTATTTTATACATTGAGGACAATGTTTGGTTTAGGTTTGGGGGTGATGGTGGTTTATTAGATTTTTTTGTGCAATTTTCAAAATCTTTGAGCTTAAAACGTATTTTACAATTAAACCGAGTCATTTTTTGTGTTCTACTCAATCTCCGTTGAATACTTAGATGATTACAGTAATTGTGCAAAATCTTTATGAAAATGCATTCGAAATCTGAACTCTTGGTGAATTAAAAAAAAAACTAAATAAATAAAAAAGGGGTTGTAAGTCTTTTTAATTTTAGAGAATATTTTTGTTGCCTTTAATTTTGAGAAAACCCATACTAACACATGTCACATAATTATATTAGTAGAAAACATGATATTTGATATTATCCTTATGTTAGATGTATTTCGTGAGACTTTCCAACTCGACTATTCGTGCATTATAAGCCAAGTCAACATGATTTGAAGTTAATTAGTGAGATATTGAACTAGAAAACCTTAGAATAATAGTGGAGACTTAACCCTTGTGAGTTTTGAGCCATTTTTTATTTCTTGAGGGTTATTAAATACACTCTGATTTTTCTTGAGTCCACATTATTTCGTGGATGATCTCATTTTTCTTGATTTTCTTATTGATTGCTTTAAGAATGACATAAAAATTGAATTTTTACACTAGAAATTCTTGCTTTATTTAGTTGAGATGTCTTAGTACTAACTAGAACTTATGAAGTGATATAGGCTTTTCTTTTTTTAAACCATTTTTTTTAGCTTTTTAGGCTACCCAATAATAAATATCCATTTGCAGCCCTGAGCCTTAAAATAGCCTTCTCTTTGTTATCACCATTCTCATTACCTACTCCAATCAAGGAGTAATACATATATTATTTTATCCTTACCCAATTTTCTGAGAATGTATACGGTGAGATATATTTATGGAATGGGCAAATAGAAAGAGTTGAAAATAGATATTTTATGCGCCCTTGAAGTAAAAGTGTTGGATTGTATCACTGGGGAAAAGCATACAAAAATAAAAGTTTAAAAAAAAAAAAAGTTGAACAAAAAAAAAAAAGTTGAAGAAGAAAATAATGAAGAAAAAGTTAATGGTGTACAACATTGATTTGTTCTTCAATGCCCTATGTGTTTATTCAAGGGTGTAGCCATTCTCAGGAAATTTTTGTATCTTTTTTGTCCATTATTGTTTGCCATAATCCAAGCCCCATTACAACCTAGTAAAGACCTAATTGATCTTAAGTGAAAGTTGGTTTAATAGATGTGGAGATTGAATAGGCAAGAACTATAATGTTTGATTCAACATTTTCAAAAGTAATCAATATTCCTGTCCATGAGATCATATTCATTTACTCTTTGAAATTTTTTTGTTTTTCATGATAATTATATGTGAGACGTTTGCATTTTCCATAGTATATTCTTTTCCTCACATATAAATTGAGTGTCCAATCTCTGAGTGTTTTATTTCTGAGTGACATGAGAAAATTGTAGTCGAAGCGTCATTTCTAAAGGTTATCTCGTCACATCTTTTTTATGAGATGAAGAGTTATGTTTATAAGACTCCTCACACACACACTTCGAGTTGAAAATGATTATGAAATTTATTTAACCTTTAGATACTATTAAATTATCGTACTCTATTGATATACTATTATGACATTTTTAGTTTGTTGTTTTTCTTGAATTTTAAGCAATTAGAAAATTACTCTAAGGAAAATAAAGAGGAATGCACATGTTTTTGCATTATGTTTTTAGAAAATAGATTTGGTTTTATTGAGTCAGTAATGTTTGGGGGTAACATTTCTGGAAACCCTCACGAGATTATAACTCATCTTCTAGAGGTTTAAAGCCTTGTTGCACGTTATGGTAAGTGCAATCGTGATTCCTGCGAAAGTGAGTAAGAATTTTGTTCTTAATTTTGTTTTGCTCGAGGACTAGCAAAATGTAGGTTTGGGGCTATTTGATGTTCACATAATTATTACATAATATACCTCCTAATTGATATTTGTTAGTGTTTCAGATAGCGTATTTTAGTTTAATTATTTTATTTTTTGTAGGATTTGAAGTTTAAATGACAAAAGTGCATTAGCGTGGCGAATTTGGAAATTCATAGGCAAATTGACGAAATTGAGCGGGAGACATTCAAGCCAAAGAAAATTAATGAAATTAGTTTCGAATTTGTGAAACAAAGAAGTCATATGAATGAACATAGCCAAACCCTTTACTTTACAATTGAAATACAACAAATTGAAATTGAAATTGGGCTTCCAATTTACAATTGAAATTGGGTTTCCAATGGGGGACTAATGGGGCATTTTGGTTTCCAATTTGGGCCCAATAGGGAGTAGGTTTCTCTTTACCTTAAAGACAACCAAAAAAAGAGGGGAGAGAAGAGTTTTTTCTCTGGAACAAACACGCAACAGCAACAACCGAAAGAATGGAAGAGAAGCTGTCATCACCTTTGCCATGTGTCACTAAACTCCACACAAGGTGAAGAGACGATGTCACGCCCCGATTTTTGGGGAAACGGATAATCCTACGTGGATTTTGGGATTTTCGTTTTTCTCAAAAATCGGGGCGTGACAGTTTGGTATCAGAGCATTTGGTTAGCCTAGGCTGGGGTAGAGTCTAGGTGATCCTCGGAATGTGGATATGGGTGTGTAGGAATCTTAAAGATTAAGTGACAAGGGCGAACCTTGAAAACTTTAGTTTTGTTTCATTTTCTTCGTGAATCTCATGATGAAGCTTCATTGACTTGTGTGTGCGCGAGTAATCTTATTTATAATTTCGATATTTGTTTGACATTATTCCGTATTATTTTCTTTTTAGGGGTTTGATATCCGTAGTTTTCACTTAACACTTTCCGTGAATCTCGGGACGAGATTCCTTTTGAGTTGTATATAATGTAACACCCCTACTTTTTTCAATAACAATAAATAATTTATGTTTCTAAAATTCAATTGAAATTTGTGTTTTAGAATCTTCTTTTGTTTGACAACTAGTATTTTTCGAAATTCAGTTAACTGTCTTACCATCCGAATCTCGGGACGAGATTCCATTTAACGTAAATTTCATAAAGATAATTTATTTTATTTTTTAATTAAATAAAATAGGGTTACATTTAATTGAATGTGAATTTCGAAATTAGGGTTTTATTTGGTGAGTTAAAGGGCGGGTGCTCTCAGAATTTTAGTGGGGGCGAATAGCCACCCACCCTATAAAGAGAAAACCCTCTTTTCTTTTCTTCCTCCTTCCTTCTTCTTTTTCTCCTTCTTCTTCCCTTGTGTTTTCTTCTCGGTGGCGGCGTCGAACTGATTCGTCGGTCTGTTGACCGACTCTGTGAGTTGAGGTGCGAGATGAAGGGCTGTTCGATGGTGGTTTGTTGGTCTGTTTCAGGGCTGATGGAGGCGATTCAGTGCTGATGGAGGTGATGGGGTTTCAGATACGACTCTGTGATGGCGACGAACTCTGTGATTTGTGGTGGCGATGAACTCTGTGATTCATGGTGACGATTAGAGGAAAAAGTGTTTATAATATGCAGAATTCGCTGCTGGTTTGGACTGATGTAGACGCTGAGCAACATGGTCTTTTGATGCAGGGGAGTTCTGTGAGTCGAGGTAGAGTGTTGATCTCGGCAGAGGTATTCCTAATCTGGACAGTGTATGCATCTGTATTTACGGCCAGGATGTTGGTGATCGGAGCAGGCAAGATGGGGAAACTTGTGATTAAACACTTGGTTGCTAAGGGATGCACTATGATGGTTGTTGTCAACAGATCTGAGGAGAGGGTTACTGCCATCCGAAAGGAATTTAAGGATGATGTCGAAATAATTTATAAACCTCTCACAGATATGCTAACCTGTGCTGCTGAAGCTGATGTTGTTTTCACCAGCACAGCTTCAGAGACCCCATTGTTTTTTTTTAAAAAAAGATGTCACAACCCTTCCCTCTGTGAGTTCAGAAGTTGGGGGATTAAGGCTTTTTGTTGATATCTCTGTCCCTAGGAATGTGGGTTCATGTGTCTCGGATGTTGAGGCTGCACGAGTGTACAATGTTGATGATCTTAAGGAAGTTGTTGCTGTCAATAAGGAAGACCGACAACGAAAAGCGATGGAAGCTCAGGCAATTATCGGCGAAGAAACAAAACAGTTTGAAGCTTGGAGGGATTCTTTGGAGACAGTTCCCACCATCAAGAAACTAAGAGCTCTTGTGGAGGGAATTAGACTTGCAGAGTTGGAGAAGTGTTTATCAAAGATGGGTTACAAAGTGGGCATTGTGAAAATGGTGCCTTTTGGCAAATGGTTGAGGTACTTGCTTGATTTTTATTGGTTTGTCTTTGAGAGACTTCAACTCTTTACAGAAATGATGTTTAGGGGGATTAAACCCGATCAATTTACTTTCAGCAGTTACCTTTGTGCTTGTGCTAGCATTTCATCAATTAAGCATGGTGCGCAAATCATTGGTGATTTCGTCAGGTGAGTTTTCTTCATTTCTTTCTCTTTTACTGTGAGTTCTTCCTTCTTCTTGCCCTTTTTGAATTTTGGGTGTGTTTGCGCATTTGCAAATATAATGATGTTGGGATGATTTGGATTTATGGGGTTTTGTTGGATGGTTTGATTTGTTGATTGGGTGGCTGGTTCATGTTGTTTCTTGAAAATAGAATATCCCCAATTTACAAAAATAGAATGGGTTTTACCTGTGAGAATGGATTTGCTTTCTTTGTGCATTTTGTTCGTGTTTCTTTGCAATGTTTGTGTTTGAATTCTGTGATGGGTATTTATGGTTTTGGAATGTGCAACATCGAATAGAGTGTTTGTATTAGAGATGGGTTACGAAGGGTTGCCCTTGATATGAGTCAATACTTGATGAATCTATCGATGATCATAAATTTGTTGTAAGTCATTGGATAAACTTTGGCAAATAGTCACAATGCAGTGTTCTTGCGTAATCAAGGACCTGTCACTCTTTTGTAAGTTTTGTTTGTGAACAAGTAATTTAGTACAAGAATAGGAGTGGGACAGAGAGGAGGATTACACGTTTTTGAAGCTAAAACTCTATTTTACTATTGTTATTAATTTATTATCAATATTATAGTGTAGTTCATTGTCATCATGTCGCAAGGTCATGGTAAGTGGTTAGATCTTCTAATGGCGACTACTAAAGTGTGGCTAGTTTTCTATTGTACAATTACTTCTTAGTAGGACTTGATTATGATGTGAGACAATCTCCCACTTTTTGTCGAGCATTTGGGTATATTGAATGTCATTTCTTATTAAGGCACTTAAGCTAAGTTAGCTCACACAGAAATCAGGGTTTAAGTAAGGCTATTAGATATGGATTTGTTTGGCTTGGTTAAACTACAGTTAGTAGCTCATAACTATGTTTTTTCATATTCTAAGTTAATAGTGATGCTTGAGATGTGAATGGTTGATGAATATTAATGCATTGTGATAAATTTGGAGATTGGTATTATCATGCATGTTGACTTGTTTATGCATTATGAAGAATTTGGTTATTTGAATCAATGAATGACTTGATTGCCATGTTGTTATAGAGCATGATTAATGAATATGCTATGTTTTCCCCAAAAATGTGGGTGAATAGATTGTGAATCAATTCATGTATGACAAAATGTCATTGTGGAAGAATCCTGAATTATGAAAAATAAATGATATTAGTAAACCTTGATTTCTGAAAAATATAAACCATTTGGACTTGTATCACTTAGAACTACCACATCTCTTTTGTTTATTATTTCCCCTCTCTTACTAGAGAAACTAAATAACCTGCGGGTCGTCTTGCGGAGTTGGGGCACCCATTTCTTACTAGAGAAACTAAAATAACCTTCGGGTTAGTCTTGCGGAAATGTGGTGAATTTGTATGCCTAAAATAGGCTTTGATATTTATCCGTAAAAAATGTGACGTGAGTTTATGCGCATTGATAGCCCAAGGGTGGCTTTTGGTACTCATGGATGACGGAGTAGTCCTCCTTTATGTGATGTCCCCACTTGCCATCCTGTATGTGATGTCCCCACTTGGACATGGATGACGGAGTAGTCCTCCTTTATATGAGAGAGGCATACGGGCATGTATGTTCGGCACGGAGGTGGTGTGAATGTGGTATCGTCTAAGTGATCAATCCGTTAAAAAGATGAACCTAATTCAAATAAAAAGAATAAATGACGTTGCATTGTTTCTAATTCTTTTTATGCAGGATGACAAGTCCACTAATATTTCTGCAGGTCCGACTTGCCATAGTCAACTCCTATAGGGTAAGTACAGGTAAATGCATATTTACATATTAGGATGATGATATGATTGCCTCGTTGAGGAACTAAATTCTTGGAACTGTGTTTTCTTGCATCACACCTTTGCCTCATTGAGGAACTACCTATTGGTGTGATGGTTTGTTGTTTGTATTTAGCTTGATGTTTACCACGTGCGATTTTATTGATTTTTGGGATGAAGATTTCTCACACCAGCTATATTGCTGACCCAAGTGAGCTTTTGCTTCTTGAGTACATTCCTTTGGGAATGTAGCCGATTAGCTTTTCAGGTTTAGAGACTTTTGAGCAGCGTTACGGAAGTTCCGCTAGTGGGGCTAGCGACGTCAGTTTTTCCTGGTTAGAGTTTTGTTATAAATTTTAGTTTGTTCCTATTTTCTAAATTATATTTTGTCATTGCTGCTAAATGTTTCTGTTGTTATTGAATTTCACGTCCCGAGTTTTGGGGAAATGGATAATCCTACGTGGATTTTGGGATTTTCGTTTTTCTCGAAAATCGGGGCGTGACAGACGAACTCCTAGATGTAACGCACTTAATTAGTATTTGATTTGTTTTATGCTTTCACGATGAATAATGGTATTTATGATTCTCACTTTTATTTAATATAAGAATTTATGTTATTTTAGTGACAAATATTTCATCAATTTCTTCGTAGATTGTTATTTCGGTGGTTGTCTTTTTCTTCTCCATATAAGTTTAATCACGCTTTTCTTATGTGTGGAATTTTTAAGGATCAATTAATTTCGGTAGGTTAGTTATATGTGATCGTCTTTTATTATGTTATTGTCTCCGGATATATCGTAAATTCAGGATATCACATATGACCAACCATTGTGCTTTCTAGAAAAATGTAAAATCTAAAATCCATTTACATTAGGATATATTAATGTATTAAAGACTATTCTTCCGATTATGTTGTTTGGGATGTGAAACACGTAATCAAGTCATCATAGGAGAGATTCTTGGAACCTTGTGACTTTTCTAAACTTGATTTTTATTAAACTAAATTTAATTTCACATTTTAATATTGCTAGAATTTCTTACATTTAGTGTCAGCGCAATTTTTTTTCTTCATTGACCTTGTTTTGTAGATCGTTTTTCCTCATGGGATCGACACCCTAATCTTTACTGCAATTGACCGCGTGTACTGTTCGGGTGTAATCAGCTTGTAAAGTAATGCATTGTTTTGATGCATTGTATTAATTTGCGAAATGCATTATTTTACAGTGTACCAAGCAGAGCCTAAAAGTAAAAAGTATATATAATTACATTTTTAGTAATGAGCTCTTATGAGAAATCGAAAATACTATTGCAATTCAAGTTTTTGGACATGCATTGTAACGTGTAAGTAGTTCTTTTAAAACAACTAAGACTAATTAAAGTAAATAAAACAAAATTGGGCTTGGCAAAACAATAACTTTACTTGGGCCAATCATTGAACACAAAAGTAGATCCAATTTTTTTACTTAAATTATTTACCTTAAACCGTTCATGAACCTGCTAAAATAACAACCTTCATTTGAGTCGATTGTTATTCGCATTGGTCATGATGCAATCATATGCAATCAACGAAAAAATAATACTGAAATTCAATTTCAAATAAAATTTAATGAAAGAGATCACTTAACCAATATACAACAAAATTTAAATTTTGGATTGCTAATTAAAAAATACTAGAGGTGCTCTCCAAAAAAATTTCTTTAATTTTAAATAAATTTATTCCAAATCCACAAGTGAAGAAGGCCAAAATATGCACTGGTCCAACCCAAGAGGCCTGACTTACCAAACAGGTCCAAAATCGGTCCAAACAAGACCTGAACCAGCTAACTGGATGGAATCGGGTGAACTGGATTGAACCAGTCTAGCTGGTTTGGACCGACTTGGCCAGCTGGACTGAACCAAAACCTAACTGAATCGAACCAAAATCCAACTGGACCGAACCAGTCCCAACACCATCCAGACTCAAAAACCTCAGCAGGCCCAAAAAGAAAAACGAGCCAACTCAGGCAGTTAATTATCGAGTCATCGTCTTCTTTACCTTTTAATTAAACAAACAGAGGAATCATCTTACAGTAAAGGCGATCTATAAGCGATGAGAAGAAGAATCGATGGAGGAAAACGATGAGTCAAGTTCGTCCTTCTTCATCTCTTAAAAATAGAAATTTGTATCTCTGAAAAAAACGAAGTTCAAATAAAGAGAAGTCAATCAACTGCCTAACACATGTTCCCCCGTTATGGATTCATCTTCAAAACGATGAAAAAGATCACCACCCTCCATCAGACTGGCTGAAAACACTTCCAGGCGATCGAACCGGAAGGTAATATTTTAATTATTTTTTATGAACTGTAAATTATGAAATATAATTTTTTTTTGATGTCATTCTAACTACCAACTACCACCCAAATAACCTGATGGAGTCGATTAGCACCGGCTAAATCACAACCCAGTTTCTTGGAGAACAGATCCGGTGAAATATATTTCTAAGATTTTGGTAAAACCCGTATGAGAATTGATTAATTAATCAAGCAATAAGAAAATAATAAACCGTGTGTTTTCTTCAATGATTCTAACAAGGAGGCACCGATACCATTAGTTAGAACGTCACCCACTATTTAGTCCACTATGCACGCAACAAACCTCATAAACCAAGCAATACACAGGGAGAAACCTTCCACCTCCATAACCTTTATTTTATATTTATTAAAATAGATGAAAAATAAAAAATAGAGAATTTGGTTTGGAGTGGGGACCTCAACTGTATATATAAAGTCCTAATTATATTATTAGTCATTATTAACAATAGAACTATAATGAGACTTAAATTAGTATCTACATATAAATAATCTCTTTCTCAATTTAGTAACACATGTCAAGACATACAACCTTCAAGTAGAAACGTGTTTATGACCCTAGTCTTGTTTATTAATTATCACAATTAATCGGGTCTAATAAAAAATCACTCACCTATAGTTCGACAGTTTATAACGTATAATAATATGAACTATATAGATCCACCTTAAGGGAATTTTCTAACAATTTCCCACTTGAACTACATAAATCATCCATAGATTATAAATTGTAAAACTTTATAAGCTCAAAACTTGACTGTTGTGAATTGTGAAAGTTGTCTCAAAACAATCTGGTCCATTGAAAATTTCAATACAGGATCATAGCGGGCCTTCAGCGTATTTATCGTGGTTGGACCCATCCATGATCACAAACGCCAATATAATCAATGGAAAAAAATCAAAGTATGGATATGTAGCATGAAAATTACATGTAATGCAATCTCTGATCATGTCTATTTTCAACTGGTCCTGCCTTATTATTCAAAATCGAATTGCCTTATTCTACTTAATCAAACTGTATACATGCAACCATAATGAAAAAGTATAACTCTGTATTTCAAAATCATTAATAAACTAAAGGTGATCACCAGTGACAACTAAACATGGTAATATAGACTCCCACTGATAAGGAATATCATAAGACCTAACAACTCTGTAAACGAGTTACACGCTCATTGAACACCTTATGTAGTACATCCTTAATAAATAATACATAGATATGTATTAGTAAACTCAATTGTCATAAGACGACTCTAAACTTTTTATTTAACGACAAAAAATTTCAAGTCGATATAATTATAGAATGACATTCTCTGAATACAATCCGCAATTTTATTTCATAACAAAGTTCTGAAATAAAAATTCTTTAACCATAATGTGTGATCACATGTTTTACATTCAAACAAAGAATTCTTTTAGGCAGTATACAAAAAATATAACATGTGATCATAAGCCAGTATAATATCACATGTTTTACATCATACAAAGAATTCTTTTAGGCAGTATACAATTGATTAAATCTTTAACACGTGAGCATAAGCCAGTATTATTTTAAAAAATACTGCAATAGTAGCTACTTAGTGATCATTTTTCAGCCTATTTATATAAATAATATCCTAATACAGTTAAATTTTATTATACATTATACTCTCTACTACCTATGCAAGATAGATAATTTTCATGTATTTTTTATATATAAATAATTCTTTGGATATCGGAGTAAACTAAACTTATCACTCGTAACAATAAGTACTTTGCCTAGTACAAAGAACCCATCAAATGTCAATTCAACAAAAATATCTGATGTGATAGATCAATAATATCATGTGATTAATGCAATTAGTCTGCATGCCTATCACAAAATATGTTATAAAAAAACTTTAATAAAAAATTTTGTTGAAAGAAATAAACTTATGACACAATTTTGAAGTAGGATTTCATCAACAAAAAGAACTAGAAAATACTAAGTTTACTCTTACTAATCTTATGATAAACACACAGATCAACTGGATTTTCTTCAAACCGGAAGAGGAAATTACTCGATCAAACATTTTTTTTCATATCATTGACGAGATGTCAGTTGTAAGCCATATATGGATTTCTTTAATTTGTAAACTTTATGTTTTGAGTTTTTAATTTCAAAACCCTCTAGTTGCTTCATATAAATAGTTTATGCAACATTTCCATTCAGAAATGCAGTCTTAACATCTATCTGATGTAGCTCTAAATCATAATGAGGTACAAAAGCAATAATAATATTAAAGAGTATTTCCTAGAAACTGGAGAGAAAGTCTATTTATAATTAATGCCTTCATTTTGAGTAAATCCTTTAGCGACAAGACGTGCCATATATCTTTCAGTGTCGCCTCTGGAATCTTGTTTGATTTATAAAAAATAAAAATAAAAACTCATTTACATCCAATTGGTTTAACACCCTTAGACAACTCGACAAGATCTCAAACGTCATTTTCCTTCATATGCTTTAACTCATCTAACATAATAATTATCTAATCTTAAGAATGAGAATTTTTTTTGGTTTGTAAAAAAGTGATACGATTATTTTCCATTCTTATATCAAACTCATGCTCATCGAGATAAACTACATAATCATTCAAAATAGCAGATTTTCTCTCCCTATTGGATCTCCTTATTGGCATTTGTAATTTTGAAGGTTGAGGTATTTCTCGATTAGTAGAAGGTAATCCACTTTATCTTTGTGATTTATATCGGCATCCTGATCAAGAACAAACATGATCACGTTAACAGGTTGAATATCCATCATAATAAGAGTGTTAACATGATTTTCTTAAAAAACTAATATTTCTGGATTGTGTACTTCCACTATTCTCAACATCCTCAATAAATTTGACATTATCCGTCTCAATTAAGGTATTAGTAGAAGGGCAATGAAACTTAAACCCCTTGATCTTTCTGAGTATCCAATAAAGTAGCAACTAACAGTTATTGAGACTAATTTTACTTCATGAGGCCTATAATGCATACCATCAGCTGGACATCCCTAAATATGTAAGTGTCTGATGCTAGGACTCTACCAGCCCATAGCTCACCTGGGGTTTTGTTAACTGTTTTACTGGGTATTCTATTAAGGATATAAATAAGGTTCTCCCCAAAGAGACTCTGGCAAGGTATGACAAATCATACTCCTAATCATGTCATTTAGGGTTTGATTTTGTGTCTCAGATACACCATTTTGACGTGGTGTCCCTGACATGGTGTACAGAGGGACGATGTCACATTTCTGTAAGTACCTCGAAAATGGACCTGAACATTGGCCTAAACCATCATATCTACCATAATATTCACCACTACGGTAAGATCTAACGGCCTTAGTTTTCTTATTATGTTCATTTTCAAACTTAGCTTTATTGGCCTTGAACACATCAAATGATGATGATTTTTCATGTATTACGTATTGTACCCACAACGAGAATAATCGTCTATAAAAGTAATAAAATATTGTTGATAATTCCAAGAAGCCGTAGGGAAAACAACACAAATATCAGTATGTATCAAATCTAAAACACCTGAACTCCTATAAGCACCAAACTTTCTAGTGTTTTTTTTTTTGTTTCTCCTTAATGCATTCAATACAAATCGTAAAATTTGTAAAATCAAGGGTATCAAAAACTTCAGTTGACACGGATCTTTTAATCCTCGGTCAAGACATATGACCCAAACACTAATGCAATAACATATAAGAGTTATCACTAATTAATCTTTGCTTAGTACTTTAATTACTAACATGAAGAGTTTCATTTAACTGTAAATGAGAAATATCTAAGTCTTAACTTATATAGATTATCAATCAGATATCCACTACCAATTACATTGGAATTTTGTAATAGACTAAAACATCATTTTCCAAAAGAAAAAGTATAACCGCATTTATCCAAATTTGAAACATAAATTAAATTCTGCCTAAATGACAATACATAAACAGTATCATCCAAATCCAAATAAAAACTACATTCTAGTTTTAATCTAAAGACTGTAATTAGTACTAGATCTACCCATTTCCTGATGAGGCCCTTAAGGACTGGGTTGAATCATGTAAGGTTTCAACTCTTCTTCGACTTCGTTTTGAATTTCGATTTAATTTCTCTGTTTTTGTAAATTGGAAGAGAAATTGAGGAGGGAATGGAGAGGATATGTGAGGTCGAGTGAGTTTTTCACTTTGAAGATGTTGGTTTTATAAGGGTGGTGGTGTGGGTTAGCAGGTAAAAAAAAAAAGGGATAGTAGAAGTCGTGGTGTTAAAAGTCGTTGCCTCTAAAAATTAAATTAGAGAGGCCATTATATAAGACGCTAATTGTGATACCCTTGTGTTAGCGAATCTGAAGGGGAGGGTTAGGGAGAGGGAGAAGCCCAAGAGCTCATACATTTCAAGATGGTTGGCAAGCTACAACGGGAGATTATAATCCCATATCGTCTGAGTAAGGGAGGGCGATGCACTATATATGTAAGAGTTTGGATCTACAAAGTACTACGCATTTTAAAGTCGTGCGGGACTTAGGCCTAAAACGGACAATATAGTACTCTGTAGATCGGATCGTGACAGAATAATATTAGAGTCTGACCTAGCCGGAAGTATGTCAATGAGGACGTTGGACTCCCAAAGGGGGTGGAATGTGATACCCTTGTGTAGGCGGGCCTGAGGGGGAGGGTGAGGGAGAAGTGATGAAATATTAGATACAAAGGAAATGATTTGTGTGTATTGTGTTGTGTTTCTCATTCACAATCTCCTGTTTATATACAAACTAATTCAGAGAATATTCACAATATAATCTGCTAATTTCCTTAAAACTATTAAACAATATTGACTCTATAAGCAACCTTCCTAATACACATATTCCCAATCAATCAGGATATTCACAATATATTCTCAATACCCCCCCTCAAGTTGGTGCATGGAGATCCCGTATGCCCAACTTGCGAAGTAGATACTCATATTGACGTTTGCCCAATGCTTTTGTGAAAATGTCAGCGAGTTGCTCATTGGATGGGACAAATGTGGGATTGATATGTCCAGCAACAATGTCATCACGGACAAAGTGACAATCGACCTCAATATGTTTTGTCCGTTCATGAAAAACGGGATTTTGAGATATATGGAGAGCCGCCTGACTATCACAATGAAGAGACATAGGACGTGTGTGAGGCATCCCGAGGCTAGCTAAAATAGCTTTAAGCCATTTCAACTCACATGTAGTCATAGCCATAGACCTATATTCCGCCTCTGCGGAGGAGCGGGATACAGTATGTTGCTTCTTTGTCTTCCAAGATACCGGCGAGTTCCCAAGGAACACCAACCAACCAGTGAGGGACCGCCGAGTCAAAGGGCATCCGGCCCAATCAGCGTCACACCATCCATGTAACTGCATGTCACACTTACTACTCAAATGTATACCTTGACCTGGATTACCTTTTAAGTACCGAACCACGCGCAAAGCGGCTTCCCATTGGTCCGCCCGAGGATGTTGCATAAATTGAGATAAAACATGAACACTATAAGATAATTCGGGTCGAGTGAAACACAAATAAATTAGCCGTCCCACCAAGCGACGGTAAGGTTCCGGGTCAGCGAGCTCTGGACTCTTGGACAAGGCGAGTCGATGATTCTGTTCCAATGGCACCGCCGCGGGCCTTGCCCCTAGCAATCCGGCCTCAGAGATGATATCTAGCGCGTATTTGCGTTGACAAAGCACAAACCCATCCGGTCCGCGTGCCACTTCAACCCCCAAGAAATACTTTAAAGGACCCAGATCTTTCATATGGAAACAAACACTGAGGTAACCCTTGAATTTCTGTATATCCCCCGGATTACGCCCAGAGATGATAATGTCGTCGACATAGACAAGAACACTGAGCTGAACCGCACCTCTTTGTAGAGTAAACAAAGAATAATCTGAATAAGATTGCCGAAAACCATAATTCTTCAAAGCAGTCGACAGTTTAGCAAACCAGCATCGGGGTGCCTGCTTCAGCCCATATAATGATTTCTTAAGCTTGCACACCTTTCCAGAAGTCCCCACCTGAAAACCAGGTGGTAATTTCATGCATACCTCCTCCTTAAGGTCACCATGTAGAAAGGCATTATGAACATCCATCTGATGGACTTCCCAATTCTTGGCAGCCGCAACAGCAAGAAAGACCCGTACTGTAACCATCTTAGCTACGGGAGCAAAAGTCTCTGTATAATCAACGCCTTCAATTTGATGATTGCCAAGAATAACCAGCCGAGCCTTCAATCGTTCAATGGTCCCATCAGAGTTATACTTGATCTTGTATACCCACTTGCATCCTAGAGCTTTCTTTCCTGGTGGCAAGTCGGCTACAACCCAGGTTTCATTAATCTCAAGAGCCTCAATTTCTCGTCGCATGGCATCCCTCCAGCGGCTGTCTTTCGCGGCCTCAGAATAACACACAGGTTCCCGATTTGCTGTCAAGGCTGCAAGAAAATGTCTGTGTCGCATAGAAAAATTATCACAATTCACATAATGTGCTATAAGATAGGGTGTACCTGAGGAATGTCGTGGTACGGGTGAAGCGGCTACGGATGGACTCATTTTCCGAATGGTATGAGTAACATAATCACGGAGTCGTACCGAGGCTTGCCTTCTGCGTTGACCCCTGCCCAACACATCTTCCTGACTTGCGTCCGGGTTGTCCTCCTGGTTCGCACAAACCGGCTGCCCAGCAGCCTCATCCGGCTGTACAATCACCTCGGCACCAGCATTTGCCCCATCCTCGGCACACGCCGACTGCCCAACAACCCTATTTGGCTGAACAAACTCCTCATCACATGTCGGCTGCCCAGCATCCCCATCTGGTTGTACAAACTCCTCAGCACCCCCCCTCAAAACAACCGTAGATGTCTCCTCAAAGTCCTCATGAACCGCCTCAATATTAGGCAGACCATCGTGGTCTAAATTAAAATGATCTGCAAAGGGAAAAACTCCTTCCGAGAATACAACATGACGAGAAACAAAGAAGTCTCGTTTCTCCAAGTCATACAAACGCCATCCCTTTTTTCCATATGGGTACCCAACAAAGACGCACCTTCGACTTCTACTGGCAAACTTATCCCCCGTCTGTACATGCGCATAACACAAGGACCCCAAAATGCGCAAGTGATCATAAGTGGGTGTGCTGCCATATAGAACACTATAGGGTGTTTTCCCATTCAAGACCAAGGATGGAGTCCTATTTATCAAGTATCCAGCCGTCAACACACATTCTCCCCAAAACTCAATAGGAAGAGAGCCCTGAAAACGCAGCGCCCGAGCTACATTCAAAATATGTTGGTGTTTCCGTTCAACCCGTCCATTTTGTTGAGGTGTTCCCACACAAGATGTTTGAAAAACAATCCCGTGATCAAGAAAATATTGTCGCAGACAAGTGAATTCAGTGCCGTTATCACTCCGCAAGATTTTGACCTCTTTATCAAATTGTCTCTTAACCATTGAAAAAAACATTTGAAGAGTATGAGAGACCTCTTTCTTATCAACAAGTAAGTAAATCCATACAGCACGGGAAAAATCATCAACAATGGTCAAAAAATAAGAAGCACCACAAGAAGAAGTTGTTCGATAAGGTCCCCATAGATCAGTGTGAATAAGTTCAAAAATGGCCGTAGCTTTATGTTCACTAACAGGAAACTTATTTTTACTTTGCTTTGCCCTCTGACAGACATCACAATTTTTATTCAAGCGATTTTTCGTTTCACTAAAACTTACTTCGGGAACTAACTTTGTTACTTGTAGAGATGGATGACCCAGTCGCTGGTGCCATAGATCAAGAGACACCACATTATTGGCCTTTATTGCGTGAACCTGCGGCAGCCCCCGAAAGAAATAGAGTCCATCCCGTCGTTCACCCGCACCAATCAGCATCCTCGAAGTGCGGTCCTGTATAACACACAGATCATTAGTGAATTGGACAAAACAGTTATAGTGATCAGTTAATTGCGACACAGAAATTAAATTGCAAGTTAGCCCTGGCACATAAAGAACATTTTTCAAACAGAAATTTCTTTCAAGGGTGACCGTCCCCTCTTTAGTGGCGATAGCGCTACTCCCATCTGGCAATCCCACGGGACATTGAGCAATCGCCTTTAAGTCACGGAGATCCCCGATCGTGCCAGTCATGTGATTCGAGACTCCTGTGTCAATAATCCAAGGCTTACCAGTCATCTTATCGGTCGTTGAGGATTTTGACCCGCCCAGCATTTGGAGAAGTGTCTGCCACTGATCGGTATTCAGCCCAGGCAGTGGAGATGTATCTGTCTCGGTCACTCCTGCCCCAGCAGAACCTGTTTGAGCAACGTTGGCACGATGCGTACCCTTGGTTCCTCGACCACGGCCTCGAAGACTTGACTGCCCTCTACCGCGACCAGCACCAGCACTTTTCCCATCGCTTCGGGGTCGGTCACCCCACCATTCCGGATATCCGTGCAAGGCAAAACAATTGTTAGATTCATGCCCCGTCCTTTTACAGTGGGAACACACCGTACTAGATTTATCCTTTTCGTCAAGACGGGTTCGTGTGGCAAGTGCCATAATTTCCCCGCGTTCTTCCTTGCCGCGAGCGATTTTCTTTACTCGCTCCTCTTGAATGAGAATTGAGTATACCTTGTTCATGTTTGGCAACGGATCTTGAGCCAATATATTGGATCTCACAGTTCCGTACAAATTGTCATCCAAACCCATAAGAAACAAATGTACTTTTTCTTCCTCCCGTTTTTTCTCCAGAATCGAAGCGAGATTGCATGTACACTTCCCACACTTGCACGTCGGTAATTGTTCGAAATTACCTAGTTCATCCCACAGTTGCTTGAGTCGCCCATAGTAATCCATTATGGTCAACCCCTTCTGTTTGCAATCTGCAAGATCTGATTTCAGTTGTTGAATCCGTGGTCCGTTAGTAATGGAGAATCGATCCTTGATATCATTCCAGAGATCCTGCGCTATTTCCACATGAGAGATAGTGGAGCGTAGCGTAGGTTCGATGGTATTTCGGATCCAGGACACCAAAAGCGAGTTGATAGTCCACCAGTCTTCGAGGTCTCGTGACTGCTCGCTAGGTTGTGTGATAGTTCCGTCAATGAACCCGAATTTCTTCCGAGCCCTTAAGGCCGTTCGAAACGAACGAGCCCATTCATCATAATTGTCCCATTTCAATTGAACCTGAGTAATTGAAAGTCCGGGATTATCAAGGGAAGTGATGTCATAAGGTGAAATCGTCTTCCGAGTTTCACCAGTAGAGACTTCACCGCCAGCCATGATCGGTGTTCAAAAAGAGATTTTAAAATGCCGCAGAAAGAAGTAAAGTTGCAGCTCTGACTGGTCCTCACGCAGAGAAACAGAGATTTTTTTTTTTTTTAATATATTCCTTTTTTTTTTTGTTTTTTTTTTCTCTTTTTTTTTGTTGTTTTGTTTTTTTTTCTCTTTTTTTTTTTTTTTCTTTTCTTTTCTTTCTTTTACTTATTCATTACAGAGAAACATAAACAGAGAAAAAAAAAAAAAAAAAAAAAACAGAGAAACATAAACAGAGAAATGAGAGGGAGATCTCGCTGATCTCTTCTCGCTAGTTTCTTCTCTTCTGCTGCTTCTTCGACAGAGGAAGGAGTCTGTGGATCTCGCTGGTCTCTTCCTCTCGGTGCGATGGCGACGGTTCCTGGAGCTTGGATTTGGGAGATCGTGAAGCAGAGACAGAGGATCGATTAGGATCGATCAGTTCAGTTCAGCAAGGTTCACCGTTCAGGTTCGATTAGGATCGATCAGGTTCCTGGAGCTTCGATCAGGATCGATTAGAGGTTCGATCAGATCTGAATCAGATGGCGATGGTTCCTGGAGCTTGGATTTGGATTTGGGAGGATCGATTAGGATCGATCAGTTCAGTTCAGCAAGGTTCACCGTTCAGGCCAAAGGCTCTTCTTCTTCGTTCCTTCTTATTCAAAGAAACCCTTTTCATTCAAAGAGGTTTCGATCAGGTACCTGTTCTTTCTCATTCATTCAAAGAAACCCTTTTAATTCAAAGAGCTCTGATACCATGATGAAATATTAGATACAAAGGAAATGATTTGTGTGTATTGTGTTGTGTTTCTCATTCACAATCTCCTGTTTATATACAAACTAATTCAGAGAATATTGTGAGAATATTCAAAATATAATCTGCTAATTTCCTTAAAACTATTATACAATATTGACTCTATAAGCAACCTTCCTAATACACATATTCCCAATCAATCAGGATATTCACAATATATTCTCAATAAGAAGTCCAAGATCTCATGGATCCCAAGAGGGTTCGCAAGCTACAAAGGGAGATCATAGTCCCCTGGGTAAGGGAGGGTGATGTACTATATATGTACGAATTTGGATCTACAAAGTACGACATATTTTAAAGCCGTGCGGGCCTTGAGTAATATATAACTGCCGGAATGAGTAATATATAACCGCCGGATTCAGTAATACAGTCAAACTTCGATCATAAAAGTAATATATAACCGCCGGATTCAGTAATACAGTCAAACTTCGATAATAGAGAATGCATACAACCGTGGTTAGTTAATAATGATATCAATATAATTGATAGAATCAGTGACATGATTTCTAGTGGAGTACAGTGATCATGGATTTTGTACATATCGCTCACATAACTTTTTAATTGACAACTAATACATTGGATTAGCCTACCAACCAATACGGCTGAAGACTGTACTAAGTCCCAAAGGCATTGTTACCTCCAAACAATTAAAGCTCCATGCCGCCCAGAAGACACTTATGGAGTATCTCCTCTGGCAATGAATACATTATATATAGATTAACTACCTCACACTTCCTTCTAACACAGTTAACATCTTTGTTAGCAATCCAACTTCTTTCTTGCTCAAACCTTTCTCTTCTAACTCGTTCTAGAGCAAAAGCACCCACCATGATCATCGCCAATAGGCTCGTCAAGTTGGCAAAAAAATGGGGGAAGGTGACATCAGTGGGGAGGAGAGGAATCACACTGATAAGAAAGGATTTAGATCCGTATCCAAACAAAGTGGTGGCTGGTAGGGGACATTTTGTTGTGTATACTATTGATAATA
Organism: Berberis vulgaris; assembly: GCA_963556465.1. NCBI lineage: Eukaryota > Viridiplantae > Streptophyta > Magnoliopsida > Ranunculales > Berberidaceae > Berberis > Berberis vulgaris. Next base: position 9,785,865 of record OY747124.1, on the reverse strand, counting down.
GACGTTTTGTTGTGCCATTGGTGTGCCTCAACAACTGCGTCTTCAAAGAGCTTCTTGATCTCTCCGAAGAGGAATTTGGTTTATCAAGAGATAGACCTATCACATTGCCATGTGATACAGTTTTCATGAAGTCTGTGATTTCCTTGGCTCAAAGTCATGCATCTAAAGATCAAGAGCAGGCTTTGCTTGCCTCAATACCGACTGTCGGTGCTAATTGTTTAACAGCCTCCTACTAGAATACAAGTCCCCTCAAATAGCTTATGATGGATTAGGAAGAATTTTTTTCATACTGGTATTCTGTACAAATTCACATTCCATATTCTTACATTTGGCTTTCAAATTAAAGGGATCAGCTAGTTGAAGAAGAAACATATGAGAAACTCCGCTTTAGTTTCAAAAGCTTATGAAAATTACATATCAATGCTAGTATTTGGGGACCTCCTTGCTTGAATAAGTGTTATTTATTTTCTTATATGCTTAAATATATAATTTATCTCCATATATTGGCTTTTGCATCGTATCTTACAATACACGATACATTACGATGTGTATTTTAAATTTAGGTTTCCGATATCATCATCATCATCAAAGCCCATTTTCGATATACGATAGGATAAACATATTAATAACTATGATAGATACAATACTTTACGCTTACTTTCAATTTTTGTTCAAGTTTTCTCGGTTGACCCCACATATGATACTGAGGATCTGAAATGGTTAAAAATGATAGATAATTAGCTAACAATGATAAACAATTGGGTAAGGTAGAATAAATGATAATGCACTGCAACAACCTAACTGAAATGTCTTTTTTCCCTTGAAAGTGTAGCAATGACTCGATGTTAATGCGCCTCATGCAACCTTATTCTAGATCACATATTCAGGTGTAATCAGTTACTCATTGATTTTAGGTGTAATCAGTTACTTATTCTAGTTAATGGTTTAGTTTTATAAATCACATCAAAATATTCACAACTAAGCTGGACTTGAAGCCGACCCCGAAAATCTCGGGAATGGGCTTTGATGATGATGATGATGATGAAGCTGGACTTGAAACCATTGACGTTATCTATTCCAATTGATGTAAAAAATTCAATAAAGTAACTAAGAGAAAGATAGAGCATATTCTCGCTTGCTAATTGTCTTTGTTCATTTGACACAGAACACTGAAATCAAGGCTTCCAACTTCATGATACACAGTATATATGCTAATCTACCTCACAACTCTTCTACATAACTACACTCAATTTCCTTACTAGCAATCCAAGTCCATTATTCCTGAAAATTTTCCTTCCTAAGTCAGTATAAAGAAACTATCTACCATGATCATTGACACCAACAAGCTCATCACCATAGAATGGAAGTGGTGGAAGGTGGCAATGAAGGAGAGGAGGCAGGTCTCATTAACTAGGACGAGTTTAGATCATGAACCAAACAGCGGTAACAGATCAGAAGTGGCTGATAAGGGTCATTTCATTGTGTACACTAATGATAATAGGCGTTTTGTGGTTTCATTAGCATGTCTGAACAACTGCGTCTTCAGAGAACTACTTAATTTGTCTAAGGAGGAGTTTGGATTGTCAAGTGACAGACCCATTACATTGCCATGTCATACGGTCTTCATGAACACAGTTATCTCATTGGTTCAGTGTTGTGCTTCAAAAGATATTGAGAAGTCTTTACTTTGCTCAATAATCACTAATTAGTAATCATCCTCTGCCTCTCTTTAAATAGGACAAAACAAGCAGCGTGTGCTTGTCACTAGTTTTAAGGACAAGAACGTATCTTTGACTTGAATCATGTTTTCATGTGTACATGACTAATATGACTTGAATGTAAATATTTCTTACATATCTTCACATGTACTGTTCCAGAGTTCATAATAACTTGACAACCTGTGTGGACTGCTACAGTATTAATATATAAGAGTAATGTTGTATCTCGCATCACTCCAGAATGTTTTTTAAAGTAAAACAAAAAGGGATATATTAAAGAAAACAGCAGAAATATTTAGGAGTAATCTCTGGGGTATAATTTCAGGTTATGTTTGATTGAGAGGACTCTCTCTGTAGTATCCTTTTTCTCTGCCTCGACAGCTTCTCACTCACCGTGGCATTTCATTAATATATGTCTGCTCTCTTTGATCCAAAAAAAAGGCAATAGTGATAAAGCCTTTCATTGTGCATGATAATACAAGCTACATGGTTGATCAACAATTAAATTATGCCAAGAAAACATACAATCTTCAAAGAAAGAACCTTGACAACTCCCTGTGTAATTACCCCTTAACCGAAGCACAACTTTAATATCTTTGACTATCTGCTTTATGTTCCATTTATTACCATGATTAGACCCCGGCATTTCTCTTTCCAAAGAATCCACAATATTGCAATTGGGATACATTCCTAAAACCAAACCCCTCTGCATAAAAGAATTTTGTTACCAAAAAAGAATAGAAGATAATGGAAGGATTGGGGGACAATCAGAGATACTCCGCAGTAAAAAGAAAAAATTAGCCCTTGAAGTCTTTGCCTTTTGGCACTTGAAGAAGTGACCAATATATTCTTCGCAAAGGCTACAACAATTGACAATACATAAACCTTACGAGGTAGGTTGTTCACCATTAAGACTCTCCCATGTGCAAGAAACCATAGGAGATTTTGTTTTTTGGAATGTACCACAGAAGATTTTGTCACAGTGAACAGTGAGAGCTAGAAAAAAAAAAGCATACCTGACATTAATGGATAACCCTCGCAGACACTTCATAGTTCATGCTTAGATAACCTTTTTCATATATCTTTGAAAATTTTCAATTCTTTACAAATATTACAACATATTATGGCAAGTTAGTACAACATGTGTAGCAATATTGAACTACAATTCCCTGCTCGCCTTCCAAAAAAAAATAAAAAATATTGAACTACAATTGAATAATATGACTAATGCCAATGAGTTACTAGCTCAATGGTAGTGTTTGTGGTGGATGGAATCACAATTTCAAGGTTCAAACCTTGCTGGCGGCAATTGGGGCTAGAGGGGTTAATGGATTAAAAAATCAAAAGTAAAATATATATAAAGTAAAAGATCAGAAGTCTGATAAGGTTCATTTTGTTGTTTACATTATTGATGTTAGGGGTTTCGTGGTTCCACTGGCATGTCTCGACAATTGTGTCTTAAGAGATCTTCTTAATCTATCTGTCAGGAGTATGGACTATCAGTGATGGATCTATTACATTGCCATGTGATACGGTTTTCATGAACTCTCTTATCTTGTTGGTTCAAAATCATAAACCTGAAAGTCTTGAAAAGGCATTGATTTTATATGTTCGCTTCTGCCTCTCTTCAGTTAGGCTTCAATTAGGACGGAGCAGACAACATCTACAAGTCTCGATTTTGAGGACTAGAATGAACCTTGAATTTGTTTAATACATGACTAATACTACTTGGGTGTAAACCTTTCAATGTTAATTTCATATATACTGCTTCCAACTTCATAATAACTTCAGAAATCATGCTAACTGCATAAAATGAACGTGAAATAGTAATAACATGGTATCTGACATTGATCCAGAATAATAACAACAATAACAGTTAGAACAAAATTTGTAGCACTATGCCATTAACACACATAAGATAGCATCAACATCCTATTGGTGTTGGCGGTAAGGAGGTGATGAGTCATCATTTTCCCACCACCAGCATCAGAATCTGCAGCACCACCACAATTTTTTTTTTAAAAGGTAAAATAAATATACTAAGTAACTTTCATAAAATAACAGTAACACCCAGGGTGTTAGCGGTGACGAGCAAGGATGCACAGACACGTATACGACACGGTGGCTTGGCATCTCCAAAAAATTAGGACTCAACGACACGTCAAACCTTACTTTTTTATTATTTTATTATAACAAATATGAATATAAACAATAATGAATAATCAAAACACATAAATAAACATTCAAATACATTATGAGCAACATAATTTCTAATTGGAAACATCCAAGAAGCTCATGACCGCATAATGTCAATTTATAATTCATTTAATCAAAACATAATAAATTGATAGTTTGAATACATAACTCACCTGCTTAGCTGTTACATGTCTTCATCAACCGACTGGTCAACCATCACATTCCTATATTTAAATAGCACAACCTCTAACTCTTGTTCATCAAGAGAAAGATTGGCAATCTCAAGTATGCTAGCAACATCCAAATCAAACGAATCAAGTGCATATCCTCCGATACCCCACATCATTGTCTCACCTTCTTTTTACTCTTGCTTTCTTCTTGACAAAAGACGAAGACTGGAATGTACATATTATTAGAATTACGGGATTCTATTTCCATATTTATGGATTTTGTTCTCATATTTCTTTCCCTTTTTTTTGTTCTCTAGAATCCTCCTTATTTTCCTCATTATTTTTCTCCTTAATTGAATTCTCCTTGATTGTATTCTTTGTGTATAAATAGGATTCAATGTAAGTTTGAAGGATAATATTAAATATAAGATTTTACTCTTTCAATTGTGTTCTTGACATTGTATCAGAGCCTCCTTTGATTTCCTCTTCATTACAAGATGAATCAAAGTTTGGTTACGTGTTCTCGGTTATTGTTTATGATCATATTATACCGCTACGATAGTATTTTTTCTTGATTCTATATCATTATGACCGCTTCAACCACAACTACCAAATTTGCTGCAAAGTCAGGTATGTCTGACCCTGCTATTGAACTTTCGTCTTTGACTGGAAATAGTGATTGGATAGTTGACTTTGGTGCAACGGATCATATGACTTGTGATCGCTATAGGTTTAGTTATTTATCTTCTAGGTGTTCCAAAACTACCATTACTAATGCCAACGGTGTATCATCTACAATTGTTGGAATTGGTACAGTCTCTTTATCTCCCACATTAACTATAAAAAATGTCTTATTTGTTCCGTCACTAAATTGCAACCTTCTCTCTGTTAATCAGCTAACCAAGTCTCATAATTGTGTTGCTCTATTTTTCCCTACTCATTGTGCTTTTCAGAACATCCATACCAATGAGAAGATTGACAGTGGTAAAAAAAGTGACTGATTGTACTACCTAGAGGATGGGTTCCAACAAGCTAATAGAGAAGGGCACGCTCACTTGGTGAGTGAAAATTTGGTTGACAAGAAAAAAAAAGATTTGAAAGACTAGGACATCCCTCATTTAGTTATCTTAGGAGATTGTTTTCATATTTATTCAGTGTGTGTAATGTTTCAGATTTATTTGTGAAACTTGTGTCATGGCAAATAGCTACCGTACTGTTTCTCATTTGAGTGATACAAATGTGGCTCTTCCTTTTTCACTAGTACATTCGGATGTTTGGGGTCCGACACCACTTTCTACTCATAATGGGATGAAGTGGTTCGTTACATTTATGGATGATTGTACTAGGATGATATGTGTTTATCAATTAACACACAAGAGTGATGTTTGCATAGTCTTTCCTTTTTTTTTATCTGATGGTGGTTACACAATTTGGTATTCCAATAAAAATCCTTCGTTTTGATAATGGGGGTGAATATTTCAAGCAAGAATTGAAGGAGTTCATGCATTCGATGGGTGTTATTCATCAAACAAATTTCCATTTTTCTCCTCAACAAAATGGTATTGCAAAATGGAAAAACAAGCATCTATTGGAAGTCACTCGGCCTCTCTTGATTGGCAGTCAAGTCCCCTCTCATTTGTGGGGCGAGGCTTTGAATTTGACAGTCTACTTGATAAATCAGACACCTTCTAGTGTCCTGAATTTTAGAAGACCATTGGATGTTCTTTCTGATCACTGTAGTCTTCCCCCAGTTGTTCTTCTAGCTCCTCGAGTTTTTGGGTGTATAGTCTATGTTCACTTACATCCAAATCAACGTAATAAGCTTGATTCTCGAGCCTTGAAGTGGGTGTTTGTTGGGTATGGAATGAATCAGAAAGGTTATCGGTGTTGTCATCATTCTTCAAGAAAGTTTTATGAGAAAAAACTATTTTACACACCATTGACTACTGATTTATCACTTCAGGGGGAGAATCGAGATGAAGTGCTTCATTATGAAGATTTGGATCTTTTTTTCCCCTTGAATTCAGATTTTCCCAATAACCAGACAACCGGAAGTTATCTTGAAATCAATCCTTTGGAACTGAATATTCTTGAATTCAAGAAGGTATCATAAATCAGTCCAAATCAACAACCAATCTGGGAGAAAGAAAGACTTTCAAGAAACTAAATGAGATAACAAAGATTAACATGGGAAAATAAACGGCTAGTGTGGAATAACTTGTCATCCAGAGAATCTTGATGGTTTTTTTAGGAGTTAAAATGTTTCTTGCGTAATGTAAATGACCTATACTGACTTTATCAAACAATGTGGAAAAGGCATTAAGTCAAACTTACTATTTGCGGGTCGTTAGTCAATATGTGAGATTACTTACAAAGTGGTGGATTATTATGCATTACATAAAAATCAAAAGCAAAAACGAAAGATGGATGAACGTGTGCGTGTATGAGACGAAAGAGCAGGCTAACCAGTTGTTAATGGTCCATCATTTCCATCATATCACCACCAGGTTGGATATTGGGCCAATCAACGTATTATTTCCTTCGAAAGTCGAAGCTTCCACGAAACTCTCCACACCTAGACGGAGGGCCAAGTGCATATTGGAATATAAGATAACGTGTCAAAGCTTGGGTGGGTGATTTTAACTATAATTTGGTTCGGGGCGAGGTTAAAGGCACCGCAATACTCATTAGGGTTCCCACAATAAACTAAATTTTCTTTTTTTTGGTTGTTTAGGAGAAAAATAATAAAAATTAGTACGATTGAGCTTACATTCTCAAGAAAATTACGGATTAATATTTTAAACAATGTGACAAAGTTTCAGCTCATTTTGAAATCATTTTTCGAGATATGTGTTTAGATCTAAGCCATTAAATATAGGGGTGGGCATGAATACCGATCCCGACCCGTAACGGTATGGTCCCAAACCGATTCAAATCGGGACCAATCGGTTCCTAGTGTTTTCATCCCGGTCCCGGTCCCGAACCGGTTGAAATCGGGACGGAACCGATTTTCACAAATTCAGTCCCGGACTGTTCCGGTTCGTCCCGATTACTATAACATTTACAAAGCCCAACCCAAAACATAACCAAAGCCCAACAACAACAACAACATTCATTCAATCTCCTCTAATTCTCATCTAAAGCCCAACCCAACCCACACCTTTTCATCTAATCTCCTCTAAAACCCAACCCAACCCACACATTCTCATCCAATCAGAGAACCCACCTTCTCATCTAAGTCTCTAATCAGAGAACCCATCTTCTAATACCCTTCGTCCCCTACAGCTCGATTCCAACAAAAAAATTAAGGGTGAAGGTTCCATTCTTGTATGGGTGGCGAATCAGAGATCATCGAATCTGAAATCAGCTATGACGATCATCGAGAGATCATCGAATTAGCTATGGCGAATTCGAAATCAGCTATGGCAAATTTGAAATTATCTATGACGATCATCGAAAGATCGTCAAACTCGAAATCAGCTATGGCGAATCTGAAAAATGAACGCTCTCGCATCTTTCGTTGTTTGTTTCATATTCGTTTCATCAACTTTTGCAATCTCAGACTCGCCTTTCGTGATGGCGCACAAGAAGGTCACACTGAACAGACTCAAATCTGGATCCGAGCAAGTCTCCGTCTCGATCGACATCTAGAACCAAGGATCTGCGCAAGGAGGCATTCTCAACCCCAACTTTGCCCTTGGATATACTTGCAGACAGACCACCAGAGAAGAAGTTTGACTTTGGAAAATGAACAAACCGGGTAGGCATGGTTCAGACCCGAACTTTCCCGGTTCCAAACAGTCGGGTCCAATCGAGCCATCTCAAAAAAGTGGTTTCCTGACCCGGATTGTTCCCGATTGACTGAACCGGGACTGGGACCGGGATTGGCCTAAACCCGGACCGTGCCCACCCCTAATTAAATATCTTGATTAACATTCTTTATGGGTATTTAAGAAGCACCCTTTCGCCAATGGGGTAGTAACTTAGTGGTAGAATTTTGACAGATGAAATCACATGTCCAAGGTTCGAACCCTGCCGACGACATTTGGGGTGGGAGGGTTTAAGGGATTAAAATATAAAAATAAAAAACCACCCTTTCAGGTGGTCTTAAACAATGGGAAAAGGTCGCCTATATCTCTCCCTCGCTCGCTTCATGACTATGATAGAGAAATCCACATTTTCACATTTTTATTGCACATCTTGACGCATGCATGTCAAAATGGGTAGAAACTCGTATTTCAGCTCATACGAAACTTAAATGATATAGTAACGCCGAGCAGAATAGAGATTATCCCGCGGGCTAGTTCAACAGACAATTCACAAGGAATGATACAAGAGATTCGCCTAAGAACACAGAGAAATAATTCTAATGTCAGTTAAATTACTCAAATCAAAGGTCTATCTAAAATCAGCCCACAAGTCGGGCTTTATAGCTAAAACTCGTGATTATTAGAATTTTACCAAAAATAGCAAAACCCCAATAATCATGCTAAAACAAAATACATAATAAAAGAAATAAACTGCTAGAAATCTGGCCCAAATTGGGTTCAGAATCACTTCCTAAACAATAATTGAAATATTACCATAAAAGAAAAAACTACTAAATTTGTGGATTTGGAAGGAAAAAGGTAGATTTTGACTTCGAAAAGATGTGAAACGAGCAAAGCTAGTTGACCACGACGTGCGCGTTGAAAAAAGCTTTCCGAATTGAGGTCGTTTGCGCGATTCAGATACTCATAGCCAAAATTATGGCCAAAATACTAAAACACACCAAAAACTGCCAAATTAGAAAAAAAATTATGATTTTTTGTCATCTTTCTGCTGATCTGCTAATTCAAGATATTTTAGTGCCAAAAACATGTTATCTGACGACTCAGTATCATCTGACTCAGATCCTCCTACATCATATAGATTTTATTTAGTCACGTATATGGAGTGTCTTTAAGTGTAAATGAAAATCAAGTGGATCCTAAATGAGAAATCAAAATAGAAATTCGTCCATTTAAGCATGAATTCTCTCTGTTTTTTTTTTTGGTTAATAAATTGAATTTTCTTAAATGAATAAAGAAGAGCTAGAGTTTGTTTGTTAAACACTTATTTTATCACTTAAGGCTTAATCGTTACTACCCTGCAACTCATGTTCAAGGATTGTGATTTAGTTTTTCAAGTTACATTCGGTCTCTTGATTTTAAATAATATTTCGAGAAATATTTCGGGGTGTAAAGAAGACACGTAAAAATTTCAAAGATACATGAAATATAAATAATGAATTTCGAGGAAATATTAAATATGGTAAAAAAATAATATGCATGTAAATAAATATATTGAACACATTAAATGAAACCATTTAGCTATAATTAGAAAATTGGGGATAGTTTCAAAAATCAATATATAAGCAGAAAAAGTGATAATTAGAAAATTAAGGTGTGGTTTCAAAAATCAACAAATATTAGCATAAATGATAATTAGAAAAAGAAAACTCGAAATTTACAAAAAAAAAAAACCCCTAAAATTTCGAAAAAAATGTAATTTTTAGTATTTTTACGAAAAATCCCAAAAATTACAAAAAGACCTCGAAATATTTCGAAAAAATTTCATTTTTTCTTTCGCCCTTTTTCTTTTCATAATTTCAAAAAAACGAAAATTTTGATGAACTTTTGTGTAATTTCGCGAAATCACAATCCTTGCTCATGTTCTCCTATTCTCGATCATCCTCCCCTCAATCACTATTACAACTAGCATCACCACCATCTCATCTAATTGCAATCGTCACAGACTCCATCTCATTTTCTACCAAACACATCATATTCGTGTTTGTTAAGGTGTCCAAATAAATTTTGAATTATATATTTTGCCAGTGTTGCACAAAAAGCTGGAAAAAGAAATATATGATTATAGAGAACTGTTTCAACTTTACGTGTTCAAACACTTAATCAACCAAGTATATGGCTGAAAAGAAAGGGCATGGGCATTACATTTTACTTTCTTTCTTTCTTTTCTATATCTATTATGAAATATGATGTTCATGGATGATCTTCTAAATGATTAATCATCTCGCAATTCTCAATTTTCATGTGAAAGATATGATCAGTTTTTCCCATAATATGAGTCATACACATAACCATAATTTTCTCACTCAACCAATAAAATGTTGGTCATACCGCAAGACGTCAACAACCTTTCACTACTCTTATTGAGTAATAACTTTCATAAATGTTGTTAATAATATGATACCTCACATCCCCAAAAGTTTGAAAAATGGTTATTTAACTTTTGCCCACCCCAAGTATTATAACCAGTTTAGCTTTTAGAAAGTTTTTCCTTAAACCCCAAATTCCAAAAAAAATAATAAATGGTCACTATGTCATTCTTTTATTATTAATTGCTAGAACTTGCAAACTTGAAAGTTACAAGATTCACCAATTTATACTTCCATTTTCGTTTATTTTTATTTTATTTTTTGCTTTAGTTGTTTATCAGAATTTTTATTTTATTTTATTTTCTTTCTTTATGGGGTTTTTTCTCTCCTATTATTCTCAAGTATTGAATTATCTTCCTTTGAATTCTCAATATACTCACCATTTTGAACCGTTCAACATATCCACCATTTTGGACCATTGGAGCCCTTAACAATAATTGTTAATGATCTATACACATTGTTTAATCAACTATATCAGCGTGTGATTTTACCAAGGCAATGGCAGCAAAGAAACAAAAAGCAAAATCCATCAGGAATGCTACATAGATCGATAGTACAGAGAAAGTGTGCTTATTTTGAAACGTGACGCCCAACAAGCTATCGTCCAGGAAACTGCAGCCATGATTGAGTTGCACGTAACAGCCTTTTTAGATCAGACAAAATGGAAAAACATTCATAGTTATAGTAGAATCAGTTTCTTGTTGATTCTACTTACAGTTGTTCTCATAGAACAAATCACTTGTGTCATATTAATTATGCACGCTTGAATGGGAACCATGGTAGTGTTAACAAGAGAATCATTATAATATACGAATGGATAGAAGAACAGAATCTGCATCTCGACTTTCAAACCATCTCTCTACTTTTGCAGCTTAGAACTTGGAGATGTATACACTATAAATAGCTATACCACTTCACTCTGTATTCAACACAACTCATTCAATCTCCTTCTCAATCTAAGTCATTATTGCTTAAACTCTTATTTTCTAGCTCAGTAAAAAGCAACTACATGTCATCATGATTATCACTGCAAAGAGGTTCATCAAGTGCACAAAGAAGTGCCTAAAGGTAGCTGATAAGGGCCACTTTGTTGTGTACACAACTGATAACAAACGTTTCATGCTTCCTTTGGAATTTCTTAACAGCTGCGTCTTTAGAGAACTTCTTAATCTGTCAGAGGAGGCGTATGGAATATCAAGTGATGGACCTATTACATTGCCATGTGACACGGTTTTCATGAAGTATCTTATATCGTTGATTCAAAATAAGGCGTCCAGAGATCTTGAGATGGATTTGCTCTCTTCAATGACCAGTGGGTTCTCACCTGATTGTCTTCAATTAGGAAACAGCAATTAAGATACTTCCTGATGGGTTTTGAGGACTTGAATGATCACTTTCAAATGTACATGACTGATGTGATTATAGATGCAAACACTTAAACCATCTGTTTCATTTAGAAATCTTAATTTTTGGCTCAATCAGAATGTTTTTGGTGTAATTTTTTTGCATTTCATGTAACTATTGATTAATAAACATTGTTTTGGAGTTGTTTCTTTTATTATCCCCAACTTCTTACTATTATTTGCCAACATAATCTTGCAAGGTTGGAGTGTATTTGGTTACCCAATTTACCAAAACAAATTTGTTTTAACAAAACAGAAAACATCCATTAGCCCACTCTTTAACCTAATGTAGTTGTAAGAATTCCTAAGCTAGGCCTTATTACTGAATTCATTCATAAATGCCAATTGTCACGGGCTTTCTTTTCACAAGTATTTTCCGTGCGGCACTAGCAAACTTTGCCTTGACTTATCAAAGAAAGCTAGTCAGCCTTGCCCACGAAAGACTTACTTAGACTTTGGAAAGCTAAGCAAGCTAATAACACACAAGAGAGCTTAAGAGAACCAAAACTTGTATTGCTTGAATTCTCTGAGGTGACTACAACAAATGAGGCCTTAGCCTATTTATACAACTCCACCTCCTCAATGGACGGTGGTGATCAATTTGATCTAACGGTCTATAATGAACTTCTACACACTTCCTTAGAAATATCTAAAAACTAGAATCCTATGAAACTCTGTGGAATTTTATGGAAGGTTCTAGAGAACTCTTTAGAACAATGTGGAATACTCTACATTATTTACACTTGCTAACCTCACTTGGCTAGGCAAGAAGATAGTTGTGACATTCTCCCCCACCTAATCAGGCGACGTCCTTGTTGCCTTCAAATCCTCGTATGCTTGGATTTGCTCATTGAATTGCCACAAATGTTGGATTGGCTCCCAGCTAGCTTCACTTTCTGGCAATCCCTTCCCCTTGATGAATAGCTCATGTGTGGGAGGTTGGTTGGAATGGCGCACCACACGATCTGACAAGACAGTCTCTACTTCCTTGTCATGTTGGATCCTCATGCCCATTAGTGCTCTTTCTGAAACTCCACTGCTTGGATCATCTTGATCTTCCTTATACGGCTTCAAAAGGCTCACATGGAAGACTGGATGAAACTTGATCCTCGGCGAAAACTCGACCTTGTATGCTTGCTTTCCCACTTTCTTGACTATGGGGAAAGGACCCTCATATCTCCTGATAAGGCCACGATGCAGTCCTGAAAGTCTGGCATGAGCATGCATTTTGACAAGCACAAGGTCTCCAACCTAGAACTCTCGAGGCCGTCTCTTCTAGTCGGCCCACTTCTTCATCCTCTTGGATGCCTTATCCAGGTAAGCTCTAGCCTCATCAGCTTGATCATTCCATCATTTGGCAAACTTATAGGCTGATGGACCCACTCCAGTGTAGCCAGTGGCTGTAGAACTCGGGGTCATAGGTTGTTGTCCCATGACAATCTCAAATGAGTTACGACCCGTCGCTTCACTCCTCTGCAAGTTGAAAGAGAATTGGAAGAAAAAAGCAACTTAGCCCAATCTCGTTGATTGCCACTCACATAGTGCCTAAGATATAACTCCAGCAAGGCATTCATCCTTTTCCGTTTGACCATCCGTTTGAGGATGAAAGCTAGTAGAGAAGTTAAGGTCGGTACCCAACAACTTGAATAACTCAGTCCAAAATTTCCCCGTGAACCGAGTATCCCGATCACTGATGATAGATTTGGGCACACCCCAATACTTCACCACCTGTTTGAGGAATAAATGTACGGCTTGCTCGGCTGTGCACTCTTTGGGTGTGGGAATGAAGGTGGCATACTTCGAAAATCTGTCCACGACCACAAGTATCCAATTGCAACCTTCTGATGCGGGCAACCCAACTATAAAATCTAAGGATACACTCTCCCAAGGTCTCTCTGGGATGGGGAGGGGTTCAAGTAAGCCGGCAGGTGACTGTTGCTCCACCTTGTCTTGTTGGCATACCAGACAAGTCTTTGCATATGCTTCGATATCATCTCTCATATGTGGCCAATAATAGAAATCTTCCACAAGAGCAAGGGTCCGATGTATACCTGGATGTCCCGCCCACTTGCGATCATGGAGTTCTTTCAAGACTTCCTTCCTTAGGTTGTCATGAGGTGGAACATAGATTCTCCTTCCCTTAGAGTATATCAAGCCGTCCTCCACCCAAAACTGTCTTGTCTTCCCGTATTTGACAAGAGCTATGATGGTTTGAGCCATGGAATCATGTGCCAATCCTTCCTTTATGCGTCCCTTCAAGTTGCTTTGAGGTTGAATTATGTCAGCAAGTTCTCCTTTTCTACTCAAAGCATCTGCAACAAGATTAGCCTTACCAGGCTTGTACTCCAAAGTGTAATCGAACACTGCCAAGAAGTCTTTCCATCTAGCTTGTTTTGGTGTGAGCGTTTTCTGTGTTTGGAAGTAGCTAGTGGCAATATTGTCGGTCTTGACCACAAATTTGCTCCCAAGCAAGTAATGACGCCATGTTCGCAAGCAATGCACAATCGCAGTCATTTCCTTCTCTTGCACAGTGTACCGCCTATCAGTATCATTGAGCTTCCTACTTTCGAAGGCAATAGGATGTCCTTCTTGCATCAATACTCCACCAATTGCAAAATCAGAAGCATCCGTATGTACCTCAAAAGACATAGAATGGTTAGGAAGTGCCAGCTCTGGTTCCTCCACAATTTCCTTCTTAAATCCTTCGAAAGCTTGTTGGCATTATGAACTCCAATCCCAACTTCGTTTCTTCTTGAGCAAGTCTGTCAATGGAGCGGCTATGGAAGAGTAGCCTTTGATGAACCTTCTATAATAGTTCACCAAGCCAAGGAAAGATCTTAACTCGGTGACTTTGGTCGGTGGTTCTCATTCTTGGATGGCTTGAACCTTAGACTTGTCCATATGAAGCTTGCCCTTGCCAATGATATGACCCAAGAGTGTCACCTCCTCTTGGGAAAATGAGCATTTCTCCTTTTTGAAATAGAGCTCGTTCTCCTTCAAAGTTTGGAACACTTGCCTCAAGTAATCCATATGTTCCTCCAATGTCTTACTATATATCACAATGTCATCAAAGTACACAACTACGAACTGATCAAGGTAAGGAGCTAGTACCTTATTCGTTAGAGTGCAAAATGTGGCCGGCGCATTAGTTAAACTAAATGGCATGACTAAGAATGCGTAAGACCCGTACCTTGTAACACATGCGGTCTTTGGTTCATCTTCTTCGGCTATGCGAACTTGGTAATATCCCGAGTGCAAGTCAAGCTTGGTAAAGTACCTTGCATCACCAAGTTGATCAAAGAGATCTGCAGTAAGTGGAATCGGGTACTTGTTCTTGATAGTGACCTTGTTGAGTGCCCGATAGTCAATACAAAGCTGTAGGGATCCATCATGTTTCTTTTGAAATAAGACTGACGCACCATATGGAGCTTTGGAGGGTCGGATATAACCAACATCAAGTAAATCCTTCAATTGTCTTCTTAACTCCTCGAGCTCAGGAGGTGCCATACGATAAGGAGCAAATGTGGGTGGCTTTGCTTTAACTTCTAACTCAATAGCATGATCCACCTCTCTCCTTGGTGGAAGCTTGTTAGGCAACTCGGCAGGCATAACATCCTTGTACTCCTCGAGAACATCTTGGATGACCTTAGGTGCATTCACCCCTCCATCCATGGGACCTTCATCTTCCTTGAGGGTAGCCAAGTAAGTAGGCTCATTTCTTTTTACTCCTTTAGAAAGTTGGAGAGCAGACACCATTCTCTCCTTACTTATCTCCCGTACCACGGGCACAACACAAGGTTGTCCCTTCTCCATGATGCACATGGTGTTGGCATATGAGACCAAGAAAGCCTTCACCATGTCCAAGAAATCTATACCCAAACATAACTTGTGTCAAGCCGATTATCGGTGCCACGAGCTATTCTTTCAATTGGGAGACTTTTAGCATTGACGCCCTTGATATATCATTTCTCCTTAGAATATGATAGGCCAATTTCTTCAGCAAGGTCTTTGGCCATGTGGACTTTGTCGGCTCCGGTATCCACCATGGCTTTCAAAGTCTTGTTCCCGATCTCGGTCTCCACGTACATCCTTCCACATGGTTGTTCCTCGACCTTAGCTTTAATGGCACTTATGAGATTCATTGAGGCGATCCTTCTTTCTTCTTTTGCTTCTTCCTCCATGACAAGCGCAACAATTTTCCCACGGTTGGGACACTCGAATGCCCGATGAGGTCCACTACATAAGAAGCAAGATATCTTCTTGGGTGAGCCATCTCTTTTCTCCTTCCCCTTGTCTTTGGAGTTCTTGTGCTCCTTGGGGGACTTCTCTTTGTCTCTCCCACCTTTGCCATCATTACTCGGCTTTTTCCCTTGCCCCTTGGATGAGTCATTTCTCTTGAACTCAATCAAGGACTCGGCCGCAGCCATAGTTGTTGCAAGGTCTTGCACACCTCGCCTCTTTAACTCCAACTTGGCCCAACCTGTTAGGCCATCAAGGAAGCTAAATAAAGCAACATTTTCTCCCATGTCAGGAATCTCCAAGAGAAACTCCGAGAAATCCTTCACATACTCCCTAATGTGGCCTTCCTTGTGTTGAAGGCGGCAAAGTTTGGCCCTAGCTTCATTTTTGGCATCCTCCGTGTAGAATTGTCTCTTGAGTTCCTTCGTGAATTCTTCCCAAGTGTCGACGGTGCACAATCTTTTCTTGACATCATCGGACCTTCTGTGCCACAAAACTGTAGCAACATCATTTAAATATAAAGAGACACTATGTACCTTTGATGCTTTATCTATTATGCCAACCACATCAAAGTAGCGCTCCATGTTCAACAAGAAGTTGTCGATCTCCCTTGTACTCCTTGCCCCACCAAAAGCCTTAGGTTTGGGAGCTTCGACTATGTGGGTGATTGTCCCTGGTGTAGTCCCACCATTGGCTACCGCAACCATACACACATTGAGTTGAGTTTCTAGCTTCTCAACTCTTTTCATGTAAGCATGCATCTCCGCATCTTTGGCAACAATTTTGGCTTCAAGGGACTCGATCTTTTTGGACACCATGTCCACTGCTGCCTTTAAGGCTCCTTGCATCTCTTCCCGGAGCTCTTGGTCCTCCCCATTGGACGCTTGCCCCTCGATGCGTTGGTCCATGCCTTCGACTTTCTCCCTCAAGTCAGACATGGTGGCACACAACTTAGCCAACCTTTCATCCATCACAGCGATCATGTCCTCCGACTTGTCCTTGCGGACTTTCCCACCTTTGTCGTTGTTGCCAATTGATGGGTTGTTGACCTCTGACGACATTCTCTTGTGTAGAATGACATCACCAATCTTGCCAAACTTTGCTCTGATACCAACTGTCATGGGCTTTCTTTTCACAAGTACTTCCCGTGTGGCACTAGCAAACTTTGCCCTGACTTATCAAAGAAAGCTAGTCAGCCTCGCCCACGAAAGACTTACTTAGACTTTGGAAAGCTAAGCAAGCTAATAACACACAAGAGAGCTTAAGAGAACTAGAACTTGTATTGCTTGAATTCTCTGAGGTGACTACAACAAATGAGGCCTTAGCCTATTTATACAACTCCTCCTCCTCAATGGACGGTGGTGATCAATTTGATCTAACGGTCTACAATGAACTTCTACACACTTCCTTAGAAATATCTAAGGACTAGAATCCTATGGAACTCTGTGAAATTTTATGGAAAGTTCTAGAGAACTCTCTAGAACAATGTGGAATACTCTACATTATTTACACTTGCTAACCTCACTTGGCTAGGCAAGAAGATAGTTGTGACACAATGCACGAACAAAGGGAAATGATTTTTAAATTTTCAAATCTCTCTCTATATTGTTTAGTCCTATATCTTCTATGTAACTCACTTTGGAGGAGTTAATAAGGATAGTGTTTGGACTTGAGTTTGGACCTCAAGGGGTACCCACTTTAGTAAAGGAGGGAAGAAATAGACCAATGTTGGTCCATTCCACACGCGCCGCCAGCCTTGTCGGGTCGGATTGAGATGAAACCTATTTCTTTTTGCTGAATTTTTTTTTTTGAAAAATAAAATATCTTTATCTTTATTTGCTTCAGAGAACAAGACTGAGTCAGAGGAGACCCAATGTTTTCTCGGTGATTTCCGCCACCATTTAAGGCACGTTTTCTCTAAAAAAGATTTATTATCAGCCTATAAATACTAGCACTCTCTCGGATAAATATATAGCAATCATTTTCAGAGTTTATTTGTTTAGTAAACAGTCCATTTCAGAGAGTTTTATTTGTTTTGGAAACAGTCTTTATTTAAGAGAGTTTCACGGAGTACCAGTTGTTTTGTAATTTTGTATCTACTCATTATTTTTTGTGATTCCGATCAAAAGAATTAGGGTGAATAGATTTCCGCTCTTCATCAGTGCATGTGGCTGAATGAGACAGATAAAGAATTCTGGGTTGTTTTTATCCTGGGGACGACGGGGCTATTAGACTGCTTGCACAATCTTGGGCAGAGCCGCGAAACATCTTAAAGATAGCGACCTAGTCCATGACTCAACCCAAGAAAATTCGGTAACTTCGTTCATGTTTTAATTTGTAGCAATTATATTTCCAACAATTTTAAGACAATTATATCTGCCATGTCTACTACTACTGAACTTGCTGCTAAGGACTTAAACGGGCCCTTTCGTTTTGAGGGTCAAGACTTTAAAAGATGGAGAAAAAAAATGTTGTTTTTCTTAACTACGCAAAAAGTTGCTTATATCTGTAATGCCGAAAAACCCGATTTGTCTGCTAAACCTGATGAAACCCGCACTAAGGAACTAGATTGCTAGATTGAAAATGACTTCTTGTGTAAGAATTTTATTCTGAATGGTCTGTCTGATGAATTGTATGATTATTACTGTTCTGAAAAAATTGCTAAGGATATTTGGGAAGCCCTTAGGAAAAAATATGACACTGAGGAGGCTGACACAAAGAAATACGTCGTAAGTCGTTATCTGAAATACCAAATGACTGATGACAAATCTGTGGGAACCCAATCTCACGAGCTACAGAAGATTGCTCATGAAATCATATCTGAAGGCATGACCTTAGATAAACAATTTCAAGTAGCTGTTGTGATTGATAAACTACTCCCTACCTGGAAAGACTTTAAGAATGCACTTAGGCATAAAACAAAAGAGTTCTCTCTAGAAAGTCTGATCACCCGACTTCGGATTGAGGAGAAAGCTCGGAAACAAGATCAGAAAGATGAAATTATGATTATTTCTAACCATAAGAAATCCACCCTTGTGGCTCTGAAACCCGGTGGAAATACTATGAAAAATCAGAGTCACAATAAAAATCAAAACAATCAGAATCGGAACTATCAGAATTGGAATAACCAGAACAACAACCAACAGAATTTGAATCCTCCGCGAAATTAAAATGGACAAAAACACTTTTCAAGAAATGAATCAACACAGTTCCTATGTTATACCTGTAACAAGCAAGGGCATATGGCCAGGAACTGTCGGAATGGGTCTCGTCCTGCTCCGCAGGCGAACCTAACCGAAGAGCAACTTATAGCCATTGTCTCCGAGATCAACTTTGTTGGTGAATTCGAGAAATGGGGGGTTGACACAAGTGTTTCTCGACGTGTCTGCTATGATCGAGAAATGTTCAAGTCCTATTCTGAAGTTGAAGACAAAAAAGTGTTGTTGGGTGATTCCCACTCCACTATCGTTGCTGGAACTGGTGAAGTAGAATTGAAGGTTTCCTCTGGAAAGGCTGCCATCCTGAAGGATGTCCTGCATACTCTGGAGATGAGGAAGAATTTAGTTTCTGGTTACCTTCTGAACAAGGCTGGGTTTACTCAAATAATAGGGGTTGATTTGTATACCATTACTAAGAACAATATGTATTTGTGGGGAATGGGTATGCCACTGATGGTATGTTTAAATTGAATGTTGATGCTAATAGAATTTCTAATTCTGCTTACATGTTATGGTCTTTTAATATTTGGCATGCTAGACTCTGTCATGTTAATAAGCGAATAATTAAAAACATGAGTAACTTAGGACTAATTCCAAAATTGTCCTTAAATGACTTTTAAAAATGCAACTATTGTAGCCAAACTAAAATAACCAGAACACCACATAAATCTGTTGTTAGAGAATCTGAACCCTTAGATTTAATACATTTAGATATATGTGAACTTGATGGTGTTTTGACTAGAAATGGAAAATGTTACTATATTACGTTCATTGATGATTGCTCCGGTTATACATTCGTCTACCTGATGAAAAATAAGAGTGAAGCATTTGATATGTTCAAAATATTTTTAACGGAAGTTGAAAATCAGTTTAATAGAAAGATAAAGAGGTTTAGAAGTGATAGAGACACTGAATATAACAACAGTAATTTCATAGAGTTTTATAATTCTTATGGAATTATTCATAAAAAAACTGCACCATACTCTCCTGAGATGAATGGCAAAGCTGAAAGGAAAAATAAATCTCGTATTGAGTAAGTAGTTGTCATTCAACTTAACTCCGGTGCTGCATCACACTGGTGGGGAGAGATTATTTTGACAGTCTGTTATGTGCTAAATAGAGTTCCTAAATCGAAAAGTAAAACTTTTCCTCATGAGATTTTGAAAAATAGACAACCAGACTTGACATACTTCAAAACTTTGGGTTGTTTAGCCTATGTTAGAATTCCTGATCCTAAAAGGAACAAGCTTGCCAGCAGGGCATATGAGTGTGTATTCATAGGCTATGCCGTCAATAGCAAAGCCTATAGATTCTATAACCTAAGTGATTACATTATCATAGAATCAAACGATGTTGATTTCTAAAAACATAGATTTCCTTTTATTTCGAGGAATAGTGTGGGTACATCCTTTAGTAACATGCCTATGATCAGGATGAATGAAAACGATAAAGCAACAAAATCTGAGCCTAGGAGAAGTAAACGAAATCGAACTTCTAAAAACTATGGCCCTGACTTCTATGCCTTTACAGTGGAGGAGGATCCCCTTAACTTCCAAGAAGCCTTGTCTTCTATAGATGCCAACTTTTGGGAAGAGGCTATTGATGATGAAATGGAGTCTCTTGAGTATAATAGAACCTGACATTTAGTTGACTTGCCACCAGGTTGTAAGTGGGTATTTAAGAAGAAATTGAAACCCGATGGAAATGTTGAAAAGTTTAAGGCTCATCTTGTAACCAAAGGGTTTAGACTGAGAGAAAATGTTGACTTCTTTGACACATATTCTCCTGTTACTAGGATTACATCTATTCGATTGCTAATATCTCTTGCTGCAATACACGATCTAGTATTACACCAAATGGATGTTAAGACTGTTTTCCTTAATATTGACCTAGAAGAAGAAATTTATATGGACCAACTTGAAGGTTTTGTAATTCCAGTGCAAGAAAATAAAGTTTGGAAACTAGATAAATCACTTTACGGCTTTAACAAGCTCCAAAACAATGGCATGAAAAATTTGATAATCTTATTATCTCACATGACTTTAAAGTGAACGAAAGTGACAAATGCATTTCTTATAAATCTGAAAATGGCATTTGTACTATTATATGTCTATATGTGGATGATTTGCTTATCTTTGGTTCTAATATTCATGTCGTGAATCATGTGAAATCTTTATTGCGTGTGAACTTTGATATGAAAGACCTTGGAGAGGCGAGTGTAATCATTGGTATTAAAATTATTATGTCTGAAAAGGGAATTTCTTTGGATCAATCACACTATATTGAGAAGATCTTAAAGAAATATAATTACTCTGACAGTAAACCTGCATGTACTCCTAATGATCCTAGTGTAAAGTTGTTCAAGAACACCGATAATGGTGTTAGACAACCTGAGTATGCGAGCATCATTGGTAGCCTACAATATGCTACTGATTGCACTAGGCCCGACATAGCCTATCCTGTGGGACTACTATGCAGATTTACCAGTAGACCTAGTATAAAACATTGGCATGCTATTGAAAGGGTCATGAGGTAACTAAAAAGGACTAAGAACCTTGGATTACACTATCAGAAGTTTCCCGCTGTCCTTGAAGGATATAGCGATGCTGATTGGAACACCCTCTCAGATGACTCCAAAGCCACCAGTGGCTATATTTTTAGTATAGCTGGTGGAGTTGTTTCATGGAAATCAAAGAAACTGACTATTCTAGCACAGTCCACGATGGAGTCAGAGATGATAGCACTAGCCACGGCTAGTGAGGAAGCAGGTTGGTTAAAAAACCTGCTAGCAGAGATCCATTTATGGGAAAGACCTATACCAGCTGCTTGGTCCATGGCGATAGTACCGCGGCTATTGCAAAGATAAAGAACCGTTATTATAATGGCAAGATAAAGAACTCTCTATCCATGTACGGTTAGAGAGTTTCTATCTACTGGAGCTGTTAGAGTGGATCATGTACGAACTGATGAGAACTTGGCTGATCCTGTGACGAAAGGATTAGCTAGAGAGAAGGTTTTCAAAACCTTGAAAGGAATGAGACTTATGCCCTTAAATAGATGAGTTATTCATGATAGTAACCCAACCTATAGACTGGATATCCTAAGAAATAGGTTCAATGGGTAATAACAAGTCGTGAATGATATGAAGTAAATCATGCTGACTTTATAGTAATTCCATTCTTGGATTGAAGCATGAGTTCCTGAAACGATAATAGGATGAGTTAAAACTCTTAATGAGATCTATACTCTATGTGGAGTCACTACACCAAAAGGCCAGTTTAGCTACGCCGAGATGGCCACGGTTCTAAACCGTTGGTTTATTTGCCACGGAAAAAAACCGTAGCTATAATGACCAACGGCTTAAAACCGTGGGTAAAAAAAAACTGGCCACGGCTGAAAACCGTTGGTTTATTGGCCACGGCCACAAACCGTGGCTATAATTACCAACGGCCTAAAACCATGGCTAAAACAATGGCCACGGCTCAAAACCGTTGGTGTATTTGCCACGGCCAAAAACCGTGGCTATAATGACCAACGGCCTAAAACCGTGGCTAAAAAAAATGGCCACGGCTCAAAACCGTGGCTATAATGAGCAACGGCTCAAATCCGTGGCTACACTAAAAACGCTGAAAAAAAATTGGGCGGGTTTTTTTGGCGCTCGATTCTTTCCTCTCTCCTTTTACGCGCTCGAAGCTCCTCCTTCCCTGCTCCCTCCACTCGACTTCCACCTTCCCTGCTCCCTCCACTCGACATCGACCCTCCCTGCTCCCCTCCACTCCACTCGAAGCTCCTCCTTCCCTGCTCCCCTCCACTCGACTTCCCTGCTCCCTCCACTCGACATCGACCCTCCCTGCTCCCTCCCTCGACTTCCCTCCTCCCCTCCTTCCCTCTTCCGTCGACTTCCCTACTCCTCCCTCGACTTCCCACCTTCCCTGGTCTTCCCTCCTTGCTCGGCGTCTTCAACCTCCAAACAATTTTGCAAAATCGATCAGCGATTGCAACCTCCAAACCATTCTCTCGTACAGGTACTCTCTCTCTCTCTCTCTGCTTTCTTTTTGTGTCTTCTATCTTAGTTTTTATGGGGTGCTAAGTGTTTGATTAAATTTTTGAAGTGTAAATTTTTGAAGAGTGAATTGAAGTGTATCTGAAGCGTGAATTGTTTGATGAAATTAGGGTTTCTGAATCTAGAGTTTTTTTATTTAGAGGTTTTGAATCTCTAGGGTTCAAATTGATTCATACAAACAATTAAGAAGACGAAAGGGGTTTTATTTAGCCTCTTATCCAAGTTAGAGATTTGACTTTCTTGTAAACCTTTTGCATTTCACGAAATCCAGACCTCTTATTAGATTAAGTGGCAAAAACAAACATCCCCATTATATATAACGCTTAAGTACCTTCAAATACTTGTAGATGTCTTTGAAGGAAGTAAAAAAGGAAAAATAAAAAAAAACAAAACTGAAAATAGAACCTTGAATGTTTTTTTTTTCCAAGTCTCCAACATTTTGTTTGACACAACTTGTAGATGCACTAATAGGTCAGGTATTGGTATGTATATTTCTGCTACACGAAAGGGAGGCCTCATGATATGTATCGTGATCATAATATGTACCAAACATACTATAACTGTGATGTAAGCGGGTAACTGATTAATATAATTTGTATTTGGGCCAGATATAATAAAGTCCATATTAGTTAGAGCATTAGCTAAGGTAGGGTTAGGGTTAGTTTACTACTCAAAGAAGGTACTAAGCTTATAAATAAGACATAAGTTTGAACATTGTAGTTGGTTTTGATTGATTGTTCTTCTATTTATCTCTTTAGGGTTTATCGTAGTGCTACTTTTAGCTTTAGTTTAGTGTAGAAATCATCATACTGTTTCAACTTTCAACTCTATGGCTAAGATGATGACTTCCAAAGGATATACATACGTAAATACAAAATGATGAACATCATATAAAAAGCTTTTGAACAACCCACCAACATCATAGATGTTCCGTTAATTTTAATCATACTATTGTCAATATGTATGGGTTACTTTAATATTCTTTATAGTCAAGAGTTCTTCAATATTCCTCTTTCCAAAATGCATTGCCTCAATGCAAGGCGGTTGTTGGGTGAACTAAGGCTTGTAAACCTTATGAAGAGCTGGCAAGGCTTATGCCTCAGATAAGTGAAGCGTACGATTTGAAAAATAAGTTTTGAGGCAGAATGAAGCTCATGCCCTTGCCCAAAAAATAGGTTTCCATGTATGCTTGAACTCTAAACTTATGATTATTTGGTGTGTTTTCCTATTTTTCTATGATTTATGAGTAATGACTACTATTTTACTACATGTTTTAAGAGCTTTAGAGATAGAGATACTAAGATTTGTTTGGTTATGGCTAGTGATTGTGTTACGACTTTGTAGTTATACATGAATATGTTATATACATATATGTATCTTTTTATACTTATTTTATTTGACTTATCATGACAACTCAACATAGGGGATAAAAGTGCCAATATACAATTGCATCTTTAATAACTTGGGTTCAAAATTTAATCCGATGTGCTTAAGAAACAAAATTTAGGTATAATAAAATTTTGAAAAACACAAACATATTTTATATATTTATTTGAGATTCTATGCTTTTAATGTTTTGCATGTTAGAATCTATGGAAAATAATTATTTGATATTTTAGTGACTAGTTATCATCAACAACATGAAAGCATAAAAAAAACAAATAGAAAGGAAAGGCTAAACAGCTCATATCACACCAACTTATCCGCAACGAGAGAATTTGTATTAAAAACAACCTAATGCATTTGTTAATTTCAAATCAAAAAGTTTTGAGCACAAATCAAAACCTTGCCATCTCGGTAGATCAGTGCAGATGCTTCAATGAATTCTACAACTTGATACATGAGCATACACAAACAAAAACACAATGAATACTTCAGCCAAACTTCTAGGATAAAGAAAACAAAGGGTAGCCAAGCAATAACATGTGATATGGTAAACATGTCATTGGGCAATCATAAGAATAGTTTTCACCACAACGATCCTCATGTCTCTACTCTCTATTACCATTTTAAATAAAAACCGGAAGTTAAAGGATATTTGGGTTGGAGGAGAGAAAGAGTTTGGTAAAGAGGATGTAATGTCGTGTTAGTTTTGTTCTTATTCCTTATCAGCTAAAATTGGGTTCCTTAATAATATTTGGGTTCATTGAAGAATTCCTGTCATTTTTGTTGTTGTTGTAGACGTGCAGTTGTTGTCATTGAGCATTCGTATTTCAATCAAGAAGCCTCAACTCAAAGAGA
This sequence comes from Berberis vulgaris, assembly GCA_963556465.1. NCBI lineage: Eukaryota > Viridiplantae > Streptophyta > Magnoliopsida > Ranunculales > Berberidaceae > Berberis > Berberis vulgaris. The sequence continues at coordinate 9,760,418 of OY747124.1, read as the reverse complement.
AAACACGTTTTGATTTTAATACCTAACTAATAAGACATGTAATGGTTTACTGGCAAGGAAAAATATATGGTGACTAAGCTAAAGTGAACAGCTAGAATCATCTTGGATGCATAACCTGAAACTTGTGCATACCGTTTTAACTAGAGATGAAAGAAAGGATGGATGAGCATGCAAGAAAAAACTCATCAAAAGTAATCTCTAATACTTTATGTGCTAGTTACCCGAGGTTAAGGAAAGCTTAATTGAGAGGCACAAGGTGGTGGTGAGGTTCCAGGAAAGCATATTTGGGATGTGAACGAGTGAGCTAGATGATCATTAACACCAAATAACGATGTCATTAGGTGTGTATAGACGACGACTTTGGAGTCTTCTTATTTAAATACATGGTCCTTGGTCTTAGAGGAAGGAAGGTATTCAATTCATGTATTCCCAAAGCTACTTCATTATGTAGATGTAATTAACAATACCATGGTTAATCATCATTCTTTAGTATCTTTATAATATTTGGAATGAAGCTGCAGGAATCCAATTTTTCGATCTAGCTATAGTACAATATTACATTCATCATTTTATTTGTTTGCCCCCTAAAACTAAAATAGATACATTTTATTACATCCTTAGTATCTTTTTTTTCAAGAAATTCCGTTCGTGTAATTTATTTGTTTGCCCCCTAAAACTAAAATAGATTCATTTTCCTGTTGTAGGATAATTTCCTTGCGGAAAGAAGAAAAGGAGGAAGATAGAAAAGCAAGGGAGAAGATCCGTCAAGAAACTCGAAGAGGATAAGGTATATGTTGAATTCTCAACTTATCTTTTATTGCGGTATGATTGAAGAATAATACACATCATATTAGAACATTCTTCAACACAATTCTAAGAACAATTCTTTATTTCTATTTGTTTTCTCAAAACAATTCTAAGAACAATTCTTGGATGAACACCTCGTTATACTAGCGGTAACCTAGTATCGGCACCGTTCTCTTGAACTGTTCAAAGAATTATCTTCAAATGATTATTGTTATTCTTGTCTATTTTTATCTGTGTGTTTTACTATTTCTGTATGTTCTTTCTCCTGTGTTCAACTATATGTTCTAGATTGTAAGTTTAGTTTGCTTTCTGAAACCTAGTAGTCTTGGGTGCAAAATTGGTATCAGATGAACTGAAACTGATTGTAAAGATGGAGGTAGTGTCAATAAAAGAATATATTTATTTCTATTTGTTTTCTCAAAACAATTCTGAGAACAATTCTTGGATGAACACCTCGTTATACTAGTGGTAACCTAGTATCGGCACCGTTCTCTTGAACTGTTCAAAGAATTATCTTCAAATGATTATTGTTATTCTTGTCTATTTTTATCTGTGTGTTTTACTATTTCTATATGTTCTTTCTCCTGTGTTCAAGTATCTGTTCTAGACTGTAAGTTTAGTTTGCTTTTTGAAACCTAGTAGTCTTGGGTGCAAAGTTGGTATCAGATGAACTGAAACTGATTGGAAAGATGGAGGTAGTGTTAATAAAAGCATATCTTTATTTCTATTTGTTTTCTCAAAACAATTCTAAGAACAATTCGTGGATGAACACCTCGTTATACTAGCAGTAACCTAGTATCGGCACCGTTCTCTCGAACTGTTCAAATAAGTATCTTCAAATGATTATTGTTATTCTTGTCTATTTTTATCTGTGTGTTTTACTATTTCTGTATGTTATTTCTCCTGTCGATAAAAAGGAAACTCCCACTGTGTATCAAAGCATCTTGAAAGACAACCCCAACCTGAAGAGCTTACTGGAATTTTAATTGACTATGCTACAATATTTTTTGATGCATTTCTAATGCTATTTTAGTCATCCTCTTTGGTTGAGACCAATTATTTTGTCTTTGTTTCTTATTTTGACTTTTGAGTTGGGAAAGGGAAGCTTTGTAGCTATGTATTCAGATTGGCTTTTCCAATGCTTTATAAAAATCTATTTGTGGTGATATGTTGTGGAAGGAAACTATCTATAAATATAGTGTATATAGTTGTTTCTTATTTCTTTTTGTTTGATAATGGTTAATATCTATAATGTCATTGATAGAAATGGGTAGTACTCGCGGCAATCTCTCCACCAATGATGTCACTACATCTACAAATGATGACAGTGAAGTTAAAAAGACCATACAGTTCAATGTCCATGGTTTAGCAGTTGGACCTGGTGCTAGAAATTTCAATAAAAACATTGGAAAGCTTGTTGAAACCCTTGTGCCCATCAAATTCAAGGGTTGGCACCATGTTACTGACAACTACAAAGAGGATGTGTGGAATGGCCTCAAGGTGAGATTTTACATCATTGATTTTCATAATGTCTTATTTTATTGTCAACTTATATCTCAATGGCTTATTTGCAGCGTGAATACGAAATCCCAAATTATGTGAAAAGGAGTGTGCATTTGAAAATGCCTGAATATTTTAGAAGGTTCAAAGCAGATCTTAGGAAGGATTATTTGGATAAGTATCCTACCATTGAGGAACAAGAGAAGCATGTTCCAAATGGTGTAAGAGAGGAGGATTGGAAGGAGTTTGTTCGCTATGAGAGCACCCCTGAAGCGAAGGCAATTAGAGCCCAAAATGCCAAAAACAAAAAGGCTTCAAAGTATGTATGGGGGGGTGGCCAAAAGAGTGCTGCAAAAGTAGAGTATGAAATGGTTATTGAGTTTCTAGCTACTAGTACAATAATAACAATTTAACTATATAGGCTGAGACTAATCTTTCAAGTATATAGGTTGAGAAGAACCTTGATGGGGAACCAGTCACACGCACTGACATATGGATTGCTTGTCACACGGGAAATGATGGAAAACCCACGCATGGTGCTGAACTATATATGGTATGTGCCCAATGATGTCTTTTATACACAATTCTTAATTTACTTTGTAGTTGTTTGAATATTATTTGTGTCCTGATTTATTTTATTTTTTCATTCTTTTGAAGGAACAAGTTAAAGCAAAAAAGGCCGCCTTGCAAGAATCTTCAACCCAGGGTACCACTGACCTCACTATTGATAATGATCCTCTAAGCCAAGTGTTTGGCCAAGAAGAAAGGGGACGTGTTCGTTGTGTTGGAACCACCGTCTCTAAAAGGAAGTATGATGCTGTACTTCCCGCTCGTTCATTGCTTTTGGATAAAACATTGGAAGTAAAAAAATTTAGCAAAAAATATGATAGATTGGAAGAAAATGTTAGATGGATACGAGAGAGACTTGAAAATGGAACTTATGTGAGACCATCAACAAGTGAGGGAACACAAGGAGGGACACAAAGAACTGAATATACACCTTCATCCCGTGCATAATCGACAAGGCAACCAGAAAATCCATTACCTCCATCTCCATTACCACCATCTTCTCAAGGTGTTGCGAGGTTTCCTTCTCCAAGCAATCATGTTCCTTCAGTGTCAAGGACTTACAAAGTTTGTGATTGGCATAAGAATGTCATTGTGATAGCAATAGAGGTTGTAGATCCTATCCATCGATTCTCTTGCGATTGCCATGGATCATTGAACCCTGCAACAGAGATCAGACTTTCCTTATGCTTCAAATATAGGACTGAGGTGAAACTTTACAAGAGTGATCCAAAAGGAGACATGATGGGGGATTTGGACGTTGGTGATTTCTTCGTATGGTGTAAAAATCATGTGGAACTTAATGATTGATAGTTACAACTATGTTGGAAGCAATGTAATGGTGGCAGCAAAAGAGGAGCTCAGTAAATTTACTGGAGTGAGAAGAGCGATCCTGGTGGAATTGCTATTGGTTCAAGGCAAATTTATCTGACTTTCCCAGCTGAGAGCATCTTCACTGAGGAAGATGTTTCAGACTACTTCAAGTAAGGATGTCACCATAGTTTTGCATGCAAAGTTCAATAGTTTTTCACTCGTACTTATCCTATCTTTTTGTGTTGATTTTGTGCTAGTAGGAGCTTTGGGCCTGTTGAAGATGTCAGGATTCCCTGCCAAGTGAAAAGAATCTTTGGGTTTGTGACATTTGTGTATCCTGAAACTGTCAAGATGATACTAGCAAAGGGTAACCCCAAAACTCGTGTCCTGGTGAAACCTTACAAGGAAAGATTAGGCCTAGCGAGAGGTAAGTTCATGGAAGAGCCTTGCAGTCCCCAGAGTTTACGACAATTCTGATTAAGTGAGGTCTATTGTTGTTTAATGTTCTTAATACATCTGATGTTTAAAACCTTGCAGTCCCCAGAGTTTACGACAATTCTGGATATTTCAGGAAACAGTTAATGGAAGAGCGTGAACAAGCTATTGAGTTTGAGGCAAGATGTCTAGCAGAGCTGCAGTTAGGACCCAAGCCACTCGCCCATCAGCCTTTGTTTGGTTATCCTCTAGACAATTTGAAAGGCTCTGAAGGTATACACCAGTTAATGGAAGAGCCTTTTTTGTAAGGATGTTTTTGGATGTTTTATCTTCTTTTTCAGTCACTAAGTTACTTGGTCATATATGTGTGCTGACTTTATACTTTCTCCATTTGTTCATCTCTATCTGACTCTTTGTCTTGTTTTCTTGTTTGATCTGACTGCAACCCAAGACGCTGATGATTTAAATGATGGAAACCTTTTGATTAAAGGGTTGATTAATATCAATCTCTTGACCATGCATGGATTTGAACTTGGGTTGATTGATTTCTTTTGTTTCTCAGGTTAATCATGATTTTACCCTCTTTAATCAATGGGGATTTGTTAATTTTTTATTGATTTGGTCTTCAGTCAAAGCATATATGTTTCTTCTTTAAATTTGCATGTAATGTTTTGAACTTGGATCGGTTGATTTGCTGTGTTTGGGGAAACTTTGATTTGGTTTGACTGATTTCTTCTTTATGAAGTTCTGTTTCTATGCTCGAACTCATTAGATTGATTTGTTTCTTTTATGGAATCAGATTGAAGTTTAATTACCTTTTAATATCCATTAATGTCTAACTAATGCCATCTAACGTAATTCTTCTTTATGCCTTTCTTAATCAACAACTCTGGCCATTGAGAAACTCAACAACACTCCTTTGAACGGGAAGTTGATTCGAGTGATGTGGTGTCAACGTGACCTTTGTGCCAGAATGAATGGAGTTGGGAATGTATTTGTTAAGGTATAATTTGCTTATGCAGAAATGTCCATTTAGTTTTCTTAGTATTTATTTTGGTTTGACACTTACTAATGTGATGGTCTCGGTGCATTGTGACAGAACTTGGATGAGGCAGTGGACAATGTGAAGCTTTACGATATGTTCTCATTGTATGGAAAGATCATTTCCTGCAAAGTTGCTATGACTCCAGAAGGAACCAGCAAGTGCTTTGGGTTTGTTCAGTTTGAAGCTGAAGAATCTGCGAAAAAAGCTATCGGATTAGTTCATGGCACCATGGTTGATGGGAAGAAGATGTAAATGTTTTCTGACTCTCCCCTAATGTCCATTGAAATTAGTTTCTCTAATTGTGTTAAAGTGTTTGCTTATTTTAAAACCTTTTTTTTGTTGGTATAGCTACGTTGCGCCTTTCATTAGTAAGAGTAAGAGGGACACAAGCTCTTCTAGTCTCTGGTTCATAAACTTATACATCAAACACCTGGATCCAGAGATAACCAAAGATGATCTGAAGGAAAAATTTTCGGAGTTTGGGAATATCAAAAGCCTAGTGATTCTGAAGGATGAATATGGTTGTTCAAAGGGCGTTCGATTTGTGAATTACGCAATGCATGACAGTGCCAAAAACGCTATTGAGGGGATGAAGGGAGTGGCACTTGGTAATTTAGAAGTGCAGTATCATTTTCTGTGATTGATGAAATGTGGTTCTATTTGTCATATTAAATGTTTTTTATTTCTTGTGTAGGATCAAAGGCTTTATATGTGGCAAGGGCAATGAAAAAAGAGGAGCGGGAGGAAAAAAATATAGATATAAGGTAGTTTACTGGTTATTCATTTCGTCACAAACATGCACATTTGCATTGCTTACAAGTTTTTGAAATGTGTCATTCAGGGATTGAATATCTATGTAAAGAATATAAATGATGATGTGGAAGAGGAAGAGTTTAAGCAACTGTTCAGTATGTGTGGGACTGTGCGCTCAGCCAGTATGGGAGGACTGCAAACCAAATCTGTAAGTGAGCAATCTTTCTTGTGTGCATGAAAGATGATAGTATTGAGGGAATATATGAAAACACAAAGCATAGCCGAGTTTGAACAGTGTTAGTTGTAAAACATTAGTACCCGTACACAATGTGGAAGAAGTGCAGCAATGAAGCTGGGGGGTGCTGTAAAGCTTGAACAGAACAGAAGGCAGAGTACCCAAAAGTAGCAAAGAATCTCTAATGGGTATCTTTCTCTTTTAACTTTCTTAGTTTATGCTTTCTCTATTTCAGAGCTCTGACTCACTCTCAGCTCTGATTTTAGGGTTCTTCTTTCTTACTTAGTACTGCCTCCCTGTGTGGTTATTTGATCCCCTGAACTAAACTCAGTGTCCTTTTGTTGATTCTTCACTTTTTAATACTTCATTTATGTTTGTGATTCTGAGGTACTTGGTTTGGGTTCTGGGGTTATCAATTATTTTGTGTGTTATTGTTGAGTGGTCCTAGTAACATTATACTCTCTTATAGGACAAGGATATGAACAAATGTGAAACTGCGAAGGGCAACAATGAAACTGTGTAGAAAAATGACCAAAACGCAACATCAGCTGCCAAAGTTAGTAAAAACAGTACAGATAGCTCTCCAAATTCAGATGCACCGAAAGAAGATTACATTCATGTTAGAGCAAGAAGGGGTCATGCAACAAACAACCACAGTCTTGCAGAGCGAGTAAGTATTCTATGTGAAGCATCGATCTTGTTCAATTTAGCTATTACTTCTGGGAATTTTTTTTTACCAAGGGGGATTTCTTCTTTGCGGGTAAGAAGGGAGAAGATCAGTGAAAGGATGAAATTTCTTCAAGACTTAGTACCTGGTTGTAGCAAGGTAATTTTCTTCATTTTGTGAATTAAGGTTGTTACATTAATATCTCGCCAACGTTTATTGGTGTAATTGTAATTTGATTATTTTAGAGCTTTGTATTTATAGGTAACCGGTAAGGCTGTAATGCTTGATGAGATCATTAATTATGTCCAATCGCTTCAAAGGCAGGTTGAGGTATGGGATTGATATCATAATTTATTTAGTTTATACAGGAGTTCTCGTTTTTAATATGGTTCAGCAAAATATATCCAAAAGTTGCAGCTTATATAATTTTACCATATTTAGCTTTAAATCGTTTTAAATGTTTGTTTAACTTTTGGATACAATATGGGTTAAAGTTGTTAGCTGATGTGCTTTTCCTGTAATATTTCTGCTGTTTTGGTCTTCTCCAATCCTTAGATTAGCTCCTTCTCTCTATCTGTTTATCTTGCATCCTTCTCTTTCCTGATATACATCACCAGCCCAACTTTTCACTCTCTTCCCAACTCAGTCTAGTTACTGTTTTCTGTTCTTTTTCATGGTCAGTCATTGTCATCCATTTATTTAAAATCGTGATGTTAGACACGTCAGTAGATCAATGTTTTCTGTTCTTAGAGTCTGCTTCTGCGGAGAGGGGGAGGGAGAGGAAACTAGAATACCTAGAAATGCAAGAAGAACTTATCAGGGTACAGATGATATTTGGATTTTATGATTTATTTGTCAAATTGAAGTACTTGAGATCCTGAATTGTAGCGGTGTTCTCGCCATGCAAGTTATTTCCAAAATTTGATGGTGCACCATCCCTACAATTTCTGGAAAGAAGTGGTTGATCAAGTTATATTTAGCTTTAGATTGTAATTTTTTACCGGATATGCTATGTAAATGGTTGATCAAGAAGTAAGTTGTCCTTTATGACGATCTTTATGTCCTCAGTTTAACCATTGCTTTCCAACATCCTCAGTACTACATGCACTTGAATATTGTTCAAGATATTTATTTGTCAACATTTCACTCATCTCTCTTCCTTCTCATCACGCTTGTGTGTATTTATTATTCCTCTGCATTGTGGATCAGCAAACTGAAGTTACCAGCCCAGATCCTCCACTACCAGAGCCTCAAACGTGCACAGTCCATTCATTTTGCAAGACTCTAACTGCTTCCGACACGAGCACACATGGAGGATTCTCTATTCTTCGAAGGCATGCTGATGATTGCCTTCCCCCTTTGGTGAGATTTTAATTAAATAAATACCTCCTCCAGGTTGTAGCAATCAAGCTGCAACTTGTTTTATGTTGCTTACACTACGGCCTTCTTGTTCTAGGATATGTCCCAAAATCCACCTTGGCAGGAATTGGTTGCCACTGATCTGCATGGAAATGAATGGCATTTTCGTCACATTTTTAGAGGTTAACTTTCCTTCTCAAGCTTTCATTCTTTTTTGAACTTTGAGCAGCTCAAGTTGGAAATATTGATTTATAAACTTATGAGCTGCGGATGCAATTGCATATCAACTATCTTCTATGTGATCGTATCCTGAATGCTACCTATACTTAGAGTAATTAAGCATCTTGTATGAAAACAATTCTTCTTTTCATTACTTGTTTAATTATTATGATTTAGGTCAGGACCACTGCCTGTTTTACATGAGTCCATGTCACCGTCATGCTACCTTAATGGTTCCCAGGACCCAGGTCATTTATTCCTTTTAATCAAATAATATCTGCTTTCCAGATATTTATGTTTGACGTTCTTTATAATCAGCGATTTTTTATATTGGAGAATGAGGATCCTAAAAGCATTGTTATGTTAGTATCAGATTGTGAAGCAACTGTGAGAGCACATTGGCTGAGATGTTGATGCCCCATTTCTGTGATGCCAAGCTTCAAGAACTTCATAGATGTGAGAGCACTTCAGTATTGGGGATATCTGAGATGTTGATGCCCCATTTCTTCAAGAAGTCGTAACATGTCTGGCACATTGGCTGGTTATTAAGACTAATGATATCCTATTTTTATGGCATTTTGTTTCCTTTGTGTATGATGTCTGAAATCAATCCATGGTACTCATTAGCTACAAGTCATTCAATTTCTTGCTCGTTTTCAACCCCTGTTATGCTCCCTGCATATAGTATTATCGTTATTTCTGAATGACTTTTCACCCCAGTTTCACTCTTTAACAGAACTACTGTACCTAAGTCTATCCAACTGAGCTAGAACTTGACGAACTCAACACCAATAAGAAACTTGATCTCAGCATGCATGAATAGTTTGTCAGATATGATCCCGTCAGACATGGGCAATTGCAGTCAGTTCAAACACTTGGGATAATGTCCACAAATGGTCTGACTGGAGAAATACCAGAAAACCTGAAGAACTTAAATCAGATCAGGCTGTTTTGTAAACATAAATGCAATCGGCAGGGAGATGCTAGAGTTTTTGTTTGGTTTCTCAGATATGAGAGTTCTTTCCCTATGGGGTTAAATAAAAGGGCAGACTGCCAGGACAATCAGATATAGCCTGCCATCACCCAACATGTATAGGAGAAACTTATGCTCTTGTGGATTTTGTTTGTTTGTTTACTTATGGATTTTGTTCATGAATAATCCGTGTTTGTAAGGGATTGGGTATTTTTAATACGGTTTCTGTAAGTTCTGGATGAATAAATTTACTGTTCGATTGAAATGAAGTAATGGGTATCAGGGTTTTGGTTAATTTTATAAGAATTGGGGTTCATTTCAGCATGATGTTTGATTTTGCTCTTATGGGTATCAAGGTGTGTGGCGGCTGTGATTTTGCTGCACCAGCAAAAAAAATTTAATTTTTTTTTGTATTATATTATTTTGCAACGGTTTCAAACCCTCGCAACAAACCTTTTTTTTTTTTTGAATTTTTTTTTGACTGGCCACGGCTTAAAACCGTGGTAATTCATGTTTGCCACGGCTTTAAACCGTGGTAATTTATTCTTGTCACGGCTTAAAACCGTGGCCATCATTTGCCACGGCTTATAACCGTGGCCATAACTTGCCACGGTTTAAAACCGTGGCCAGTACTTGCCACGGCTTAAAACCGTTGCTAAAATTATTGCAACGGCTTAGAACCGTGGCCATAACTTGCCACGGTTTAAAACTGTGGCCAGTACCTGCCATGGCTTAAAACTGTTGCTAAATTTATTGCAACGGCTTAGAACCGTGGCCATAGCTTTCCACGGTTTAAAACCGTGGCCAGTACTTGCCACAGTTTAAAACCGTGGCTAAAATTATTGCAACGGCTTATAACCGTGGCTAAATCATCAACCGTCCTCGAGCATAAAACCGTTGCTAATATGTTTTGCCACGGTTTTTAGCCGTTAATGGTGATTTGGCGATGCCTCTACTGCCCACAACTCTAAGCCGTGACAATTGGTTACCCCCACGATTCCAAACCGTTGCTGATGGGTGTTTTTGGTGTAGTGAGTGGAGTACCTAGCTACAGGAGTACTCTTGGTAGACTCACCTAAGTAATTGTGGAAGTATTGTCGCTTTCTATGGAATTTGTGGGCAAATTTCCTAGAGCCTTCACTATACTGGGATATACGTGCATGGCCTTAAAGCATGGGCTTTTTATACTTCACCCTGGTAAGGTTGTGCATGTAATGTTGTTAAAGACAGAGTTCAAAACTACGAGTTACTCTAGTATAATCTAAATCATGAATACTACGCAAGAGTTCAAGTTGAAAGTCACTTTTGTTTATGCACAATCTTATTTTTTTAGATTGCTCGATGAAGAAATGTTTTGTTTTAAAAAAATTCAAGTGGGGGATTGTTGAAATTTTGGTTTGAAATTTAAAAACAAAGGGAAATGGTTTTTTAATTTTGAAATCTCTCTATATCGTTTAGTCTCATATCTTCTATGTAACTCACTTTGGAGTACTTAATAAGGATAGTGTTTGGACTTGGGTTTGGACCCCAAGGGATACCCGCTTTAGTAAAGGAGAGAGGAGAAAGACCAATGTTGGTCCATTCCACACGCGCGCGCCGTCAGACTGGCCGAGCCGAGTGGGATCGGCTCGGATTGAGATGAAACCTATTTCTTTTTGTTGAAATTTTATTTGAAAAATAAAATATCTTTCTCTTTATTTGCTTCAAAGAACAAGATTGAGTCGGAGTAGACCCAGTCTTTTCTCCATGATTTCCGCCTTTTAAGGCACGTTTTCTCTCAAAAATATTTACTATCAGCCTATAAATACTAGCACTTTCTCAGATAAAAAAAAATAGCAATCGTTTTCAGAGCTTATTTGTTTAGTAAAAAGTCCATTTTAGAGAGTTTTATTTGCTTTTGAAACAATCTTTATTTCAGAGAGTTTCACAGAGTTCCAGTTGTTTTGTAATTTTGTATTTACTCATTATTTTTCGTGATTCTGAGCAAAAGAAATAGAGTGAATAGATTTTCGTTCATCAGTGCATGTGACTGAACGAGATAGATAAAGAATTCTGCACTGTTTTATCCTGGGGACGATGGGGCTATCAGACAGCTTGCACAATCTTGGGTCGAGCCGCGAAACGTCTTAAAGAGAGCGACCTAGTCCGTGACTCAACCCAAGAAAATTCAGTAACTTCGTTCCTGTTTTAATTTACAAAAATTATATTTCCAACACTATCTATTTGCCAACATAATCTTGCAAGGTTGGAGTGTATTTAGTTACCCAATTTACCTAAACAAATTTGTTTTAACAAAACAGAAAACATCCATTAGCCCACTCTTTAACGTAATGTAGTTGTAAGAAGTCCTAAGCTAGGCCTTATTACTGAATTCATTCATAAATGCCAATGCACGAATAAAGGGAAATGGTTTCTTAATTTTCAAATCTCTCTCTATATTGTTTAATCTCATATCTTCTATGTAACTTACTTTGGAGGAGTTAATAAGGATAGTGTTTGGACTTGAGTTTGGACCCCAAGGGGTACCCACTTTAGTAAAGGAGGGAGGAAATAGACCAATGTTGGTCCATTCCACACGCGCACCGCCGCCAGCTAAGTCGGGTCGGATGGAGATGAAACCTATTTCTTTTTTTTGAAATTTTATTTAAAAAATAAAATATCTTTCTCTTTATTTGCTTAAGAGATAAAGACTGAGTCAAAGGAGACCCAGTCTTTTCTCCGTGATTTTCGCCGCTTTTTAAGGCACGTTTTCTCTCAAAAAGATTTACTATCAGCCTATAAATACTAGCTCTCTCTCGGATAAAAATATAGCAATCGTTTTCAGAGTTTATTTGTTTAGTAAACAGTACATTTCAGAGAGTTTTATTTGTTTTGGAAATAGTCTTTATTTCAGAGAGTTTCCCAGAGTTTCAGTTGTTTTGTAATTTTGTATTTACTCATTATTTTCATGATTCCGAGCAAAAGAAATATGGTGGATAGATTTTCGTTCTTCATCAGTGCATGTGATTGAACGAGACAGATAAAAAATTCTCCGCTGTTTTATACTGGGAACGATGGGGCTATTAGACTGCTTGCACAATCTTGGGACGAGCCGCGAAACGTCTTAAAGAGAGCGACCTAGTCCGCGACTCAACCCAAGAAAATTTAGTAACTTTGTTCTTGGTTTAATTTACAACAATTATATTTCCAACACTATCTATTTGCCAACATAATCTTGCAAGGTTGGAGTGTATTTGGTTACCCAATTTACCTAAACAAATTTGTTTTAACAAAACAGAAAACATCCATTATCCCACTCTTTAACCTAATGTAGTTGTAAGAATTCCTAAGCTAGGCCTTATTACTGAGTTCATTCATAAATGCCAATGCACGAACAAGAGCATTTTTTCCTCGCATCCTAGAGGACTGGCATCATCTTTTTCACCCATTATCGAAGCACCTATGTATTCTAAAAAAAATCAACGAGAAGACACTACACTAAATTGACACTTTTGTAACAACTCTCAAAACAGTATCACTTTTGAGATGTTACAATCCACCAAACAATTTCAAATCAAAACTAAATTTAGTAAAAAAAAATGAAAACAGTAACACAAAAAAAATGATACAATAAGTTGGATCACCATGAATAGTATCACTTTTATAACCATACTCTTCATGGTGATACAATTATTGTAACATTTTGTTTGTGAAAATGTGTAAAATTGTTAGGTAGATTGTTACACTTCAAAAGTGATACTGTTTTGGGGGTTGTTACAAAAATACCAATTTGGTGTAGTGAGATGGCACCGTCCTTATATATTATGGTCCACTCTGACGTGAAGCTTAGTAATTATTTGACTTAGACCCAAGACCTCTATTTCCACAAGACTTGTAATCCCCTTCCTGATTTTATTTGAATAGTTGGTTTGGGTATTACACTATGTGGTTATTTCAGTTCGACCGGATAATGAGCATTTGTTTAAGGGCTTTTCTAAACGTGGAGGAAACGCGCGAGGGATGGGTGTACACCCATCCCCCTCGAGATGAGCAACAATGCGCATCTCGAGGGGGTTTCTCCCTCCCGCGTTTCCTCGACGTTTAGAAAAGTTGTTTGTTTAAACCAAATTCATCTTAATAATGCAGAAATTGCTTTAAGCATCTGTGCTTCGGTTTAGGACAAAATTATTTACCTAGAGAATTCATACAGCACTGTTGGAAGAAACTTCGGTGGTGGGTGGTCTGAGACTCTGAGTATTAGTAGTAGTTATAGTAATATAGCAGTAATAATCGCTCTCTTTTAGTTTCTGGTTTAGTATATATGTTTGGCGATGGAAGCACCTTTGTTTAGTATTATCTCTAGACTATGCATCTATCCAATTTTTGCATATAACCGTTGGAGATATATATATTTGTAAATATAATATATACATTTGTAAAAATGATACATCAAAATCGTCACAGCCCTAAGTCATACACGTGTCATGATGATTTTGAGAAATTACGGGTCCAAAGCGTCAACCCAATACTGATCCGGCCCAAGCGGTTCTAAGCCCGCCCAATGCAGTCCGCCAAACGGACTCGAACTCTTACAACTTGTTAAGCCCATGCGTCTCACAACTATCTTCAATACTTGTAAGCCCTGCTAAGACAAGTAGCTCGAAGATCAGTTTCGAACATGCAATTACAACAACTCTCTGCTTCCAACTAGGAAACAAATACCAGGGAAAGATGTAACAATTAATGCCTAGAAACAGATACAAAAGACTACATACTACAAGCATCTGAATCTGATGCGACATGGACTAAGGACTCGCTTAAATAATCCGACGTCAAACAACAACACAGCTCCTACGGATGCAACCCTCAAATATGGTCTGAGGTGGTACAAAATCAATAATCGGGGACCTTGCGATAAGCCATAACCAGATATGACCAACTCACACACTCGACCTGGCGAACCGGGTGAACTTGGGACAAGTATCAGGTTGACACAGGCAGAGTGCACCTTCCTGCTGCAGAGACGAGAGGGGCGTCCAAAAGTCAATGGCCCAATCCAATGGACCATGTCCAACTCTTCTCCGTCTCGAAATCCCAAATTCCAGCGCAAAGCGAGACAACGGGGTTAAATGAGAAGTGGTGGAGGCAACCACTCCGGATTGGGCAACGGTGTTATCTTTGAGGTTAAACGCTCTAGAGCAACGACAAAACACCATCGCATAAACGACACACTCTTCCCTTGGAAGAGAGTGCGTACTTCTTCTTCTTGAAATGAGAAGAAATTACGAAATCTCAGCGAATCGACTACGTGCCCACTCAGAACAAGTGACCACGCATAAAAACGATTGAAGACTCCAATGACGGAAATTTCCCTTCAGCCCTTGGAAAATCCGAAGCATTCTCTTCAAGCAAGAACATTACAGGAGATACGCTCTGTAGAAGATAATGCCTACAACGATTGAGAAACACCATTATATAGAGATAATGGTCCACCAAACAGACGTTTCAGCATTAACAGTCAGCATTGAATACCGTATGGGAAACAAAGAGACAACGGTTCAAGGAAACTGCATAGACCACATTTATCCAATTAATGGTGTTGCGTGCAATCCCATCAATTTAGGGGAGTGACCGATACTCAACCGTCTACGTTGTACACGTGCTACCATGCGAACTACGCCATATGTGTGGCGTAATTCGTGCAAGAAACCTAGCTCTCCTCCTGCGGGTTCATGGGCTTGGCCTACTATTCAGACACTATTCTACTACATGCCTGACATGAGCACTAAAAATCCTAGTCAATTCTGACACACGGATCATACCAGCGGATCACCAGCTGATTTAAGGTAATTTTTTCTGCATAATGCACTACTCCCGCAGACATAGGCTTGCACGCCCTCAAGTAGGCGGAACCTTTATCCAACCAGGTAAGCTTAGTAAGCCGAGGCTGATAATGAAGACTTCTGGTTCATCCTGACACCTAGTCCGCCTAGTGCAGACCCCGATGGTTTAGGAAGTGAGAGTCTAACCAGAACTGTCATGCCTGATGACGACGACTCGCCAGGGATCATTGTCCCCTTCGTAGTCAATGGTCGCCGAACCCGATCAGGTAAGCCTAGTTGGTGACGACTGACAACGAAAGATTTTGATTAAAGCCCAGATATGTAGCCCCCACTGCGCAGGTGTAGATGGTTTGGAAGGCGGGAGCCTAGTCAGTCCCAAACTTATTCCGACGGCTTGTCGCGGGACCACTTCCTTTCAGCCTGGCCGCCGAACCCTGAACTTGTAGCCCCCATTGCACGGGTGTAGATGGTTTAAAAGGTGGGAGCCTAGTCAGTCCTGAACTGATTATGACGGCTTGCAACGGGACCACTGCTCTTCAGCATGGCCGCTGAAAACATCCAAATTTGTAGCTTGATGCGCACGTGTGTATATGATTTGGAAGGTGGGAGCCTAGTCCATCCCGAATTGATTCTGACGGCTTACCACGCGGCCACTGCTTTTCAGCCTGGTCGTCAAACCCCTTCGTCTCGACTTTATAGCCCCCACTGCGCAGTTATAGATGGTTTGAAAGGTGGGAGACTAGTCAGTCCCTGATTGATGTCAAAGGCTCGCCACGAGACCACTGCTCTTCAGCATGGTCATCAAATCCTTACTCTCCAAACCTGTAGTCCACTCTCTTCAAACATAGATGGTTCGGAAGGTGAGAGCCCTAAGCAGCTCGCCACACGACCACCAATCTCTTTCGAAACAGCGGCCTCAAAGATAAATCACAACTCACTCAGTGTCTTCAAGCTCAAATGAGCCGACATTCTATTACCAGCAAAGGCCACTGATGCAGATTTTATTAACCTAAATTAATAAGCTAATAAACCTTACTCGTAATACTGTAAGTGCATGACTGCCTAATTATTAGACAATAGCAAATACGGGTCGATCCCACGAGGATTGACGAGACAATCGAATTCTAAAATCTATTTAAACTAATTTAAATTGGGGGTTACAGTAGTTGGAAATTACTAAATTAAGATAATTAAATTTAACAACTTAAAAATTAAATTGATAAAATAATGAGATAATGGACCAAGACATTAAATCCACCACAGGTTCTTCGAGATTTGTTTAACCTAAATTACTATTTTTGAGATTCACTACGACTAATCTAAATATTAATCTACATTCACAATTGATTTCAGCAAAGGCATAAACCTTTAGCATTGCATGTCTTTCTACGACACAAACAATCACAGATTTAACTTAATTAATTCTAAACCCCTAGCATTGCAGGTGTTTCTATGGCACACATAATCACAAATTAAAATTAATTGATTAAAGCAGACTTCAAATATCAACAAAGGAGACTTCTAACTTCCGATTAGTCTAGATAATTATTCTGGATATAATCGGTGAAAGCAAATTATTAAAATCTAGAAATCAACTGTAGTTAACATTCAAGCATATAGAAAACAATAATTCAGATATGACAAACTCTAGGAAACCTTGTGGTTTCATCTTCATCTCGGCGCAGGGTCTAGAAGATCATGGTGGATGTGGTCACGACACTGGTGTAGGTTGAATCCATCTCAGCACGAACACGCGACATGAAAGGCTGCTAGTGGACTGTGGTTGTACAAAATTAATAACCAGGGTGCAAATAACATTGATTCAAAAATCAGTTTTAATTCCCGCCTAAAGGTCGTCCCCTACCTCAGGCTCTTCTTCATGTTTTGTTCCTGCTGTTGCATTCCTCTTCTTTGCTGAACCTGCAAGAGAAAGACAGTGAGGGACGAGAGATGGAAGGAGGAGATGGGTGAGATGCGAAGTGGTGGCACAACAGTGGCTGGATAGTGGCGTGCATGGGATGTTCATTGTTGCTGGTGTTGCATCTGTGGCTTAATCCGGAAGAGAAAGAGAACGAAGGTGGAGAGAGGGATGTGAGGAACAGGGACGTGGTGGTTTTGGATGCGAAAAGAAGTAAGAAGGAGACGAGAAATAGGGGCTGCGAGGTTCGTGAGGGAGAAGAAAATAAGGAAGTGAAGGAAGAAAGGAGACAGTGATAGTGGTGATGGTGAGGTGAGGTGCGCTGTCGGTCCTCCCATCGAGCGAGGATCGCCGGCAGGGTGGATGTGGCATGGTGGCTAGAAAAATATAGAAGGAAGAAGAGAGTCTGTAGAGGAAAACGTGAAAATTAGAAGGAGTTTGTAGGGGAGAAATAATATCTAAATAGGGTATTTTTTTTCCTTTTTCCTTGTTAGGTTGGGTTTGGGTTTCTAAGTCAGCTTTTGGGCTTGGGCTTAGGTTAAATTGAGTGGATTTTGGTTTGTTTGGGTTGGGTTTTGGCATGTGATAGTTGACTTGTCACCCGTTGAACCAACCAATTGATCATTCTTCGAATTGCCGCCTTAACACGATTTCATCGTTTACGCTCAAATTCCTACAAAAACATGAAAACGAAATAATTAAAATAAAATTTAATATTCGAAGCACTCACATATATAAATTAAGAGATATATTATGTAATAATTACATGAATATCAAATACCCCAAAACCTATATTTTGCTAGTCCTTAAGCAAAACAATAAAAATAAAATCATAACTCACTTTCGCAGGAATCATATATTGCACTTACCTTAAACGTGCAACAAGGCTTTAAACCACTAGATTACCTCTAGTGGACGAATTATAGTCTCGTGAGGGTTACTAGAAATGTACCCACAAACATTAAGACTCAATAAAAAAAAAGGTCACATAATCACTCTATTTATTTTCCTCAGAGTAATAATCTAATTGCAAAAAATTTCAGAAAACAACTAACAGTGTCACAATAATATATCAAAAAGTCTAACAACAATTTAATTCTATCCAAAGGTTAAATAAATTTCATCAATCATTCTCAACTTGAAGTGTGTGTGCATGACCTTATCAACATAACTCTCCATTTCACAATAAAGACACGACTAGATCAGCTTTAAAAAGTACGCTTCGACTAAAAATCTACCTTGTCACTCAGAGATTGGTTATTTATCACTCAGCTTATATGTGAGGAAAATAATAAATTATGGAAACACAAACATCTTACATATAATTATCATGAAAAAAATACTTTTCAAATAATGAAATGAAATGAATACGATCTCATGGAAAGGAATATATCAATTATTTTGAGAATGTTGAATCAAATACCATAGTTCTTTTCTATTTAATCTTCACGTTTATGCACCGGAAATTTACTTAAGATCAATTAGGTCTTTATTTGGTTGTAATGACGCCAAGATTTTGGATAACAAGAATGAAAAAGATATGCAAAAATTCTCTGAGAATGGATATACCCTTTAATAAACACATGGGGCACTGAAGAATAAACCAATGTTGTACACCATTAATTTTTCTTCATAAATTTTTTCTCACTTTTTTCTTTTTCTTTTCGAAGCATCAATCTTTTTATTTCTATAAAATCAATGACATCCTTTCCCCTTTCTGCACAATGAAAAATGTTAGTTCTGAGGATTCATGGAATATTTAGTTTCAGCTCTTTGTATTTGTCCATTCCAAAAATATATCAATCATGCACATTCTCAGAAAATTTGGTAAGGATACAAATAATAATATGTGTTATTACTCCATAATTGGAGTAGGTAATGGAGATGGGGTTAACAAAGAAAAAGACCACTCAAAGGCTCAAGGGGTTGCAAACAGATATTTGTTATTGTATAAGCTAAAAGGCTAAAGAATGGTTCAAAGAAAAAATGTCTATATTACTTCTTAAACTCTAGTCAGTATTATGACATCTCAACCAAATAAACCAAGAAGTTCTAATATAATAATTCAATTTTAATGTCATTCTCAAAGCAATCCATAAAAGAAACAAGGATAATGAGATCATCAACGAGATAATGCGGATACAAGAAAAGTCAGAATTTATTTAATAACCCTCGAGAAAAATAGAATGCCTCGAAACTCACAAGGGTTAAGTCTCCACTATTATTCAAAGGCTTTCTAGTTAATATCTTACCGATTAACTTCAAATTATGGTAACTTGGCTTATAGTGAAAGAGTGGTTGAGTCGAAAAATCTCATGAAATATATTTAACTTAAAAGATAATATCAAACCTTATGTTTTTCTATTGATATATCAATGTGACAAGTGATAGCATGCATTTCTCAAATTTAAAAGAATGCTTGAAAGCACATTCTATTCATCTGAAATAAACTTTGATTTTGAATGCATTTTCAAATCGAAAAATTTTCACACAATCATAATCATCTATGTATTCAATGGAGATTGAGTAGAATACAATAGTCAATCAATAAAGTTGTGAAATACATTTCAGTTGAAAGACTAAGCAGTCATATTGCTCCGTCAAATCACCCCGAAAAAGTCTCGTACTACAACATTGTAGACCTCACAACGGGCTGCTGATTTTCTCAAGAGACATCCCCTTCTAACTTCCTCAAATAAGTTAGAAGCAGGCAGATGAGGATGGCCACAAGCAGCGACACAACTACAGTCTCACAATGCTATCAAGAGATACACTTTTCCCATATGCGATGGCAGGTGTGACTGAGAACTACCACACCCAGAGACATCGCACCTTGACTAACAGTTCAATCAGCCATTGGTTAGTAGTGGGATTTGAGCACACGAAGGCAAAAGTGGTACGGTGTAACACCAAGGCATCTCTCTTGGTAGGGAATCCATACTACTTCTCCGCAGTTTGAGAAGAAATTATGAGACCTCAGCGGATCAATTACGTGCCCACCCATATCGGGTGACTGTGCATAACAACAAAACTATCTATGCCTGATCGGCGCAAATGTTAGAACATTCGAAGACTCCAGAGATGGAGATTCAACTTCAACCTTTGGAAAATCCAAAGCATTTTCCTCAACCTTTAGAAAACCCAAAACATCTTCAAGCAAGAACATTGCAGAAGATAACCTCTGCGAAAGATAGTTCCTACAACGATTAGAAAACACCATTATATAGATATGATGGTTCACTAAGCGGGCACACAAGCATTAACTGCCAAGCATCGAATATCATACGAAAAACTAGAAGTCGACGATTCCTAAAGAAATGCGCAGACCACGTCAATCAATTAATGGCATTGGACACAATTCCATCAATTGAGGGGGAGTAATCGATACTCAACCGTCACACAGCCTATGCCATACACGTGTCACCACGCAATCTATGTCGTACTCGCAACGCACCATGCAGGAAACCCTAGCCCTTCCTTTGCGGGCGCGTGGGGTCAGCCTATTATTCAAACAACACTCTGTCACGTGCTTGGCACGAGTACTAGAGATCCTAGTCAACCCCTGACATACAAATTATACCTATAGATCACTAGCTGATTTGAGGTAATTTCATCCACTCCATGCAACATGCGAAGGGATTAGGTTTGCACACTTCCTAGCAGACGAAACCTCTATTTAAACCAGGCAAGCTTAGTCAGCCAAGACTGATGACAATGGCTTCTGGTTCATCCCGACACCTAGTCCGCCTAGCGCGAGCATCGACAA
Source organism: Berberis vulgaris (assembly GCA_963556465.1). Lineage (NCBI taxonomy): Eukaryota > Viridiplantae > Streptophyta > Magnoliopsida > Ranunculales > Berberidaceae > Berberis > Berberis vulgaris. Next base: position 9,739,539 of record OY747124.1, on the reverse strand, counting down.
TTTAGGAAGTGGGATTCTAATCAGCGTTATCACTGCCGGTGACGACGACTAGTCAGGGATCATTGCCCCCATTCACGGTCAATGATCGCCGAACCTAATCAAGTAAGCCTAGCTTGTGACGACTAGCAACAAAAGCTTCTGATCATAACCTGGACTTGTAGCCTCCACTGCGAGGGTGTAGATAGTCTAGAAGGTGGGAGCCTAGTCAGTCCCAAACCGATTTCGATGGCTCGCCACGGGACCACCGATTTTCAGCGTGGCCGCCAAATCACCAAACCTGAACTTGTAGCCCGCGCTGCGAGGATGTAGATAGTCCAGAAGATGGGAATCTAGTCAGCCACGACCTGATTCCGATGGTTTACCATGGGACCACTGTTTTTTCAATGTGGTCGCCGAATACTCCCAAATTTGTATCTTGGTGCACTCAGGTGTGGATAATTTGGATGGTGGGAGCCTAGTCAATTTCGAACTGATTTTGATGGCTTGCCATAGGACCACCATTTTTCAGCTTGATCGCCAAACCTCTCTCGAATTCGTAGCCCCCACCGCGCGAGGAGGGTGTAGATGGTTCGAAAGTTGGGAGCCTAGTCAGTTCTGAACTGATTTCAACAGTTTGTCACGGGATCACTGCTTTTCAGCCTAGTTGCCAAACCTTTACTCCCCGAATCTGTAGTCCACTCTGCTCGGACATAAATGATTTGGAAGGTGGGAACCTAGTCAATCCTGAACTGATTCCGACGGCTTTCCATGGGACCACTGCTTTTTAGCCTGGTCGCCAGACCTTTACTCCCCGAATCTTTAGTTCACTTTGCTCGGACATGAATGATTTGGAAGGTGGGAGCCTAGTCAGTCCCGATTTGATTCTAACGGCTTGCCACGAGACCACCGCTTTTCAGCCTGGTCACCAAACGGGAAGCGTCTTCAAACTCAAATGGACTTACATTCTAATGTTAAACGAAGGCCACTTGCGCCGATACAAAGATCGTACGACCAGTGCCCAGATAAAAGCTATTTGGGATGCCAACCTAAGCGTACGACGCCTAACTCGACATGAACGCTCTGACATGCACGCTCGACCATCACAACTCGCTCACAGCAGCAGCTACAGTCAACCGGTTAGACAAGCAAGGTAACTCTCAAGCAGCTTACCTTAGGGATAGGGCACAACTCGGATAACTCAACCCCCAGCTAAACTATTCGTAACATGCTGTCACGGACTAGTAATCCGTGCGGCACTAGCTATCCAATTCACTAGTAAGCCTATGAGTAGTTACTTTGACGGGCACAAATATTAACTTGAGAATGCACAATATCAATCTGTAGACAATATAACAATGCACAATAGTCAGTAAAAGCTCTCATTCACATTCAATAGATTACAATGGAGAGGAACGTTCGGAAGGACGTTGCTCAAGACTAGTTCGATGCTATTGATCGATGGAAATACAAGTTTGAAGTTGAAAAGCAATGCAAAGAAAACAATAAAAATGCTAGCGGTACAGTCTGGCCCGACTATGCAATGGAGGCAACACGTCCTCACAGTCAAGAGCTCAAACCTTCCCCCTATAATATAGATGCTAAGCATTTGGGCACTTTTCAAAAGGGAACATTGAGTTTTGAGACCATTAGGAAAGTCTTGAAAGGCCTCTGAACCTTGATTTCCCTAACCAATGGTACTAGTCCTGACACTCTCCCACACTCAATTCGCTGACGCCCTCGCAGCGAACTTTTCCAAGTACTCTTCCAGCTTTGAGAGGTATGGCAGCAGATGCTCGACTGGCTCCCAACTGATCTCTGAAGGAGGTTCATTCTGCCACTTGACCAAATATTCTCTATCCGGGCCTGTGTTGTTGATGAGGCGGTCAGCTAAGATTTCTTCCACTTCTCGATCTGGCTTAGTAGGATGCTTAGGCAATGCTCGGGTAGATACATTTCTTGTGGGATCAGCGGCATCGGCATGGTAAGACTTCAAGTTACTTGCATGGAAGACAGGATTGGTGAAACGGAGCCAATGTGGTAACTTGACGCGATAGGAGACTTTGCCTACTTTCTCAATAATCTGTACTGGTCCCTCATACTTGCGAAACAGATTGTTGTGTGCTCTAGCTGTCCGTTTATACTTGTTGAACATATCTAGCTTCACCAATACCAAGTCCCCGACTTCAAAAGGATCGATTCGTCGTTTCTTGTCGGCCCATTTCTTCATGTGACGGGAGGCTTTCTCAAGATAGGCTCGAGCAACTTCAATGTTTTTCTGCCAGGCTTTGACAAATTCAAGAGCTCTTGGGCTGGGTCCTTGGTATCCGATCAGCACTGTATGTGGTGTCAATGGTTGCTGACCAGTGACTAATTGACAGGGGCTGGAGTGAGTAGCTGAGCTCTTTTGTAAGTTGAAACAGAATTGTGCAACATCAAGTAGTCCCACCCAATTTTTCTGGTTTGCACTTACAAAATGACGAAGGTATTCTTCAAGCATAGAGTTAAAGCGCTCAGTCTGTCCATCAGATTGGGGATGTTGGCTTGTCGACATATTAAGTTTGGATCCCAAGAGCTTGAACAACTCCTTCCAGAACTTTCCAGTGAATCGAGCATCACGGTCGCTAACAATGTTTTCGGACAGTCCCCAATACTTCACTACATGCTTGAGGAACAATTGCGCCGTATCTTCGGCTGTGCAAGTTAGTCCGGTCGGCACAAAGGTCACATACTTTGAGAATCGGTCAACAACTACAAGGATGCTCCTGAAATCCTCCACTTTCGGTAACCCAGTAATGAAGTCCATGGAAACACTTTCCCAAGGACGAGTTGGAACAGGCAGGGGCTCTAGTAAGCCTACTGGTCGATCTCTTTCAACCTTATCTTGCTGGCAAATAAGACATGTTCGAACATAGGCCATTATATCCTCCTGTATCTGCGGCCAATAGTGCCCCCTCTCTAGCAATGCAAGTGTCCGTCTCCAACCTGGATGTCCCGCCCAATGGGTGTCATGGCATTCTCTCAAAAGTTCTTTCCTCAAACGAGAAGTTCTCGGAACATAGAGGCGATTACCAGTTGTGAGTATTGCTCCATCTTTTATCCAAAACCGTCGAGTTTTGCCCTGCTTGATCAACTCTGTAATCGCCTTCGCTTGTGGATCCGTTTGTAGGCCTACTTTGATCTTCTCCAAGATGGTGTGACTCGGACCAGTATGGGTTAGTACTACAAGGTCTGCCCTTCTACTGAGTGCATCAGCTACATTGTTAGTGCGCCCTGGCTTGTATTCCAATACTAAGTCAAATTCTGCTAATTTTTCTGCCATCGAGATTGCTTGGAGGTTAGCATCTTCTGAGTAAGGAAATGGCTTGCTGCAGCATTATCCGTTTTAACAAGAACTTGAGATCCCAAGAGGTAGTGTCTCCACACCCGTAAACAATGTACAATGGCTAGCAATTCCTTTTCCTGAGCTGAGTAACGAGACTCTGTATCATTCAACTTTCGACTCTCATATGCTACCGGGTGACCATCTTGAAGTAAAACTCCCCCTAAGGCATAATCAGATGCATCTGTTTGTACTTCAAAGGGCTTGGTGATGTCTGGCAAGGCCAATACTGGATCTTTCATCACGGCCAATTTCAAGTCTTGGAATGAAGCTTCACACTGCCTATCCCATTCCCATGTTCGGTCTTGTTTCAACAAATTTGTCAGGGCAACAACTCTCTTAGAGTAGTTCCTTATGAAGCAACGATAATAGTTTGCGAGTCCAAGGAAAGAACGTAGTTGAGACACGTTCTTAGGAGAGTTCCAATCATGGATTGCCTTGACTTTCTCCATGTCCATCCGAATCTTGCCATTGCCAATAACATGACCCAAGAAATTGATCTGGGTCTGGCCGAATGAGCACTTTTCCTTCTTGAGAAAGAGATGATTATCCTTAAGGATTTGGAACACTTCTCGCAAATGATGTAGGTGTTCTTCTATAGTCCCACTATAAACCACAATGTCGTCAAGATAGACAACCACAGACTTGTCCAGAAGGTGACGGAACAGGCCATTCATAAGGGTGCAAAATGTAGCTGGAGCATTGGTCAAGCCGAAGGGCATTACTAGGAACTCATATGACCCATATCTAGTAGAACAAGCAGTTTTGGGTTCGTCACCAGCAGCAATGCGGACCTGATGGTAACCTGATCTCAAGTCGAGTTTTGTGAAGTATCTGGCGGATCCAAGTTGGTCGAATAAGTCTGCAATGAGCGGCAACGGGTATTTGTTCTTTACAGTGACTTTGTTCAAGGCTCTATAATCAACACAAAGGCGAAGACTGCCATCATGTTTCCGCTGAAAAAGAACAGGTGCCCCATAAGGTGCTTTAGAGGGCCGAATGAATCCTGACTCCAACAAGCCATCTAGTTGTGTTCTCAATTCGGTCAGCTCTGGAGGGCTCATGCGATATGGACTACGTGCGGGTGGCTTGGCACCAGGGACTAACTCAATTTCGTGATCAATGAGCCTTCTGGGAGGTAGATTCTTTGGCAATTCATTCGGCATCACTTCGCTGAAGTCAGCAATAACTTGGGCAACTTCCTCAGGGATTTTGCTAGTATCATCTTCCATCTCTAGCTTTGCCACAGCTAAGTATGTATCTTCTCCTTTGGCCAAGCCCCTCTTGACTTGGAGCGCCGACAATATTCTATCATGAGTTGTTGGTCGAATTGAGGTTGGTACAATGCGTAGTCTAGGTCCAAAAAACCCCAAGGAGTCCATGAAAGGTAATGGTCCTGCTGCAGCTCCTCGGAAGAATTCTTGGCCAAGAATCACCTTAAAATCATCTAGTGGAACGGCCAAGAAGTTTGATCTTCCTTCCCATGGACCAACCTGTAGTGGCACAGTTCTAGCCATACCATTAATAGAGATTGCCTCAGAGTTGACAGCTTTCAACTTACCCACATCTCCTTCTAAGTTCAGACCCACACGTCTAGCTTCATCTGGGGCAATAAAATTGTCTGTCGCTCCGGAATCCAACAATGCTTGGGAAGGGAACCCATTGATAGTGATGTCGATGTATTGTAAAGCCTTCTTGTGTGGGTGCTCATACATTTCTCATTTGACAGCATTGAGCTTGCGTAGAGCTCCCATTTGGGAGGTCTCACTGTTGGTGGGGTTCGAGCTCGATGCGGTCGGGTTAGAAGGTTCTGCTTGAAGCAAGGACATTAATGAGTGTAGAGCGGGTTTGGATGGACATTTGCCTGTTGGGTGATCCCTGCTATTGCAAAGAATGCATGGGGTAGGGGCAGATGGTCTCCACTGCCCAGAGTAGTTTTGCCCTCCTTTGTTGTTGTAATTTGAGTTGCTAGAGCTAGCATTCCAATTTTTGTTGGAACTCCAATTCTGGTTGGACGGCCGGGAATTATAGTTTCCTCGATTCTGACTTGAGTCTCCCCAGTTTTGGTGAGGTGAGCGAGCATTCGACCCTGAGCTTGAATTGGTACTGCCAGTTCTAGCTGTGGAGTGATTGAGCGAAGTGGATCCAGTCATGGGCATATAATCGCTAAATCTTTCTGCTGCCGCAATAGCACTTGTAATATCTGTCACCTTCTGCCTTTGCAATTCTGCTTGTAGAAGCGGCTGAGCTTGTTCCATGAAACAGAAAACTTTGTCCTTCTCAGACATGTCTCGAATATCTAGCAAGCAAGTTGAGAATTGTCGGACATAGTCTCGAATATTGCCTGTTTGTTTGATGGTGTGGAGCTTCCTCCTTGCTAAGAAATCAGTGTTCTCAGGCAAGAATTGATTTCTGAGTTCCTTCTTGAGGTCTGCCCAAGTTCTAATAAGGATGCGACCTTCTTCCATATCTGCATATTTGGTTTTCCACCATAGTTTCGCATCACCTGCTAAGTACATGGTCGCCATGGTAACCTTGGCTTCTTCTGATTCGGGGTTCACCGCGCGAAAATACTGCTCCAGATCAAATAAGAAGTTCTCTAACTCCTTCCCATCTCGTGCCCCAGCATATGATTTTGGCTCGGGTACTTTCATCCTAGGGTGATCAGTCGTCCCTGTGGCCTTAGTTAGCAAGCCAACCCTTGCAAATAAGTCCTCCAACCGTAATTGGAAGTCACTCATCACCTGAGCTGTGGGGTGAGGCGACTCTTCCATTGCGACTGTTCGTCCCTCTAAGTTATCAACGTGCTCGGCCAGCGAATCCACTCTGTCTGCCAGTGAAAAGAGTCCATCCAACCGACTAATCTGTTCTCCCAAAGTGTTCAATTGGTCCATTCTGCTTTCCAGTCTATGCATTCGACTGGCCTGTCGTTCCTCCATAGCGCTAAGGCGCTCATTTACTTCCTGCATCCTGGTTTGCATTCAACAAGCTCTGGCTCTGATACCAACTGTCACGGACTAGTAATCCGTGCGGCACTAGCTATCTAATTCACTAGTAAGCCTATGAGTAGTTACTTTGACGGGCACAAATATTAACTTGAGAATGCACAATATCAATCTGTAGACAATATAACAATGCACAATAGTCAGTAAAAGCTCTCATTCACATTCAATAGATTACAATGGGGAGGAACGTTCGGAAGGACGTTGCTCAAGACTAGTTCGATGCTATCGATCGATGGAAATACAAGTTTGAAGTTGAAAAGCAATGCAAAGAAAACAATAAAAATGCTAGCGGTACAGTCTGGCCCGACTATGCAATGGAGGCAACACGTCCTCACAGTCAAGAGCTCAAACCTTCCCCCTATAATATAGATGCTAAGCATTTGGGCACTTTTCAAAAGGGAACATTGAGTTTTGAGACCATTAGGAAAGTCTTGAAAGGCCTCTGAACCTTGATTTCCCTAACCAATGGTACTAGTCCTGACACATGCCCACTACCGGACATGACTACGCCGCAATGACCCCAAGTCATTCATAGCACAAAGCGGTCAAGCTCTCTACTGCAAATAGACCAATCAACGTCTTATTGATTCAATCAGCCTATGCCAAAGCAAGATGACAAGACGAAACGATAAACATGCAATAGAGACAACAAGTACGGAACGGATAAAACTGTTTTCATTAATGATCAAAGACAAAAAGAATACAAGCACACAAAGTTCACTTTTTATCAGAAGAGGGTACAAAAATTGAAGAGTTAAGCCTAGTGGAAAAAAGAGCAGAAGTTGCATCCACATACGCCGCAGCCTGAACGTCAGGGCTTGAACTGTCTTCCTCACTCGATGATGTCGAGGTAATAGACATGTCCACATACGACATCTTCTTATAACGCCTGACATCCCACTCCGGATGCTCCTTCATTAGTGCTAACAGCTCCAGCCGTCCATGTACAACCCAGCGAAACTCACATTTGCCTTGTTTCCTGGAGAAGCTCTTCCTCTCGCACCTTTGCATAAACAAGTTCACGCTCAAGTAGTTCTAACTTGTCAGTCAACTCGTCGACCTGAGACTGTTCTATGGCTAGATTGCTCTTCACGGCACTAAGTTCATGCTGCTCCAGTTCGAGCTGGTCATCGACCTTCCTCGCTTCTTGAGCATAGAACTCCACATCGGATTCCAACCATTGCTTCTCAGCTACCTAGCCGGCTTCCTTCGAAATACTCTCTTCAGCGAAAGACAGCAGTTCAGAACTCGCCTTAGCCGCAACTTCTTGAGCAACCTCGACTTCTCGGTGGATACGACTCAACTTCTACCTACGTCTGTCCCTTTCGGATAGTGCCTCTGTCAGATCACGCTCAAGGTCTTCTAGACGAGCCCTTTGAGCCTCAGTGGCCACGGTTGACCGATCAAACCACTTCTCTTCGGCCTGCTTCTTAAGTCGCTCGATTTCATGGAGTGCATCATAATATAACGTATAAATATACGAAAAGATACGCTCTAAGCTGTATACTCTCTCACGAGCCGCCTCAACTTCCGTCCCAGCAACGGCTGCGTGGCTCAAATGAGACATACCCATCATAAGGTACTTCAAGCCCTTATCTATACACCCTTCCAACGAATCCTTTACGGGTTTTGGAGCGTGATCCATCAGTCAGCTATGACCCCTGCTTATATGCTTCCTCGAAACATACTCTACGTCCACCTCTTGTTGCTAGATCGGTGAACTCACCTTCACCGAATCCGGTGCAAATAGGCTTATCCGTGCGCCCAGATGAAGCTTTCCCTGATCGGGAACTATGCCAACACCGCCCTTCATGGTCGCCATCATCCTCAAGCTCTCCTACGTGGCCTTTCCCTTGTCAACAGCAGCAGCCCCTTTTTTCGCAAGATGGCTCAATGGGATCCGGAGGGAGAGAAGGCAACGAAGTATCCAAAGAACCCTCCAACACCTCTAGCTAATGCCTAGAGCGAGACGGTGAGCAAGGCGGATTGCAAGAGACATGGCCAGTACCACGGCCATTATCAGGCGAAGCAACTATGGGGCGATCAGATTCTACCACTTCAGGCAAGTCCTCACAAGAGCCTTCTGCCGGAGCAGCATCATGCGAATCAGCACCAGCGGAAGCAGTCATTGCAACCCACACAAAATGGTCATTCAGAACCTCGACTTGCACATCACTAAGGTTCGACCTGTCTACAACCATTACAACCAAATTGGTGTGTTAAACACACACCATTTTAAAACAACATCGCATTCAATTAAAAGGCTTAGTTTGGTACTTTAATTGTTCAGTAAAAATATGTTGGATTCATTTTTCGGTCCTAAATATGACTCCCTATTGACTAATACGACATTGTTAGAACCATTTCTTTGATTTAGTCTACTAGTATTCCGTTATACAGCGGCTAGCTAAAGAATGCATAAACAGATGCATAAGTTAATTATTCATTTTGTATCGAATGTGCACTTTTTTACATCTACTGGAGATGGGTTTTTTTGGATGTATATTCACTACAAGAAAAAAGGCCATTAATAGCGTTTCAAAAACGCTATGGTAGGATACCATAGCATTTTAGAAAACGCTATGTCTGCCGGAGCTATAATAGACCCAGGGTCTACTATAGCGTTTTTAAAACGCTATAGTAAGTAGGCCTTTTATAGCGTTTCAGAAACACTATGGTAGACTCTACCATAGCATTTTTAAAATGCTATGATAGAGTCTACCATAGCGTTTCTGAAACGCTATTGTAGACTTTACCATTTGTAACGCTATGGTAGGTATACATAGCAATTTTTTTTTATTATTATTATTTTTTAAAATTTCATTTGCTATCGATTTGAAATTTCATAAACGCTATTATAACACTGATTTCTTTAACCATAGAAGCTAAACAATTTGAACAAGTTCAAGAGAAATTGTACAAGATTTTACAAGTTGCAGCGAAATTTTACAAGATTTACACTAGACCGCATGTCTGCAACCCCAATTTGGGAAAACCCACCGTCCACCGTACATGGAAAATACTGTTGAACTAAACTCTAACATCAACATCTAGTTTGGTCTTCTTCTTCTTGCACAGCCTTATGTACCCTTACCCTTATCTTTCTTTGCAGTTTGAGCTTCAAGTTGGTGGCCTGACATTTCATCATCACACACTCTGGAAGAGCCCTTCAACTGATTTTCCAATGACACTACACGATGCCTCAATTGCTGAAACTCCATATGTGAACTAGCCTGACATAAGAGTTCAATTAGTTCAGAAAATAATTGTAGAGTGGTATAGAATAAAGCAACAGACAGCATGAATATGCAATTACCACAAGTTCACAACTTGTTATTGTAATTTATCAAACAAAAAAGCAACCAGAAGAATCTTCTCTGTTGGTGGTAGACGACATTAGAAGAAAGGAAAAAAGAAAAAAGAAAAAGCCAAGCAAATACTTGAAAGTTAAAAGTACTGCAACACAATTTGGAGACTCATTATCTATAAGATCTAGAAAAAATTTAATCTAACATTCAAATTCGACATTGGTTGTAACAATCTTAATTTACTATAATTTCTTCAATCCTCGTTAAGATCCCTTATGGTTGTAATAAAATCCAGAAACCCAAAGGTTGTAGTTCATCTTAATGCGCACTACTACTAGGTTTCAGAGCTTCACGCATTTGTAAAAGGCAAACATATCTAAGGAATGAACATCCATCTCAAATTTCAGGAGGTTTTAATACCCAACTGACATCAAATAAGCAAACTAACACTTCTAACCTCAGATTCAATCACTTCAAAAAACCGATAAAAAGTGAATGGGCATTCAATCAGAAGTTAAAAATGATTAGAGTTATGCATGTAAAGGAAGAATACCATTTCTATCTCCAGAGCACATATCTTTCTTTCTTTTTCCATTGAAAATGCCTTCAACTCATTCATTTCTTGCCTCAACTGCATAAATAAATTGAAGAATAAATATTTGAACAAAAGGAAAATTATTTCAAAATGTGTTACAAATTCTACAGCCTAATTAATTACCTGGTTGATTTCAAATAGAAAACCAGAAGAGCTAGCTGACCCGTTCCCCGAGCATGTTTTAGTGATCGTAGATGGCAGAACAGCTTCTCTTCTATCATTCTCAGCAGAAGTATGTAGACTTCCCTTATTGAGTGCAATGTGTTGGAGTCTCTCGTATACACATTTTTCCTCCCTTCCCATGCGCTATTTATCTGAAACTTCATGCCTCCTATTGACATTATTAAAAGCTTTGTGAGTAGTTCTTTGGATAGGAGCATATGTGGGCGCAGTATACATCAGAATTTTTTTTTCAAACAACAAGAGCAATGCTCCTGTTTGGGCATGATCCAACTCAAACCAAAAGTGATGACCCTGCCCGTAGTAGTTACCAGCTAATATTTGCCTGTACTGTTCTTCTGCTAAGGGTTTGCATTGTTTTCGAATATGAACATGCACCTTTGCAAATTAAACATCATCAGGTTTAGACACATAAGCATCTTTGAACCATATATAAGTTTTAAGTAGATCCAAATGGATAAAACGTATACATGTAATACCTGTGCGGGATATTGAGTTTTCTGAGAACCGTCTGCAGTCCATGCATATTTATTGATACCTAATTCACCCTTGCCTGCCAAGGGTGCATAGCCTCCATTGTCCACATTCATTTTCATTTTATACTCTCCATAAAAGTAAGATGTGAATCCACTCTTTCTCCCCAAAGGCCCAGGAAACCAGTCTGCTTAACGACATCCATATGAAAAGGAGATCAACGGTCAAGCAAGTTGCAAGGTTTCACAAATGCCAGTCACTAGTAAAGAAGTAGACTGAAATAAAAATAGGATCACAAACAAGCAATACCTTTCTTGTTGGCCTTCTAGATATGTTTCTAGAATACTTGAGCTGGGAGTAATCAAGCCAATTCTGCATCTTTTTCTTTTCCTCAACCAAATCAGAAATTGTGTTTGCATTGTAAACAACCTAAATGCCATAGCATATCTTAGTAACCAACCTCAAATATACAACCAAACGGTACAAACTAAGCGCTGGATTTATGCATTACTTAAACTAGGATTCGTACCTGATGAGTAAGATAATGATCTGGGTGGTTGACAAGAAAAAAGTGCTCCACAAGGTCACCAACTGGTTCATCAGGGTCTGGTGGCACATGTCTCCACAACATACAGTTCAACATATTGACGGAACGAAGGATCTTCCAGTAGAGCCTTGTCAGTGGGAAGCTTCAGTAAACCTTCTGTATCTCCCTTTAGAAGTTCCCTGATACATGTGATACTTGTGATCAGATATAATTTGTCACTCTAAAATGTTTCAAACAAAGATAAATGATATTACAAAAATGATGTTGTTCCTTGTTTCTTACACAAAGTAGGAGTTATCAAACTTAAGAGGCTCATTTCTTACACAATCTTAAAGATGGCACACACCGTTTCCAAAAATATATCATTCAAAAAGCACTTGTAAGTTCTACATGGACAGGCATTCGTTGTCTAACATAGCTGCTTATAAACCAGAGATAGTACTGACTTTGTATGATCTCACATTGAGCTAGTGTGGAATTCTGAGTTTGTGTCATTGACAAAAAGTAAATAAGAAATTCTATGGTTTCACTTCATTCAACTCATTATGAAAAGTAAATGAAAAAAGGGATCCAAGTTCCTCTTCCTAACTAATGCTGTTGTGATTCTTAACAATGATGTAAACCCCAAAAAATGAGGGGGAAATAATTTATTAAAGATAAAAAGTAACTTAGTTCCCAATAACTTTTATCTATGAAACTCACGCAAAAAAATTTGAGAAGACTAATCACAATTACCTGGTAAAGGTCTGCATAAGTAATCTTGGGATGCTTTTTCTTCACTTGCTCTGACATCAAAAAGGAAAAGGGAGAAATGTCAGCAGATAACCAATATTTTTATATCTTAGATTCATTAGAAACTAAATTATTAATAGAAAGCTTTCCTTGGCAAATGTTGCATCAAATCACCAGGTTATATAAGAATCAACTCTATATTAATATTCTATATTTTTAAAAAGCTATAATATATATATAGAGTTTATGGATTAAAAAGCATGCATTGGTGTTTGTGTGTGTGTTGGGGGTGACAAACATGCCATTCAATTATGGTCATCCAACAGCAAATCGCCTATATCAACATTCAGTAGTTGTTAATTACTAAATCTTGCACATATAGAAAGCAAAGTTGAAGGAAATCATTCAACATGTTGATATAGCAAGTCGCCTATATCAACATGCCATTTGCTAATTACTATATCAATTAGAGATTCTAATTGATATAGTTTCCTAGTTTAGATTTAATAGTTTGTATATAAATACATGTAATACTTCCAATGAAATACATAAGAAAGTATTATCTTAATCTCTGTTAACATGGTATCAGAGCCACTTAGGGTTTGAGATTAAGATTCGAAGTTTGAAGTTAGGGCTTAATATTCGAAGTTTGAAGTTTGAAGTTTGGTTCTCACCGCAATTCGAACTCCCAGGCCACCGATCTATCATCCCAGGCACTGGTCAAAGACCGTTCGACCTTCCCAGCAACAGATCGACTCTCCCAGGCCACTGATCTATCTTCCCAAGCACCGGTCAAAGACCGTTCGACCTTCCCAGCAACAGATCGACTCTCACATGCGTCTTTCGACCCTCCTAGAAGCCGTTCGACCCTCCAACAGGCGTCGACTTCGACCCTCCAGTCACCGATCGAAGTCGATCGACTTTTTCAGCCATCGATCGAAGTCGATCGACCCTTCCAGCCGCCGTTCGACGTCGATCGACTCTTCCAGCCGCCGTTCAACCCTTCCAGTCACCGATCGACTCTTCCAGTCGATCGACTCTTCCAGTCGATCCATCCTCTACTTGTCTGCTTCCAGTCGACTCTTCCAATCGATCGACGTTTCCAGTCGATCCAGTCGATCGAAGCTGCTCTTCCAGTCGATCCATCCTTTGCTTGTCTGCTTTTCAAGCCTCTTTCCTAATTTCTCTTGATTTGGGGGAGATTTTGCACGATTTCTGAAAAACCCCATTTGTAAAATTTGATTTTGGAGGTTTTAATTCCGAGTTCTGACCTATTTGACCTGTTATGGCTGAGACAAAGTCAGTAGTTGTATCTGATCTGGTTCCTGTGCTGTCTAAAATTACGGACCATAAGCTTAGTAGTGTTTTGGTAAGTCGAAATAACAGCTACGCACCTGGGAGACCGTCTAATCATATTGCGGTCACTACTGATGCCTCTGATAAATCGGTCCTTATCTCTGCTGATGAATTTGCCAAGTTCTCACAGTATCAGGAATCACTCCAGTCTTCATCTCCTTCTGTCACATCTATTGCTGATTCAGGTAAACCCGATGTATGTCTTCTTTCATCATCCTCCAAGTGGGTCATTGATTCTAGTGCCACAGATCATATGACAGGTAATTCTAGTCTATTTTCTTATTTGCAATCCTATGCATCTACTTCTACCGTCACTTTAGCCGATGGGTCACCATCTTGTGTTCGCGGGTCTGGCACCATCAACCTTACCCCCTCGCTATCTTTGTCTTCTGTCTTACATTTACCTAATTTATCCTTTAATTTGCTCTCTGTAAGCCAGCTTACTCGTAATCTTAACTTTTGTGTCTCATTTTATCCTGATCATTGTTTATTTCAGGATCTTATGACGAAGAAGATTATTGGTAAAGGACATGAGTCTGGAGGCCTCTACATTCTTGATACATCGGTACCGCATTCCATTGCTTGCACCAGTGTCACGTCTCCTTTCGAGGCTCATTGTAGGTTGGGTCATCCGTCTCTCCCTTTACTCAAAAAGCTTTGCCCTCAATATAATAAGGTGTCTTCATTAAATTGTGAGTCATGTCAGTTTGCAAAACATCATCGCCTTAGTTCAAGTCCTAGAGTCAATAAACGTGCTAGTGTTCCTTTTGAATTAGTTCATTCTGATGTTTGGGGTCCTAGTCCTATTTTGTCTAAACCTGGCTTTAGGTATTTTGTTACATTTGTGGATGATTATTCTCGTGTCACTTGGCTATATCTCATTAAACGTCGTTCTGAGTTGTTTTCTCTGTTTTGTGCTGAAATTAAAACTCAATTTAATGTTTCAATTCGTACTTTGCGAAATGATAACGCCAGAGAATATACTCAAGCTTTATTTCAGTCTTATATGACTCAAAATGGCATACTTCATGAGACTTCGTGTGTTGATACCCCATCCCAAAATGGTGTGGCAGAACGTAAAAACAGACATCTTCTTGAAATGGCACGAGCTCTCTTATTTCAAATGAATGTTCCTAAACCTTTTTGGGCCGATGCAGTGTCTACAGCATGTTTTCTCATTAATCGCATGCCTTCCTCTGTTCTTCATGGTGAGATACCTTACAAAATCCTTTTTCCCAATAAGCCATTGTTTCCTGTTGATCCGAAAATATTTGGTAGCACTTGTTTTGTTCGGGATGTTCGTCCGCATGTCACTAAATTGGATCCCAAGTCTTTGAAATGTGTCTTCCTCGGTTATTCTCGTCTTCAGAAGGGTTATAGGTGTTATTGTCCCAATCTTAACAAATATCTAGTCTCAATTGATGTTACCTTCCTGGAAGACACACCTTATTTTCCGTCTTCATCCGTTCCCACTCGCCAGGGGGAGGATGATGATTTGTTAGTCTATTCCATCACATCCTCTGCACCCATCTCGGCACCAGCACCTGTCTCGGCACCTGTTTCGACACTAGCACCTGTCTCAGAACCAGCTCCTGTCAAGCCTCCTATTATTCAGGTTTACTCCAGGCGTCCACCTATTGATTCATGTCCTGCACCTGCTCCTTCGTCATCAGATTCAGTCCCGAGCGATGATCTTCCTATTGCATTGCGCAAAGGTAAACGCCAGTGTGCTTATCCTATTTCTTCCTTTGTTTCTTATAATAACTTGTCGTCTTCCTCTTGTTCTTTTATTGCTTCCCTTGATTATATCTCTCTTCCTAAAACTGTTCGTGAAGCCATATCTCATCCTGGTTGGCGTAATGCAATGATAGAGGAGATGAATGCTTTAGATGACAATGGTACTTGGGACTTGGTCGATTTACCTTCAGATAAAAGGGCTATAGGTTGCAAATGGGTCTTCGCTGTTAAGGTCAATCCAGATGGGTCAGTTGCCCGATTGAAAGCCCATCTTGTTGCAAAGGGCTATGCTCAAACCTATGGGGTTGATTACTCTGACACTTTCTCTCCTGTTGCAAAGTTAACCTCTGTTCGGTTATTTATTTCCATGGCGGCTTCCCATCATTGGCCTTTACATCAGCTTGATATCAAGAATGCTTTTCTTCATGGTGATCTTAAGGAGGAGGTGTATATGGCGCAACCTCTTGGTTTTGTTGCTCAGGGGGAGTCAGGGAGAGTTTGTCGTCTTCGAAAATCTTTATATGGTTTGAAACAGAGTCCTCGTGCTTGGTTTGGAAAGTTTAGTCAGGTTGTTGAGAAATTTGGTATGAAGAAAAGCAAGTCTGACCATTCTGTATTCTACAAACGATCTGCAGCTGGTATCATTCTGTTAGTTGTGTATGTTGATGACATTGTAATTACTGGAAATGATACTAGAGGAATCTCATCTCTTAAATCTTTCCTTCATACTCAGTTTCACACGAAGGATTTGGGGGTGTTAAAGTATTTCTTGGGTGTTGAAGTCACTCGGAGTAAACAAGGTATATTTCTATCTCAGAGAAAATATGTCCTTGACTTATTATCTGAGACAGGTAAATTGGGAGCAAAGCCTTGTAGTGCTCCAATGACTCCAAATGTACACCTTACAGAAGAGGGGGAACCGTTTGAAGATCCTGAAAGATATCGAAGGTTGGTTGGGAAGTTGAATTACCTTACCGTGACTCGTCCAGATATTGCATACTCAGTCAGTGTTGTCAGTCAGTTTCTTTCATCCCCAACAATTCATCATTGGGCAGCGTTAAAACAAATTTTGGGTTACTTGAAAGGAGCACCAGGACGAGGTATCATGTACAAAAATCATGGGCACACTCATATTGAATGTTTTTCAGATGCCGATTGGGCAGGTTCCAAAATGGATAGAAGATCCACTTCAGGTTATTGTATTTTTGTTGGAGGGAATTTGGTCTCATGGAAGAGTAAGAAGCAAAGCGTTGTGTCAAGATCTAGTGCAGAGTCTGAATATAGGGCTATGGCACAGTCTGTATGTGAGATAATTTGGATATATCAGCTCTTGAGTGAAGTAGGACTTAAAACTACAGTACCAGCGAAATTGTGGTGTGATAACCAAGCTGCTCTTCATATTGCATCTAATCCTGTGTTCAACATTTACTAAATTTTTGGCGCCGTTGCCGGGGAACAAGCGTCATTCTACAAGGAAGGTTTCGGGTATTATCTTTCTTGCTCATTGTTTTATTTTATTTTATTCTATTTTTAGGTTTTAGGTCCAGTTTAATTTTTATTTTTATTTTATTTTATTTCTAAAAAAAATTAAATTTTTTTTTTTAAAATTTAAAAAAAAAAAAAAAAAAGTTGTGGCCACCTTTCACAACAAAGTTGAGGCTGTAGACTCGGTTAGACTAAGGTTTTTTTTCTTTTTTTCCTTTTTTCCCTTAAGGAAAAAGTGAAGAGTTGGCTATACTCTTTGTGGCCAAGGTCTATAGGTTCGTGGGAGGAGATGACCCAAGCATTTTTTAATAAATATTTTCCTCACCACAAAACCAACGGTCTAAAGAGACAGATTTCTATCTTCACCCAAAAGAATAGCGAGACATTATATCAAGCATGGGAAAGGTTCAAGGATCTTTTGAATACATGCCCACACCATGGGTATGAGAATTGGCGCTTAGTCAGTTATTTTTATGAGTGGCTCACCAGTAGAGAACGTCAGTTCCTTGAGATGATGTGTAATGGAGAGTTTTTGCAAAAGGACCCTGACGAGGCCATTGAGTACCTGAATGACTTGGCTGAAAAGGCTCATACTTGGACTGGTCCAAGTGCTACTGAGAGCACGGATAGAACACATCCAGCTGGAGTTTACCAACTTAGGGAAGAGGATAGCCTTAGAGCCCAACTGGATAGAGTAACTAGGGAGTTAGAGGCACTTAAGACCAAGGATGGTAGGCCCACACATACTGTTGCCAGAGTTGAGCCACAGGACGCCTGTTTTATATGCGGGGGAGTTGAACACTTGGCACAGGATTGCCCAACCTTGACTGAGATGAGAGGGGTTTATGAGGAACAATATAACGCCTTAGGGATGTACAAGAAGCCTTATTCACCATTCTCTAACACTTACAATTCTGGCTGAAAAGATCACCCTAACTTAGGCTGGAGGTCCGAAACAGACCAACCTACACACTCACAGGCACAACCACCTAGGTCATTCCCTGCACCTCCAAACATGCACAATCTAACAGAAGTTCCCTATCAGACACATTACATGCATTTATAGAGGCACAAGGTAAAACTAATCAAAAATTTGAGGTTGCCCTGACACAGTTGACAGAAGAGAACAAGGAGATCAAAAGCCAAATAACCAAGTTGACAAGTTCATTAACAGTACAAGGACGGGGCCAATTTCCGTCACAGCCTCAAGCAAATCCGAAGGGCCAACTTATGGCACAAACCTCTACTTCAGACTCTCAGAATGCCAAAGAGGTTAATGCCATCGCTACTCGGAGTGGTAAGATCTTAGATGGGTCAAGCTCGTCCACGACTATAGGCACCTCCCTAAGTGCAAAGGAGAGCATCCCTGAGGATGAGCCCAACAAGAACATTCCAGTTTCAGTTCCTTTTCCTCAAGCACTACGACCTACTGGAAAGAAATCAGAAATGCATGGTGAGATTCTAGAACACTTGAAACAGGTTAAAATTAACTTACCTTTGCTGCATGTGATTAAACAGGTACCAACTTATGCGAGGGTCATCAAGGATCTATGCACTATCAAGAGGAAACATCAGGTGGTTGCTATTTTTGAGTGGACTAATCCTCAACTTTTCAGGTTGTTGGTATACGATTCCTTAACCCTTTTGACTCGTTTATATCATAGACTAGGTTTGGAGGTGAATGTTCCCTATGTTCTTCCTCGTCACTTCATGGTATATCTTTCATGAGGGAGAATATATGTCGGGCTGAAGACGTTAAACCAAGCGCTCCTAGGAGGCAGCCTAGCCTTAGTTGTGTGTCTTTGCTGTTAGTTTGGATTGATTTTCGAGTACCCTATTTAGTTGTGTTTCACTCATACTCGTTAGCTCCATAACAGTTTTGACTTACAACTTGCCTTTTTTTTGTTTTCTTTGTTAATGTCGAGTCTGCATTTTATCGATTTCTAATGAAAACTTCATGATTCTTATGTTTTTGAGCGTTCATTGGTGGAAGATTTCATCAAAATTGGTAAAAAGCTTCACCATGGTAATATCACTCTAACTCTCCTCTTTTCTTTTGCCTTGATTTGTCATGATTATTATTTTATACATTGAGGACAATGTTTGGTTTAGGTTTGGGGGTGTGGTTTATTGGATTTTTTGTGCAATTTTCAAGAATCTTTGAGTTTAAAACGTATTTTACAATTAAACCGAATCATTTTTGTGTTCTACTCTATCTCCATTGAATACTTAGATGATTATGGTAATTGTGTAAAATCTTCTTGGAAATGCATTGAAATCCGAACTCTTGGTGAATAAAAAAAAAAAAAATTTGAGTTCTTTTCAATTTTAGAGAATATTTTGTGTTGCCTTTAATTTTGAGAAAACACATACTAGCACGTGTCACATAGTTATATTAGTGGAAAACATGATATTTGATATTATCCTTATGTTAGATGTATTTCGTGAGACTTTTCAACTCGACTATTCATGCACTATAAGCCAAGTCAACATGATTTGAAGTTGATTAGTGAGGTATTGAACTAGAAAACCTTAGAATAATAGTGGAGACTTAACCCTTGTGAGTTTTGAGCCATTCTTTATTTCTTGAGGGTTATTAATTACACTCTGATTTTTCTTGAGTCCGCATTATTTCGTTGATGATCTCATTATTCTTGATTTTCTTATTGATTGCTTTAAGAATGACATAAAAATTGAATCTTTACACTAGAACTTCTTGCTTTATTTAGTTGAGATGTCCTAGTACTAACTAGAACTTATGAAGTGATATAGGCATTTCTTTCTTTAAACCATTTTTAGCCTTTTAGCTTACCCAATAATAAATATCCATTTGCAGCCCTTTGAGCCTTTAGATAGCCTTTTCTTTGTTATCCCCATTCCCAATACCTACTCCAATCAAGGAGTAATACCTTTATTATTTTATCCTTACCCAATTTTCTGAGAATGTATACGATGAGATATATTTATGGAATGGGCAAATAAAAATATATATATATAAAAAAATAGATATTTCATGCGCCCTCGAAAAAAAAGTGTTGGATTGTATCAATGGGGAAAAGCATGATAAAAAAAAAATTGCGATTGAAGAAGAAAATAATGAAGAAAAAGTTAATGGTGTACAACATTGATTTGTTCTTCAATGCCCTATGTGTTTATTCAATGGTGTATTCATTCTCAGGAAATCTTTGTATGATTTTTGTCCATTATTGTTTGCCATAATCCAAGCCCCAATACAACCTAGTAAAGACCTGATTGATCTTAAGTGAAAGTTAGCTTAATAGATGTGGAGATTGAATAGGCAAGAACTATGGTGTTTGATTCAACATTCTCAAAAGTAATCAATATTCCGGTCCATGAGATCATATTCATTTCACTCTTTGAGAATTCCGTTTTTCATGATAATTATACGTGAGACGTTTGCATTTTCCATAGAATATTCTTTTCTTCACATATAAACTGAGTGCCCAATCTCTGAGCGTTTCATTTCTGAGCGACATGAGAGAATTGTAGTCGAAACGTCTTTTCTAAAGGTTATCTTGTCACATCTTTACTATGAGATGAAGAGTTATGTTGATAAGGCTCCTCACACACACACTTCGAGTTGAGAATGATTATGAAATTCATTTAACCTTTAGATACTGTTAAATTATTGTACTCTATTGATATACTTTTGTGACATTATTAGTTTGTTGTTTTTCTTGAATTATAAGCAATCAGAAAAATACTCTAAGGGAAATAAAAGGGAATGTTCATATGTTTTGCATTATGTTTTTAGAAAATAGATTTTGTTTTATTGAGTCAGTAATGTTTGGGGGTAGCATTTCTGGAAACCCTCACGAGACTATAACTCGTCCTCTAGAGGTAATCTAGAGGTTTAAAGCCTTGTTGCACGTTAAGGTAAGTGCAACCGTGATTCCTACGAAAGTGAGTTAGGATTTTATTCTTTATTTTGTTTTGCTCGAGGACTAACAAAATATAGGTTTGGGGGTATTTGATATACACGTAATTATTACAAAATATATCCCTTAATTTATATATGTTAGTGCTTCAATTAATATATTTTATTCTAATTATTTCATTTTTATGTTTTTGTAGAAATCTGCGCGTGAATGATAAAATCGCATTAAGGCGACAATTTGAGGAAATGATTAATTTGTTGATTCTAGCGGTGGTGTAAAATAGCGGTTCACATATCTAAACCTAACCCAAATAAGCCTAGGACCACTTAATTTAATCAAGCCCAAGCCCAAGCCCAGAAAGCTAGAAACCTAAGCCCAGCCTAACAAGGAAATAGGGGAACCCTATTTAGGTTTCTCTCTTTCCTTCTCTTTAAAAGCCTCTTCCACGTTTTCTGCTCCTTCTCTCTTTTCCAGCCACCATCACCACCTCCACCGGGGCAGAGACAGAGAGCCCTGTGTCTCTCGCCACTAACCAACCACCATCTCGCCACCGTCACTAACCACCGTGAAACAGGGGCGTGACAACCCTGTTTCACGCTACAAACCTCACTTCGCCACCGAAACAGACCACCATCCTCTCTGTCCATAACATAGCCGCCACCACCATCTCCCTCCCTCTCTCTCTGTCGACCACCGTCACAATCAGACCACGCAACCACCGCCATCACCGCTGTGAAACAGAGCTCGCGACAGAGCGCCTCCCTGTTTCACAGCCATCGCTTCTCCCATTCTCGTTCTTCCTTCACTTTTTCTTTGTTCTTGCAGGCACTGGAGCCGGTCGAGAGGAGAGGACACTCGCGAGGAGCGAAGCAGAAGCGGCGGTGCGCTGGAGACGAAGGCTGAACCGCGCGACTGTGAGGCGGGAAAAAAACTGATTTTTGAATCAGTTCGCTATTCGCACCTCAGCCCATTGCTGAGTACCACCACAGTGCAGCTGCTGAGATTTCTCGGGATTTGCAAATTTCTTGGGATTCGTGCATGTACAGGAAGTGATGGATTCCTCCTCCACTGATGTTGTGACCACCACCACCATGAGTCACTAAACCCCACGCAAGGTGAAGAGGTGAACTCCTAGATGTAACGCACTAAATTAGTATTTGATTCGCTTTAAGTTTTCACGACGAAAAATGATGTTTAATGATTCTCACTTTTATTTAATATAGAAATTTATGTTATTTCAGTGACAAGGATATCATAGATTTCTTCGTAGATTTTTATTATTCCGGTGATTATCTTTTCTTCTCCATATAAGCTTAGTCACGTTTTTCTTATGTGTGGAATGTTTAAGAATTAATTGATTCCGGTAGGTTAGTTATATGTGATCGTCATTTATTACGGTATTGTCTCCGGATATATCGTAAGTTTAGGATATCACATATGACAGACCTTTGTGTTTTCTTAGAAGAAGTGAAATCTAAAATTCATTTACATTAGGGTATATTAATGATTAAAAGATTATTTTTCCGATTACGTCGTTTGGGATGTGAAACACGTAGTTGAGTCATCATAGCGAATCAATACTAGTTGGCGCGTGAAGTCTAGGAGGGATTCTTGGAACCTTGTGATTTTTCCAAACTTAATTTTCATTAAATTAAATTCAATTTCGTATTTTAAATTTGTTAGAATTTATTAACTTTAGTTTCGCATAGTTTGTCTTCCTTAACCTTATTTTGTAGATCGTTTTTCCTCGTGGGATCGACACCCCATTCTTTACTGCAATTGACCGCGTGTACTGTTTAATTACACCTACACGCTACTGTCCTATTAGGAGGGCCTTTGCAATTCATAACACTAGACCCAACATTATGCCCCTCAAAGCACACTTTTATTGGAGAACTTTAATTAATTCGCCAGCTCAGTAGATGAAAGACTTGAGCTTGTATGTAGATATAAAAATCATTGTTAAATAATCCCTATCAAGTTTCTAAAATGATGTTGTCAGAGAGTATATTCAGATTAAAACAAAGTATATCAAAACTTTATTATGTATTTATGTGCTCTGGATACTACTATATATGTCTGCATCCTGTTACTTCATATATACTACTATATATGTCTACTATCAAGTTTCTAAAATGATGCTGTCGGAGAGTATATTCAGATTAAAACAGAGTATATCAAAACTTTATATATGTATTAAAACAGAGTATGTCTGCTCTGGATACTACTATATAAGTTTGAAGTTTTTCCAAACCTGCTTCCAGAAGAGTTGCAGCCACGTTTGTCCTCGACTCCCATAAATATCCCAAGAATGTTCCAGTTCTATCTACGGTTTCTACTTCTATCTGTTTAAGCATGAAGAATTTCTCAGTAAAGAGAGTCAAATGGAACCTTGTGGCCTACTAAAGAAGAGCAGTACCTCAACATCTCTCTGAAGTATTTTTCTTCTCATAGAGGAAATTGCTTCATCTGAATAAGGCTCGTCACGACCAGGACATCTAACTCCTGAGAATGAGAACGCAATCGTGCAATTTTCTTTGGGAATATACAGTTTAAATCGATGGCCACTAAGTACATATTCCACAACAGTTCCATTATGTAAATAAATAAACACAGGACAAATGAATCATACATTCAAGACAAATGAACAGTTCCATTATATAAATAAATAAACAACATAGAGAAAGCACAGGACATTTAAGACAACTTTATCTTAGATGAATATAAGATATGCCATTGACAAGGGAAAAACTCATCACAAAATTCAATCCGACAAACAAATAAGAGAAAGCGCAGGGCATTTAAGACAACTTCATCTTAGATGAATATATGATATGACATTGACAGAGGAAAAGCTCATCACAAAATTCAATCTGACTAACAAATAGGGGAAGTCAGATTCAACTACCTAACCATCAGAACCTGCAGAGAACACCCTATTATGGCTAGGAGCTGCTGCTAATGCATTGGCATCACCTTTATGGAGAGAATGTGTCTGCAACATAGTTCCATTTTGACTTTCCCAAAATTGCACGCTACCACTGCTATCTGCACTTACAAGCGTCCCTGACCTGAAACCATCTGACTTTAAGGATCAGAAAATTAGAGTGCATCAGACGCATATAATCACAGAAACCTGATTCGTTTTTTTACCTTAGGAAAAGAAGTGACCATATGCAAAGCTCAGGTCAATTACCAAAGCCTCCATGTCCAACTGTTATCCTATAGATCTCATAGGCCAGATTAGCATCCCAACATCTAATAAACTTGTAAATAAAAAAATTCGGTCACAAGATGATATATTAGATTTAGCGCTTTAAAACAATAATAATTGCCCCAAAACAAAAGATATTTATGAAAAATACAAACATAACACATTAACTGGAGGGGCATCAATTACTAATTAAGAAGACTTGGAGAATATACTACTCAATGAAAATTAGTAATTTAGATGTGTACCCGTCACTGCTCCCAGAAATTATTAACTTTGCATCCAGGCTCCATACAACACTTAAAGCACGACCTACCAATTAAAACACATGCCAAACAAACATGAATATATATCATCAAGTCATGAAGAACAAAGCAAGAACCAATATACTAGTAATATATAGACCAGAAGGTAGATATCTCACCACTTGCTCTAGGAGATGACCTATTATACGTTAATCCCCCTGAATTAGGAACCACATATAATCGTATGCAACCATCATCACAGGCAACCGCTAACCGTTGATTTTTCAGAATTGGTTGCACGTGAAGCTCAAGAGAGTGAACATCATCATCAATTTCACTACTTTCATCATCATCACTATCTGCAGATTCCATGTTTGCATATCCATTCTCTTGCCTGTGAGTATCATTTTGATTTGATTTCTGTGTATCCTCAATGGGTTCTATGGCCATCTTCCAGATTTGAAACCCCAATAGAATCCAGTACAATCTACATGAACAGATTGTTGTTTGCTCAAAACAATATACTAATTAATAACAATACCAAAGTGAACTAATTAATAACAATATTTTTATTTACTTTGGTAACATGAACAGATTGTTGTTTGGTCAAAACAATATACAAAAGTACATTAGTGCAAAAAAAAATGTACAATAATTTGACAACAAAACTAGCAGACTTACTTGGCGCGTGGATGTTTTTAGGACGACACATTTCCCCTTCCTTTGCGAGTCTAGATCAATATTAGCACCATCCTCTTCAACCTCATCTTCAGGATTCATTTCCAAAATCTACAAGGTATCTCACATTAACATAATAAATAAAACATACAAGGCATACAAGTATAAAGCAAATGAAGTTGTTGATACTGCAAGCGAAATTTCCAGATAGGCATATAGGTAAAATTTAACTCCATGGAGTTATTACGACTTCAAAAGGTGGGTTCCTAAGCTTCATGTTCAACATAGTTGCTGGCTTCCAAGGGATGGTTTTCAAGTGTCGGGATTCTAGAGGTGCTAGAAATCAATCTTGGTTGGCCCTAATTAATCAGCTAAGACAGGGAAGTATACATACTAATGCAATTACACTAACAATGCCCCATACCAAATTTCAACTTCACTAATGTAGAAACTCAAGTAATACAACTAATCGGCATGAATGATAAAATGAAAATTAAACTTGCTTTAGCTATATTTTCTAGGGTTTGTGATGTGAACGAACTCTTTTCAGATTCGCGATTTTCAAGATCAATTTTTTTACAAAATTTCTTCCCTATTTACCGAATTAGGTCAAAATTAATTCACAAATCAAACAGGATGAATAGAAAAATCACCTCAACTATGTTCCCAACCAAGTTAGGAAGTTGCTTGTTGAGCTTAATCTTCTCCTGATTCTCCTTGATCTTCTCTTTATACGATTCTAGTTCAAGATTCGTTCTTTGCAATTGCTCCTGCAAATTTCAACAAAGAAAATCAATACCCACTTACGATTCGAGTAAAAGTTGAACCAAAACCCTAGAATTCGCGAAAAAGGTCTCACCTTTAGTATCCGAACTTCGTTGTCGAGAAGGCGAGATGCCCTGACGATGTCGTCCGTGGAAATAAGAGACCTGAAACGGAGAAGGAGTGTGTTGAGAATGAGAGACCTGAAACGGTGAGGGAGATGAGAGCAATCGGAGAGGGAGAGGGAGATGAGACTTGCTTCGGCTTCTCTTCCTTCCTTCCTTCCTTCTTTCTCTGTTTTGTTTCTCTTTTTTTTTTTTTTTTTTGGTTTGGATCGAGCAGGCACCTTTGGCGCCTCCAGCGAAAATCCCTTTCATAGCGCTTTTTAAAAATCCCTCCCTTTCACAATTGAGCAAAATCTCTTTCATAGCACTTTTTAAAAAAACGCTATTATCATGTGCTATCTATAACCATTTTTCTTGTAGTGATTATAAACGCGATTTGGACCCTGCATTTGTCACTATTAATGGAGATGCCCTATTGCCAAGTATTTCTAAACTCGTCACTGAGTTCACTCAAATTAATGCCCTATCACGTTGCTGACAGCCTAAAGGATTGGGATCATCTCCTTCATCCTGTAAATATTTGTCAGTTGCATTAATAAAACTCAAGAAGATCAAAAAGAGTCCAAGGCCAATGGAAGACCCTAAACTCCCAACAAATAGGCTTAGGATAAAAGTGGTACAATGCTGAAACCTAAACCCTAAAAATAAGGTCACAAGTGATTTTTCTTAACTTTTATTTGTTCGTTTTGTTTAGATTAAGCCCTGTTTTTTTAAGCTATTATTGATATTCAAGGGGGTCAACATTAAGGCAATTATCAACCAGAAATTCTTTCGTCATAGGACACAAGAATTCTAATACATAAATAATTATGTCTCTAATACAACTTATTTGGCCACTAACATATTTCCCCTCCTAGTTGGCATCAGACCAGTTGCTGTCAGATTCTGAAACTTCAAACTTGAACAATGCTCGATAACCATTATAAAGGTGAACTGTAAATATGAAATATCATTGTCTCATGTGCCCCTAATTGGTAATGATTAATTCAGCTATTACAATGTCACAGTAACCTTGGATAAAACAGCACATAACTAGATTAAGTACTACTAGTGGAAATAAAATATAAAACTCACATAGAAGAATATGATTCCAGTTAAGTACAGCTTCAACTTGGTTTTGATCCAAAGAAACTAGATATAGTACCAATGTTAACAAATTAAATATATAAGACTCCCGCTGAGTGTCGTTTCTACTTCGATTCTTATCACCGATAGCTTTATCACAACTTTTTTTAGTATGTTGGAACAGCCAAGCAACAAGAGAGAGAGTGGTTATATGCAGGGGCGGAGCCAAGATTGCAGACAAAGGGAGGCAAAAAAAAAAATCACAGATAATTTAATTCTTAAAATAAATAGATAAATATGATTAAAACAAAATTTCAAAAGTAGTACAAGAGAAACATATTTTATGTGTCAATGTTGTTGCACATTGGATTTTAGTAGAATTCTCTGCGAGTTCTCATGTTCTAGTAATGTTGTATAATCACCTCATCATTGATTACATTAAATGTATCTTTCTCAACATATGTAATCAAACTATCTGCCTCTATTAATCTCTCATCTGATTACGTAATTAATTCTTGATAATCTTCATAGCAGAAAAAGTTCTCTCAACACTGGCAGTTGCAACTGGTAATATTAAGAATGTTACCTTCCAATTGCTTAGCTGAAACAGGCCATTGTGAAGAATGAAGAGTGTCGATGAGGAGCAAACAAGCAAGAGAAAGTAAGACCACCTCCATAAATCGATCTATGTCTAATCGAAATCGTATTGTGTGATTGGAGAAATCGATCTCCATTGAAATCGTCTTGTTTGATTGGAGGGGATTGGAGAAAATTGATCTTTGTCGAAATCGTTTTGGGCAATTGAGAAGGCGGAGAGGTGAATTTGGGAAGGCTTGCGAACTTGTGAAGGGTTTGCAATTTTGTGTATATTTGTATTCCATTATCTATAAGAAGAGGGCAATATAAAATTTTAAAGGGGGGCAAGATTGTAAATATTGTTAGTTTGGTGAATTCTTAAAAAGCTATGGGAGACAATTGCCCCCCATAGCCATAAGGTAAATCCGCCCCTGGTTATATGCACACTCCAATGACAAAATCTCGAAGAAGATATGTAAAACCCATATCACATAAAGGTGTCCCACTTCCAAATCACCACTCCTGTCAACTTATAGCATCTCACATTAGCCGACGCTTATCAGAAAATTTAACAAATAAAGTATGTCACTTAACAGTATTATATATAACTAAGCTAACTCACACTTCTTCTGCACAGCACGTTCAATCCCCTCATTAGCTATATACCTTTTGTTCTCAAAAGCCTCATCTTCTAAATCGGTACAAAACAGAGCAGCCACCATAATCAAGAGGCTTGTCGAGTTGGCTTAACTAAGAATACTAGCAGGGTTAAAAGGACAAAGACGGCTGATAAGGGGCATTTTGTGGTGTACACTGCTGATAACAACGTTTTGTGGTTTTCTTGGCATGTCTCAACAACAGTATCTTCAGAGAGCTTCAAAGTGATGTATCCAATGATCTTGAGATGGATTTGCTTTGCAGCCCGATAATTAACCAGTAGCGGGTGCTCACCATCTGATTCTCTTCAATCAGGGAACAACAAATAATGTTTACTTCTAAATGGTCATTAGCAACTAGTATGATCACTTTCAAATGTACATGACTGATGTGATCTAGATGCAGACAATTAGAGCATTCGTTCGGTGGAAAATATAATTGCTGCAAATTAAAACAGGAACGAAGTTACTAAATTGTTTTGGGTTGAGTCGCGGACTAGATCACTCTCTTTAAGACGTTTCGCGGCTCTGCCCAAGATAATGCAAACAGTCTAAAAGGCTGGTCATCCCCAGGGTAAAACATCCCAAAATTCTTTATCTATCACATTCAATCACATGCACTAATAAAGAACGAAAATCTATTCACCCTAACTCTTTTGCTCGGAATCACGAAAAACAATGAGTAAATACAAAATTACAAAAACATTGGAACTCTGTGAAATTCTCTGAGATAAGTTGTTTCCAAAATAAATAACACTCTCTGAAATATAAATTGTTTACAAAAACAAAACTCTGAAATAGACTGTGTTTAAAACTCTGGAAACTATTGTTGTGTAAATTTTATTCGAGAGAGAGCTAATATATATAGGCTGTAGAAAATCTTTTTGAGAAAAAACGTACCTTAAAAGGCGGCGGAAATTACGGAGAAACGTGGGGAGAAAAGACTGGGTCTCCTCTGACTCATTCTCGTTCTCTGAAGCAAATAAAAATATTTTATTTTTCAAATAAAATTTCTGCAAAAAGAAAAGTTTCATCTCAATCCGACCCAACCCGACTTTGCTCGGTCGGCGGAGCGTGTGTGGAATGGACCAACATTAGTCTACCTCTTCCCTCCTTCACTAAAGTGGGTACCCCTTGGAGTCCAAACCCAAGTCCAAACACTATCTTTATTAACTCCTTCAAAGTGAGTTACATAGAGGATATGAGACTAAACAATGTAGAGAGAGATTCTAAGTTAAGAAACCATTTTGTTTTAAAATTCAAACTAATGTTTCAACAATCCCCCACTTGAATTTTAAAAAACATTTCTTCATCGAGCAATCTATAAATATAAGATTGTGCATAAACAAAAGTGTCTTTCAACTTGAACTCTTGTGTAGTGTTTATGATTTAGATTATACTAGAGTAACTCTTAGTTTTGAACTCTATCTCTAACAACATTACACGCACAACCTTATCAGGGTGAAATCTAAAAAGCTCGTGCTATAAGGCCATGAACGTATATCCCAGTGTAGTGAAGGCTCTAGGAATTTTGCCCCAAATTCCATAAAAAGCGGTCATACTTCCACAATCACTTAGGTGAATCTATCAAGAGTACTCGTGTAGCTAGGTACTCCACTCCACATACAGTATAGATCTCATTAAGAGTTTTTAACTCATCCTACTATCGCTTCAGGAAATCATGCTACAAACTAGGAATGAAATTACTATAAAATCAGCATGATTCACTTCATATCATTCACGACTTGTTATTACCCATTGAACCTATTTCTTGGGACCTCCAGTCTATAGGTCGGGTTACCATCATGAATAACTCATCAATCTAAGGGCATAAGTCTTATTCCTTTCGAGGTTTTGAAAACCTTCTCTCTAGCTAATCCTTTCGTTAAAGGATTAGCCAAGTTCTCATCAGTACGTACATGATCCACTCTAACAACACTAGTAGATAGAAACTCTCTAACTGTACTGTGCTTACAATGTATTTGTTGTCTCTTGCCGTTATAATTACGGTTTCGTATATTTGCAATAGCCGCGGTACTATCGCAATTGATCAAGACAGCTGGTATCGGTTTTTTCCATAGAGAAATTTCTGCAAGCAGGTTTCTTAACCAATCAACTTCCTCACTAGTCGTGGCTAGTGCTATTATCTCTGACTCCATCATTGACTTTGCCCCTTTGTTTCTTTGATTAGCTATATTAAAAATATAGAACTGCTATTATGTGCATGTCACTCTAAACCATTAACCCTGCACTCAACTCCAAAACTCGACAGCTTTTCCAAAGCTCATCTTTAGATTTTAATGATAATTTATTCATACGACAATCTGAAAGTACAAGATTCTTATCAACTTCCTGTCCAATTAGCCCATTGTTATATTCTTCTTAACCCATTCTAATATTGTCTAAAAGGACGAGAAGCAAGTACCACGGATGTGCAGTAATTAGAACTTTAGATGATAACAATTGTGTTATTTTACTGTGGAAAACAGTCCTTGTAGCAATTAGAGAGGCCATTATATAAGACGCTAATGTTCCTCATTATAATAGAACCGGATTCAGCAGTTAGTTAATAATGATATCAATATAATTGATAGAATCATTGACATGATTTCTAGTGGAGTACAGTGATTGTGGATTTTGTACATATCGCTCACATAACTTTGCAATTGACAACTAATACATTGGATTAGCCAACCAACCAATACGGCTGAAGACTGTACTAAGTCACAAAGGCATTGTTACTTCCGAACAATTAAAGCTTCATGTGCCCAACAGACACTCTTATTGAGTATATATCTCCTCTGTCAATGAGTAGATTATATATAGATGAACTACTTCACACTTCCTTAACATCTTTGTTAGCAATCCAACTTCTTTCTTGCTCAAACCTTTATCTTCTAACTCGTTCTAGAGCGAAAGCACCCACCATGATCAATGTCAATAGGCTCGTCAAGTTGGCAAAGAAATGGGGGAAGGTGACATCAGTGGGGAGGAGAGGAATCACATTGATAAAAAAGGATTTATATCAGTATCCAAACAAAGCGGTGGCTGGTAGAGGACATTTTGTTGTGTATACTATTGATAATAGACGTTTTGTTGTGCCATTGGCGTGCCTCAACAACTGCGTCTTCAAAGAGCTTCTTGATCTCTCTGAAGAGGAGTTTGGTTTATCAAGAGATAGACCTATCACATTGCCATGTGATACAGTTTTCATGAAGTCTGTGATTTCCTTGGCTCAAAGTCATGCATCTAAAAATCAAGAGCAGGCTTTGCTTGCCTCAATCCCGAGTGTCCGTGCTCATTGTTTAACGGCCTCCTACTAGAATACATGTACAAGTCCCCCCAAATAGCTTATGATGGATTAGGAAAACATATTTTCATACTTGTATTCTGTACAAATTCACATTCAATTGGCTTTCAAATTCAAGGGATTGATAAAGATCTGCAGCTATAGTTTAAGAAGAAAAATATGAGAAACTCCGGGCTTTAGTTTCAAAAGCTTATGAAAATTACATACCAAGCCCTCGGAGATCCACTAGACGCAGGAAGGGCAACAAAAAGTACATCGAGCATACTCTACAACAAAGAAAAAGGTAAGGCCTCCCCCTTCCAAATTTTGAGTCATTAGGGGAGACTTGCCCTCTCGAAAGATTGTATTTTAGTTTTTATATTAATTCTTTCTTTACATTAATATAAAGGTTGAGTCCTTAAAATTCCGCTTACTTTTAAAAAATGGATTCCAATTTTGTGGTGAGTTTTAACAGTATGTTAACGGTAATTTATCAACGGTTGTACAAAGAAATCAAGATTGTTGTCAAATACTCAATTACATCCAGCGCAAAATGACCAGTAATAAGTGACGCCGAGCAGAATTACGATTATCCTGCAGGCTAGTTCAAACAGATAAATCACAGGGAAGAAAAGAGAATTGCCCAAAACACAGAGAAATACTCTAATATTCAATTCAAATTATAAAAATCAAAAGTCTCCTACAATATTGAGGAAGAACTCTATTTATAGTGCTCAAATTATTTGAATAACAAGCAGCTTATTCTTAAAAGAAAAAGTAGAATCAAATACTAAAATAACAAACAATATATTCCTAAAAGAAAAAGTAAAGCTTAATCCTAAAAAGAAACTAAAAATACTTCTAATTAAATTGAAAGATTACGAATAAGTTATTTAGTAAATAACTTTGAGAGCAAATTAGGAACCTTAGAAACCCTCCTGCATCAGTCGCCCCGGGTTGGAAAGAACTCGTCCTCGAGTTCACAACAACTTCATCGGAATCCTCTGGCAGCAGCCCAGGAGGAAGATCATCTGGTATCAGGTCAGAAAACTCTGCTAGCTGTTGTTGCACCTCTATTGGTAAATCTGGATTCACGTGTGCAACACTATGCCCACAAGGCAGCAAAGCATAGACCACATCTCCACGTTCAATCTCACCCAAAAACCTGGACATAGAAAACATGTTAGTATTATTGGCTACTGGGGTATGAGTGGTCATTTTCGGACGAAGTGCCAACACAATCTTCTTCCCTTTGATGCTAAGGGAATATGTATTTTTTCGCCCTTCATGAATAACACTGCGATCATACTGCCAAGGTCTGCCTAACAATACATGACAAACATCCATAGACACAACATCACACCAAGCATTATCAAAATATTTCCTGCCGATCAAAAAAGACACTAGGCATCGCTTATCTACTGTTACCTCACTGCCTTTATTTAGCCACGACAATTTGTACGGCTTGGGATGACGATCTGTCTTCATCTGCAATTTTTTGACAACCTCTTCAAACACTATGTTCTCACAACTGCCACTGTCAATGATCATCTTCTAGACTTTATCTGCAACTATGCAGGTCGTGTGAAAAATATTGGTTCTCAACCAATCGTCCATTGAATCACCCTTTGGAGTCAGTAGACTCTTACGAACGATCAGAGTCTCATGGTCATCTCTATACAACACATCTCCATCTTCATCATCATCATACACAGGCTCTCCAAGTTCCTCAGTGTCGTCTACCACGTCTTCCTCAATCAGAAGATTGTTACCTTTTTTAATATTAGGCTTCCTGCACTCAATCGTTCTATGTCTCTGTTCATAACATCTGAAACATCTAATATTTGAATTAAAATTAACCTGCAGTGGCTGCTGTGCAGGACAAGATTCTTGGAGGCGAACTGGCCGACTGCTTTAGTCACTACTGATCATAGGCCTCTTGTTCTGCTATTTTCCACGGCAAGTGCACACTAGTATGCTTCAGAGACGGTCCACAGCGATTGAAGGCTGAGGACATCCTGCAGGGGCTGCCGTAATCCCCCGAATACCGTGCCACCATCTGCTATTCCATATCAGATAAGTCATTCCGGGCTACCAATTGATAGAACTCCTCCGTATAATCGTGAACTGATCTTGTGTCTTGCCTCAATGAGTGAAGTCGCTGAAATAAGGTCTGAGTGTAGCACAAAAGAAGGAAGCGACCCCTCATCTTCTCCCAATCAGTGATCTTGGCCTTGCCCTGCCTGTCTCGTGATCGCCTCAACTGTTCCCATTGAGTTTGATGGAAACCAATTTTACTTTGACACGATTTGAAATTTCCTTATACTAAAAAATACGCTATACTTCATTCAACCAATCTATGAATCCTTCGACCTGTAACGTACCAGAAAATTCGAGCATATCAACTCTAAATCCAAGGTCTCCATGACGATCCTCCCGACCACGGTGCTCCTAGAATCGAGCACGATTGTAATACGGGTTTTCGAAACTGAAATTAGAATCGTGATTTTCCATCTCACGATCACCGAAATTCTGCGTTGTTAGACGCCGGGTTAACTCTGCAACTTGCCTATGTAAATCCTCAATCATCACATCCTGAAAGCTACGATTGCGGTTTGGGGCTTCATTGTTTAGAACCTGCCCGCGACGACCACGACCACCAGCCATAGAAACTGATGAAATCTCACCACAAGAAGATGTTTAAGCTCTGATACCAACTGATGTCGGGCAGAATAGTGATTATCCTACAAGCTAGTTCTAACAGATAATTCATAGGGAAGATCACAAGAGAATTGCCCAAAACACAGAGAAATACTCTAATGTTCAATTCAAATTATAAAAATCAAAAGTCTCCTACAATATTGAGGAAGAACTCTATTTATAGTGTTCAAATAACTTAAATAATAAGCAGCCTGTTCCTAAAAGAAAAAGTAGAATCAAATACTAAAATAACAAACAGTCTATTCATAAAAGAAAAAGTAAAGCCTAATCCTAAGAGGAAACTAAAAAGACTTTTAATTAAATTGAAAGATTACGAATAAGTTATTTAGTAAATAACTTTGAGAGCAAATTAAGAACCCTATAAACCCAAATTAGGAACCTTAGAAACCCTCCTGCATCAATAAGAGATGGAATTACAAGATGACCTCACTTTCCATACGAGACTTCCACTAAGGCTCTGTTTCGTTGCACGAAAAATAGACATGAAAATTGAAATCATTTCCATGAATTTGATTTCAAGGCGTCCTTCTCGAATTTGGATTCCCATAAGTAGTGGGAAAACAATCTTACAAAAAATCTATTTCCTGAACAATCAAACAGTGAAAATATGCATAACAAGAAAAATGGCTAACCAAACATATCCTAAGCTGATTTGATGTTCCAAGCTCCTTGGATATGAGGTAAGATGTACCAACTCCATGTGTTAAACTATTAGGTGCTAATAGTAAAAAAATAAAACAAAAAAAAAATAATTTAAAGTAAAAATTAAATTATCAGTTTGTATTTTATGTTGATACAATTACGAAGTGAAGGGATATTTTTCTTAACACTCCATGGAAGTTATTGCCAACACACAAGGTCATCTTCAACCTTATCAAATTCTCCATCCTATTGTCATAATTTTATGGAAAACGATTTTCTCTTGAACTATTCGCCAATGAAACACCCCAGGAATTACAAAGAAGGACCATACTGGAACCAACCTTGTCAAAGAATCAAGAAAGCTTGAACGAAGAGAAAACCCAATCTATACTAACGAATCGGTTCTCCATCCTCAAAGCAATTGGAGAGAATAAAAATAAAATGATGGAGGTTTTTAAGGAATAATTCTAGTATTCCCTTCAATGACTCAGTTTTCAATTCACATTAAGGGTGTGTTTGGTTGCATGGAATCCTATGCCATGGAAATCTGATGCAGGAGGGTTTCTAGAGTTCCTAATTTGAGTTTCTAGGGTTCCTAATTTGCTTTCAAAGTTATTTACTAAATAACTTTGAGTAATCTTTTAATTTAATTAGGAATCTTTTAGTTTCCTTTTAGGATTAAGCATTATTTTATTTTAGGAATAAACTGTTTGTTAATTTTCGTAGTTTATTTCCCTTTATAGTAATATTTCAATTATTGTTTAGAAAGTAATTCTAAACCCAATTTGGGTCATATTTCTAGCAGTTTATTTCTTTTATTACGTATTTTGTTTTAGCATGATTATTGGGGTTTTGCTAATTTTTGTAAAATTCTAATAATTATGAGTTTTAGCTATAAAGCCCGGCTTGTGGGCTAATTTAAAGACAATTTTATTATTTGCATAATTTTGAATTGACATTAGAGATATTTATCTATGTTTTGGGTGATTATTTTGTATTCTTCCTTGTGAATTATCTGTTAGAAGTAGCCTGCAGGATAATCGCTATTCTGCCCGGCGTCAGAATCCATGAGGGGACTCCTACATTTTAAGCTAAATTAATATATCACTCCACATCCACTATTTGACCACCATTTGATTTTGTGATCAATGGTAGGAATGAAAGTCTCATGAACATGAGAATCTCACTCCTTGATTTTTCAAGGCATGTGATTCTCATGTTCATGAGATTTTCATTTCCACCATTAATAACAAAATCAAATAGTGCATGTGGAGTTATACTTCAAATCAGCCTAAAATATAGGGGTCATTTCATGAATTCCCATGACATAGGATTCTATGCAACCAAACACACCCTTAGTACCAACTGGGTTTCTGGAAAAAAAAAAAACATCATCTTTATCAAAACTTAAAAAAGTGGGTGGATGCAAAACTACAAAAGCTAAGGTGAAGTCTTGGTTTCATGAAATTGAATGCCGAGGAAAATGTTAGAATATATGATGAGGTGTGATTAACCGGATCAAATCAAGGATCTACAGATATTTGGAATGAATCAAGAAATCAAAGAGATACATAAATCAAGGAATTTGATTGTGATTGTATTAGCTAGGTTAGTAAGTATTTGTCTATCTAGAATTCTTAGGGTGTGTTTGGTTGCATGAAATCTTATGTAATGGGAATTCATGAGGGGATCCCTATATTTTAGGCTAATTAGAGGTATAACTTTACATGCAATATTTGATTTTGTTATCAATTGTGAGAATGAAAGTCGCATAAGCATGATAATCACATACCTTGGGGGACCAAGGAGTGAGATTCTCATGTTCATGGGACTTTCATTCCCACCATTGATCACAAAAACAAATGGTGGATGTGGAGTGATATATCAATTTAGCCTAAAATATAAGGATCCCCTCATGAATTTTTATGGCATAAGATTTCATACAACCAAACACACCCTTAGGTGTTTTCTATTCAAACACAATTCAATGAAGCAAAAATATTATGGAGTAATCAATAAAGTAAAGTCTTCTTCATAATTTTCACATAAAGCCCAGACATGACTACCTCATATACCTTCCTTCTCAGCAAACATGCACATGCTTTGTTTTACTTCCAATGTGTCCGAACACATCCAAAGCACACTTAAATATGTTGTCTCCCCTTTCAAAAACACCTACACTAAAAAACACTACTTATGATGACCATATATTCCCCATGACATTCTCATCTCATTCAGAAAAAACTCAAACCATGATGAACAAATCCAAGAAGTTTATAGAGATGGGAAAGAAATGGCAAAAGGTGGCTTCAATGGGTAGAAGAGTTTCTTCGTCGATAACCAGATCACCAGTGGCTGACAAGGGTCATTTTGTTGTGTACAGCTCTGATATGAGACGGTTTGTGGTTCCATTGGAATATCACAACACTGCCATTTTCCGGGAGCTCTTTTGGATGTCAGAAGAGGAGTATGGACTACCACGCAATGGGCCTATAATACTGCCATGCAATGCCATCGTCATGGAGTATGTTATCTTGTTTGTTCGAGGACATGTTTCAGAAGATATGCAACAGGCTCTGTTGGACTCTATTGATACCGGTGGAAGATTGAAGTATTCTCTTGATCAAGGAGTGAATAACCAGCAAATGCTACAATGTTTTTGAAGATCGATGTTGTACTTACTAATCAATTAGTAAGATGACCTTCTGTATATGCTTAATATCTGTACATAATTGCGTTACAACAGACTTTTGCTAAATATATACAGTGCAGTTATTCTATTAATGATGAGTTTACCTTCAGTAATTTCAGTCTGCCTTTCCCTAAACAGTATGGTTATGGAAATCAAGGTTATAATTTGATACAAGAGACGGTGAGGTTTATTTGTAATGCGTGCAAAAAGGATAGTAAGAAGAAACATATTTGTTGTTGCCAAATGAAAATAGAGTTAACAAGGCAACACCGATGTGAGATTTTAGGGTACAACTCGAAGGATGGATTTTTCTGGGGAGGATGATGCAGGAGTACAGTGCAACACATATTTTGATATCATATCAGAGACCCTGTTTTTTGAATTTTTAGAATCTCTATTTTCTTTCCAGTTGTAAATAAAGGTTTTTATGCATCATTTAACATCCAAAGTTCTCCATCTATTTTCTTTCAAGTTGGGCATGGAATCAGTTTTGGTTGATTTTCATTAACAAAATTAAGTCACTTCAATAGTGAATATGTTCGCATTCGCGAGACTGATAGGATCCTTAGCTGTTGAGGATTAATTTTCAACCGGTTTTCCACCCTTCCACTGAAAGCATTTTTCTGATTTTCTAGCATTTATAAGAAAAAAATACATCTCCCTTCGCTAAGTCTCATATGATAAGCATTAATCCACCGTTTCATATTCTTTAGACATGCTGGAAAATAAATGACCCCCAAAACATATGGATAGCGCTAGAACTGTTGCGATGTGCGCCTCATCAATAGTGGTGGACCAAATTGCTCCCTACAACCACGTCTTTGCACTAAACCCAAATGAATGGTCAATGAAGAACCCCTAAACCCTACTAATAATTCTTCTTGTTTCATTCATAGCATATTGGTGTTTAGTACACTAGTCTACATGTTGGGCATTCAAGCAAAGAGCACCCCCTCTCTACATTCATTCAAACATGCAACATGCCTTGGTGACTTTTTAATTTGGCATTTGTGGTTGCCAAACAGAGTCCTAAACTTGTGGTTGCTACCACCAAATGGTACCATCCGTAGTGACTTGTCCCTTGGAAAACAAGGGGTACTTGCTTTGTATAGTTTATTGGCAACACTCCCGACCACCCCAAAATGAGCCTAAACAAGGCCATGTGGGGAAGGACAACCAGCCCAATTGTGGGGTAAGTGAGAAGAGAAACAGACAGATAGGAGGGCCAATGCTTTATCAAAACCTATATTCTCTTTAAGATTTGGGTTTTCCATGATAACTTGTTGAGTCATGATTAGACTCTGTTAAGCCTAACTTTACCAATTCCAACTGCCTTGACATGAAAAAATTCCTCCCCCTTTCCTCCTTATGACCTTATCAACAATTTTATTTTTATTTTCCAAAAAAAGAACTCCGGATTATTGTTGAAGAGACAAAATTTCATCGAACATATACCATAGATTTTCGAATGTATACTGATAAGTAAGTTTAATTTCTTAGATGTATTATCCGTTGATAAAGTTATTTGATACATTATCACTAAACGGTTAAGCCAGTCATTGGAAATTTTAGGAAGCGCTATTTAGATTTATGACTTCTCTATGCCAAGGTTGGGTTCCGAAGTTAATTGGAATTGTCAAGCCGAGTAAAGTTTCAGAAGGAAGGTGGATTCATGACTTTCAACTCCTTGCAATTAGTCCAGTTCAAATACATCGGCCTTATCCTATGAATCATCGAAGAACAATTTTGCGACTAGGGGTGGAATCATTCGCAATGACTAGGGATAGAATATTGATGGGTCATCAGCCTCATCCTATAGTGATGCAATGTAGTATTGATGCTTTTTCTCCCTTTTTGGCGCAAATACAAATAATGTCGTTGAAATTCGAAGTTTATTGATGGGTCTGCTTTTTTGCATCGAACTTGGCATCTCAAAATTTTAAATTCAAATAGATTCAAAGCTTGTGCAGCATTGGTTTTTAAGAAATTATCAAATTCCATGGATTTTGTGTGCTTGTGGGATAGAATATTAGAGGTGGTAGAAGGAAGACAAGTTGAAATTAAACATATCATTGTAGAGCTTGGATTAGGTGAGGAAATGTGGGAAGATCGCATTGTTTGGAGAACCAAAATCCATGTAGCCGACCCCGAAAATCTCGGGAATGGGCTTTGATGATGATGATGATTGTAGAAGCAAATTCTATTGCAGATTGGCTAGATGGCAAGGCGAGGCACTATTTGAGCTCAGGAATGCATGGAGCGGTTCTTCCAAGTCAGGTGAGAACAATGGTTTCGTTGCTGAAAGGAGTTCCATGTATTATGTTCAAGTCCCCTTAAGAGCTTCATTACGTTACCTTCCCAAATATTATATTTCAGTGTCATATTTGCCTTTGGGAGCACAAGTATAATAGCATCCTTAATCATGTATGCATTAGCTTTTCATACTTAGGATGTTTATTGGCTGTTATATATATAGCAGCAAGGATTGTGATTTCATTTTTTGAGTAAATTTCGGTCTCTCGATTTTAAGAAATATTTCGTGATATTTCAATTTGTGTAAAAAAAACATAAAAATTTCGATTTTGATTTTAAATTTAACAATTTAAGTTATGTATTTTAAATTATTAAATACTACGTAAAAAGTCTTACATGACTCGTAGTGTCAGAAAAGCTACATATTACATAAGAATCACTACAACAAAAGTCCTCTGTTATAGCATTTCATAATAGCGTTTTTCATTCATTTGCTATAAAAGCCAATTTTTAGTTCCTATTGAAATCAGAAGACACTATTAAAATTGGGCGGGATTTGAAAACGCTGAAGGCGCTCGCCCAAATATTGACATCCCGCGATTTTCCACTCCCTCCAACCTACAAACCTGCATCAACATTTCCAAATGAACCAACATGGGGATTTGAAAACGCTGAAGGCGCTCACGTCTCTCTCTTCTGCAAATCTCCTCCTCTATGTCTCCCTCTCATGTTGACATCCTTCTCATGTCTCCCTCTCCTGCAATTCCTGTGTTGCTCTGGAGTTAACGAAATGAAGCAAGAACGACAACAGCAACTGTCTCTCTGTTGCTCTCTGTTGCAGATATGGTTTGGTTTGAGTGTTTGAAGTAAAGGTACCTCTCTCTCTACTCCTTTCATCATCTTACTCTTCAAGTTCATTTCGATCACTTTTTCTCTAAAACCCAAGCTCCAAAAACGTGCCCAGACAGATTTTAACTTAGGGTTTCTATTGATTGCAGAAGATTCAGGTTTGATCAAGCATGAATTTGTGACACGGATGATGAATTTGAGGATGGAGAGTTGGAGCTAATGTTTCATAGGTAGGTAACACATCTGATTCTTAGTTGTCATTTTTCATTTTATCATTCTGAACTGATTACTCTTCATTTCTATCCCAATGAAGATTGATTAAGTCAAAGACATGGTAAATGAAAACCTAATCCCCTATTTCATAAGCAAGAGCTGTGTTTTCCTTACAAGTCTTGCTAGGTTATTGTTGGGAACTTAAATGGTTCAAGGTTGTATCAGTAAATTTTGTGTTGCCTGTTTAAGCTTGTCAACTCAACTCCTTTTGTGATGTTTTGGGTCATTGAAGGATTGCTGTAGCTTAATCTTAATGGAAATTTTGTTATTTTTCCTCTTTTCGGGAACTCAGATGGTCAAAATTCATTTTCTTTGTTTGATGTCTAGGCTTCTAATTTCAGGGATGTAAGTGGTAGTAGCCTAGTAGGTGTCTTAAAGTGGGTTTCTTTTTAATCAATATAAACTCAATTTTGTGTGTAATTTATAGATTAATGCAGGAGACGCATGACAATGGTTCATCTTTTTATTGAGTTTCTCTGGAAATCACTTGTTTATACCCAGATACTGCCGGTAAGCACTACTAGATGAAGGAGATTGATATCTGTAATACTTAATGCTTGGATTCTAGAAGTTCTATGTCATGTTATTTGTTGTCTCTTTTCTGGTTTTGGTCTTTGAATTTTGCAGTACAAAATCTGTGAACTAAATCTTGTTGAATTTTACAGAGTTCATAGAAGTTGATCTTGAGGTGCTATACTTCACCAATGTTCATTTCATTTGAGCTTATGTTTGTTTTATGAGAAGTAATGGTCATTGAGATGATAGGATCTTATGTCACCGATGCATTATGTAGTTCAAGTTGTAGGTTCTCATGGTTTTCATATAGTTTCATTTAGGAAATTTGCATATTTACTTCACTGTCATCAAAGTTATGCAATGGGGTTCCTTTCAATGATTTTGATCTAGGGTGTGGGACTTGCATTTGAGTTCATGCAATTGGTGCTTCCACGACAGGGACATTGCTCCTGATGAGGAAGAAGTTGCAGAAGCCTTGTTTTCTTTGGCAAGAATGTCACCAAACAATGAAAGCAATGCGGAAGAACAAACTTCAAAAGAAAAATGTTCTCTTTTGCAGGAAACAATAATAAGTCCTACTCTTTCAGCTGGAGGTTTATATCATATCTTTATATTCCTGATTGTTACAGTTCATTCTTTACTTATTCCATCTGTTCAAGATCTCAATCATTCAATTCTGCAGCTCCAAAAGACAAGAACATCCTGTCTCAACATGCATCTTCAGCAATCAAAGCTATTGATATCTCTTCTAGCTTAGAAGGATCAGCTGCAGAAGCTGAGAAATGGAGCTCTTTGTCTGAATCAATTGGTACAGATAGATCTAATGCAGCTGGGTATCCTAAACTTGACCTAAGTCTGCAAAGTTCAATGTCTCTAGAAGATCGTGCAAAGATTTCTCGACCATCTACAATAGCCCATTCAAATGACATACCATCGCATGCTGCTTCAATGATGGGTGTTTCAGCTCAATTTTCACATGGGACAGGGTGTGTATATCTCTGTTTTACCGTAGATTTTAACTTGTACAGTTGTCTGATCTTCTCCTCCCCATTTCACTTGATCCACTAGCAGATCAGTACAATTGGCAAACCCGGTCTCATCTCTTCGTGAACAAATGCTAGAGAATGGACCACGACCGGTATGCTTCCAATTCCAAATGTGAATCCCCTTTTGAAGGGAACTGATTATAATCTGTAATGGTTGGCTTGGTGTGTTTTGCTTTGCAGGTTGTGAATGCACTCGGAAAAGAGGTGCATCACTCCATCAATGGGAAAAAGGAACAACCTACGTTGCGTGCACATGGAGAAGGTAGGTCTTTCTAAAAGAGATACTTTACAATCCAAGAACCTTGTAATATGAACATTTGTAAAGTCGTCTTTATTATCAATTAGCTGATCATGTCCTGTTATTCTGCTTCTTGCATTGCAGGTCCATCCTTGTTGCCAGGAATGTTAAGTTGGTGAAATCAGAGCAGACATACTCTGTTTTAATACATATATAAAGTTTTGATATACTCTGTTTTAATCTGAATGTACTCTCTGACTGCATCATTTTAGAAACTTGATAGTAGACATATATAGTAGTATATATGAAGTAACAGGATGCAGACATATATAGTAGTATCCAGAGCACATAAATACATAATAAAGTTTTGATATACTCTGTTTTAATCTGAATATACTCTCTGACAGCATCATTTTAGAAACTTGATAGGGATTATTTAACAATGATTTTCATATCTACATACAAGTTCAAGTCTTTCATTGACTGAGCTAGCGAATTAATTAAAGTTCAATAAAAGTGTGCTTAATTTGAGGGGCATAATGTTGGGTCTAGTGTTATGAATTGCAAAGGCCCTCCTAATAGGACAGTAGCGTGTAGGTGTAATTCTAATAGTGTTAATGGCAAATGTTGAAAAATTCTTTTTTAGGGGGTTTCATGCTCATTACTTAATACTCTTTCATGAAAAGCAAAATTTTGATTGGCTGGTAACTTAAGCAATCATCAGTGTAAAAGGGGCACGGTCAGACATTTTTTTCAATGATATCTTAGTTAATCAGTATTGGCTCTTTATGAATGCGGCCCTTAGCTATTTACATACCTTTCCTTCTTTGCACAAAGTGTCATTATCTCACATGCCACTAGGTAGCAGGCCTTGCAATGGAAGATATGATAGCCTGGATGCAAGAAGGTGGTCAGGTAAGATATTCATATTTTAGCTAGTTTTAGTTGCAGCTTTCCTTTTTTTCCCCTCAAAAATTTTCTTATGG
The DNA here is from genome assembly GCA_963556465.1 of Berberis vulgaris. Classification (NCBI taxonomy): domain Eukaryota; kingdom Viridiplantae; phylum Streptophyta; class Magnoliopsida; order Ranunculales; family Berberidaceae; genus Berberis; species Berberis vulgaris. The sequence continues at coordinate 9,696,040 of OY747124.1, read as the reverse complement.
CTGTCCTTTCATCATTGGTTGGAATATTTGATGCCACAAACAGCACCAGAAAGCGAAGGAATATGCTTATGCAAATGGCTGAAGGAAAATGCAAGGTAGCACGCTAAACTCAACTGCCACCCCCCATTTCCCCTTCTTTTACTTTTTAATATTTAGGCTATTAAAATGAAGATTCTTTTAATTGATAATTGTCATTGTTTGATTTGGAGTCTATTCCATAAATTATGTTGGTTTATGGAGGCTGAATTGGGTGAGGAGATTAGTAGGCTGCATGATGTGGTAGGGAATGCCGTGACTGACAATCGTCATATCATCGTAGGGACTGGATCATCCCAACTGTTTCAGGTTGCACTTTTTGCACTCTCTACTGCTGATGCTGATGCTGAACAAGAGCAGCCCATGAATGTTGTTTCTGCTATCCCTCACTACTCTGTAAGCCCCCTCATTGCTTTTCTTTCTTTTTTTGTTTTTCAATCTAATTTTCTTGGATTGGTTTAGTCTGATTATTTTGGAGTTGGATGGTTATTATGGAAATTCTTTGTTAGAGCATATGAATACAACGAAAGATGGATCAGACTATCTTTGGTACATTACAAGGTAAGCAAATATAGTTGAAGAAATACTCAAAACTATTAATGCTTATCAGGATTGTATAGGATCTTTACCTGTTTGCCATGGTGTTCTGTTTATTTGCATAGAAATATTAATGATGATCATGCATACATTTAGAAGAGAAATAGAGAAAATAAGAGTCACAAATGCAGGAAACCATGTTAGAATCCATGGAAAACATATAGAATTTGATTAGAATTTGTCCTATACTACATAAATGGGTTCATTACTTGGATTAGTATTTTCTTCGTGTGTGTTCCATGTCTAAGCATTGAAACTATTCTAAACGGAGTTAATTATTCATCCTAGTTTGTTCTAGAAATAATTATAATCAACCATACATGTGCACTGCTTTTTTTCGTTACCTGACATCATGCATAGCATCAATAACATAAGGAAAGTAGCTACAGTGAAACGTGTTCATTATTTGGAAACTCTATTTTAGGCACTAATGTATCAAATTGTGCAAACTAAAGGCACATTCTACTTTATTAAACCACAAACTAGGAAGATGAGTTTTTACCTTTCCTATATCGCATTTGTCTAATCGAGTTATATAATCAAAGTTTTTTCCTTTCACCTTTCTATTGTTTACCTTTTGTGTTCTTGCGAGTGTACTGTGCCATAGGGTGCAAACTCCCAAGTTCTATAAGCATTCCACTTCAGGCAGGGGTGTCAAGAAAGAAATTTTTGCTACTTAATTTGTTTAATACTAAGAAATTTTCATTTTACAGTACCGGGTGTCAAATGTTGCATATAACATAGTAAATGGCGAATGCAAACCTGTCCGTGACCCATTTGCCCCTGGATCCAGATCTGCCTCCATTGTATGTGCAGCAGCTGATGCCGAAAGACCCCTCTGGTTCCCAGGCAGCACCCCTCCACCTTGGCTAGATGGCAGCCTTCCAGGAGACTTTGGGTTTGATCGACTTGGTCTTGGTAAGTCAATCTTCATTTTTAGACAGTGAAGTTTATTCAACCCATGTACCAATTGCTCACGATTATTGTGATGGGTTGTAACAGCATCTGACCCAGGTAGCGTGTTTTTGTAGATTGTAATATGCAATCAGTGTAGAAAATTGTCATCCAGCTTTCATAATGTCTTCTTGGAGTATGGATCTTTTGAGATGTATCCCAAGTTAATATTTGTTAAGGGCTTGTTGATCTGAGCAACTCAGGGCTTACTTGTAGTGAGAAAGGGATTCTCCATTCGTGTCAACATGCCTTTGAACTATCAAACATTAAATTCGGGAAGTTAGGTGTTTCTAAAATTTTCTGCTTTTAATGAGTTCATAATTTTGAAGATTGTTGTGTTTATTTTCTTATTGATGTTGCATATGATAACAAACAGCTTAGAATGCTTAGATGTGATGTTTTGCAATATTAATCCTTTGTACACTATCTTTATCTGATGAAATAGGAAACTCTGCACAATGTGTGGACTAGTACTACCAAACTGCGGAACAATGTCAGCATTGAAAGGATTGCCCTCCAACAACTAAGGCAAGAGCTGAAGCTGAATTCAGTTTTGGATGAACAAGTAAGCCATCCATATTAGTCTTTATTATGTTGATGTTCTGTGTTGAGTCCGAATTGTCTATAACATGATGCAAAGGTTTGTCTATACCATGATGCAAAGGTTAAGTTTTACACTAGAAGAAAACAGAGTGCCAAATTATAAAAAATTTGCTACCAGAAAAATTAGGGCTGCTAGAATACATGGTTGCCTTAAACCTGAAGGAGTTTGCACCCTGCATGATGGTGTAGACTGTGGACTATGCGTTGATCCAGAGATACTTTGCTTATCCAACCTTCTGTGGAAGTTGATTCATTGGTTGTTTGCAACTTGAGTTGCAATAGATAACAAAATAAAAATTAAAGCCCCTCAACTTTAATGTATCCTGCCATGATGCTTATTAGATTCATGTGAATAAGCCCTACCATGATGCTCCGGGTGGATATTCGTGCAGTTTGTAACATGTATCAACAATACGATGGTCTTGATTGCAGTTGTGCAATGCAAAGGTGTCCTACTGGCATTTGATAGATCCTTGGCCTATGTGGGTGTGCGTGGGTTGAATTGTTTTATATATTCTTCTACATGCACATATTAAACTTTCTATGCATGGGATTTGGTATTTTTTATTTATTCTTTCTTATGTGTCAATGCAACAGGTCCACCTAGATTACCTTGAAGCAGGGGCAAATATAATAATTACTGCATCTTATCTGGTAATTTAGGTTTATTACTTCTCGTTGTATTTATGGTGAGATCTAGGAGAACTTTGAATTTTGAACTCTGATTATTTCATCTGTGAGGCAGGCTACCATTCAAGGTTTTGAGGCTAGAGGCTTCTCCAAAGAAGAAAGTGAAGCTTTGTTGAAGAAGAGTGTTCAAATTGCACTTGAGGCACGTGATATCTATTATGAGAATTCTAGGAAACGCTCTTATGATGACACCAGAAGCCGAAATACTTACGAACAATCTCCAGTCTTAGTTGCAGCATCGGTAGGGAGTTGGGCATGCAAAGGCAGGAAATGTGTGTGGCATCATTTGATTGGGCATGCAGTGGGATTTGCAAATATGTTGAGAGGATGAAACATGTTCATAATGTGTGTGGTGAAGGAGAGGGAGCCATGTGGAATGTTGATCTTTGAACAAAAGTTCTTGGAGAGAGCTATAAATGATAGATTAACCCATTGGGAAGTTTGGAACATAAGTGTTGTTACATTGCCCAGTAAAGGCTTGTTTGCAATACCCATGTACTTTTGAGTTGATTGGAACACAAGTATGTAAACAATTGATGTGTTACTTGTAGGAACAATAATACTACTGATTTTTCAATTCATTTATTGATTTGCCTCTATTCATGGAATTGTTTAAGTTTGGCACATTTAAATTTTTATTTTTTAGAAATAAAACTTATAAGATGTAATAAAAAGTCATTTGATAGCAAAAAAAAAAATTTTAAAAAAAAAAAAAAAAAAAAAAATTTGCTATGTATACTTACTATAGCGTTTTTAAACCGCTATGGTAGAGGCTAGAAACGCTGTAGTAGCCTCTACCATAGCGGTTTTAAAACGCTATGGTAGCCTCTACCTTAGCGTTTCTGAAACGCTATAAAAGCCAAACTTACCATAGCGTTTTAAAACCGCTATAATAGCCACTGGGTCTATTATAGCGTCGGCTGTCATAGCGTTTACTAAAACGCTATGGTATCCTACCATAGCGTTTTTGAAACGCTATGAATCAACATTTTTCTTGTAGTGAATCACTCACATAACAACCTTTTTATACCAAAATAATATTATAGCATGTTAAAATATATGAAAATTAAAATATTTATCTCTTTTGTCAAGAAAATTTCGACATATTTCGAATTTCAAAAGAGATTTCGCTAACTTTAAAATATGAAATATTTCATGAAATTTCGACATATTTCGAGAAATCACATTCCTTGTTTAGGAGTTAGGCTCACTACATATCCTCTCCTTTTGCATCCTTTTGAGTTAATAAATCGGTTGGGGTCTACCTAACCCCCTCCACACTTAGTTGTTTTATCAAAAATAAAAATAAAATACTATGCTATAATCACATAGCTAGTTTAAGTGTTTTTTGTGTAATGATCCGAAATACTACTATTAGTATTAGTTTGATGATTGTATTAAGTACATCATGTTTAAACAATATCGTATCCTATACATCTCATTTCCCTTTTTAGTGCATTTTTAGTGCTTTAAATAACTAATAGTTCTTAATGAAATAGACATTGTTTTACAAGTTCCCTTGGTCTATATTTGTAGGGATGGCAACAGGGCGAATTGGAGAGGATTTGAGAAAATTCATCCTCGCCCCATCCGGGATAACAGAACCTCAAATCCACCCCGAATCTTTGTTTATATAAATTTTTCAAAATCATCCCCGCCCTAGATGGATTGGTGGATATTTGCCCCGCCGGAGTATCCGTTTAATTGACTAGAGGTGTTTAGTGCTCTCTTGTATTCCTAAAAGTGATGTTACTCCATCTTTGCGAGCATCCACAGTTCGCCTGAGCACAGCAGATGAGCAGGCAATACAGTAGAAAAAGCAAGCAAGAAACCCCAACAAGCAAACCAAATCCCGATATGACCATATTCTCACCCCAACCAAGTATGACTTTCATTGATCCTTAAGCTCTTAGCACTTCTCAACGCATCAACTTCCATCAATGGATCAATTTCACCTCCTTTTTATTCAATTCCTCCACACACTGCTTCAATAGCTTTTCGTCCTCCTTTTCCTTTCCTTAATAGCTACTCCATTCGACTTTTGACGTCAAGTTTGTTGAAGAAGGACTCAACAAAGAGATGGGATCCATAAAGAATTTTTTGTAAACCTTTACGTTTGATAAGATAGAGAAAACGTACATGAAGAAGAGGAGAAGAGATGTGGAGTGGAATAGGAAGAAAAAGCAGTATAGTTGCGTGATCTCCTTATGGACAACGTCGGTTTGAACTTTTTTTTAGGGTGACGTGATTGATTACGAGTTCTTCCTCTTGGAACCATTGTTTGAAAAGAAGCTTGTGAGTTGGAGACTGGAAACAAGAGAGGGGAGTGGAGAATAAGACCTTTAGGTTAGGATTAGGGGTTTTCTTTCTATAAAGGAATAAGGGTATTTTAGTAAATTATTTATATAAATGGACATCCATAGGGCGGATTTGGACAAATCCGTATCTGTCCCCAATATTTGACGAATACCGTTTGGATCCCTGAAACCGCCCAAATCCGTTTAGAAATATTCACATCTGCCCAGTTACCATCCCTATATTGCCCACGTGCAAATTCACAGTTTTCTATTTAAATATATTTTGAACAAATCTTCGGTTCCTCCAACTTTTCATTAGATTATCAAAACCTGCCTCTTTCATAATTGTTGAAAATGAAATAAAGTGAACAATTTATATATTTTATATTTTGAAAGCATTTCAATTGAATGAGTTGTGTTTTCGTAATAAAAACTTGAAGGGAGTGCATCAAACATGAAAACCAAGGAAAAAACTTAGCATATATTGCTTGAATTTTTCTTGTGTAACCCGGGACGTAGTAGATTTACAAAAGATCTTGCACATGAGAGATACCCTTTTGTCTTATGCCTATATAAGTTTAACAATGGTAGTTAATACTTGAACTGCGGGCTTGTTTAGTTAGCCATTTTTTTGGGGAAATGGAATCAATTTCCTTTGTTATACAAATTTTCATTGTTTGGTTGTCTATTTACTAACAGGAAATCGATTCTTCATAAGACTTTTTTTCTCACTACTCATGGGAATCCAAGTTCAAGGGGAAGGTGTCGAAAACGCATTCGCGGAAACTGTTTTGATTTCCATGCCTATTTTTCATGCAACCAAACAAACCCTACAATATTAATTGCCGGGTGGGATTCGGTGACAAAGAATTTTTACAAAAAAAATTACACACACCTACTTACCAACCTAAAAATTTTCGAATAAGTTAATTTTTCGTGGGGATGATCACTTTGCCTTGTAGATCATTCTCCCAAAAAATCAACTTATTCTTAAATTTCTAATTCCATTAAATGCAGTCATCAACTTCATGGTGAAATCTAATTGTTACCATCAAGTGCAGATTGGGGTCATATCCCATTTTCATTTCTTGCCTATATCAATATCTAAAGTAGGGGGATGGAGTTGATTCGGAACCTACTGATCCATTGAAGAGGCAATTGTAGTTGATCCACTTGAGGCTGTTGTTAAGGCAGTTTTCGTCGATCCAGCTGCAACAGAAAGACCCACTAAGTAATTAAGGGCTTCCTACGAGGAAAGGCCAACGTAAAGCTAGGGCAAATCGAGGGCCTAGGTTTAAACGTGAAATAGGGGACGTGACCGAACGTTGATGGGTACCTTTCTCTTGACATCACAGGATGCCCGCACAGGAGGAAGGGTAGGGGTAAGGTTCTTGTCAGGATTGGACATTACCATTCAAGCAAAGGCCACGAAAGCAAATTCTTTACATCGTATAGCATGTTCTAGAATCCCAAATAAGTTCATTTTTTATAAGAGTGCTCTATATGATTAAGAAACCGTCTCCCGAAAATATCAGTGTATTCTAAGATTTCTAGGTTTATGGAATAGGCATGTGTAACTTTCTTTATCAAAATATTTGTCCCCAGATCTTGCCCAATTAATTATAGTCTTAACTCTTAAGTAATTTATGTTGCAATAGACTCTTACACTATGAAGATTGTGGTCATTTATTTTGCATGCTGAGAACTAAAAACAATTTAAAAACTTCAAAGAAAAATGTAAATTAATATTGTAGGTTTAATTACGTGGAAAAAAAAACCATATATCTCCTGAATTTTCTACGTGAAAAGACTAAATCTCACTCAATAGCAAATTTGCTTGGTTTTAAAAATATTAGTGTGTGGACGCGCACTATGTGCATGTATATTCAACATTTTTATTTTATTTTAAAAATTAAATAATAAGTAAATTAAAGTTAAAATTTTAAGAGTAAAATATTGTAACCGAATATTACAATCTCACTATTATTGTAAGGGCTATTTATAATTTACATATAATTGAAGAGCTTGAAGTCAATTATAATTAGGGACTTATGTATAATTATTCAATGTTTGAGACGGGTTAATTTTAAATGTAAAAATTATTAAATGTGGAGGGCAAAATGGAGAACAAAAATTATATGCAAGGACCTATTTATAGTTTATAGATTTTTTTTTTTTGGGTCAAACACAAAAATGTTTATTAAAGAAAGAAAGAAAGAAAGAAAGGGAAACAAAATACAAAGGAAATCATTCCTATATCAAGGAATGCCAAAACACCATGAAGGTGTCAAAAAAAAAATCCCTAAACAAATTACAAGCCGAACTCATCCTCCACAACAATTCCCTAATCTTGATAACGATAGAGTGCTCTGATTTGTTGAACCCTTCAAATACCCTCCTATTTCTCTCCTTCAACACACACCACATGAGTACGTGAAGTACCCTACGCCATAACCACTCCGCCCAACGGGAAGGATTAGCTTGGGACCACCAACTTAGCCAATCTAAAATGGAGCCTTGAAACATCAAACTCAAACCAAATTCTAACAAGAAACCAGTGTTCTAAAAATTGCTAGGCGGGTGGCGAGTAGGTGCCTAGCGCCCAGGGTAGGCGGTCTTAGATTTTGTATTATAACTTTAATAATTTACAAAAGTTAAGCATAATACTTTATCAATTACATCCAATTTAAAGCCAATATACATATGCAAAATTTAAAAACATGAAAAATTAACAATCATGAACAAAATTTATTAAAACTCAAATGACTGAAGTTGATCACGATGGGTACTTTATATAAAATTGAATTTGTGGACAAATATCCAAACCTACTCTTTTATTTTTCTTCAAATTGCATGAATAACCTCAGTCATGTTTGATAAAATCTACATTAGTAAAATTGGTACCGGCAGATCCTTTGAGAATTTCATTAAGTAATCATCACTTGCTACATTTAGACATATACTGAATAAAAAAAAATTAAATAGTTTATTTCTAAAAAAAGAGGAAAGAAAAATAAAATAAGAAAAAGCCTTATTAAAAAATAAAAAAATAAAAATAAAAAAATCTCCCAGACCTCCTAGAGCCCGCCTAGGCCGCCCAGACTGCCCGCCCATCCATTAATCTGGGCGGTTTTCCACCTTCTAGCTCCTAGGTGCCGCCTAGGCCGATTTTTAGAACACTGCAAGAAACTGCTTCAAATTGATTTGGAGAATCTGTAGTGAAGCATCAAATGATCTAGCGTCTCGACAATCTCATCACAAAGCCCACAAAGACTCCCTGTGTGGATTCCTCTTTTCCTTAACCTATCTTTAGTCAAGATTCTCTCATGCAACACTGACCAACTGAAGAAATTTATCCGAGGAAAAGATTTTTCACTCATACCAGATTCTTGTGAGATGAAATAAGGGGTTGGAGTGAGTCTCATAATGAGAGGTAGCCAACATATCAGAAAATTCTTTCACCGAGAAGCTCACACATTTACCCTTCCACACCAAACTATCAGATCCCTCTGAGAGCATCTGTCTATCCAACAAATGCATTAAATTGGCGACATCCTCTAGTTCCCCAGAATTAAGGGTTCTTCGAAAGGAAATATCCCAAGAATTGTCATTAAACCAAAAATTGCTCACACTCCCATATTGTTTGTTGTTAATAATAAACAACTTTGGAAACAAATCCTTCAGAGATTGGTTACTACACCAGAAATCATGCCAGAAAGAAATGAGATTTTCATTCCCACATCGAAGAGAGGTGTGAGGGTAGAAACCACTTGCGCACCGGGAGATGGACTTCCACAAAGAGCATCCATAGGGAGTTTATAGATAATTGTGGGATTTCAAATAAAATTTGTTATAGGCTTATATATAATTAATAAATGTTTAGAAGGGTCAGTTTGATTGTAAATAATTTAAATTTAAGAGAATAGAATGGTAAATATGTGTAATAGTATTTTTCATTTAAAAGACATAACTACCCCTTGTCATTGTTCATCTCCCTATTTATTTTGTTTGTAAATGGAAGAACATTTTGAAACCTGAAAATCAGGTTGAAGACATCTACGCTATTCATCTAATCTTGCAGGCATTATATATAGTACAGATTATCAAATGCAGTTTTGGAAAGACTTGTTTGCCTTAGATGACGCATACAAACAATTCCTAGTGTGAAGTTTCCATGTACAACTAAAGTTTGATTCTAGTTAGGGTTCGAAGAAGCGGATGTAGATGCCTGGGTTCACTACCCTGTATATTGCTCCAGTAAACACCATAACACTCAGAACAATTCCTAAGCTTCCTAGCATCCAGTTAATATGCCACATTGCAGTCCATCGCTTTGGTTTCTTGATCGAGATCCACATAAAACATGGATAAGCTAATTTAACCGGTAATGTGATTCCACTGATGATACCAGGGACATTTATTACAAACGGGAAAGCCACCGCTACCAAGAAAATTATGCAACCAAAGAGTACCCTGAGTGCTACATGAGCTGATTGTGAACAAGGGTCCTTCATTTTTCTTGTGTAAATGTACTCCAAGTTATCAATTGCTGGCATGGCATATATTTGGAATGAGCTTATACTGTGAATCACAATTAGTAGACTCACTATTGCGAAAATTAGTGTTGTGGTTTGATCTTGCTCATGGATATTGTACAGTGTGCTCAACATCTTTCCATTTACATTTTGTATCTGCAATCAAAAGTGCAACATCCTTCAATGAATGCGATCGAAGAAAATTGAAGTACCCCTATTAAAAAGTATTCGGAAAATGATTTTTAGGGCCTACTTTTTCACAAATAGACAATTTAGATACCATATTTGATGTAATAGCTAATTTGTACTTAATTTTATACTTTTATGACTAAAAATGACTCTTTTATTAACCCATAAGGTTATATGACATATTTATCCTCCTAAACAAATAGAAAACCTAATTTTATAGTTTTATGACCAACAAAGACTACAGAGAAAAAAAAATTTAAATAAATAATTGAACGACAATTTTAGTCACTCTTTGTTATTGACCAACAAGGATTATAGGGGAAAAAAACCTACGTTAATTGTTATTGACCTATTTTAGTTACTCTTTGTTAGTTTTATTGCAACAAGGACTACAAAAAAAAAACTTACGTTAATTGTTATTGAACGACAATTTTAACAAGGACTACAGAAAAAAAAATAAATAAATAAAAATATTAGCATTTTCACTGACCTGAAAATGATTAGGATTTATCAATTTTAGTTACTCTTTGTTATTGACCAACAAGGACTACAAAAAAAATTAATAAAAAAAAAACCTACGTTAATTCTTATTAAACGACAATTTTAATAAGCACTATAGAAAAAAAAAACATTAGCATGTTCATTGACCTGAATAAAATTAGGATTTATCATATGATATTCATTATTTTCAGGTCAGTGAACAGGCTAATGTTTTTTTTTCGTAGTCTTTGTTAAAATTGTCGTTCAATAACAATTAACGTAGTTTTTTTTTCTGTAGTCCTTGTTGGTCAATAAAACGTACAAAAAGTAACTAAAATTGATCATTAATAACAATTAACGTAGGTTTTGTTTTCTATTGTTCTTGTTGGTCAATAACAAAGAGTAACTAAAATTGTCGTTAATAACGTAGGTTTTTTTTGTAGTCCTTGTTGGTTACAAAACTATAAAATTAGGTTTTGTATTTGTTTAAGATGATAAATATGACATATAACTTAATGAGTTAACCTGGGTTAATAAAAGAGTCATTGTTAGTCATCAAAGTATAAAATTAGGCACAAATTACTTATTACATCAACTATGGTATCTAAATTGTTTATTTTGTGAAAAAGTAAGGCCCTAAAAGTCATTTTCTGAAAAATATTTGCAGTTGTGGATTGGGTTTTGGTTCAGCCCATAGGGCTTCAAGGTTTCAAAAGGGACCATAGTGGGTTGGGTTTCAAGTCCATTTTACAAAAGAACGAACGTATTATTTACCTTGTTTCCATAAGCCCAATAGACTCCGATTGCAATAGAAAATATGCACAATGCAATAAGAAGATTTGCAAATTTTACAGCTCTCCACATTGGCACGCGCGATGGATGCTCTTCAGTAGATGGCATTGTACCCTGCACAAATCCGCCATGCTTAACACCTTAGTAAAATGAAAACGAAATGACCACTTTGCGAAAAAAAACCTTAAAATGTCAAAAATTTTAAAATAGAAATCCTATAAAATTACCTGTATTTCAAGTATGAGATTGTGCCCTCTAAAAGTCACTACAACAATTCCAAGTGCATTGAAAACGCTAAAAACCTTGTCGATGTTTGATTTTGCCTTCACTGGATCGTAGGATATGTCTGTGGGCCTAGTCTTAGTAACTGAGATTATCCATATTGTGGTACAATATGTCAATGCTGTGACGGCACCAATTAACGAGACCCCAGCCATTGAGTTCAAAGTTGGTAACTGGGCTATAATAATAGCTATGATCAGCAACACCAAGTACCATTCGATGGCTGTTAATGGCCCTGACTTGCATGAATGCCCACAGGCAATGTCGAAGAAAGTCCTCATACTAGCTCCCGCAGTGAGAAGTAGTGTGACACAGGTACCACTTGATAGAACCATTGTTGGAAACATCGCAAGCAACTTTCCTAGCTTTCCACCTGAATGCAAACAAGCAAATTATTAGGAAATATACAATAGATATACAATTAAAGGATTCGATTAAACTCACAAAAGCAGTTGAACTGATAAAAGATTGTGCCTCAAAAAATTAAACTCACCAAAAGCAGCTATGGATAGATGGAGATATCTTGAGTAGCGCGTCCCGGGCACAGATTCATGCAGTTGAACTAATAACCACACTGTATAAAGCTGCCAAACGAACCCCAACGATAACAATATGATTCCCCAACTCCTATAATCATTAAATCAAAATTTCAAAACACTAACACAATGTAATAAAGCAGAACAAACCCTGAAATTATGTTACAACATACCATCCAAGCACTGTAAATGCAACAGGAAGCGCAAGCACTTGAAAACCAATTCCTGTATTGAGAATATGAAATATGGAGAAATAAACATTCCCATTTCTGGATGCAGTGATTGGAAGCCAAGCGTCCTGAGGGTGTAACTCTGTTGTAGTATGTTGGCCTCTATAAGAAGGTAACGGAGATGAAGACGACAAAGAAGAAGATGATCTTGGTTTAATTCTGGTTGAGCTCATTCTCACCAATTCAGCCATACTATATTTTCTCTTTTCTTTGCTTAAATTAGACTCCTTCAATATGGAGATATAGATGTCTGTGTATATGTATATATACAGAGAATGAGTTTATAAGTCACGTTTCTGGATTAGAAGATGTTTGTAAAGTTCATTACTTAATGCGCAGCCATGTCCATGGGAGCTATGGTGTAAGTAGTGACGTTGTATATTTTGTTCTGTAAGTAGATGAGTTATTACTGATGTCACAAGTAAATTTATGGGGTATTTAGTCAAATTTGATTAACAAATGTAAGTTATTAATTAATAACAGTTTGACTAAGAAGTCCTTGTGTTCAACCTTTTTTTTTCTTTTTCTAATCATGGGAGACAAAAGAAAATGTTTTCGTCAAAAGTAGGAATAAAATGTAACTTCCCTTTTTTTTCCCATCTAGTTGGCTATGCTACCTAAATCAATTTTGCTACGCCTTCTCCTAGCTAGAGGTACGTTTAATCCTAGTTGCGAATAATTAATGTGTTGATACGGAGCATTTGTATACACTACTTTCTTATAAAGTGGATTTGATCATCTCAGTACGCGATCAAAGGTTGTAATTTAGGCGGACCTCTAACCATAAGGTCCTAGTAGTTCCTACTATGAATGGACTCTAATGTAATTTAATAATTTGGCATTAGATATAATTTACTAAGTACTTGACTAAACACAAAAGACCACACGTTTTAGTTTTTAAATATAAGCACTATTAAAAGAAACTAAAACCTTACGAGTAGGAAGGTTTTATTAGAACTTGGATGAAGACGGTGAATGAAGATATCATTGAGCTTGGATTAGGTGAGGAAATGTGGGAAGATCGCATTGCTTGGAGAACCAAAATTCATGTAGCCGACCCCGAAAATCTCGGGAATGGGCTTTGATGATGATGATGATGATATTCTGGGTAGTTTAGAAAGTCGCATTTGATAGTATTTTATAAAACATGCATGGAGAGAATCTTGTTTTTAAGGATTCTTTCAAGTAGTGCAATGGATATTCATCTGGAAGATGCTTAATTTCTTTTGGACAAACTTCATCTTATATACATTTTAGCATCCAAGTGGATCACTACATTTTTTTATTTAATTTCTTATGTGGCCGGCAGGTTCGAATCTGGACCTGCGATATAATAGCCACTACCACAATTCTACGCTGCCTGGTGTTACATGCCTGGATGGTACCAGACATGTGCACCGCATGGTACCAGACACGTGGCTGGCTTGAAAAAAAATAAAAAGATTTGAAGCTAAGGGTCAGAGCTAGGGGTGGGCACGGGACGGGATGGGACGAGATATACCCATCCCTATCCCATCCCGTTCATACGGGATCGGGACGGGACGGGATGGGAAAAATCCCATCCCGACCTCGTCCCATCCCAAACGGGTTCGGGACGGGACGGGACGGGACGGGATCAGCTATTCAATCACTAGTCATACAAAAAAAGTCCGTCATTCACAGTTGGTAACAGCCATTCGGATTAATTTTGTTTTCATAGTTAAAACTGAACATATACCCTGTTGATAAATTTTGCATTAAAGGGGGCTGAATAGACTTTCATTGTTTAGAAATCTTATCAAGTTATATAAATGACAATTTCATGCCCTCTGAACAATGAAGGCAGAAAACCTTGAAGTGGCTGATGCTCTTTTTGTTTATGCTCATTATCTGTGATTATTCCTAGATGACACATGCATCATTATTTATAGATACAGATTTTGGTACAAAGTGCCTTATATTCATCTCCCAACCAGTCTATATGATACTGTAGTACAATACTTTTACCTAATTAACATGAAAATTGACAAGCTTCGACAAAATTTTGTCTGTGCTATGTGTGTCATCAGAATACCTTTACTCTTAGATGCCATAATCCTTAATTTTCTTAAACTCTTAGTGATTATACAGATTAACTTCTCATGCTCGATCAAAATATTTGAGGTGTACATAGTTGAGCAGTTACCCTTATAACTGGAAGACTGAAATATAAACTCACATTCATATGTTCCCAGACCAAATAAAGAAAATTTGCATCAGGGGGTATGTTAGGAATTCTTTATTCATTATAATACTAGTACTCTCGCAAGTATAGGATTACGTGTTTATTTACTATTAATGGTATCTGGTTAATATATGTAAGATTTGCATTAGAGCATCGCTGACAGTGAGATGTACAATTTGGATTGCCCAAGTTATACATCTCTCATTTTGATCTTAATAAGACATTCAGAGGTAATGAGATTATGTACTAAATAATCTGATACAAACATTTCTCCCGAAAAGCACAATATAGCACATGAACCTAACAAGCTTTGTACCAATATTTCATCTTCCGTCTCTCATCCCTCCGCCTCTACACGCCCTTTCTCTCACCTGTATGGTAGAAGTTTCTAACTTCATCTTCATCTCAGAGCAACCAAAATTTTAGTCGTTAGAGATTACAGTTTAACCTTGTTGAGTTTAGACTCCTATGCATTGGTATGAATTTTACATTTCACCCTCTTTTGTCAAATCTGTCTATTACAGCATTAAGGAAGGAACCGGGATCTGTACTTTTCTACGACCAGAAAGTTCAATAGGTACCAACTTCCTGTCTCCCCTGTAATTTTTCTTCATGGACTCATGGGCATCATGTATATATTGGTGATATCTGAGATAGACATGTAAGTACACATAAACCTTGTCCAAACACTATATTACTACATCTAATCATGGACCATCACCTTACTGAACACACAAATAAATCAGAACATAAACATCTCTGACAAATTTGAATCCAGTAAGTCCTCATCATCAGACAAATTTGAATCCAGTAATAATTAAATAAAAATATTAATAATTAATATTAATAAATTAGTTCGGGACGGGACGGGATTGAAAATCTTCATCCCATTCCATCCCATTCTAGATCGGGACGGGACGGAATCGGGATGCAATTATTCAATCCCATTAAGACCCGAAAAAATCGGGACAGGACGGGATCGAAACGGGAACGGGATCGCGGGATGGGATGCCCACCCCTAGTCAGAGCTCTCTTTGGCAACTTCAGTGGGGTTTGAATACCTTAGTGAAATTTCTTCTAGTGTGTTAATGGCAGAAAGTTGGGTTAGAGCTCATGTTTTGATCCACTACCCTGCAACCCAAATCACCACCATTGTTGTTGGAGAGACTGTTTTGTGCAAAAATGGTCTTGAAGATAAGTGGGATTTGGTTTTACCAGCTGTGAAGAACATTTATCACTCTCTTAAGAGATGGGGTTTGGAGAAAGAGATTAAAGTCTCCCCTGCTTTCTCTGCCTGCTGAGTGTTTGAACAAATTTTCTTATAGTTTTAGAGAGGATTTGGCACAGAGTGGTGAAACCTCTTTTGCTCTTTCTTCAAAGCTCTAACCACACTTACACTGTTCATGCACCACAACCAAATTTCTCTCCTTTGGTTTCTTCTTTTGTTAAGTACATTAGAGATCTTGGGGTGTTCAAATTTAGTTGGATTAATGTGGTTGGTTTGAGTTCTCAACAAAGGAAACCCAAGATGAGGAAGCTATATGCAGACCCATTCCCAGCAAGGCCAACCCCATTACCATTACCTGCAGACACTCCTGGGTTTTCTGTTCCTTCACATATAGCTCAAAGTCCACTCCCCCCATTGATCCCATCAACCCCACCTCCCTCGATGACTTTCACTTTTGCTCCACAAAGTCCCTTAGTGGTTCCTTCAAACCCACATTTTGCTCCACAAAGCCCTCCATTAGTGGTTCCTTCAAACCCACCTTTTGCTCCTCAAAGCCCCCCATCAGTGGTTCCTTCAAATCCACCTGAAGGTAACTTGTATCCTCCTTGTTCCCACCACCATGCACCACCAGCAGCAGTGACACCAACACCTGGAGGCAGAGGTGAGGAGAAGGGGCTTTGGTGTGTGGCTAAGCCTAGTGTTCCTGCAGAGGAATTGCATCAAGCCATGGATTATGCTTGTGGGGTTGGTGGGGCTGATTGTGATGAGATTAAGCCTCATGGGAGTTGCTGCACCCATTAAGGAAGTGACGAAGCTTTTCTTGTTTTATGGCTTTGGAGAGGCCTCTGGGTTGTCTTTTGGGGTCTGGGGAGTGACGAGAGTGGTGATGAAGCTTCCATTGTTAATGGGGTTTGAGAGAAATGGAGAAGGTTTACTGAGAAATGGTGAGATGGGGTGCTCTATTTTTAAGGACTTTGTTTCTATTCAATGTGTGAAGTTGTGCAGAGAAAACAGAGGAAGTGAGAGAGAGCCAAAAGAAAGGAACAATTCTACACGACCCGCCCTTGTGGCCCGCCCGTGGTCTGGACCCTCTCAGGCACGTGCCATAGGGAGGGTGTTTGGCACGTGAGGTACATTTCAACAGGGTCTGCAAATTGCAAACCCTCAACATCTCAAACCCGAAACCCTCAGAGCCTCTCCTCCTCCTCGCGCCTCCTCCTCCTCCTCGACTCTGCTCGTCCTCCTCCTCCGCTCCTGCGTCGCTCCTGCTCCTCCTCCTCGACGAAGGCCACTCTGCTCCGCTCCTCCTCCTCGACGAAGGCCACTTTGAATAATCATTTTAGATCTGAGGGAGAGGAAGAGGAAGAGGAAGAGAAAGGGGATCTGAGGGAGAGGAAGAGGAAAGGGCATGTGAGGGTTCGCTCGAGAGGAAGAAGAAGAAGAAGAGGAGGAGGGTTTATTTATCTGTTCGGAGTTTTTGTTTGGTGAGAAATCTCTTTGATTGATCTGTTTTTTCTTTGATTTGTTTGTTATTTTGGTTTTGGATCGAAACCTAGAGACCCATTTGGTAGATCCGTTGATCTATATAAACCCAGTTGTTGAATCCTTGATTGGGGGGAGATTTTGATTGATTTATGAAAACCCCATTCGTAAAAATCTGATCTTGGGGGTTTAATTTGGAGTTCTGAACCAGATCTTGAATTTGAAGGAAAGCCCTCAATTTGGAAATTTCATTTTGGTGAAATTTTTTTTATTGAATCTCTCATTTAGGCTAAAAGCTTGGGTTTTTTTTTTTTTTTTTTTTTTTTTTGTTTCTGGGTTCTGTTCAGATAATCTCTAGTGTTTATGGGCTATTCAATTCTTCTTCGCAGAATTCATCTTCTCCAATCGTTCTCCGTCGTCTTCCTTTACTGGTTTTATGTTGTCTCCTGAGCTGTTTTAATCTGCAGACAAGTTTTAATCTTTGAGCACTCATTTCCACACATCAAAGCTTCGACAATTTCATTTGTCAATTTTTGATTACCTCAAAATCAATCCAAACTTAAGTAATTTACCGGCGAAAAGCGAAAATGGCTTAAATGCAGCAACAAAATATGAATGTGAGCCCAATATGTGGTTATTGATGACAGGAAGAAGAGAAGGATGATCTCGAACCGAGAATCAGCAAGGCGGTCTCGCATGAGGAAGCAACAACCCACTGTTCCATTAATGGGTCTCCTGAAAACGAATAAAAGCATCATTAATGGCTATTTGGAGCAATGGGTCATCGTCTCCTTTAAGATTTGCTCTCAACCCACTGTTCCATTTCTTCTTCTTGGAGGCGGAGATGAGGGAGGGGCGTAAGTTAGCAGCTGCCACTGCAGGCGCCAGTATAATTTCAGAAGATAAATTAACAAAAATTTTGAAATTACGTACCAGAAGAAGATGAAGAAGAAGAAGAGGCGCCGAGCGAGCGGAGCAGTGCGAGCGGCGCAGAGCGAGCGGAGCAGTGCGAACGGCGCAGAGCGAGCGGAGCAGAGGAGGCTCTGAGGAGACTCGCAGGAGAGGAGGACGCTCTGAGGAGACTCTAAGGAGGCGCGCAGGAGAGGAGGAGGAGGAGGCTCTGAGGGTTAGGGATCTTGAGGGTCGTAGAGGAGGAGCAGGAGTTGTTGAGAGTCTCGCCTCACGTGCCAAACACCCTCCCTATGGCACGTGCCTGGGAGGGTCCGGACCAGGAGCGGGCTACAAGAACGGGCCATGTAGAATTATTCAAAGAAAGTGATGGGAACAGAGTGGATAGAACAGAAGTGGCACGTGCCTGATACCATCCAGGCATGGTAACAGGCACAACACCAGGTAGCATAGCAAGTTTTAATTAGGATGGAGGGTCCTCCCTCCCTCCCTCGCTGGTTTCCTCGACAATTAGAATTTCTGCAAGTTAATTATTGGTTTTGCTTATCTATGACGTAATCGGCATGGATTCCATACACATAACATGACGCCCCAGCAGCATATTCATGTTCAGTGTGATTCTGATAGCTTTGAGCTTTCGGAAAAGGTTCAATAATATGATGAATGTGGTTCATAGCTTTAAAAAGGGGAGCATATAATACATTGTCACCTAATGTTAAAATGCAAGTTCGAGGAATCTAAGTCATTGATCTTTTTTAATCAAGGTATAAACGCTTCTAGTGGCTTATTACACTCAACATTCCAGTGCTAAGCACGTAATATACTAATAGTCCAAGAGGTAATAGACTAATAGTCCAAGGGGCTCAGGATTCAGCTCAATGTGGAGACAAGTGGGGGTGTTTATCAGTTTTGGTGATTCGGTTCCAGTTTTTGTTCGGTTTCGAGTTTTTTTCGATTCGGTTTGATTGATTCAGTCGATTTTTAGGAACCAATTAACATCCCTAGAGACATGAATATGTGATACAAAAAGTATGGGGATGTAGCTCAAATGGTAGAGCGTTCAGGGTCCTCAGAAAGGCGATTTTTTTTTTTATGGTTTTTTGTTTTGTTTTATTTTGTTTTGATGATACAGAGTTCAGTATACATTGCTAAACACCTTCCATGTTTGGTTCTAGTATGACACTTTCCGTAGGATCGAGAGGATTCTACTCTGCCTTTGGGTCATCCCAAACTTTTTATTCTACATGCTTGTATGTGACTTTAGAAGGTTAAGGAAACTGTAAGATGTGTGACGATTCGTGTCAAAGGTGGAGATTGTTGGGATAAAGTTGGTTTCAATAGTCCCACATCAAGTAAGGTCGAGTTGTCACTGAAGTTTATAAGGAGATGATCCACTCCTTAATAGCAATGAGGCCTTTTAAGATAAAAACCTCACACCCGTGGCCCGGATGGTAGGCCCAAGACAGCGGGTGTTTAAGTTGGGGACAATATCGTTGCTATGTATAGTGGACCTCAACTACAAATAAATTCTACCAATGGAAGAACTAAGTAATATCGCCAAACAAATATTATAATCAATGCAAAATAAAGGACACCAAAATATACGTGGAGTCAATGCAAGCAAATAATCAATGCAAAATAAAGTACACCAAGATACATATGGAAAACCCTTCAAGGTGAAGGGTAAAAAACCACAGGGCAAATCCAATCAATCCACTAATCAATAAAAGAAGTACAATGTTCTTCTCAAGCCTTTTTGCCCAAGGCTTGAGGAATAAAAAGGAGCAATAAAAGGGTTACCTCACAAGACCTTCAAACGACTCTCAATCAAAGGAAGAATAAACCAAAACAAACGGCACCAAAATCCGATAAGAAACGGATCCAAAACACACTTGTGAGTCTTCAATTAAACCCCAACAATCAGCTCCTCTTTCCCTTCTTTCTTCTCTCACAATGGAGACACGCGCACACAGCCGTCACGTCGTAGCCGTTGCACAAAACAAAAATTCAGGTCTGTCTTTTTTTTTTTTCTTTTTCTTCTAATATTTATAAACATCAATAGTAACCCTAGTTACCATTTTAAATTCAGGGCCTGATCCACCCTAATGGGTTGGACCCAACCCAACAAATCTCCCTCTCCAGACCATAAGGGGAGAATCATAGCCTAAGTACATTAGGCCATCCCAATGAGCTCTTTACAGAACTCATGTTTCTTTTTAGGAACCACTTTTGTCAGAAGGATTTTTTGCTAGTACGAATCTTCTCAAGTTGGAAACAATTATTCTCAAGCACATCACATATTCAGTGGTAACGAGTATAAATATGCGTGGTACGCCCATGGCATGTGGCATTCTTGCTCAGCTCTCTATGGCACTCTGACTGTCACAATGCACAACATATTTATTTTGATTCACACCCAATTCCTTGAGTAATCTTTTCAACCATAATATTTTCTTCCCTACTTCAGTAATGGCAATGTATTCGGCTTTAGTCGTTGACAAGGCAACACACTTTTGCAATCTAGACTACCAAGATACAGCTCCCCCTGGAAAAGTGAAAACATAACCTGAAGTAGATCTTTTCCTGTCAAGATCACCTGCCATATCTACATCTATGAACCCTTCCAATACGACTCCTGAATTACCAAAGCATAAACAAAGCTTTGAAGTACCCTTCAAGTACCTAATAATCCATTTAACTGCATCCCAATATTCTGTTTTTGAATTATCAAGATACCGACTAACAACACCAACTGCTTGAGCAATATCTGGTCTTGTACAGACCATCGCATACATCAAACACCCTACAGCAGAGGAGTATAGAATACCTGTCATCTATTTCTTTTCTTTCCCAGTCTTAGAAGACAACTTGACACTTAACTTGAAGTGATTAGCAAGTGGAATGCTTAGCATCATTCATGTTGAACCTTTCAAGCACCTGTTCAACATATTTTCTTGTGACAACCACAACTTCTTAGTTTTTCTGTCACGTACGATCTTCATTCCCAAAATGTGTTAATTCACGACGGCTCAGTGCATCTGCGACACGGCTCACTTGGTATGCCGTCTACTCAGCTTGTGTTGGCCATTGATGTACTTCAGAGCCTCATGATCAGTGAGAAAATGAACTCCCTCTGTACTAGGTAGTGACGCTAATGCTTTAGGGACAGAACTATGGCATAAAACTCCAGATCATAGGTGGAATAATTCTTCTTTGATCCTGATAGCTTATAACTGAAAAAATCAATTGGGCATCCTTCCTGACTCAGAAAACCACCAATGCCAACCCCAGATGCATCACAGTTTACCTCAAACACCTTTTCAAAATCAGGAAGTGCCAAAACTGGTGCCTTTGTCATCTTCTGCTTGACCAGTTGAAAACTGGCCTCCGCCTCCTCGGACCACTGGAAATCGCATCCCTTGAGGCACTCTGTGATAAGAGCAATCAGAGTGTTGAAGTTTCTGATGAACCGACGGTAGAAGGACGCCAATCCATAGAAACTTCTGACATCGTGTAAGGTCTTTGGTTTGGGCCATTCCAAGACCGCATCTATCTTCGACTGATCTGCATGAACACCATCAGTAGACACAACAAAACCAAGGAAAGTGACAGAAGTAGTGAAGAAATAACACTTCTTCTGATTGACGAATAGGCGCTCCGTCCTCAACTTATCAAAAATAGCACGGGAGGTGATCCAAATGTGACGCCCATGTCAGGCTATAAATGAGGATGTCGTCGAAGTAAACTACAACGAATGTCCCCATTAAAGGCAGTAAAACCTGATGCATAAATCTTATAAATGTGCTGGGGGCATTGGACTGTCCAAAAGGCATGACCATCCACTCATACAGTCCATGTTGCATCTTAAACATTGTCTTTCACTAATCTCCAGGCCTTATTCCGATCTGGTGGTATCCCCTTTTAAGGTCAATTTTTTAGAAGACCTTAGAACCGGACAGCTGGTCTAACATATCATCCAGACGAGGAATTGGAAACCTGTATTTCACTGTAATCTTGTTGATTGCCCTGCTATCAACACACATACGCCAAAAGTCATCTTTCTTCTATACTAGCAGAGTAGAAACTGCACATGGGCTCATACTCTCACGGATGTAGCCCCTCTCCAACAACTCTACCACCTGTCGCCGCAACTCTTCAGATTCCTTAGGATTGAGGCGATAAGCCGGTCGGTTAGGTAAACTGGAACCTGAAACAAGGTCGATCTGATGCTGAATATCTCTCATAGGCGGTAGCCAAGGAGGAAGATTCTCTGGCATCAGGTCAGAAAACTCTGCTAGCAGCTGCTGCACCTCTGTAGGTAAATCTGGATTCACGTCTACTGCATTATTCCTACAAGGCAGCCGAGCATAGACTACGTCTCTACGCTCAATCTTAACTAAAAACCTGGACATAGAAAGCGGGTTAATATTATCGGCTACCAAGGTAGGAGGGATTCCTTTACGACGAGATGCCAACACAATTTTCTTCCCTTTGATGCTAAGGGAATATGTATTTTTCCGCCCATAATGAATAACACTGCGATCATACTGCAAAGGTCTGCCTAACAATACATGACAAGCATTCATAGACACAACATCACACCAAGCATTATCAAAATATTTCATGTCAATCGAAAAAGACACTAGGCATCGCCTGTCTACTGTTACCTCACTGCCTTTATTCAGCAACGTCAATTTGTACGGCTTAGGATGACGATCTGTCTTCAACTGCAATTTTTGGACAACCTCTTCAGATACTACGTTCTCACAATTGCCACTGTCAATGATCATCTTACATAGTTTATCTGGAACTGTGCAGGTCGTGTGAAAAATATTGGTTCTCAACCAATCGTCCCCTGAATCGCCCTTGGGAGTCAGTAGGCTCTTACGAACAACAAGAGTCTCATGGCCATCCCCATACAGCACATATCCATCTTCATCATCGTCATACATAGGCTCTCCAAGCTCCTCAGTTTCGTCTACCACGTCTTCCTCAATCAAGAGATTGTTGCCCTTCTGAATAGCAGGCTTCCTGCACTCAATCACTCTATGTCCATGTTCACCACATCTGAAACATCTAATATTTGAGTTAGAGTTACCTTACGGTGGCTGCTGGGCAGGACGGGATTCTTGAGGGCGAACTGGCCGACTGCTTTGATCACTTCTAATCATTGGTCTCCTATTCTACTATTTTTCCACAGCAAGTGCACGCTGGTATGCTTCAGAAACGGTCCACAGCGAGTGAAGGCTAAGGACATCCTGTAGGGGTTGTCGTTATCCCCCCAAATACCGTGCTACCATCTGCTTTGTCTCAGATAAATCATTCTGGGCTATCAATTGATAGAACTCCTCCGTGTAATCATCAACCGATCTCATGCATTGCCTCAACGATTGAAGTCACTGAAACAAAGTTTGTGTGTAGCCGAAAGGAAGGAAGTGACCCTTCATCCTCTCCCAATCAGTGATCTTGGCCTTGCCCCACTTATCCCGTGATCGCCTCAACTGCTCCCACCACGCAGATGCTCTGCCTTTGAGTTTGACGGCGACCAATTTCACTTTGACACGATATGGAATTTCCTTATATTCAAAAATACGCTCTACTTCATTCAACCAATCAACGAATTCTTCGGCCTGTAACGAACCAGAAAACTTGGGCAGATCCACTCTGAAACCGAGGTCGCCATGACGATCCTCCCAACCACGGTGCTCCCAGAATTGAGCATGTTTGATACGGGTTTTCAAAACTGGAATCAGAATTGTGATCTTTCATCTCACGATCACCAAAATCCTGCGCCGCTAGACGCTGGGTTAACTCTGCAACTTGTCTCTGTAAAATCTCAATCATCACATCCTGAACGTTACGATCACAGTGCGGGGCTTCCTCGTTCGGAACTTGCCCGCGACGACCACCAGCTATGCAAATTGATGAAATCTCACTCCAAAAAGATGCTGAAGCTCTGATACCAACTAACGCCGGACAGAATAAATATTATTCTGCAAGCTAGTTCAACAGATAATTCACAGGAAAATAACACAAGATTTTCGTCCAAAACACAGAAAAACACCTATGATGTTTAATTAAAATTATTCAAATCAAAAGTATCTCTAAAGTAAGCCCACAAGTCGGGCTTTATACCTAAAATTCGTAATTATTAGAATTTTACCAAAAATAGCAAAATCTCAATAATCATGCTAAAACAAAATAAGTAATAAAAGAAATAATCTGCCAAAAATCTGGCCCAAATCAGATTCAGAATCACTTCTTAAACGATGAATGAAATATTACCCTAAAAGGAAAAAAAAATACTAAAATTGTTGATTTGGAAGAGGAAATAGTGGATTTTTATCTCGAAAAGATATGCACCGAGCATAGATCAGTGACCTCAAAGTGCGCACCAAAAAGAGATTTCCGAATTAGGGTTATATGGGCGATTCTAATACTCGTAGCCAATGTTATGGCCAAAATACTGAAACACACCCAAAACTATCCCAATTAGAAAAAGATCACGATTTCCTGCAATCTTTGTGCTGATCTACCAACTCAAGGTATCTCAATGCCAACAACGTTCTATCTGACAACTCAACATCATCTGATTCGGATCCTCCTCCATCAAATAACCCATGTGCTAAAACTGAAAATTTTCCTACCAGACTAGGAACACATTTTCTAATAGGGAAAGGACATCAGTGCCTACTCTGGAATCATAAGGAAGTGAACGTCGATTTTGAAGTGAACAGACATACCATGCCCTTTCAAAATTGGACTTCAAGTAAGATGTGTACAACACACAAGTCCAAATGCTTAATGTTGTTTCTTCAAAAATGTACCACCTGCAACACATGTAACAAAAAAAATGGTAAAGAGAAGTGTAAAGCAACTGAGTAAATGTGTAAGAAAAGCATGCAATACTGCTGGATGATAACAGGGGTGTCGATAAACATGTATCAACCTTAACAAGTGGCTTAGTTTAGTTCAATAAGGGGTACATTTAAGGTGTGTTTGGTTGCACCCATTCCATGTGAATAGGATTCCTATTTCCACTTTAAATAACATTTTGGGTGTTTGTTTGAGATTTTATTGGTGGGTGAGGGATGCCAGCACGTGCCATAGATTCCCACCATTGGTGGGAATCGGACGCTTTGGTTCAGCGAGGAAAACAATTCACGGTCTCTTTTATCTCTCGCTCTTTGTTGCCAAACCAAATTTAGATCTCTCTCGCCTCTCTCCATTCGAAGCTATCTCTATTTTTGCTCTCTCCATCCTCAGATCTCCCTTTCGAAGATCCATTCGAAGCTACCTCCATGCCCAGATCTGCATTCGAAGCTCTCCATATCCTCAGATCTCCACTCGAAGCTCCATTGGAAGCTCTCTCAATCCTCGGATCTCCATTCGAAACTTGTTTTGTAACATGGGTAGGATCTCGATGAAGAACCAGTACAGCCTTGAACTCTGCTTCACAACAGAGGAAGATATCAAGAAGGGTTCTAAGCCATTCGATTGAGAGCAAACCCAAGTCTGGGGTCGATGCGCAGAGATCAATAAACCGATCAGAGATGTGTTTCTGGAAAATTTCCAGGTCTTGGAGCTCTGGGTCTTGCAAGTTTGGTTCCATTGCAGCTGCTTCTCTGGCCTTCAGAAGATGTGACCCAACTTACTCCAAGCTTCTCATCAGAAGAGCCATCTCTGTAAGAGAACAAAACAACTAAAACACTCCTGGAGATCTTTATTTGTCACTCTTGGAGGTTATGGCACGAGCATCATAAGAGACACTTTGAGAATCAACGCCGAAGGTGGAGGATTGTAGAGTAGAGATGAAATTGTTTTTTAACTATTAGACAAAGACTTAAAGGTGAGGTGGGCTTCTTTTGATTCTGTTGATAAGGGACAATTTGAGAGACACACTGAAGGTGGATGGTTGCAGAGTAAAGAGTAGATGTGACATCGTTGTTGTCAAATTCAAGTATAGTGTTAGAACCTCATGGAATGGGTTGGTTTGTTGAGACTGTTTGGGTGGTGTAGTAGCTGTTTTTTGTGTGGGTCACATTCACATCTCAGCCTGCTTTTTTATTTCATTTTTTGATTACTAGGTCTAGAAGCTCTTTTTATTGATAAACGAAATGTTATCTTCTAATTGTCCGCCCTCATACTCAGCAACGGGTCACAAAGTATGGGTTTAAGCAAAATCAAAAACATATTCTAGGTTATATATAAAAGTAGAATTGTGGGATGTTCATAATTAAAAAAAAAAGATTCCCATGATTAGTTTTGGGAAACCAAACACTCACAATAGGAATTGGAATCTAATTCCCATGGGCAACCAAACATCAAAGTTGGTCAAGTCCATGGCATGGGATGCCATGACATGTGATGTCATGAAATGGGATTCCAATTCCCACCTTAGGATTCCAATTCCCACCTTAGGATTCCATGCAACCAAACACACCCTTAGCTTAGAAGTTAGAACACAGTATTTAGGAAAAAATTTAGGGATTCAATTGTTCATTTTTTTTAACATATTGAATAAAAATTAGGGTTCTTCAAGATGTATTGTTTAGGGTCAGTCATTTCTTGATTTTGATTTGAATAAAATCATTATGTAGTTGTTTTTGGCATGCCATTATATCAACTATCAAGACCTTGAATTTAACACAATGATGACCATTCTTTGTACTATCCTTAAACTTCATAACCAAGCATTTATTTCTTGCTTAATCGATATTTAAATCTGAAATCTAAATGGCAAGCCATTTACAGATAACTTCCATGCAATGATAAGAGTAATTAAGTTGCGACATAAGTAGAATCAAGAGAGAGCTGCAACAGTAGGAAGATCATAAGATACACCACCAGCCTAGAGAAACTAATAAGGCTGCTGATTTTCTAGCTGGTATTTATCCTAGTAACTCTTTCGTAGTAATAATTTCTAGTTCGTTTGTGGAAGATCTTAAAAAATATGTATATGATGATATGAATGGCAAAATGTATGAGAGATTGTAATCATCCATGATTCTTTTTAGGTTTGGGGAGCTAAACAAACCCCTGCTCACTTTCCCAAATTTATTTTTGTGTAATTCTAGGGGGCGAGGGAAAAAAGGGAGCGAGGGCACACTACAAAAAAAATGCTTAATAGCTACAAATATTAGAGACGGTAGTTTGATTCCATCTCTAATTAAAAGATTTGTGACGGCAAAATGCCGTCACTAATGCTTTTAGTAGCTGACTGAGACCATAATCATAAAAACTGTGCTTGTGACAGAAAAACCGTAGCTAAATTCAGAAAAAAAAACTGTAGCTAATTAAAGTATTTGCGACGGCATATTAGCTGTCGCCAAGTTTTACAAATAAAAACTGGTTGCTACGGTGTCGTCCCCACTACATAAAAATTGTGCTTGTGACGGAAAAACCGTGGCTAAATTCAAAAGAAGAAGAAAAAAAAAAAACGTAGTTAATTCAAACATTTGGGACGGTATGTCGCTAAGTTTTACAAATAAAAATTGGTAGCTACGGTATAAGCCGTCCCTAATGGATTTAAAAAAAATATATATATATATATATATATATAAAATAAAAAGAACTTTGGGCGCGAATAGGAGAAAGAATGAGGTCGAAGGAGAGACCGAGATACAGAGAGAGATCGAGGGAGAGAGAGACCACACAGGGGAAAGGGAGGACGCAAGGAGAAAGAAGAAGAAGAAGAAGAAGAAGAAGAAATATAGAAAGATGAGAAACAGACCGTGGAGCTGGATTAGTCGTCCCTTCCCTCTCCAATACCTTCTAGGGCTTGTGGAAGCCCTTTCTCCACGATTGAAGCTTGAAGAAGCCCTTTCTCCACGATTGAAGCTTGAAGAAACCCTTTCTCCCAAGGTTATCCTCATCCTTTCTTCTGATGTTTTACTTGATATTTTGGTTTCTTGTGGAAGCCCTTTCTCCCAAGGTATATTTTCTGCTTCTCTTCCCTAGAATAGTGGTTTCTTGGTTTGTAATGGAGCTTCGAAATATACCATAAGGTTTCAGATTCATTGCTGGGTGCCAAGTATGAAGTTTAATGTTTCAAGTTTTCAACTAATTGCCAAGCTAAGGTAGGCAATACAAAGTCACTAATCTAATTTTCAGTACTTGATATCTCAATGCAACTGTGCAAGCGTGTGTCCATGTGTGTCTAGTGTCTACTAAGATCATATGACATACCTGATTTTTGATGAGTTTTTCTTGTTAAAGTTTTGGTTTTTGATGAAAGTTTTGAGTTTGGTATGAAGGGTGTTTGGTGGGTTTGGAGTTTGATTACTATAAACTGGTTGATTTTCAGTGTTTGAAATAGTTGGGTTTTTTTTTTAGAATTGTGGTCGATTAGTTGGAAAGTTCAGAGCATATTGTGGAATTGATGATTCTATGAAATGGGTATGAGTTAAATTTGCCAAAAATCCTTATTTCTATAGACGAAATTATTTATGCTTGGTATTTTGGAGATTCTGCTTTGACCATATACATTTGAATTCTCTGATTCTGTTTTTATCAAGTTTAAAGTTGTAGTTTATGTCTGAAGAAATCAAGGTGGTTTGGCACTTTGGCTGTCTTTTAATGGGTGTTTATTTTTGGTTTCATGTTTCAGATGATTGGAGTACATCAAAGAACAACATAAATGATTGTGGAAGATCCATGAAGGAAGTCAAACTGTTGTCTCTCCCTATAGGATTGACCCTTATGGTCCCTCAATCGTCAGGTGAGTTTATTGTATAACAAACAATTGACCAAACAAACAATATGACTGATGCAGGAGAATCTGAGTCAGATGATACTGAGTTGTCAAATAGCACGTTTTTGGCACTAAAATATCTTGAATTAGCAGATCAGCACAAAGATTGCAGGAAATCATAATTCTTTTTCTATTTTGCCAGTTTTTTGTGCGTTTTAGTATTTTGGTCATAACTTTGGCTACGAGTATTAGAATCATGCAAACGACCCCAATTCGGAAAGATTTTTTCAAAGCGCACGTCGTGGTCAACTAGCTATGCTCGTTGCACATTTTTCGAAGCCAAAATCCACCGTTTTATCTTTCGAATTCACAAATTTAGTAGTTTTTTTTCCTTTTATGGTAATATTTCAATTATTGTTTAGGAAGTAATTTTGAACCCAATTTGGGCTAGATTTCTGGCAGTTTATTTCTTTTATTATGTATTTTGTTTTAGCATGATTATTGGGGTTTTTCTATTTTAGGGAAAATTCTAACAATCACGAGTTTTAGCTATAAAGTCTGACTTGTGGGCTGATTTTAGGTAGACCTTTAATTTGAATAATTTAATTGAACATTAGAGTTATTTCTCTGTGTTTTTTGGCGAATCTATTGTATCCTTCCTTGTGAATTGTCTGTTGAACTAGCCTGCAAAATAATCATTATTCTGCCCGGCGTCAATGACTGTGTTGTTAAGTGAGAAATTATATATTGTGGATCAATGTTGTGACTGTAGCAAATCTCAACACTTTTCATAAAGTGTGATTATTATTTCAATGTACCATCAACTCTGTAACTAAGATGAACCTCTAGCTAGGACTAGGAGATCATACAGTCCCCATAACATTATCGTAATTTTTGTGACAGAGACAACACTGCCACATATTGTCGAGCTACCATGGTACTAATTGTTAACAAAGTACATGCTAACAACAAATCTATTGCACATACATGTCGTTTGCACTAGTCTGCATATGCATGACTATGTGGCTAGAGACAGCTCCTCTGGCTTTGGCTTCTGTGATTACCTAACACTTCACTTAAAATTACAAAGTTATGCTTGTCTCTTTAGGGATATATCTTATTTTCTTACTTAATCTAGCCACAAACAGATGGAAACTTGTGAGAAATTCGAATGTAGAAGAAAAACTCGTAAACATAAAAGAGGCAAGGAAAGCTTGAGAGATGGAATGGAGGAACTATTATTTGGACTTGATTCTGGTGACTAGTGGTAATCATGTTTGGTTGTGGCATATGGTCAGGACACAACCCCATGTGACCATCATTGGCTCAAATGCAGCTCGTTGACATCTTTGGGTGTCAGTCATGATGAAGGTATCATTCACAAGTTTTTTTTTTTTTTTTTTTTTGTCAAATGGTACAAAATCTGGTACTTTCCACTAACATTGTCTACTAAATTTTGAAAATTTAATACTCAGTAGTTGAGTGGATGAATTTGAAAACTTACTGTTGGAATGACTCCATATCGACTTATTCTTAAGCTCCTGCTTCTTCATCTCTAACACCAGGACAATGACAAGAGGAACATATTGGCAGCACAATTCCCTCAGAAATGTGGTCATGGGCTCTACCCTAATGGCTTAGCTGCAGTCATCAATAACACATACATTGTCAAAAAGTCGCTGAATGACAAGTTGTCAAGCACATCAATTTCTAAATTGAACTCAAGATTGGACAATGTTGTCAAGCAAATCAGTTCTAAACACAATCTTGATCCAACAAATCATTCCATCGTCTGCATCTCTGATGCAATCTAAAATTATATCCATTGCACTTATAGATAATGTATCCTCAGGTCAGTTGCACTCATCTCTTGGTACTTTTCCCACATATTGTAATACAAGAGTCATCACTCTGTTAGTATTTTAAATTTAGTTTTAACTGTTTAAAGATTTTCAATATAACATGGTACTTTCCATGCAGCCAATGGTGGAAAATGCCTATTTCTTGATGTAGTTACTTTGATATGTCTATGAAACAGTTATCTGTCTTTAGATATGCTTTGTTTCATGGAAACTTTGCATACCTATAAAATAGATTTACCTGATTGTTATTAGGATGGTGATTGCAGTAAGGTTGTTGATGGTAGTGTCATCATGGCAGTGGTGATGTTTTGGTAGTGTCGGCGGAGATGGTAGTGGTGTTGGTGGATGTGTTGATGATTGGTAGTAATGGTTATGGTGATGATGTTTGTGCATGTTCAATCATTTCGTTGTGGTGCTGATTGTGAGCTCAATTCGACATAACACAACTACGTTTCTACAAAATCAAAGCCACCGCAGGCAGATAGACCTTCTTTGTTGTTGGGGTGTTTGTAAAGGTTCATCTGCAAAATGTCACGGGCTTTCTTTTCACAAGTACTTCTCATGCGGCACTAGCAAACTTTGCCCCGATTTATCAAAGAAAGCTAGTCAGCCTAGCTTGTCCACGAAAGACTTACTTAGACTATGGAAAACTAAGCAAGCTAAGAACACACAAGAGAGCTTAAGAAAACTAGAACTTGTATTGTTTGAATTCTCTAAGGTGATTACAACAAATGAGGTCTAAGCCTATTTATACAACTCCATCTCCTCAATGGACGGTGGTGATCAATTTTATCCAATGGTCTACACTGATTTTCTACACACTTCCTTAGAAATGCCTAAGGACAAGAATCCTATGGAACTCTATGTAATTTTATGGAAGGTTCTAGAAAACTCTCTAGAACAATGTGGAATACTCTACATTATTTACACTTGCTAACCTCACTTGGCTAGGCAAGAAGATAATTGTGACATTCTCCCCCACCTAATCAGGCGAGGTCCTCGTTGCCTTCAAATCCTCGTACGCTTGGATTTGCTCCTTGAATTGCCACAAATGTTGGATTGGCTCCCAACTAGCTTTACTTTCTGGCAATCCCTTCCACTTGACGAGTAGCTCATATGTAGGAGGTTGGTTGGAATGGCGCACCACACGAGCTGACAAGATAGTCTCTACTTCCTTGTCATGTTGGATCCTCATGCCCATTGGTGCTCTTTGTGAAACTCCTCTGTTTTAATCATTCTGATCTTCCTTATACGGCTTCAATAGGCTCACATGGAAGACTTGATGAAACTTGATGGTCGGCGGCAACTCTACCTTGTATGTTTGCTTTCCCACTTTCTTGACTATGGGGAAAGGACCCTTATATCTCCTGATAAGGCCACGATGCAGTCCTGAAAGCCTGACGAGCATGCATCTTGACAAGCACAAGGTCCTCAACCTGAAACTCTCGAGGCCGTCTCTTCTTGTCGACCCACTTCTTCATCCTCTTGGATGCCTTCTCCAGGTAAGCTCGAGCCTCATCAGCTTGATCATTCCATCCTTTTGCAAACTTATAGGCTGATGGACTCACTCCAGTGTAGCCAGTGGTAATAGAACTCGGGGTCATAGGTTGTTGTCCCATGTCAATCTCAAATGGGCTACGACCCGTCGGTTCACTCTTTTGCAAGTTGAAAGAGAATTGGGCAACATCCAGCAACTTAGCCCAATCTCGTTGGGTGGCACTCACATAGTGCCTAAGATATAACTCCAGCAAGGCATTCATCCTTTCCGTCTGACCATTCGTTTGAGGATGAAAGATAGTAGAGAAATTAAGGTCGGTACCCGACAACTTGAACAACTCAGTCCAAAATTTCCCCATGAACCGAGTATCCCGATCACTGATAATAGATTTGGGCACACCCCAATACTTCACCACATGTTTGAGGAATAAATGTGCGGCTTGCTCGGTTGTGCACTCCTTGGGTGTGGGAATGAAGGTGGCATACTTCGAAAATCTGTCCACGACCACAAGTATCCAATTGCAGCATTCTGTTGCGGGCAAACCAACTATAAAATCCAAGGAAACACTCTCCCAAGGTCTATCTAGGATGGGGAGAGGTTCAAGTAAGCTAGCAGGTGACTGTTGTTCCACCTTGTCTTGTTGGCATACAAGACAAGACTTCACATATGCTTCGATATCATCCCTCATATGTGACCAATAATAGGAATTTTCCACAAGAACAAGAGTCTGATGTATACCTGGATGTCCCGCCCACTTGCTATCATGGCATTCTTTCAAGACTTCCTTCCTTAGATTGTCATGAGGTGGAACATAGATTCGCCTTCCCTTAGAGTATATCAAGCCGTTCTCCACCCAAAACTGTCTTGTCTTCCCATCTTTGACAAGAGATATGATGGTTTGAGCCGTGGAATCATGTGCCAATCATTCCTTTTTGCGTCCCTTCAAGTTGCTTTGAGGTTGACTTATATCAGCAAGTTCTCCTTTTCTACTCAAAGCATCCGCAACAAGATTAGCCTTGTCGGGCTTGTACTCCAAAGTGTAATCGAACTCTGCCAAGAAATCTTGCCATCTAGCTTGTTTTTGTGTGAGCTTCTTCTATGTCTGGAAGTAGCTAGTGGCAACATTGTTGGTCTTGACCACAAATTTGCTCCCAAGCTAGTAATGACGCAATGTTCGCAAGCAATGCACAACCGTATTCATTTCCTTTTCTTGCACTGTGTACCGCCTCTCAGTACATTGAGCTTCCTACTTTCAAAGGCAATAGGATGTCCTTCTTGCATCAATACTCCACCAATAGCAAAATTGGAAGCATCCGTATGTACCTCAAAAGACATAAAATGGTTGGGAAATGCCAACACCGGTTCCTCCACAATTGCTTTCTTCAATCCTTCGAAAGCTTGTTGGCATTTTGAACTCCAATCCCAACTTCGTCCCTTCTTGAGGAAGTCCGTCAATAGAGTGGCTATGGAAGAGTAACATTTGATGAACCTTCTATAATAGTTAACCAAGCCAAGGAAAGATCTTAACTCGGTGAGTTTGGTCGGTGGTTCCCATTCTTGGATGGCTTGTACCTTAGACTTGTCCATACAAAGCTTGCCTTTGCCAATGATATTACCGAAGAATGTCACCTCCTCTTGGGAAAATGAGCACTTCTCCCTTTTGACATAGAGTTTGTTCTCTTTCAAAGTTTGGAACACTTGCCTCAAGTGATCCACATGTTCCTCCAATGTCTTACTATAGATCACAATGTCATCAAGGTACACAACTACGAACCGATCAAGGTAAGGAGCTAGTACCTTATTCATTAAAG
Organism: Berberis vulgaris; assembly: GCA_963556465.1. Lineage (NCBI taxonomy): Eukaryota > Viridiplantae > Streptophyta > Magnoliopsida > Ranunculales > Berberidaceae > Berberis > Berberis vulgaris. The sequence continues at coordinate 9,662,133 of OY747124.1, read as the reverse complement.
TGCAAAATGTGGTCGGCGCATTAGTTAAACCAAATGGCATGGCTAAGAATTCGTAAGACCCGTACCTTGTAACACATGCCGTCTATGGTTCATCTCCTTCGACTATGCGGACTTGATAATATCCCGAGCGCAAGTCAAGCTTGGTAAAGTACCTTGCATCACCAAGTTGATCAAAGAGATCTGCAATAAGTGGAATCGGGTACTTGTTCTTGATAGTGACCTTGTTGAGTGCCCGATAGTCAATACAAAGTCGTAGGGATCCATTATGTTTCTTTTGAAATAAGACCGGCGCACCATATGGAGCTTTGGAAGGTCAGATATAACCAGCATCAAGTAAATCCTTCAATTGTCTTCTTAACTCCTCGAGCTCAGGAGGTGCCATACGATAAGGAGCAAATGTCGGTGGTTTTGCTCCAACTTCTAACTCAATAGCACGATCCACCTCTCTCCTTGGTGGAAGCTTCTTAGGCAACTTGGCAGGCATAACATCCTTGTGCTCCTTGAGAACATCTTGGACGGCCTTAGGTGCATTCACCCCTCCATCCATGGGACCTTCGTCTTCCTTGAGGGTAGCTAAGTAAGTAGGTTCATTCCTCTTTACTCCTTTAGAAAGTTGGAGAGCGGACACCATTCTCTCCTTACTTATTTCCCGTACCACAGGCACAACACAAGGCTGTCCCTTCTCCATGATGCACATGGTATTGGCATATGGGACCAGGAAAGCCTTCACCATGTCCAAGAAATCTATACCCAAATAGAACTTGTGATCATCAATTGGAGCAATAGTTATGTCGACTTTACCTCGCCATTGTCCAAGCCGAATATCGGTGCCACGGGCTACTCCTTCAATGGGGAGACTTTTAGCATTGACTCCCTTGATATATCTTTTCTCCTTAGTATATAATAGGCCAATTTCTTCAGCAAGGTCCTTAACCATATAAACTGTGTCAGCTCCGATATCCACCATGGCTTTCAAAGTCTTGTTCCCGATCTCGGTCTCCACGTACATCCTTCCACGTGGTTGTTCCTCGACCTTAACTTGAATGACACTTAGAAGATTCATTAAGGCCATCCTCCTTTCCTCCTTTGCTTCTTCGTCCATGACAAGCGCAGCAAGTTTCCCTCGGTTGGGACACTCGAATGCCCGATGGGGTCCACTACATAAGAAGCAAGATATCTTCTTGGGTAATCCATCTCTTTTCTCCTTCCCCTTGTTTTTGGAGTTCTTGTGCTCCTTGGAGGACTAATCTTTGTCTCTCCACTTTTGCCATCATTACTCGGCTTTTTCCCTTGCCTCATGGATGAGTCCTTTCTCTTGAACTCAATCAAGGACTCGGCTGCAACCATAGCTGTTGCAAGGTCTTTCACACCTCGCCTCTTCAACTCCAACTAGGCCCAACCTGTTAGGCCATCAAGGATGCTAAACAAAGTATCCTTTTCTCCCATGTCAGGAATCTCCAAGAGCAACTCCAAGAACTCCTTCACATACTCCCTTATGTGGCCTTCCTTATGTTGAAGGCGGCGAAGCTTGGCTCTAGCTTCGTTTTCGGCATCCTCCAGGTAGAATTGTCTCTTGAGTTCCTTCTTGAATTCTTCCCAAGTGTCGATGGTACACAATCCCTTCTTGACATCATCGGACCTTCTGCGCCACTAAACTGTAGCAACATCATTCAAATATAAGGAGACACTGCATACCTTTGATGCTTCATCTCTTATGCTAAACAAAGAAGTACGAATGAATCAAAAAAATCAAACCTTTATATTGAATAGAAATAAATTATAACATCTTAGTGTGAAGTTTCCATGTACAACTGAAATTCGATTCTAGTTAGGGCTTGAAGAAGCGGATGTAGATGCCTGGGTTCACTACCCTGTATATTGCTGCAGTCAACACCATAACACTCAGAACAATTCCTAAGCTTCCTAGTATCCAGTTAATATGCCACATTGCAGTCCATCGCTTTGGTTTCTTGATCGAGATCCACATAAAACATGGATAAGCTAATTTAACCGGTAATGTGATTCCACCGATGATACCAGGGACATTTATTAAGAACGGGAAAGCCACCGCTACCAAGAAAATTATGCAACCAAAGAGTACCCTGAGTGCTGCATGAGCTGATAGTGAACAAGGGTCATTCATTTTTCTCGTGTAAATGTACTCCAAGTTATCAATTGCTGGCATGGCATATATTTGGAATGAGCTTATGCTGTGAATCACAATTAGTAGACTCACTATTGCGAAAATTAGTCTTGTGGATTGATCTTGCTCATGGATACTGTACAGTGTGCTCAACATCCTTCCATTTGCATTTTGTATCTGCAATCAAAAGTGCAACACCCTTCAATGAATGCGAGCGAAGAAAATTGAAGTACCACTACTAAAACATATTTGCAGTTGTGGATTGGGTTTTGGTCCAGCCCATAGGGTTTCAAGGTTTCAAAAGGGACCATACTGGATTGGGTTTCGAGTCCATTTTACAAAAGCACGAACGTATTATTTACCTTGTTTCCATAAGCCCAATAGACTCCGATTGCAATAGAAAATATGCACAATGCAATAAGAAGATTTGCAAATTTTACAGCTCTCCACATTGGCATGCGCGATGGATGCTCTTCAGTAGATGGCATTGTACCCTGCACAAATCCGCCATGCTTAACACCTTAGTAAAATGAAAACAAAATGACCTCTTTGCGAAAATAACCTTAAAATGTCAAAAAAAATTAAATAGAAATCCTATAAAATTACCTGTATTTCAAGTATAAGATTGTGCCCTCTAAAAGTCACTACAATAATTCCAAGCGCATTCAAAATGCTAAAAACCTTGTCGATGTTTGATTTTGCCTTCACTGGATCGTAGGATATGTCTGTGGGCCTAGTCTTAGCAACTGAGATTATCCATATTGAGGTACAATATGTCAATGCTGTGGCGGCACCAATTAACGAGACCCCAGCCATTGAGTTCAAAGTTGGTAACTGGGCTATAATAATAGCTATGATCAGCAACACCAAGTACCATTCGATGGCTGTTAATGGCCCGGACTTGCATGAATGCCCACAGACAATGGCGAAGAAAGTCCTCATACTAGCTCCCGCAGTGAGAAGTAGTGTGACACAGGTACCACTTGATAGAACCATTGTTGGAAACATCGCAAGCAACTTTCCTAGCCTTCCACCTGAATGCAAACAAGCAAATTATTAGGAAATATACAATAGATATACAATTCAAAAGATTCGATTAAACTCACAAAAGCAGTTGAACTGATAAAAGATTGTGCCTCAAAACATTAAACTCACCAAAAGCAGCTATGGATAGATGGAGATATCTTGAGTAGCGCGTCCCGGGCACAGATTCATGGAGTTGAACTAATAACCACATTGTATAAAGCTGCCAAACGAACCCCAACGATAACAATATGATTCCCCAACTCCTATAATCATTAAATCAAAATTTTCAAAACACTAACACAATGTAATAAAGCAGGACAAACCCTGAAATTATGTTACAACATACCATCCAAGGACTGTAAATGCAACAGGAAGCGCAAGCACTTGAAAACCAATTCCTGTATTGAGAATATGAAATATGGAGAAATAAACATTCCCATTTCTGGATGCAGTGATTGGAAGCCAAGCGTCCGGAGGGTGTAACTCTGTTGTAGTATGTTGGCCTCTATAAGAAGGTAACGGAGATGAAGACGATGAAGAAGAAGATGATCTTGGTATAATTCTGGTTGAGCTCATTCTCACCAATTCAGCCATACTAGATTTTCTCTTTTCTTTGCTTAAATTAGACTCCTTCAATATAAAGATAGACATGTCTGTGTATATATATAGAGAGAATGAGTTTATAAGTCACGTTTCTGGGTTAGAAAATGTTTTTGAAGTTCATCACTTAATGCGCTGCCATGTCCATGGGAGCTATGGTGTAAGTAGTGACGTTGTAGTAGATGAGTAATTACTGATGTCACAAGTAAATTTATGGGGTATTTAGTCAAAAGTGATTAACAAATGTAAGTTATTAATTAATAACAGTTTGACTAAGAGGTCGTTGTGTTCAACCTCTTTTTTTTTCTATTCATGGTGGACAAAAGAAAATGTTTTCGTCCAAAGTAGAGGAATAAAATATACGTAACTTCTCTTCTTTTTTTCCCAATCTAATTGGCTATGTTACCTAAATCAATTTTGCTACGCCTTCTCCTAGCTAGAGGTGCGCTTAGTCCTAGTTGCGAATAATTAATGCGTTGATACGGAGCATTTAGGCGGACCTCTAAGCATAGGGTCCTGGTGTTCATACTATGAATGGACTCTGGTGTATTTTAATAATTTGGCATTAAATATAATTGACTTAACAACAAAAGACTGCACGTTTTAATTATTAAATATATATAAGCACTATTAAAAGAAACTAAAACCTTCCGAGTAGGAAGGTTTTATTATAACAGTTTATATTCTGGGAGGTTTAGAAAGTCACATTTGATAGTATTTTATAAAACATGCATGGAGTGAATCTTGTTTTTTTTAAGGATTTTCATCTGGAAGATGCTTAATTTCTTTTGGACAAAATTCATCTTATATACATTTTAGCATCCAAGTAGATCACTGCATTTTTTTCATTTAATTTCTTATGTGGCCGGCAGGTTTGAACCTGGACTTGCAATATAATAGCCACTATAATGTTTTAATTAATACACAAGTTAATTATTGGTTTTGCTTATCTATGACGTATTTTTATTACGTAATCAGCATGGATTCCAAACACGTAACATGATGCCCCTTCAGCATATTCATTCAGTGTTATTCTGATAGCTTTGAGCTTTCGGAAAAGGTACAGTAATATGATGAATGTGGTTCATAGCTTTAAAAAGGGGAGCATATAATACATTGTCACCTAATGTTAATAACTAGCTACAGTCTTGGTTTGCATCTAGCTTTGCATTCAGGAATGATGAACTTGACTGTGAAGAGAAGTCCTAGGAATCCATTTGAACAAACTATGCAATCATATAATCTATTAGCCCAGATAAAGTATTCCAAAGAGTTACTCAGAAACTCGATCAACCCATCAAAGTAAGCATCTCAAGCGCAACACATAAACACGTGCTAGCGAAGGAACAGAGCATGTAGGTCTTATCTAAACCATGAGATTCTTAATGCAAGTTCCAAGGATCCAAGTCATTGATCTTTTTTAATCAAGGTATAAACGCTTCCAGTGGCTTATTACACTCAACATTCCAGTGCTAAGCACGTAATATACTAACAGTCCAAGAGGTAATAGACTAATAGTCCAAGGGGCTCAGGATTCAGCTCAACGTGGAGACAAGTGGGGGTGTTTATCGGTTTTGGTGATTTAGTTCTGGTTTTTGTTCGGTTTTGAGTTTTTTCGACTCGGTTCAATTCAGTTTGATTAATTCGGTCGGGTTTTAGGAACCAATTAACACCCCTAGAGACATGAGTATGTGATACAAAAAGTATGGGAATGTAGCTCAAATGGTAGAGCGCTCGGGGTCCTCAGAAAGGCGATTTTATTTATTTATTTATTTATTTTATGGTTTTTTGGTTTGTTTTATTTTGTTTTGATGGTACGGAGTTCAATATACATTACTAAACACCTTCCATGTTTGGTTCTACTATGACACTTTCCGTAGGATCGAGAGGATTCTACTCTGCCTTTGGGTCATCCCAAAGTTTTCATTCTACAAGCTTGTATGTTACTTCGGAAGGTTAAGAAAACTGTAGGATTTGTGACGATTCGTGCCAAAGGTGGAGACTGTTGGGATGAAGTTGGCTTGAATAGTCCCACATCAAGTAAAGTGGAGTTGTCACTGAAGTTTATAAGGAAATGATCCACTCCCTAATAGCAACGATGCCTTTTAAGATAAAAACCTCACACCCATGGCTCGGATGGTAGGCCCAAGACAGTGAGTGTTTAAATTGAGGACAATATCATTGCTATGTATAGTGGACCTCAACTACAAAGAAATTCTACCAATGGAAGAACCAAGTAATATCGCCAAACAAATATTCAATGCAAGCAAATAATTAAAAAATCATGGGGCAAACACAAGAAACAGATCCAAAACACACTTGTGAGTCTTCAATCAAACCCCAACAATCAGCTCCTCTTTCTCTTCTTTCTTCTCTCACAATGGAGACACGCGCACGCATCCGCCAAGTCGTAGTCGTCGCACAAAACAAAAACGCAGGTCCGTCCTTTTTTTATTTCTTTTCTAATATTTATAAACATCAATAGTAACCCTAGTTAATATTTTAAATTCAGGGACTGGTTGGACCGAACCCAACAAATCTCCCTCTCCAGACCATTAGGGGGAATCATAGCCTAAATACATTAGGCCATTCCAATGAGTTCTTTATAGAACTCATGTTTCTCTTTAGGAACCACTTTTGTCATCATGTCAGAAGAATTTTTGCTAGTATGAATCTTATCAAGTTAAAAACAATTCTTCTCAAGCACATCACGTATCCAGTGGTAACGAGTATAAATATTCTTGGTATGCCCATGACATGTCGCATTCTTGCTCAGCTCTATGGCACCCTGACTGTCACAATGCACAACATATTTATTTTGATTCATACCCATTTCCTTGAAAAAAAAATTCAACCATAATATTTCTTTCCTTGCTTTAGTAATGACAATGTATTCGGCTTCAGTCATTGACAAGACATCACATTTTTGCAATCTAGACTGACAAAATACATCTCCCTCTGCAAAAGTAAAAACATAACCTGAAGTAGACCTTTTCCTGTCAATATCACCTGCCATATCTACATCTGTGAACCCCTCCAATATGGCTCCTGAATTACCAAAGCATAAACAAAGCTTTGAAGTACCCTTCAAGTGCCTCAAAATCCAAATAATTGCATCCCAATATTCTTTTCCTGGATTATCAATATACCGACTCACAACACCAACTGCTTGAGCAATATCTAGTCTTGTACAGACCATCGCATACATCAAACACCCTACAGCAGAGGAGTATAGAATACTTGTCATCTCCTTCTTTTCTTTCTCAGTCTTAGGAGACGACTTGGCACTTAACTTGAAGTGATTAGCAAGTGGAGTGCTCACGGGCTTAGCATCATTCGTGTTGAACCTTTCAAGCACCCATTCAACATGTTTTTCTTGTGACAACCACAACTTCTTAGTTTTCTGTCACGTACGATTTTCATTCCCAAAATGTGTTGAGCTGGCCCCAAGTCTTTCATATAAAAAGACAAAAAAATCTTTCTTCAACCTGTCAATCATATCAACATTTTTTCCAACAATTAGCATGTCATCAACATAAATCAAGAGAATAATGAAGCTACTGGGCGAAAAATATCTGACATAAACACAATGATCTAGAAGTGTTCTCTTGTACCCATGACCCACCATAAATGAGTCAAACTTCTTATACCACTATCTTGAAGCTTGTTTCAATCCATAAAGACTTTTCTTTAATTTGCAGACCATATGTTCTTTCCCTTTCACTTCAAAACCCTTTGGTTGTGCCATGTAAATTTCTTCATGCAAGTCTTCATGAAGAAACGCGGTTTTAACATCTAACTGTTCAATCTCAAGATCTAGGCTAGCTGCAAAACTCAACACTAGTCTAATAGAGGTCATCTTCACAACTGATGAGAATATCTCATCAAAGTCTATCCCCTTCTTTTGTGCATAGTCTTTCACCACTAACTGAGTTTTGTGCTTCACATTTTTCTCATCATCATCCTTTTCCAGCTTGTACACCCATTTATTTTTCAAAGGTTTTCTACATTTTAGAATCTCAACTAACTCATAAGTATCATTCTTATGCAGGGTACTCATCTCATCTTGCATAGCCTTCATCCAACTAATTTTATCTTTATGAGCTAGTATTTTTTGCAAATTTTCTGGCTCACCTTTTTCTATAAGCATAGCATATATACTCAAAATCGGGGTACTTATTTGATGGTTGACACTCTCTAGTAGACCTTCTTACCTGAGGCTCTAATACTTCTACTGAAGGGGTTGCTGTAGCGCGCCCAACAAGTAGTATCGAAGCCGATGGTTCAGCGGAGACTTAGCAAGTGGTGCAAGGTGGCACATTGTTGAAAGGATCAGGCGCGAGGTGGCGAGCTAGGTAGAGCATCGCATGTGTGCGGTTCAAGGTGGAGGTGCAGGCGGCATATTGTTCTGGGGATCATGCACGAGGTAGTGAGCCAGGTAGAGCATCACATGTGCGCGATCCGCCAGATGAATGGATCCAGATTAGGTTCCAGATCCTTGCCAAGAGAATGTATCCTACAAGTCCGGTCAAGGTGGGGTTAGTGCGATGGTTGCAACTAATATGGAGCCAACATCGCCAGGATAGCAGCCCGTACACCGAGTGCTACCCATAGGATCGTGGTCGCACATGAGACTCAAAGAGGAGGTGTACTTCGAGATGTCTCAAATCGGTGGATGGATTGTAGGATGTGTGATGATTCGCACCAAAGGTCGAGATTGTTGGGATGAAATTGGCTTGAATAGTCCCACATCAAGTAAGGTGGAGTTGTCACTGAAATTTATAAGAAGATGATCCACTCCATAATAGCAACGAGGTCTTTTAAGATAAAAACTCCACACCCGTGACTCAGATGGTAGGCCCGAGACATCGGGTGTTTAAGTTGGAGACAATATCATTGTGATGTATAGTGGACCTAGGTACGCGCACGCGCTCGGCGTGCTCAATAGAAACAAAGTTTTCTGGTTGCACCATATAAATTGTTTCATCAATGTCGCCATTGAGAAATTTTGTCTTAACATCCATCTGATGTAGCTCAAAGCCAAAGTGCGCAACAAGTGCCATCATTATCCTCAATGAGACTTTCTTTGAAACCAGAGATAAAGTCTATTTATAGTCAATGTCTTCCTTTTGAGTGAACCCTTTAGATACAAGACGAGCCTTATATCTCTCCACGTTACCTTTTGAATCCCTCTTGATTTTGAATATCCATTTACAACCAACGGCCTTTGTATTTTTAGGTAATGGGACAAGATCCCAAACTTGATTGTCTTGCATAGACTTGTACTCCTCATTCATAGCATCTATCCACTGTTGAGAGTTAGAATCCTGCATGGCTTGATGGAAGTTGATTGGATCATTTTTCCACCAATTCTTCATTTTCCTCATGTTCTTAGAGAAAAACTATGTAATCATCCGAAATAGCCTTTCTCTTTTATCTCATAGATCTCCTTAATGGCATTTGTCCTTGAGGTTGTTGAGTTTGTTCTTGTGGAACATTTACTACAATTTGAACAGGGAGTTGTTCAACATTATCTTGTTGAGGTTCCAGATCTGCTTCTTGATCAATGACAAGTACAAAAACATGTAAATTGTCAAAAACAATAGTAGGAGTCGAAACTGATTCCTCTTCAAAGACAATAACTCCTACCTTATTTCTCCCCCCAAACTCAACATCCTCAAAAAATGTCGCAGTCCCCATTTAAAAAATAGACCTAATTGCGGGATCATAAAATTTGTAGCCCCTATATCACTCTGAATAACCAATAAAGTAGATGCTTACTGTCTTGGAGGCCAATTTGTTTTCATTTGGCCTATAAGGCCTAGCCTCAGATGGACATCCCCAAATGTGAAAATGCTTTAAACTAGGCTTTCGGCCTATCCAAAGTTCATAAGGAGTATTGGCAGCTGCTTTAGTTGGTACTCTGTTCAGGATATAAGTTGTTGTTTTTATGGCTTCTCCCTAGAGTGATTCTGGTAAGGTAGAATGACTAATCATACTCCTCACCATATCCTTAAGAGTTATGTTTCGTCTTTCAGTGACACCATTCATGTTAGGTGAACCTGGTATGGTGTACTGTGGGACGATTCCACATTCCTCTAGGAATTTAGCAAATGGCCCTGGATGTTATTCTCGTGAACCGTCATATCTGCCGTAGTACTCTCCACCACGATCAGATCTAACGCACTTAATTTTCTTACTGAGTTGGTTTTCAACTCCAGTTTTAAAATATTTGAATACATCCAGTAACTCTGATTTCTCATGAATGAGATAAAGATGCCCATAACGTGAGTAGTCATCTATGAATGATATAAAGTATCATTGACCAATCCAAGAAGTCGAAGGGAATGGTCCACAGATATCTGTATGTATCAATTCTAAGACGTCTGAAGATCTATTAGCACCTAATCTTTTTTGTTTGGTCTATTTTCCCTTGATGCACTCAACACAGACATCTAAGTCTGAAAAGTCAAGTGAATCCAAAATGCCTTTTGACACAAGTCGTTCAATTCATGATTTGGATATATGACCCAAACGCTTGTGCCATAATTTTGCTAAATTTTCTATGTTTAGCTTGCGTTTAGTACCCCGTGAATCCACATGCAAGGTTTCATTATATGATGCAATAGTATCAAGCAAATATAGGTTATCAGACATACTTAATGAACCAGTACCAACAATATTTGAATTCAATGAAAGACTAAACTGATTGTTTCCAAATGAACAATTATAACCAGATTTGTCCAATAAAGAAACAGAAACCAAATTTCATCTAAAGGACGGTACAACAAGTGTCTTTCAAATCCAAAAAAAAATAGTTCTCAACAATAACCTAAAATGACCTATTGCCTCAACATCCACCGATTTTCCATCGCCCACAAAGATATATCTTTCAATATCATTTGGTTTTCGGTAGCTCAGGCAACCCTGCATAGAAAAATTTATGTGAGTGATAGCACCAGAATCTAACCACCAAGTGCTTCTAGATACTGAAGCTAAATTAACCTCAGATACTTATTAAATTAACAAAAGTAAAAAATTTACCTTTCTTGGCACGCCAAGCATAATACTTATTACATTCTTTCTTTTCATGTCCTAGCTTTCTAAAAAAGAAACATCCTTGATTTTTCTTAGGTTTCTTTTGATCTGGACCCTTAGCAACTTCATTTTTCTTTCTTTTCTTGCCCTTATCCTTAGAGGTACTTGCCAGATGAGTACTTTCAAATCTCTTTTGCTTCAACCTTTCCTCTTCTTGCACACAATATGAAATGAGCTCATTAAGAGTCCATTTCTCCTTTTGATAGTTATAACTGACCTTAAACTGACTGAAATGTGCAGGAAGAGATATCAATACTAAATGCACGAACAAATCATCAGACAACTCAAGCTTTAGTGCCTTAAGTTTGGAAGCAATGTGAGACATCTCCATGATGTACTCCCTTATATTTCTCTTGCCTTTGTACTTCATTGAAATCAAGCTAGCTAAAAGCGTGCTTGTTTCAGGCTCATCGTTTTTTGAAAAGAGCTTTTCAATTTCAGCAAGGAAATCACTGGCCTTAGTTACCCCTTCAGATATTGCGCCTTTAAAGGCTTCCGACATGCCGCGCTTAATGATCATTAGACTCATGCGATTAGAGAGTTCCCACTTCTCAAAGTTCCTCTTTTCTTCAGAAGAACTTTCAGCCGTAAGAGTAGCGGGTTGCTCTATCCTTAGTGCAAGGTCAAGATCCATTCAGCCAAGAACGATTAAGACGTTCTCTTTCTAATCCTTGAAGTTTGTCCCATTAAGCATGAGAATACTATTTGCATGAGCAGATATTGTAGTAGCAGACATAATAGTTGTATAGAGAATAAACCTAATGAACATGCATGTTCACATCATAATCTTAATAAACAATCTTTAAATTCAAACAATTATGGAATACATCTCAAGATACCTAACACAATATTAATATCAAGTCTTTGGACAATAATATTAATTTGTAAGTGATACTCTTGGTGTGGTGATCAAATATTGACAATAAATCCTGTCAAACAATAAGTCTATCTTTGGATCGGCTTATTATTCACATGGGAACCTTATAATTGTCACATATTTATTACTGCAGGTGTGTATGCAATTCAGCCAAATATTATCCTTCCTTTGGGCTGGGTAATATCCGCATGAACTCACAAACACAAACATCTTAACCTTCTCAATAAATTAATCTAAATAAGAGAGGTCACTTTGGTGACATCTTATTTCAATTAGTTCAATAAAATGTTAGACAAACTAAATCAGTCATTAGATGCATCCCAAGACAGCGGGTGTTTAAGTTGGGCACAATATCGTTACTATCCATAGTGGACCTAGGTGCACGCATGCGCCCGACGCGCCAACAATGGGTATCAGAGTCGATGGTTCGGCGGGGACTTGGAAAGTGGTGCAAGGCGACACATTGTTCTGGGGATCAGGCGCGAGGTAGCAAGCTCTAGCCAGGTAGAGTGTCGCATGTGCGCGGTCCGCCAGATCCTTGCCAAGATAAGGTATCCTACTGATGGTTCAGCGGGGACTTGGCAAGCCAGATTAGGTTCCAGATCCTTGCCAAGAGAAGGTATCCTACAAGTCCGGTCGAGGTGGAGTTAGTGCGGTGGTTGCAACTAAGGTGGACCCAACCGCCAGGATAGCAACCCGTACACCGAGTGCTACCCCACAGAATCGTGATTGCACATGATACTCGAGGAGAAGGTGTACTTCAAGATGTTGCAGATCGATGGATGGATTGTAGGATGTGTGATGATTCACGCTAAAGGAGGAGATTGTTGGGATGGAGTTGGCTTGAATAGTCCCACATCAAGTAAGGTGGAGTCGTCACTGAGGTTTATAATGAAGTGGTCCACTCTCTAATAACAACGAGGCTTTTTAAGATAAAAACCCCACACACGTGGCCCGGATGGTAGACCCAAGACAGCATGTGTTTAAGTTTGGGACAATATCGTTGTTATCCATAGTGGACCTAGGTGCGCGCACACGTCCAGCGCGGCAACAGTTCAATGTTATATATGCTACCTGTAGCACAACAGAAGTTGTAAACATTTCTGCATATTACTTTACTTAAAGGATACACCCTTTCAGGAATTCCTCTGCAATTAAAGATGAACAATTGAAACTGACTTAAGAGGATTTAAACCTTTTTACATGAGGCAGTAAGTTAAAACCATTACTTTTCAACGTTAGCAAAACTCGATAAAAAAAGGATTTCTGGTAGTCATGGATAAGTCGGGCCAAAATTTTCGGTGGACAATTTCTAAATGTCTGATTCAACTGTTTGCTTAGTGCAGAGATATAAGTCATGCTCTATACTCTTATGTTTTTCCATGGGCCTTGATCTTTGCATCTAGATGATCTAAACTTCTTACACAACCATGAAGACTCATCTTTTAATATGAGTTTATTTTTAGAAGCAATGATCCTACTATGACTGTCAAATGCTAGAATTACCTCAATCATTCACACCGTGATAATAATGACTTTGCAGCTTGCCTTTTAAATAGCAAGGTGAACCTTCTATAAGATTAATTTTCTACAGATATAATTGTATGCTTCATATTGAATCAATGAGAAAAGAACAACAAGAACAGAACAGAAGCGTACCTTGATCCATGATAGCACTTCAAGGAAGGGATGAGTCTTGATCTTCCAGTTGATAACGTATGTTTTTTTTCTGTATATCTCTCTATAGAAAGGGAATTTCAGAAGAAACAAAACACCCGCTCAACTGGGGACCATAACCCAAAAGTTATAACTGATGGGTTTTCAATTATTCCAACTTACCAATTTCTAATTTGGTCATTCATCAAATTAGAAATTGCTTAAGTATATCTACACATTAAGTCCGTGACATTTTAATACCTTAGCCCAATTAACCATATTAGATCATAATTTATTTGGGCCATACTTTAAGATAGCAATACACATTAAACACATGTGTGCCCACACATATTAGATTTTTCCAACAATCTCCCACTTGAACCACATATGTTACCTTAAAAATGTGTATAACTTAATGAGCTCAAAATTTGCTGTCACATATGAATGTATTTCCAAACAATCTCGTCCATTGACTATACAAGTATAGGATTAAAGGAACTTTCACATTTAGTGCAACTAAATCCATCAATAGTCACGTATACCCATACAATCTAATGACAAAGATCAATCATGGATGCGTAGCATGGAAATTACATGTAACGTGATCTAAACATGCCTATTTCTAACTGGTCCTACTTTAAACTTTATTGAGATTGAACTTTAACACAATAAACCAGAGTGTGAATAAACTGAATATTTTTTTTTTGCAGAAAATACCCAAATACACAAAATGTGTCCAAAATCCAATATTGAGCAATCAAATATACAAACTCCCACTAAACCAAAATATCCTCAAATGATATAACACTCATATGAGCAGTGTGCTCATGAAAGACCTTGGGTGGTAATCCCTTAGTAAGCGGATCTATAACCATTGAGTTTGTCCCAATGTGCTCTATGGAAATCTCTTTATTTTGTACTCTCTCTTTCACAACTAAGAACTTTATGTCAATATGATCTGATCTAGATAAGCTACTATTGTTGTTGGCATATAGAACTACTGAGTTATTGTCACAATATAACTTTAGTGGTCTTTCAATACTACTCAGAATGCGCAGCCCAGTGATAAAATTTCGCAGCTATAATCCATGATTGGTTGCCTCAAAACATGCTTCATTTTCTGCTTCCATAGTGAAAGAAGCTATGAGTGTCTACTTGGCACTCCTTCAGGAAATAGCTCGTCCAGCTAATAAATAAATGTAGCCTGATTTGGATTTCCTACTATCTTGGCATCAAGCAAAATCATAATCAGAATACCCTATAATCTCCAATTGGTCTGATTTCTTGTATGTGATATATAATCCTTAGTTCTCTGTAAATATCTCATAACCAGTTTGGTTGCTTTCCAGTGATCCATCACAGGGTTGTCTAAATATCTGCCTAGCATTCCAACAATGAATGCTATATCTGGACGTGTACAAACCAGAGCGTACATTAAACTCCCAACAGCTGATGCATAGAAAATCTCTTGCATTTCTTTAACTTCAAGTTTATTCCTATGGCATTGTTTAAGACTGAATTTGTCTCCTTTAGCTACAGGGATGTTTCTTGGTTTGCAATTTTGCATGCAAAATATTTTAAGCACATTTTCTATATAGTTCTTTTGCGATAATCCAAAAATACCCCGAGAGCGATCTCGGTATATCTGAATCCCTAAAAAAAAAACTTCACCAAGATCTTTCATTTCAAATTTCTTTCATAGAAATCTCTTAGTTTCGTGCAACATGTCTTTGTTATTAGTGGCAAGCAGTATGTCATCAACATACAAAACCAAAGAGATATATTTACTCCCACTGAACTTATGATACACACAATTATCAATTGCATTTGTCTCGAAACTAAAAGAGACAATTACTTGATGAAATTTGTGGTACCACTGACGGGAAGTTTGCCTGAGCCCATAGATGGATTTCTTTAGTTTGCAAACCATATTCTTCGGGTCTCCAGACACAAAGTTTTCTATATTGGGTCTCCAGACACAAAGTTTTCTATATAAGTTTTTTCATCAATGTCGCCATTGAGAAATGTTGTCTTAACATCCATCTGATGTAGCTCAAAGTCAAAAGTGCGCAACAAATGCCATGATTATCCTAAACAAGTCTTTCTTTGAAACTGGAGAGAAAGTCTTTTTATAGTCGATGCCTTCCTTTTGACTGAATCCTTTAGCTACAAGACGAGCCTTATATCTCTCCACATTACCTTTTGAATCCCTCTTGGTTTTGAATATCCATTTACAATCAATGGGCTTTGTATTTTTAGGTAATGGGACAAGATCCCAAACTTGATTGTCTTGCATAGACTTATATTCCTCATTCATAGCATCAATCCACTTTTGAGAGTTAGAATCCTGCATGGCTTGATGGAAGTTGATTGGATCATTTTTTACCAATTCATCATTTTCCTCATGTTCTTGGAGAAAAACTATGTAATCATCCTTAATAGCATTTCTCATTTCTTTCGTGGATCTACTTAATGGCATTTGTCCTTGAGATTATTCAATTTGTTCTTCTGAAACATTTACTTCAATTTGAACAAGGAGTTGTTCAACATTGTCTTGTTGAGGTTCCAGATCTGCTTCTTGATCAATAACAGGTACAGAAACATGTACATTGTCAAAAACAGTAGTAGGAGTCGAAACCGATTTCTCCTCAAAGACAATGCCTCTTACCTTATTTCTCCCCAAAAACTCAACATCCTCAAAAAATGTTGCAGTTCCCATTTCAAAAATAGACCTAATTGTGGGATCATAAAATTTGTAGCCCCTAGATCGCTCTGAATAACCAATAAAGTAGTTGTTACTATCTTGGAGTCAAATTTGTTTTCATTTGACCTATAAAGAAACAGATTCATTTGACCTCAAAAAATTTGTTACTATCTTGGAGTCAAATTTGTTTTCATTTGACCTATAAATAAACAAATTCATTTGACCTGAAAAAATTTGTTACTATCTTGGAGTCAAATTTGTTTTCCAAATGAACAATTATAACCAGATTTGTCAAATAAAGAAATAGAAACCAAATTTCTTCTAAAGGGTGGTACAACAAAAGTGTCTTTCAAATCCAAATAAAAACCAGTTCTCAACGACAACCTAAAATGCTTTATTGCCTCAACATCCACCGATTTTCCATCACCAACAAAAATGTATCTTTCAACATCATTTGACTTTCGGTAGCTCAGACAACACTGCATAGAAACACTTATGTGAGTGGTAACACCAGAATCTAACCACCAAGTGTTTCTAAATACTGAAGCTAAATTAACCTCAGAACAGACCAAAGTAAAGAATGTACCTTTCTTGGCACGCCAAGCATGATACTGACTACATTCTTTCTTTACATATCCTAGCTTTCCACAAAAGAAACATTTTTTATTTTCTATAGGTTTCTTTTGCTCTGGACCCTTAGCAGCTTCATTTTTCTTTCTTTTCTTGCCCTTCTTCTTAGAAGTACTTGCCAAATGAGTACTTTAAAATCTCTCTTGCTTCAATCTTTCATCTTCTTGCACACAATATGAAATGAGCTCGTTAAGAATCCATTTCTCCTTTTGACGTTATAATTGACTGAAATGTGCAGGAAGAGATATCAATACTAAATGCACGAGCAAGTCGTCAGACACCTCTAGCTTTAGTGCCTTAAGTTTGGAAGCATTCTAGAACAAAATGATAAGTACCTAACCAACTAATGTGAGACATCTCCATGATGTACTCCCTTATGTTTTCCTTACCTTTGTACTTCATTGAAATCAAGCTAGCTAAAAGCGTGCTTGTTTCAGCCTTATCATTTTTTGCAAAACGTTTTTCAATTTCAGCAAGGAAATCACTGACCTTAGTTACCCCTTCAGATATTGCGCCTCTAAAGGCTTATGGAATGTCGCGCTTAATGATCATTAGACTCATGCGATTAGAGCGTTTCTACTTCTCAAAGTTCCTCCTTTCTTCAGAAGATCTTTCAGCCGTAATAGTAGTGGGTTTGTTCTATCATTAATGCAAGGTTTAGATCCATACAGCCAAGAACGATTAAGACATTTTCTTTCCAATCCTTGAAGTTTGTCCCATTAAGCATGAGAATATTGTTTGCATGGGTAGATATTGAAGTAGCAGACATAATAGCTGTATAAAGACTTAACCTAATGAGCATGCATGTTCACATCATAATCTAAATAAACAATCTTTAAATTCAAATAATTATGGAATACATCTCAAGATACCTAGCACAACATTAATATCAAGCCTTTGGACAATAATATTAACTTGTAAGTGATACTCTTGGTGTGGTGATCAAATATTGACAATAACTCATGTCAAACAATAAGTCTATCTTTGGATCGACTTATTATTCACATGAAAACCTTATAATTGTCACATATTTATTACTACAGGTGTGTATGCAATTTGCCCAAATATTATCTTTCCTTCAGGCAGGCTAATATCCGCATGAACTCACAAACACAAACATCTTAACATTCTCAATAAACTAATCTACATAAGAGAGGTCACTTTGGTGACATCTTGTTTCAGTTAGTTCAATCAAATGTTAGACAAACTAAATAAGTCATTAGATGCATCCCAAAAAATTATTTAAAATTTAAAATTTCAAATAAATTGCCTTAAGAAAAATAATAAATAAATAAATAATGGACCTAAGTAATGTACCTGATTTACTTTATTTAAGGTTCATTATTTAATTTCCTAAATTTTTTTATTATCAAGGTGGCTCAGACAGATTCTGCTAAGTGCAATTAGCCAAAACAGGATGGACTCATTTTCTGAACTGGACCAGGGTGACCCATCTGACTCAGCAGGATCTGACCATGTCCCAGCAACCCATCAGACCCAAACCCAACAGCCCAAATACCTTTCAATTAAGTTGTGGCCCATATGAATAGGTCAAGTACAATTATAAATAATTAAACAATCTGGAAGCCCAAGACCCGACCCAATGACCCTTCTTTCTTATCCAATTTCTACAAATAGAAAGAAAAAAGGGAATAGGAAGGATGAATCACGGATTCCTCACCCAATCATGGTTGGGTTAGCCGAAAAATATATGGCTGTTGTTAATTTCTGATATTTGATATTCCGTTTTTAATCATTTTATGTGAAAAAAAAACCTAGCTAAAAACTTGATTTTATGTCAAAAGTTCATCCCAAATTTAATAATCTCTCAATGAATCAATTATGGAATAGGCTCTGATACCACCTATAAGATTAATTTTCTACAGATACAGTTGTATGCTCCATATTGAATCAATGAGAAGAGAATAACAAGAACAAAATGGAAGCGTACCTTGATCCATGATAACATTTCAAGGAAGAGATGAGTCTTGATCTTCCAGTTGATAACGTATGTTTTTCTGTATATCTTAAATTTATATTTTCGATATATGATACGAAAAATGTTTTCATACCTATGTGTAAACTAACTAGTTCTAACAATTCTGAATTGGGTAAAACTAACCTTAGATATGGTATACGGCGTCTCCTCATACGTTCGTAAGTTGTCTAATTTGTAAGAATAAGGTAGTTGTGGAAGAAAATATCAAAATTAGTTGAAAATCACATGGACTGTTTGAAATCCAAATATCTGATGACATAACTATTGTCACTCAAATTAATAAGTGAAAAAGTAAATGAAGATGGGCATGTCTCACAGAAGGAAAGACAACTAGTATTCTAAAGAATTTTCCCTTAGCATCAGCCAGAGCGAAATTAAAAAACACTAAAAAACTTTAAAGACCTGAAAAAGAGCCTGATACAAATCCAATAACCATTTGAGTAATTCTAGGTGTCGAGGAAACCAGCGAGGGGAGGGAGGTGGCGGGGTGGGAACCGTTCACCTCCCTCGGGATGCACGCACCAAAAAAGATGGCACGCATCCCGAAGGAGGTGAACGGTTCCCACCCCACCACCTCCCTCCCCTCGCTCATTTCCTCGCTGGTTTCCTCGACACCTAGAATTTCTCTAACCATTTACAGCTACTGTGTGGATCTCTCAAATATTTGATGACGTAATTGTTGACTCATATTAGTTTTTTTTTTTTTTTTTTTGGTCTTTTTTTCCACGAGAATGCATTGTCTTGTATAAGCATTTAATCTTCTGGTAGATCTTGTTAAAAGGAAAGAATTTGGTTCAATGAATTTGGTCTAATATTGTGATTGGAATGATTCTTGGATCTTAATATGCTTTAGCCTGATTTAATCTGCTTTAGCATGATTCTTGGATCTTGATTAGCATGTAATTATGTTAGCTTACTCTTGTATAAATTCATGTATTGCTTAGCAAATGAATCAACAACTTCCACACAAATTTATCTTCTTTTTTTTTTTGAAAGGCAAGCATGGGGGTTTATATGGGCTCCCCAGACCACTGAAAAAAGAGCGTAGAACTTTGGTTACATTCGTGCATATTTTCTACCCTAGCATCATCAAATACAATTTTCTTAATGTCTTCCGCAAAAGAACTAGGAATTATCTCTATAAACTCATTGTTAGGAAGTAGTTTTGCCAATTTATCTTATTATGGTATCAAAGCCATAGGGTTTAGGTAAACATATATTTTTTCTTTCTTCCGCCGTTTTTCGTCATCAATACATCACGTCCAGTTCATCAACATGGGCAAGGATGGCGAAATCTCTAAGTTCACAAATCCCGCTTTACCTTTCTTTCTCCATCCGTCGTCCAGTCCAGGATCGACTTTAACTCAGATAAAATTAAAAGGTGAGAATTACTCTTCCTGGGAACAAGCCATTATTTTGGCCTTGAAGTCTAAAAAAAAAATGGGTCGAGGACGTGGCAGGTTCCAGACTGGAAGGGGTCAGTCTTCTAGTCCAGCGTTTGCCGCAGCCACACAGTGGAGCAGTAATGTGCCAGCTGCACAGTATTCTGCCGAGTCAGTTTCCACGACCATTCCGGGCATTTCATCGGAACAAATGCAGCGTCTCTTGGCTTTAATAGAGTCCAATCCAGAAAGTGATAAGTTATCTGGTAAGCCTTTTTCTAATGTTTCTTGGATTATTGATAGTGGCGCTTCGCATCACATGACGGGTAATATTTCCACGTTGTCCAATATTTGTGATATCGCTCCTTCCCCGGTTGGCCTACCCGACGGTGCTCAAACGTCGGCCGTGAAGAAGGAGATTGTGTTCTGCCATTCGGACTTGTTCTCAAACATGTGTTATTTGTGCCGAATCTGACCGTAAATTTGATTTCTATCAGTAAACTCATTTGTGATGAAAATTGTCTTGTGACATTCACCGATCGTTTATGTATCTTGCAGGACCGCACCACGAGGAGCCCGATTGGACTGGGTGAGTTACAAGGAGGGGTGTACCATTACAAACCGGTGACAGTCGCAACCGCTTCAGCAACTCCGGCACCGGAGTCTTATGAGAAATGGCATCGCCGGTTGGGGCATCCTTCTTCCAAACCTATGTCTTTATTAAGTATTGATGGCAATAAAGTTGTAGTCCCAGACAAACAGTTGATTTGTGATATTTGTTGTCGGGCAAAACAAACACGGTCTAGTTTTCCTCTTAGTAGTAGTTTGTGCTACAGATAAGTTTGATTTTATTCATTGTGACATTTGGGGTCCTTACCGTCAATCTACATTGTCTGGTGCTCGCTATATTTTTACTATCATTGATGATTTCAGTCGGGTTGTTTGGGTATACTTGATGCATGAAAATAGTGAAGCTAGTGTGTTATTACAACAGTTTTGTTCCCTTGCCAAAACACAATTCGGTAAGTTGGTCAAAACTATTCGTAGTGATAACGGTTTGGAATTTACATCTACTCCCATGACCTCATTTTATGCCCAACATGGTATTACCCACCAAACAAGTATTGTTGATACCCCATAACAAAATGGCCGCGTTGAGAGAAAACATTGTCACATTCTCAATGTTGCCCGGGCCTTTTTATTTCAAGCATTCCTACCCATTGAATTTTGGGGAGAATGTGTCCTTACTGCAACCCATTTAATCAACCGCACCCCCACACCTCTCCTAAACGATCTTACACCTCTCAACAAATTATACTTCAAAACACCTTCTCTTTCCCATCTCCAAGTGTTTGGTTGCCTTTGTTATGCCCACCATAAAGACCGATCACGGGATAAATTTGCCCCTCGCAGTCAACGGTGTGTTTTCTTGGGATATCCTCATGGTAAAAAGGGATGGAATGTTATGGACTTAGAAACCCATAAAGTTTTTGTCTCCCGTGATGTTATGTTTGATTAAACCAATTTTCCCTTCTCACACCCTCAGCCGAAGCCTACTGCTTCTTCCCATTCTATTCCCCCTGTCAATGATTGTTCATGGGAGTATCCTGCTCGTAAGACCACACCTTCTACACATGTGGAGTCAAGGGGAGTCCCTTTAAATGACAATACCATGTCACCCCAGGGATCTTCCTCACCCATTGATTGTGAGCCTGATCTTGTTCCTTCTGGGCCAAATGTCTCGGCCCCAGAGCAGTGTATTACCGAGCAGCCCCTCGATCGAGGACAACGCGATCGAAATCCGCCCTCACATCTTCATGATTATATTTGTCACATAGCTCAGGTTTTACACCCCTCTCTGCCTCCTCCTTCCATCGGGTCCTCAGGTACGCAGTTCCCTTTAGCTAATTATGTCACATGTCACAACTTCTCACCTTCACATTCGAAATTTTTGGCTGTTATAACTGCTGGGGTTGAACCCCGATCATTTAATGAGGCTGTGCAGGATCCAAATTGGCGTCAAGCCGTGCAGGATCCAAATTGGCGTCAAGCCATGCAGGAGGAAATAGATGCTTTGGAACTCAATGGTACTTGGAATATTACGGATTTACCCGCTGGCAAAAAGCCCATTGGTTGTAAATGGGTTTATAAATTGAAATATAAATCTGATGGGTCTGTTGAACGTTACAAGGCCCGGGTTGTGGTCCGCGGAGACACTCAAGTGGAAGGCATCGATTACGATAAGACTTTTGCCCCGGTGGCTAAATTGGTTAGTGTCCCCACATTTTTTGTCGTGGCTGTTATTAAAGGTTGGGAGTTGCACCAACTAGACGTGAACAACGCCTTTCTTCACGGTGACTTGCATGAGGAAGTTTACATGCGTCCTCCACAGGGATTCTCTTCCTCTCATCCCCATAAGGTTTGCCGGCTTTGCAAGTCCCTTTATGGCCTTCGCTAATCTCCCCGAAACTGGTTTGCTAAGCTTGCTACAGCTCTTCGTAATTATGGTTTTCTGCAGTCTCATGCTGACCACACTTTATTTACTTGTCGGAAAGATGGTCGTTTTCTCTCTGTTCTTGTGTATGTTGATGATATCATTGTGGCAGGAAATAATTCACAGGCTTGCAACTCATTCAAACAATACCTTAATGATTGTTTTCAGCTCAATGATCTGGGGCCCCTGAAGTACTTCCTTGGCATTGAAGCCGCTCGCAATTCTTCTGGTCTTTTCCTCTGCCAAAGGAAGTATACTCTTGATATTTTAAAGGAAGTCGGTCTCTCCGGTGCTAAACCGGTTACCACACCTATGGAGCATAATCACCAACTTGCTCGCGCTACGGGTCGCATCCTTCACGACCCAGGCCGTTACCGGCGCCTAGTGGGTTGCTGGGTTTATTTATCCATTACCCGTCCGGATATTTGCTACGCAGTCCACATTCTCACTCAATTCTTGCATGAGCTGTGACAAGAGCATCTTGATGTCGTGTTACGGGTTCTTCGCTACCTAAAGGGTTCTCCTAGTCAAGGTATTTTGCTTCGGTCCGATAATTCCCTTCAATTATTTGCCTATTGTGACTCCGACTGGGATGCTTGCCCCATGACCTGCCGTTCCCTCATGGCCTATTTTGTCCAACTCGGATCATCTCCTATCTCCTGAAAAATCAAGAAGCAAGCCATTGTTGCCCGTTCCTCCACGGAGGCCGAATACCGCGCCATGGCGGTCACTACATGTGAACTTACTTAGTTGAATTCATTCTTTTCTTCGCTTGGGATATTTCACACACAACCCATGCGATTGTTTTGTGATAATCAGGCGGCACTTCACATCGCCTCGAATCCAATCTTCCACGAGCGTACAAAGCATATCGAAGTGGATTGTCACTATGTCCGGGAACAGTTACTCGCTGGGAATATTTTCACATCTTATGTTCCGACTTCAAAAGCAGTCTACCGATATTTTCACTAAAGCCCTTGCTCATCAACAATTCCAGTTTCTACTTGGCAAGTTGGGTGTTCAAAATCCTCACTCTCCAACTTGAGGGGGAGTGTTAAAAGGAAAGAATTTGGTTCAATGAATTTGGTTTAATATTGTGATTAGAATGATTATTGGATCTTAATATGCTTTAGCATGATTCTTGAATGTTGATTAGCATGTAATTATGTTAGCTTACTCTTGTATAAATTCATGTATTGCTTAGCAAATGAATCAACAACTTCCATACAAATTTATCTTATATTAGATCTCTATTAGTTTCCAAGACTCCACAATACTTTCTGATGATTCATCTCCTAGACTACAACATTCTGTCATTAAACTCTGCAAAATCAAGTGTTCAAGGTATTTATCATGCTCCTAATTGGATAGATTTAACTTTAAACTTCAGTAGGAATTTCTCATCCTTCCCTTAGACATAGCAATCCATTGGTTCCTTTATCTACTGGAGCAGATTGCATATTATGTTTCACCCATTCAACGAAACAAAACATTTACTAAAAGATGAAGTAACTAATGACATCTGATCTATGACGTATTTTTATTACGTAATCGGCATGGATTCCAAACACGTAACATGATGCCCCAGCAGCATATTCATGTTCAGTGTGATTCTGATAGCTTTGAGCTTTCAGAAAAGGTTCAATAATATGCTGAATGTGGTTCATAGCTTTAAAAAGGGGAGCATATATGCTTTCAGAAAAGGTTCAATAATATGCTGAATGTGGTTCATAGCTTTAAAAAGGGGAGCATATTATACATTGTCACCTAATGTTAAATATGCTCCACTTATCCTTGTCGAAATTTTTGTTGCAACGTTGTAAAATGTTTTTCTCAATTAATTAGGGGGGAATAAACTAGCTACAACCATGGTTTACATCTAGCTTTGCATTCAGGAATGATGAACTTGACTGTGAAGAGAAGTCCTAGGAATCCATTTGAACAAACCATGCAATCATATAATCTATTAGCCAAGATAAAGTATCCCAAAGAGCTACTCAGAAACTCGATCAACTCATCAAAGTAAGCATCTCAAGTGCAACACACAAACACATACTAGCGGACGAACTGAGCATGTAGGTCTTATCTAAACCATGAGATTCTTAATGCAAGTTCGAGGGATCTAAGTCAATGATTTTTTTTTTTTATCAAGGTATAAACGCTTCCAGTGGCTTATTATACTCAACATTCCAGTGCTAAGCACGTAATATACTAATAGTCCAAGGGGCTCATGATTCAGCTCAATGTGGAGACAAGTGGGGGTGTTTATCGGTTTTGGTGATTCAGTTCCGGTTTTTGTTCAGTTTTGAGTTTTTTCAACTCAATTCAATTTGGTTTGGTTAATTCGGTCGGTTTTCAGGGACCAATTAATACCCCTAGAGACAAGTATGTGATACAAAAAGTATGGAAATGTAGCTCAAATGGTAGAGCGCTCGGGGTCCTCAAAAAGGCGATTTTATTTATTTATTTATTTTATGGTTTTTTGTTTTGTTTTATTTTGTTTTGTTTTGATCGTACAGAGCTCAGTATACATTACTAAACATCTTCCATGTTTTGTTCTACTATGACACTTTCCGTAGAATCGAGAGGATTCTACTCTGCCTTTGGGTCATCCCAAACTTTTCATTCTACAAGCTTGTATGTGACTTCAGGAGGTTAAGGAAACAAGGTTTTCACACCAAAAATCCTTTGGAAAGCATGTCAACTCCACAATGAAGCTTTTAGAAGTATATATTTTTATTAATGATAAATAAAGAAGTGTTTCCACCAGTCTGTAGTTTTCCCTGTACAAGTAGATTTCCGTGCTGGTTAAGGCTTAAAGAAACGGATATTAATACCGGGGTTCACTAACCTATATATCCCTCCAGCAAAAACCACTACACTTAAAAGCATTCCTAAACTTCCTAGTACCCAGTTAATATACCACATTGCACTCCATCGCTTCGGTTTCTTGATTGAAATCCACATAAAACACGGATAAGCTAATTTTACTGGTAATGTAATTCCACTTATGATACCAGGGACATTTATCAAGAACGGGAACGCCACCGCTACCAAGAAAACTACGCAACCGAAAAAGACTCTGAACCCTACACGAACCAACCGCGGACATGGCCCCTTCATCTTTCTTGTGTAGGCGAATTCCAAATTATCAAATGTGGGCATGGCATATAGTTGGAATGAGGTTATGCAATGGATCACAATTAATAGGCTCACTATTGCGAAAACTAGTCTTGAGGTGTCATCGTGTTCATGGATGCCATGCAATGTTATCAACATCCTTCCATTTGCACCTTGTATCTGCACCAAAAAAAAAAAAAACCAGCTGGCTTTTCAGAAAATGGCCAACGATGAAACTAGTTTTTTTTTTCCCCAAATTATTTACCTTGTTTCCATAAGCCCAGTAGACTCCTATTGCAAGGGAAAATAAACACAATGCAATAAGAAGATTTGCAAGCCTCACGGCTTTCCACATTGGCACGCGTGATGGACGCTCTTCACTCGATGGCATTGTACCCTGCATCAACCGCACCAAGTTCATACCTTAATCAATTATATTTGTATATATAAGATTGTCGCAAAACCAACGATAAAGCTTAATACAATAAGTAAATAAAAGTCCTTCTGAAATACCTGTATTTCAAGTATAAGATTGTGTCCTTTAAAAGCTATGACAACAATTCCAAGTGCATTGAGTATACTAAAAACCCTGTCAATGCTTGATGTTGGCTTCACTGGATCGTAGGATATGTCCATGGGCCTATTCTTCGATACTGAGATTATCCATATCAACGTACAAAATGCAAATGCAGTCATGGCACCGATCAGCGAGACCCATGCCATGGAGTTCAAAGTTGGTAATTGAGCTAGAATAATAGCTATGATCACCAGCACCAAGTACCATTCAATGGCTGTTAAAGACCCTGATGATTTGCACGAATCCCCGCACATGATATCAAAGAAAAGCCTCATAGTAGCCCCTGCGGTGAAGAGTAGTGTGACACAGTTGCCACCTGATAAAACCATGGTTGGAAATAGGGCAAGCAGCTTCCCTAGCTTTCGACCTGTATCACATTTCTCTTGATCAGCAAGTGAATTGTTTAAGTAAATTAATTTAACCAAAAGAACCTTTATTCCATAAATAGTAGCTCTAAGAAGACTTGTAGAAAATGGTATCACAATTTTCAAGTTTAAGACCATACAACGACATTGAAATGCTTATCTAATGTACAGATTTCGCGGATGAGCATCTCGATACACGACAAATGTTTAATATATTTTCAAATAGGGCCCCTTTTCATTGAGGCGAAACAGGTGAAAGTTCACAGACTTTTCATGTGAGGACCCTCAAATTGGGGTCTGACCACCGCCAGGGGACTTACATGAGTCTTCAAAATTCCATGGCAAAATGTGGAAAATACTCAAGATTTTTTATATTTTTTTTTTATTTTTTAAAAAAGCATGCTGGTGTTTTGAGGATCCCCAAATCTTATCAAGTTGGGTTTTGACATCATCTGATGTGTATTTGTTATCTAATTAGTTACATTGAACGTCTGTCATCAATTTCGAACAACTAGATCCTTATATTTTACAGAATATTGTTAGAACGTGAGAATAAACTATGATCATCACAAATTAAATAAAGTGTATGACCTTGGTGGTCACCAAAATTGTAGCTACTAGAAGGAATAAACTAAAAATGTGACGAGTTGAGTCAGCACGTTTCGTCATCAAAACTAGGTATGATATAATTTATAATCACATATTCACGTTATAATAATGATCAAGCAACGTCTTTAAGGTCCCATGTCACATGAAACTCATGATCCTTTTACGTCAGTAGACCATAAAGTTGACTAGTTTCATCCTGAATTTCTTCAGATTGAACCAAGCAGGGTGCTTTTTTATTGAATTGAATCCTAGTCCATGTAATTCTCATGACCTAAGGGTGTGTTTGGTTGTATGGAATTTTAGGGTGTGTTTGATTGCATGGAATCCTATGTTATGAAAATTCATGAAGGGACCCCTACATTTTAGGCTAAATTGATGTATCACTCCACATCCACCATTTGGTTTTGTGATCAATGGTGGAATGAAAGTCCCATGAATATGGGAATCACATGCCTTGAGGGACGAAGGAATGGGATTCACATGTTCATGAAACTTACATTCCCACCATTGATCACAAAATCAAATGGTGGTCAAATGGTAGATGTGGAGTGATATATCAATTTAGCCTAAAATGTAGGGGTCCCCTTATGAATTCTCATGACATAGGATTCCATGCAACCAAACACACCCTTAGTATATGTAATTCTCATGAATTAAGGGTGTGTTTGGTTGCATGGAATCCTATGTTATAGGAATTTATGAAGGGACCCCTACATTTTAGACTAATTTGAGCTATCACTCTACATTCACTATTTGATTTTGTGATCAATGGTGGGAATGGAAGTCTCATGAACATGTGAATCACATGCCTTGGGGGATCAAGGAGTGTGATTCTAATGTTCATGGGACTTCCATTTTCACCATTGATCACAAATCAAATAGTAGATGTGGAGTGATACATCAATTTAGCCTAAAATGTAGGTATCACCTCATGAATTTTCTTGACATAGGATTCCATACAACCAAACACACCCTAAGAGTGCGATCATCATGTGCATGAGTGCATCTATCTATGCTTGTGATCTAGAAATCAAACTTCCATGAACATGTTCACAAGAACTAGATTCACTTTTCTCTAACCAAAGAACAATAAAGAAATGATAGCTCATTTGAACCATGGTTGTATGATTTAATAGAAGGATTTTCAACTATTTGCAATATGGTGTACAGATTCGGTCTTCACTTCCCTCCATATATAAGGAAAAGATTCTCAAACTACGGTGTAGAGAAGAGATTCTATTTCCGCTCCACAATAAATGAAACAATGGGTTTGGCTTGAAATAAATTTCTTGTAGCTAGAGACAAGGACGAACTCTACAAACAAATGCACGTACACTTCAATTATAAATAAATTACTCACCAAACGCAGCCATGGATAGATGGAGATATCTTGAGTAGCGCGTTCCAGGAACAGATTCATGCAGTTGAACTAATAACCATATCGTGTAAAACTGCCAAACGAACCCGAACGATAAACATAGAATTCCCCAAGTCCTGTACAGCACAAATCACACAAATGATAAGAACACTATTAGGATCGATACAATGAAACTGAGCCAACTTGTAAATTATGTGTTTGTATAACATACCATCCTAGTACTGTAAATGCAACAGGAAGCGAAAGCGCTTGAAAACCAATTCCTGAATTGAGGATATGGAATGCAGAGTAGTAAACATTCCCATTTCTTGACGCAGTTATAGGAAGCCAAGCTTCCTGAGGGTTCGGCTCCATTGTAGCATGTTGGCCTGTATAAGAAGGCAACAGAGATGAAGACTGCAACACGGGTACAATTCTGCTAGAATTCATTCTCACCATTTCAGCCATATTAGCTTGCTTAGCTAGCTAGAGTCTCTGCTATCTTTGTTTGGGTTGCCTAAAATATGATTCCTTCAGACAGTTAGATAGATATCAATTGCTGTGTTTGTGAAACATATAGAAAGAGATGAATGTGAAGGTGACTTTGCAAATGTTTGGAGAGTCTATTCCTTCAAATGGGAAAGAGGAAGAGGTTTGAATTTATAGGGTGTTAAGTGGTGACACGGTTTGTATTTTGATGAGGTACGTAAGACTCATTTGTAATTGCTGATGTCAAAGCTTATTAACAGTTAAAAAAAATAGATATTTTATTCAAGTAAAGGATCCATTAAGAGCTTGACTAAGAATGTTGTCTTCTTTTTTTTTTCTTCTAGTTTGTACAGTCAAAAGTGAAAATTAGAAGAGAATAGAAAATTTTGGTTTGACTCAACAAACATTGATTTAGAAGTTTATGTAACTTGAATTGAGTTGACCTCTCTGATTATGAGAACCGATGACTGTGAGATGATGAACACAGGGGTTGTTATTTATTAATTTGTCATTAACATACTAATTATAATAATTGATTTACATAACAACAAAATCATGCATGTAATCCACACAATATTCAGCTCAGACATGTGAATCGTGATTGTTAAATCAATCAAGCTGCGGATCATCTTGTACGTGGTCAAGTAATTAGTTCCTTGACCGGATATATATATATCACTTTGTACAGATGGAATGAAAACATTTTTTATTTTTTATTTCAGATTTGGAGATCCTGTAATCCAATGTTTATGACCAAATTGACCAATGTGAAATTTGAATCGCTACAGAGAGTTTGATTGTGTCAACTTTTATGATACGCCAAAGGCGTGATGGCTAAGTGTTTGAACAGTGGCAAATGGTATCACTAGATCACAAGGTCAATCCCTACTGGCGGCATTTAATTAAAAAAATATATATTTAAAAGGTGGTATTAAAAATTCCATGAGATGTGATTAGTCTCAAAGGAAAAATAAATCAATAAAAATGATTTTCTAATAGGCACATTTTATTTTATATTTATTTAAAAAAGTGTAAAATTTAATTCAAACAAAAAAATTTTGAAGTCCTTCGGAAAGGAAATATGTGATGCATTTTCCAGTATATTTCATGTTAGGGGAATTCTAATTGTCGAGGAAACTAGCGAGGGAGGGAGGACCCTCCATCCCCCTCGTGATACGTATAAGGGATGGAATGCACGCATCACGAGAGAGATGGAGGTTCCTCCCTCCTCCCTCGCTGGTTTTCTCGCCAGCTAGCCAAGCTCTTCATGTTAAGTGGTTTGGTTGTATTAACTTTCACAAAAAGCAACAGTACCCTCTGAGCTAATTGTGGTTCTTGGCTTTAGAAAAGGTGAGCATAAAACATGCGGACCCATTAAGAACTTCCACTTAATTATCTTTTCAGGAACAAAGTTCATTGGTGTTATGATCGAGTGGTTAGGGCTGTGTGGGTGAATAATGTTATGGTCGAGTTGTTAGGGCTGTGTGGGTTTATCCCCCACGTCCTAGGTTCGAGATTCGCCGACAACATGATTACTTTTTTATGGTGTTGTCATGTAGGTCGCACATTATTAATAAGTTATGAGATTTTATAAAAACTCAGCTCGCCGATGGAACAAAATCTCAAAACAACTAACATACTTTTGTAAAAACAAATCATGCAACTAATAATGGAGGAGGGAAATACAAGATATTTCTTCTTTTTGGGAGGTACCTTGTGTGTTGCACATTGCATTGGGTTTATATACAGAGGAATTTGGACCTCATAAAATTCCATTATTAGTGTTACCTTTTTTTTGTTTTTTTTAAGAAAAATAGAAAAAGTTAAATACAAAAGATGTTGTTGCTTTTGTTGGTAAACTTTAATTAAAAAAAAAATTGCATAGGTCTTGGCGGTGAAGTTTCGCCCAAATTGGTGAAAACAGACTTTTTTTTCGAACAAATTTACGAATTTGCGTGACTTTAGTAAAATGGTTATAACTTTCTTATTTCAAAACATTTTTAAGTGATTCAAATTGTGTTTATTAGATAACTCAGAGTACTACAATTTTTGTATTTTGATGAGCTTGAAAATTGGTCTCGATCGAGCATATAAGTTGGCCGAAAGTCAATGACACTACCTCATTTTCATTGTGAGACAAATTTGCGTGATTTTAGTAAAATGACTATAATTTCCTCATTTCAAAACATTTTCAAGTGATTCAAATTGTATTTATTAGATAACTCAGAGTACTACAATTTTCATATTTTGATGAACTTGAAAATCTATCTTAATTAAAGGTTTAAATTGATCGAAAATTACCCTGTTTTATGTTACTGTTTTTTTCAAAAACTATTTTTTAGATGGTATGGGTCAGTAGGAAAAAAAAGAGTACATGGTGAGCCATTATATATGGTGGTGGGAGTAGTTGCTCCCAAAAAAAAAAAAAAAGATTATTCAGCAATTACAACACGTGTCTGAATGACTGCTAATAGAATGTGACGTGATTCCATAGTCTTTGAAAAATGTGGAAATCAGCTAAAGCTAAACTTTGCAGGGGTGGACTGACATTATAAGATATATAAAAGCTTTCAACGTGCCCACAGGGGGGTCTAATGAAAATGAAGAATTTCTAAATTGTAGCATCCAGGAAGCATGGCAGGGGAAGGATCATTGTTTGGCAAAGACAATAATGCGATAAGTCATAAATGATAAAAGAGAAAGTAATTGACAAGTAATAGACATGTCAGCGACTGTATAAAATACTTTATTCCGTGTTTCACATTATTAGTAGGGGTCTGAAGAGAAACATCCACGAACATAAAATTTGAACTGAGAAAAAGAGAAAAGGAAAGCAGTAGTCATTGTTTACTATCTAGTCAAGCAGTCAAGAATTCAAATACCTATATGGGAAGATACGCAGATAATGCAAGTCGCAAGACCAAATATTCAGACATGCATTTCTCGAAGTGTAAATGTATACACATTTGAAAAAATAAGAAAAATTAAAGAATCATACAGCCCATCACCATATGGCATAATATCGCATGGCGAGGGACTGCAACACATTCTTTTGTACTTTACAAACGAATTTCTTTTTCATCTGAAATCAATTACAAACATCCTGAACCATAGATCTCCTACAGGCCCCAACAGCACAGAGCCATGGCTATGCTAAAAACACTAACTAACAATATAAGAAAGGATACATGGCCACCATCAGCAACATCGACATGACAATACGTCGCAACATGTGTATGGTTTTGACTTGACCTCAAGCTCGTGAGTTGTCGGCAGTGGTTCAATGTTGTATATGCTACCACTAGCACAACAGAAGTTGTAAACATTTCTGCAGATGCCTTTACTGAAAGGATACACCCTTTCAGGAATTCCTCTGCAAGTAAAGATGAACAATTGAAACTGACTAAAGAGGATGTAAACCTTTTTACACGAGGCAGTAAATTAAAACCATTACTTTTCAACGTCAGCAAAACTCGATAAAAAAAAATTAAAAAAATAAAAAGAGGATTTGTGGTAGTCATGGATAAGTCGGGCCAAAATTTTGAGTGGACAATTCTAAATGTCTGATTCAACTGTTTTTTTTTAACAGACCCTGATTCAACTGTTTGCTTAGTGCAGAGATAAGTCACGCTCTATACTCTTATGTTTTTCCATGGGCCTTGATCTTTGCATCTAGATGATCTAAACTTCTTACACAGCCATGAAGACTCATCTTTTAATATGAGTTTATTTTTCAGAAGCAACGATCCTCCTATGACTGTCAAATGCTAGAATTACCTCAATCATTCACACCGTGATAATAATGACTTTGCAGCTTGCCTTTCAAATAGCAAGGTGAACCTTCAATTTCCAAAGTAAACTCTCGTGCACCCATAGTTATCAATAACTTATGATATATCTTGCACATGATTGACACTTGTGTTTGTATTCATAGTTACAACTTACAACAAATGTGGGAGTGATTTTAGCAAAAAATATGCAACATAACTAGAATTTTTTAATTGTTATAATCATTAAATAATGAAATAAAAAATTTGATGTAAGCTGGTTATTTAGTAATATTGTAATTTGGCATATTTAGTAACAACCCATAGTAATTAGGGCATTGGTTTCCAATTAGGTTTAGAGTTAGGTTGTTTGTCAGAGAAGTTAGATCAATTATAAATAAGGGTTAGGGGTGGGCATCCCATCCCGCGATCCCGATCCCATCCCGATCTCGTCCCGTCCCAATTTTTTCGGGTCTTAATGGGATTGAATAATTTCATCCCGATCCCGTCCCGTCCCGTTCTAGAATGGGATGGGATGGGATGAAGATTTTCAATCCCGCCAATCCCGTCCCGTCCCGAGCTATTTTTTTTATATTTATTATTAATATTTTTATTTATTTATTTATTTTTATTCATAGATTATGATGGATACTACTTCAGTTTTGATTACAAAGTTAGTTTATTTCATTTACAGAATAGATTTAGTTATAAATGATATGCAAAGGGTGTTTGAAACAAAATGGCACAGCAGAGAATCATGATGAAGGTAAATGATATGTCTGCGATGCATTCCGCATGATCCAAGCTTCACACTCTAGATGTCCTGCAAGTAGATTGATTCCCAAACATTCCAAGGACCTCAAGATGTAATGACTAACAAAAGACCATGAGTAAGAAAACAGGCCATCACCCACAAACTAATTTTTGTGGTTTAACTAGATTGCTTACTCTAATGAATCCAATTTATTGATTTACTTCTGATGTAAATGCAAATACATAAAAGGTACAGATCGAGCGAATAGTCTCTTCAAAAAAAAGAAGAAGAGCAAATTAGTCATCAAAAGGCGAGCTCATCTCTTGGATCAAGCTATTTATTTGGACTCAGATATGGACTGAGCTGGAGATGGTATTTTGCATTTTGTTTCTTTGGCAGGCCCCAATAGCATTATGGAGTGGGAGTTGGGTCTCCTTGAAGACTTTAAAAGAGTGGTTCAGTGAGGGGAGTTTGCTCAAGGCTAAAGGTGAGTAGAAAAGGAGTTTCAGGCATTAAGGAGGCAGCATGGATGTTAGATGGGGATGGGCCAATGTCTGGGCATCAATTTCAGGAATAACGAGCGAAATTTTCCGTAGAAGTTTAAGGGGTTTAGGGAAAGCAACCCCGAGTTATTGATAGGGATGGGCCAATGTCTGGGCATCAATGTCTGGTCCGAGTTATTTTTCACGCTCTTATATGATGATAATCTTCGCGGCAGTCACAGACAGCACGTTGATCCCGTCCCGTCCCGTCCCGAACCCGTTTGGGATGGGACGAGGTCGGGATGAGGTTTTTCCCATCCCGTCCCGTCCCGATCCCGTATGAACGGGATGGGATAGGGATGGGTATATCTCGTCCCATCCCGTCCCGTGCCCACCCCTAATAAGGGTAGGTTGTTCATTGTTAGTTGCTTGATTGAATAAAAGAATTTATTTTGTTTAATTGTCATATTTCAATTTCTGCTTTATCTTTCAATTCATGTTATTTGTAATTATAATTATTCTAGTTTTATTTGGTTTGATTTGAAGAAAATTTGTTTGAAGACAAGCTTGGAAGATGATAGAAGCAAAGATTGGAGAAAGGAGATGCAGGAGATGAAACTGATGTTCCCAGAAATTATGGCATGCATCAAAGAGGCCACGGGACATACACTAACAGCACCGCACGCGCACAATCCCATACCATAGGGCTGAAAACCAACTCGACGGTTCGATTTTAGGCTTAAACTGCCAATCGAACCGCTTCTATCGGTTTCAATATTTTGGAAACCGAAACCAAACCAGCGTCTTCACCAACCGAACCGACTCAATCGATTGTTTACAATTTTTGCTGATTTAGAAGAAACAAACTAAAAATTAAAATTGAACTAAATATCACATTTACATCGTACGTTTATATTGGATGCAACCAAAGCTGAAATCAAGACAAACATACAAATCTAAACTTAGATCTGAACTTAATATGCAATTGATCGGAATTGAAATTGAATACACGATGTTACTTGAACTCTAATAACTAGTTTTTGACTTGATTTGTGGTGAACACCCTTCAAATCTGAACCTTGAACTCTTTCTAATATATTCTTTCATGAACTCATTCACTGAACTAGACATGGTAGAGAATAGGAGGAGAGACTATGTCGGCATTCGAATTTCACCATAAAAGGGAAACATGCTTGCGATGTGAGATGAGTTACTCTACTTCTTTTTTATTTCTGGGGTTGTGGGACTGAGACGCATCAAACCAAATTCTATCATGTTGGAGCAGATATGGTGGTAAATCAGATCACTCATGCCACTTTGTTGGACCATTCATGGTCGAACATTTGTATCTTCTTCTCTTTTTGTACAAATTGTAGTACTTATTATTGCATACTTATCGATGAAGTAGAGTATAATTGAATTTGTATGGGTCACAAATGGTGTAGAGTGTATAGAAATGGCTAATCAAACATGTCATGTTTGAGTTTAAAGTGTTGAATAAGGAAATTAGAAGACTTGAAAGCCATTTGTTGCATATGAGACTGGGAGATATACAATGATTGAAATTGAATGGAGTAATGGACAAGTAAAACAAAGCAAGTTATCTCAATTCGGTTGGTAAGAAGAGTCAATCCGATTATGTTTACTCCTTTTACTAGTTACTAAAAAGTAACTCCTACCAAAACGGTAACCCCAAAAAGTAAAGACCGCCGTTGACTTTATGATTTCTTTTTTAAGTTTGTATCGGTTGATTTAACAATATAGCTAGGGATCTACTATGACAATATAGGTAGGGATCCCACAAAAGTTTCCCCAAATCCTTAATCAGTCGGTCAAACCAGTTTTGAAACTATGGAAACTGGGAACGGAAATGTGCGCTTTGCAAATATTCAAAATCGAAACCAAAACCGAATTTAGACCGACCGAAGCAATTGGTTTGGTTTTGTTTGATCGGTTTAATCGGTTTGTTTGGTTTTTTTTCAGCCCTACCACACTATTTTGGAGTTGATCGAACAATTCAGCACAAGGACGATCGCCTTGCCCTCCCTGCTAGACGGCGGCGCACCGACAAGTAGGTCGACCTGCTAGGCCAATCATTCCCTCGCCTCCTCCGCTGCCCCCACCACCCTTCTGATGTCCTCGACCATCCTGCACAGCATGATCAACTCCATCCAACAATCGATCACCTCCCTGTTATTCCCTTCTTCCTCCTTCGATCGACTCCCACCACGTCCATTCGATCGCAAACCCCAGCCACATAGTCGATCACCACAGAGTCAGTCGATCGACTTTGATCATTGCAACCCCAAAACCCCCACCTGAGCCAGGTCAATTGACAGTCCACATCGATTCAACATATCAATCACAGCTTTCAACCATTCCCCACAGTCAATCGCTTTCTCTCCATCCCTCGTCCTCATCGAAACCCCTTCCCTCCTCCTCAACTCCTTCTGTCACAACCTCATCCTGTTTCAGTCGATTTGAGGAGGAAAAAGAAAATATTTTCAAACTAGCCTCTGCTCAAGTTTTTAAATCAATCCATGTCCCTTTAATTTTATTTAAGTCCATAGTCCCTTATGGCTATTTACACCTAACCAACCAATTTGTACCACCAAATACGTTTGATCTTGACACTATTTACAGTCGCATAACAAACTATGCACCACCACGAGCTATTGGTTCAAGTCCTTTTTATGATCCGCTTTGGGACAGTTTTGAAGCTAATTTCCAGCAGTTTGCGCACAACATTCAACTAAGGAAGTGAAACTACTTGGAGCTCAGGATTCCTATTGGATTTTATTTTTTGTGCCCACTTTTTAATTTGATTCTTTGGGATGTAAGCAACTACAAAAGCAAAGTTCGAAGTCGACTTTTGCTCGGGCACTTTACCTTGTGTTCTCTCAGTGGTTGTTTATATTCATCAGACTTCTTCGACTTGAAGCTTGAGGACAAGCTTCTTCAACCCGGAGAAGTTGATGTAAGCGGGTTATTTAGTAATATTGTCATTGGGCCTATTTAGTAACATGTCATAAAATTTAAGGCATTGTTTCCAATTAGGTTTAGGGTTAGGTTTGCTTGCTAGAGAAGTTAAGTCAACTATAAGGCATAGGTTGTTCATTGTTAATTGGTTGATTGAATAAAATCATTTATTTTGTTTAATTATTTTTCAATTATCGTAGATTTATTTCAATTTCTGCTTTATCTTTCAATTCATGTTTATTTGCAATTTTAATTATATCAAAATTTAACAATACAATTGTCCTTTACTTCACGTAGGTAGATAATATCTCGCCTTGAAATACTTAAAAGGCAATGAAAAGTAGTTATGAGAAGAAATGGAGAGTTTTTAATAAAAAAAAATTTGAAAACGAGAGAAAAAACAATGGAAGAAAATAACTATATTTTATGCCAAATGTCTAAATTACCCTAATTTTAATTTTCTAAAAT
The DNA here is from genome assembly GCA_963556465.1 of Berberis vulgaris. Taxonomy (NCBI): domain Eukaryota; kingdom Viridiplantae; phylum Streptophyta; class Magnoliopsida; order Ranunculales; family Berberidaceae; genus Berberis; species Berberis vulgaris. The sequence continues at coordinate 9,624,557 of OY747124.1, read as the reverse complement.
ACACTTCGTTAAGGGACTTTTCATGGAATATTGTAAGTTGTTTGGAACATGAATCTACAGGGGTAGTTATAGATGTAGTTCCTAAATACATATTATATATATTCATATCTATATCTAAGTTATTAATGCGGTGAAAAATCGCCAATTAATCGCAATTAAGGGTTTGATCGAACCGAATTGGGTGAAATCGGTTAGGATTTATCGGACACCGATTAATCAGCAAAAAATTGGCGAGTCACCGATTAATCGGCCCAACCGATTCGCCCATTTATCGCTATGTATATAAAAAAAAAAACCTAAACTCAAGATTCTCATTTCATTCGCAAGTCATAGCTCCCCCAACCCAGATCCTACAGAAAAGAAGAAAAGCAAGAAGAAGAGAGATGGTGAAGATCTCTGGATGGCGACGGCGATCTCTGTCTCTCTCAATCTCTCTTTTCCTCCCTTGCTTCAAACCAAATTAGAATTGTATGTACCACTTTAACCCTAATTTCCCTCTCCTCACAGTCCCCATCTCACTTGGCCTCCCCTCTTCTCCTCCCTCCTGTGTAGAATTCATATGGACTAGGGGAGCTTGTTGATTGAGGTTATTTGTAGTGATATGAATTTTGGTGAAACAGTTGATTGTTGTCGGAACAAATTGGATTCAGTTTGTTGCTGATGCTGAACTCTCATCTTTCTGTGTAGTGTGTATTTGACATTTTTGGCCTTCTGACTAAGAGCATTAATAACTAAACCTCCAATTTCTTTGGAATTTTGTAATTATGCGTAACAAATTCACAATTTTCACACACTTCTTTTATTCTTTGGTCTAGAATATATTGGTATAATCCTCAATTTGTGGAGTATTTTTGTTTGTACAAATTGGCCTTTCTATAAATATCTTTGGTGCAAAGTAATACAATTTATCTTCATGGGTTACTGGGATAAGTAGGTTGGTTTTTCCTGTTAAGTCGCATCTATTTTGCTTTTGAATGTTTGTCTTGGTAGCTTGGTTGTTAAAACAATCTTCAACTTTCTTTTAGTTTCTTTTTAAGTAGCTTGGCTGATAATTAGTACAAATTTACACCATTTTGATTAATTATTTACTTTTGTAATCTATGACTATGACTAAATTTTAAAAATATATACTTTGAAAAAATTGACCTATTAATCCTGCTTAATCGTAATTTAGTCTTGCACCGCGCTGCGACCGCTTTCCGATTTAACTGCATAGATCTATATATTGATATTTGCACCGTATCTTATGATACAGTGTATCTAAAATTTATGCTTTCGATATATGATACGAAAAATGTTTTCATACCTATGTGTAAACTAACTAATTCTAACAATAAAATTCTGAATTGGGTAAAACTAACCTTAGATATGGTATACGGCGTCTCCTCACAAGTTCGTAAGTTGTCTGATTTGTAAGAATAAGGTAGCTGTAGAAGAAAATATCAAAATTAGTAGAAAATCACATGGGACCGTTTGAAATCCAAATATCTTATGACATAACTGTTGTCACTCAAATTAATAAGTCAAAAAGCAAATGAAGATGGGCATGTCTCACGGAAGGAAAGACAACTAGTTTTCTAAAGAATCTTCCCTTAGCATCAGCTAGAGCGAAATTAAAAAACACTAAAAACTTTACAGACCTGAAAAAGAGCCTGATACAAATCCAATCACCATTTATCAGCTACTGTGATCTCTCAAATATTTGATGACGTAACGGTTGACTCATATTAGTTTTTTTTTTGGTCTTTTTTTCCACAAGAATGCATTGTCTTGTATAAGCATTTAATCTTCTGGCAGATCTCTATTAGTTTCCAAGACTCCACAATATTTTCTGATGATTCATCTCCTAGACTACAACATTCTGTCATTAAACACTGCAAAATCAAGTGTTCAAGGTATTTATCATGCTCCTAATTGGATAGATTTAACTTTAAACTTCTGTAAGAATTTCTCATCCTTCCCTTAGACTTAGCAATCTATTGGTTCCTTTATCTACTGGAGCAGATTGCATATTATGTTTCACCCATTGAACAAAACAAAACATGTACTAAAAGATGAAGTAACCAATGACATCTAATGCATCTTGTAAGTTATAACAAAGATGCACACATACCTGTGGAAAAGAAGCAGCAAGATAAGGAAGATAAGGGCAATGGACAAAGCAGCCAGAAGCACAATCACAATGAAATCTTTCCACCTGAGAAAGAATCCATGAAACTCTGAGTTTGAGATTGTATCAAGTTATACAAAAGTTTACCAACATGTAATAAATTGCCTCTGCAAGTATATACGCAACATAAGTGCAACATATTGGATATTGAGCAAAGCACATTCTCAATCTTGACAACACCGTAGAAATAACCCATGTGCTAAAACTGAAAATTTTCCTACCAGACTAGGAACACATTTTCTAATGGGGAAAGCACATCAGTGCCTACTCTGGAATCATAAGGAAGTGAAGGTCGATTTTGAAGTGAATAGACATACCATGCCCTTGCAAAATTGGACTTCAAGTAAGATATGTACAACACACAAGTCCAAATGCTTAATGTTGTTTCTTCAAAAATGTACCACCTGCAACACATGTAACAAAAAAAAACGGTAAAGAGAAGTGTAAAGCAACTGAGTAAATGTGTAAGAAAAGCATGCAATACTGCTGGATGATAACAGGGGTGTCGATAAACATGTATCAACCTTAACAAGTGGCTTAGTTTAGTTCAATAAGGGGTACACTTAACTTAGAAGTTAGAACACAGTATTTAGGAAGAAAAATTAGGGATTCAATTGTTCATTTTTTTAACATATTGAATAAAAATTAGGGTTCTTCAAGATGTATTGTTTAGGGTCTGTCATTACTTGGTTTTGATTCGAATAAAATCATTATGTAGTTGTTTTTGGCATGCCATTATATCAACTATCAGGACTTTGAATTTAACACAATGATGACCATTCTCTGTACTATCCTTAAACTTCATAACCAAGCATTTATTTCTTGCTTAATCGATATTTAAATCTGAAATCTAAATGGCAAGCCATTTACAGATAACTTCCATGCAATGATAAGAGTAATTCAGATGCAACATAAGTAGAATCAAGACAGAGCTGCAACAGTAGGAAGATCATAAGATACAGCACCAGCCTAGAGAAGCTAATAAGGCTGCTGATTTTCTAGCTGGTATTTATCCTAGTAACTCTTTCGTCGTAATAATTTTTAGTTCGTTTGTGGAAGATCTTAAAAAATATGTATATGATGATATGAATGGCAAAATGTATGAGAGACTGTAATCATCCATGATTCTTTTTAGGTTTGGGGAGCCTAAACAAACCCCGGCTCACTTTCCCAAAAAAAAGAGTAATTCAGATGCACAAAAGGACAACACATGACAAAGACTTTGATCCCCAATAATATTAAGCTAGACCTTGATGAGTGTTACAGTGTGTGTATATAGCTGTCAATTAGGTTAATTGTAGAGATCCTAAATTGATATAGTTTCCTAGAATAGCCTCAATAGTTTGTATATAAAAACATGCTATATTCTCAATATAATATATGAAAAAGAGTATTCTCTTAATCTCTGATTACATGGTATCAGAGCCACTTAGGGTTTGAGATTAAGATTCGAAGTTTGAAGTTAGGGCTTAATATTCGAAGTTTGAAGTTTGAAGTTTGGTTCTCAACGCAGTTCGAACTCCCAGACCACCGATCTATCTTCCCAAGCACTAGTCAAAGACCGTTCGACCTTCCCAGCAACAGATCGACCTTCCCAGCAACAGATCGACCCTCCAACAGGCGTCGACTTCGTCCTCCAGTCACCGATCGAAGTCGATCGACTCTTTCAGCCATCGATCGAAGTCGATCGACCCTTCCAGCCTCCGTTCGACGTCGATCGACCCTTCCAGCCGCCGTTCGAGCCTTCCAGTCACCGATCGACTCTTTCAGTCAATCTAAGCTTCCAGTCGACGCTTCTAGTCGATCCAGTCGATCGAAGCAGTCGATCCATCCATCCTCTGCGTGTCTGCTTCCAGTCGATCTAAGCTTCCAGTCGACGCTTCCAGTCGATCGAAGCTGCTCTTCTCCGCTTTTCAAGCCTCTTTTCAAGCCTCTTTCCTGATTTCTCTTGATTTGGGGGAGATTTTGCACGATTTCTGACAACCCAATTTGTAAAAAAATTTGATTTTGGAGGTTTTAATTCTGAGTTCTGACCTATTTGACCTGTTATGGCTGAGACAAAGTCAGTAGTTGTATCTGATCTGATTCCTGTGATGTCTAAAATTACGGACCATAAGTTAAATGGTTCGAATTATCACGACTGGAGTAAGACTGTTCGTCTTTATTTGCGAAGTATTGACAAAGATGACCATTTGACTAATGATCCTCCTGAGGATTCACGGCAGACCTGGCTCAGGGAAGATGCTCGTTTGTTCCTTCAAATTCGGAATTCTATTGATAGTGAGGTAATTGGCTTGATCAATCATTGTGAATTTGTTAAAGAACTAATGGATTAGTTGGAATTTTTGTACTCTGGGAAAGGGAATCTCTCTCGCATGTATGAGGTTTGCCAAGCATTCTACCGTGTGGAAAAACAAGATCAGTCCCTTATCAACTACTTATGGCATTTAAGAAAACGTATGAGGAGCTTAATATGTTGCTGCCATTTAGCCCTGATGTGAAGGTTCAACAACGCCAACGGGAGCAAATGGCTATCATGAGTTTTCTAGCAGGGCTTTCTCCTGAATTTGATTCTGCTAAGGCACAAATTCTTTCTGGGTCTAATATCTCCTCTTTACAAGATGTCTTTAGTCGTGTTCTCCGCACCGAGAGTACTCTCACTGTTCCGCTTAGTGGTGCTTTGATAAGTCGAAATAACAGCTATGCGCCTGGGAGACCATCTAATCACAGTGGACACAAAGGAGGCAGCTCACAAGGGTTTGAAACTCGCACGCCGGATTCTGAAAGTATTATTTGCAACTATTGTAAGAAGCCGGGCCATATCAAGTTTGACTGTAGAAAGCTACAGTTTAAAAACCGGCAAAAACACTCCGCTCATGTTGCGATCACTTCTGATGCCTCTGACAAATCAGTCCTTATCTCTGCTGATGAATTTGCCAAGTTCTCAATGTATCAGGAATCACTCAAGTCTTCCTCTCCTTCTGTCACAGCTATTGCCGATTCAGGTAAACCCGATGTTTGTCTTCTTTTATCATCCTCCAAGTGGGTCATTGATTCTGGTGCCACAGATCATATGACAGGTAATTCTAGTATATTTTCTTCTTTTCAATCCAATGTTTTTACTTCTACCGTCACTTTAGTCGATGGGTCACCATCTTGTGTTCGCGGGTCTGGCACCATCAATCCTACCCCCTCACTTTCTCTGTCCTCTGTCTTACATTTACCTAATTTATCCTTTAATTTGCTCTCTGTAAGCCAGCTTACTCGTCATCTTAACTGTTGTGTCTCATTTTACCCTGATCATTGTTTATTTCAGGATCTTATGACGAAGAAGATTATTGGTAAAAGACATGCGTCTGGAGGCCTCTACATTCTTGATACATCGGTACCGAGTTCTATTGCTTGCTCCAGTGTCACGTCTCCTTTCGAGGCTCATTGTAGGTTGGGTCATCCGTCTCTCCCTCTACTCAAAAAGCTTTGTCCTCAATATAATAAGGTGTCTTCATTAAATTGTGAGTCATGTCAGTTTGCAAAACATCATCGTCTTAGTTCGAGTCCTAGAGTCAATAAACGTGCTAGTGTTCCTTTTGAATTAGTTCATTCTGATGTTTGGGGTCCTTGTCCTATTTTGTCTAAACCTGGATTTAGGTATTTTGTTACATTTGTGGATGATTATTCTCGTGTTACTTGGTTATATTTGATGAAAAAATGCTCTGAGTTGTTTTCTCTGTTTTGTGCGTTTTGTGCTGAAATTAAGACTCAATTTAATGTTTCCATTCGAACCTTGCGAAGTGATAACGCTAAAGAATATACACAAGCTTTATTTCAGTCTTATATGACTCAGAATGGCATACTTTATGAAACTTCATGTGTTGATACCCCATCCCAAAATGGTGTGGCAGAACGTAAAAACAGACATCTTCTTGAAATAGCACGAGCTCTCTTATTTCAAATGCATGTTCCTAAACCTTTTTGGGCCGATGTAGTGTCTACAGCATGTTTTCTCATTAATCGCATGCCATCATCTGTTCTTCATGGTGAGATACCTTACAAAATCCTTTTTCCCAATAAGTCATTGTTTCCTGTTGACCCGAAGATATTTGGTAGCATTTGTTTTGTTCGGGATGTTCGTCCGCATGTCACTTAATTAGATCCCAAGTCTTTGAAATGTGTCTTCCTTGGTTATTTTTGTCTTCAGAAAGGTTATCGGTGTTATTGTCCAAATCTTAACAAATATCTGGTCTCAATTGATGTTACCTTCCTGAAAGACACACCCTATTTTCCGTCTTCGCCCATTCCCACTCGCCAGGGGGAGGATGATGATTTGTTGGTCTATTCTATCACATCCTCAGCACCTGTCTCCGCACCAGCTCCTGTCTCGGAACCAGCTCCAGTCAAGCCTCTTATTATTCATATTTACTCCAGGCGTCAACCTCTTGATTCATGTCCTGCACCTGCTCCTTCGTCATCAGATCCAGTCCCGAGCAATGATCTTCCTATTGCATTACGCAAAGGTAAACGCCAGTGTGCTTATCCTATTTCTTCATTTGTTTCTTATAATAACTTGTCGTCTTCCTCTTATTCTTTTATTGCTTCTCTTGATTCTACCTCTATTCCTAAAACTGTTCATGAAGTCATATCTCATCCTGGTTGGCATGATGCAATGATAGAGGAGATGAATGCTTTAGATGACAATGGTACTTGGGACTTGGTCGATTTACCTTCAGGAAAAAGGGCTATAGGTTGCAAATGGGTCTTCGCAGTTAAGGTCAATCCGGATGGGTCAGTTGCCCGATTGAAAGCTCGTCTTGTCGCTAAGGGCTATGCTCAAACCTATGGGGTAGATTACTCTGACACTTTCTCTCCTGTTGCCAAGTTGACCTCTGTTCGGTTATTTATTTCTATGGCGGCTTCCCATCATTGGCCTTTACATCAGCTTGATATCAAGAATGCTTTTCTTCATGGCGATCTTCAGGAGGAGGTGTATATGGCGCAACCTCCTGGTTTTGTTGCTCAGGGCGAGTTTGTCGTCTTCGAAAATCTTTATATGGTTTGAAACAGAGTCCTCGTGCTTGGTTTGGAAAGTTTAGTCAGGCTGTTGAGAAATTTGGTATGATGAAAAGCAAGTCTGACCATTCTGTATTCTACAAACAATCAGCAGCTGGTATCATTCTGTTAGTTGTGTGTGTGGATGACATTGTAATTACTGGGAATGATACTAAAGGAATCTCATCTCTTAAATCTTTCCTTCATACTCAGTTTCACACGAAGGATTTGGGGGTGTTAAAGTATTTCTTGGGAGTTGAGGTCACTCGAAGTAAACGAGGTATCTTTCTATCTCAGAGAAAATATGTTCTTGACTTATTAACTGAGACAGGTAAATTGGGAGCAAAGCCTTGTAGTGCTCCAATGACTCCAAATGTGCAACTTACCGGTGATGGGGAACCATTTGAAGATCCTGAAAGATATCGAAGGTTGGTTGGAAAGTTGAATTACCTTACCGTGACTCGTCCAGATATTGCATACTCAGTCAGTGTTGTCAGTCAGTTTCTGGGCATGATTAACATTTATGCTCCAGCTTGAGGGGGAGTGTTACAGTGTGTGTATATAGCTGTCAATTAGGTTAATTGTAGAGATCCTAAATTGATATAGTTTCCTAGAATAGCCTCAATAGTTTGTATATAAAAACATGCTATATTCTCAATATAATATATGAAAAAGAGTATTCTCTTAATCTCTGATTACAATGAGAAATCACGATGTCCCTTCAAGGACTAACAAAGATAACATGAAGAAAGAGAGAGAAGGCCAACAGATCATCCTAAGGTAAGATATCCAGAACTCAGATTGGGGCCTTACCAATTAACATGAAATTCTAGATAAAGATTTTCATTTAAGGGTGTGTTTGGTTGTATGGAATCCTATTCATGAAAATTCATGAGGAAACCACCTACATCTAAGTTAATTTGAGGTTCACTCACTAATCCACCATTAGATTTTAAATGGTGGGAATGGAAGTCTCATGAACCCCTCTTTGGTCCCCCATAGCATGCATGTGAGTCCCACGTTCATGGGACTTCCATTCCTACCATTTCATTCCCCCGATTGATCACAAAATTTTATGGCGGATTAGTGAGTGAACCTAAAATTAGCTTAGAAGTAAGTGGTCCTCCCCTCATGGATTCCTATGGAATAAGATTTCACGCAACCGAACCAAAAATTAGCTTAGATGTAGGTGGTCCTCCCCACATGAATTCTCATGGAATAAGATTTCATGCAACCAAACACACCCTCAGATTCTAAGCACAACGTCTCATTCTAAAAATGGAATGTCCAAAGGAAACGAAGCTCACCAAAATCGGCAATGGTTTCCCTGGCCTATGCATGCTCCAAGCCAAACACAGTGATGATCAAATTGAAGAACACATTTGTCACAATCGTGACAATGTTTTGAACGTGGAGGCTGCAAATACAATAAACAAAAAGTTTAACAGAGCATCAAAATCTAGTTAACCAACAAAGTCTTAAAGCAGAGACTTCTTTTCACAGGAATCCTTATCAAATTTTTCAAATCAAATTCTTTCTTTTTTTCAACAATCGGTTACATCTAACCATTGAGTGTTACTATTATAACTGTAAGTAATATTGAAAACTCTGGTACACAGTAAAACATGGAAATTTGGTTACAGCATGGGAAATTTGGACTTTGGTCTTACTTCTTTTAACACACATTGAGTTTGGTCCTACTTTTTATTGCTAATGGACTTTATCCAACTTCCCTTGACTTGCAAAGACAAACGGTTCATATTTCATAATAGTACTAAATAGAAATTTATTGTGAATATGTAAATGTATGTATTCTCGAAATACAAATCAATACATGATCATGATCAAATAGTAAGTTTATTTTTTGTCTGGAAAAGGTAAAATAGCAAGCACTACATCCAAAAAAAGGTGTCCTCCCCTGCCCCATATGCATCACTTAGGCTGAAACTTGATGTAAGATCTAATAAATATCCACCCAGAGACATTAGAATCAAGTCATCATTTTTCACAATTCAAGTATGCATTGAAGCTTTAAAAGTTTCAAGAAGCAAGCTTAATAAACAAGTCTATTCATAATAATAATCAGAGAGCAGATTTAAGTACGACTAAAATTACAATACATTCAAGATTTTTATAGAACTTTATTGGCACATTGATTATTGGAGTCATAACTGAGTAATATGCATCATTCAAAATAATTACAAGTTTGATCATGAATATGGCACTTCCAAAGTTTGTTAGACTGGTTTTCCACATGACAGAAATCAGAAAGCCCACAATATGATGATTCAATTACCAAAAGAAAACTTAACAGCTTCTTGATCAACCCAGTGTGGTCAAATTAAGAAAAATTATTGTCATGAAGTACTTTGTAAAACAGATTATTTAGGACAATACGTAACAATCAAGTGCAATTCCTTACTGTGCAATTAAATATATGCCAGAATGCACATCAATGTACAAACAAATTGTGATTGAGATCGAGATCGAGACAAATATAATTTTTGGGAAAGAAAAATTCAAAGGTTCAGCATAAAAAAGAATGATTAAAACAGGCTATAAGTACCTGCAAGACATTACAGTAGGTACAAGTCCAATTTCTGCAAAACCAAATGAAAAAGTAGTTAAGAATCCCATTGTGGCCACCAATACCATGCACCTTAAGTATGCTACTCTACATCCCCTTCGCAAATGGTAAGCATGTGGATGATGTGAACCAAGATGAAAACATTGAATGCAAAATCATTAACTCTGAAATCAGGGGAAATTTTATTGGCTCTCAAAATAATTTGTAACTTTCATTACCATGAAGCAGGTATAGTTTTTTTTTTTTTGGTGGGGGGGGGGGGGGGGCCTGTATAATGTCTTAATGTAAGATTGTAAAGAGTCTTTACCTTGTAATCAATTATCAATAAAAATTTACTATAAAAAAGTAAAAGCAATCAAAATGAAAAGACAACAACTTCCATTTGTTATTTCATTTCCTAGTCATGTCATCATAAAGTGGTCAGTTTTAATTTACACCTTGGATCCTGAAATCTTTAAAAACACTACATCATTGAGCTATCCCTCGCATAACTCAGAGAGATAACGTTCCAATAAATCCTCGTCACCTTTCACTGATTCTCCATGGGAAAACTTTCATCAGATTTTTTTTTTTTTTTTTTTGGGTTTATGCATTTTAATTTCATTTTTTTATTTTGTTTTTGGTGGGGTAGGGGGCAGTGATGAGATCAATTTTCAACTTTGATACGAAAATGATTCACCTAAAATGAACCAAATAGTTACACACATAAAATTTTCCAAAAATAATTATAAATAAAATAAAAAGTCTTGTGATGAGGTGCAACCAAACACAATCTTAGAGAACAAACTTTTGTTCCTATGATCATAAAGCACAACAATGAAAGATGGCATACAAAGAAAGGTATGCATACCTAATTGATATTTCAGGGGGGTACATGTCCATCACCAACTTGGTCCACGTCGAACTGTTTGCTCCTACAACATTTCTTCCAGACTGGCTCCCATCAACAGAAATTATTAAGCCTCCATTTTTTGCTGAAGCGGACTGCCTTTGCTTGAACATCATACAAATGTAAGTCAGTAATCATGCCGAATTGCCGAAGAAAATGCCCACTCTGAACTTGAAGTAATATATCAAACTGAAGAATTTCATACACTGGTCACTAGGTATCTAAATTTACTAGACTTAGTTTTCCTTAAATTAACAGAAATAAAAGACATGCTGGCGTACATGAAAGCTTATAGCTGTAGCAATGTAACAAACTACTTCCAAAGCACTGATTGTACTGGGTTCTAAAACTATCATGAGTTTGTCCATACAGATAGATCATATTGTGAATTTGTGATACTTTCAAGGGAAAAAATTATTACTTTGATGTAGATGACGTCCTCTTAAAGATAGCCTGTGATTCATTTGCAAACCTCATTGCATCAATGACATACCTAACATAAGAAACGAAAAGTATGAAGAGAGTTAGTCTGATCTGACCACGAAAATCACGAATATGGATCCTCTGTGACAACTTCCCAGAAAGAACCTGTCAGTCTAATAAACTGAAAAAGGATATTACCCGGGTGAAGAACCAGATGTAAAGAAATATTGAGCTAACGTTGCAACAAACAAGAAGATATATATTGCAATATACCTGCAAAATAGGAAACTGGGTGAGTAATGAAAACTGTAGCTCAATTAACATCCTATGCTCTATCATCTGTCATCATAAAGTTGTGCTCAAAACCTGCACTACTTCAGCATACTTTTAAAAATAATCAGATTAAAAAAAAAGTAACACTTCCCACCTACAATTTTATTTTATTTTTTTAAAAGGTCAAATATTGTCATTCAATTGGGAATCAAATACAAGAGACTACAATCCCACTTTCTACATTCAAAGCCAGCTAATCCTCCTCAAATCTCGACCTTTCAAACAGCAAAAGCTACTTACTCAAGTATGCTTCGAGAGTTAACATCCTCGTACGTTCACTCTAGAACTGGTGACTTGATGGTAACCCTCTCCTCTTTAGTACCTGGACTCAATCACGCAACAGTATTCAACAACTTAATAACACCAAGCCCAATTTAGCCCAACCTATAGGTCACCCGTCCCAAGAATCGGACCTGGACATAGTTGTCGATTTTCACACTCGTTGTTAAGGAAGACAAAGTTAATTACTTGTCTTCGGAAATCATAACATAACATTCTGCGAAAAGCGATTGTATCATACCACTTAATATCTTCAATGCCTACTCTTTTAGCAATGTTAACGTAGCGATTACCGTACTTCACCCCCAGCTTTACCACCACGTACACCACATATCGATAAAGAAACTTTTAAAAAAAAGTTAGTTCTCATAAATTCACTAGACGGTAATCAAATAGTTGTGGGTTATGTGAAATTGAAAAAGGAGTATTAGCCATGACAAAGAGATGAACGTCTTTTTCGATCTTTTTATTTTCCTTTTTTAAACTTACAAAGTGGGAACTTCAATCAGTAAATAAGAACTTGATAGAATTAATAACAAAAATCATTATGGTAAAATCAAAAAAAGATGGACACTCCGGATTGTCTTGTTGATGTCGAGATGACACTCGTTGGCAGCATGTCAGACATGGCCCCATAGCCACTGGGTTTCCATGACTCGAACACTCCACAAACCCTTTTCTTTGCCTTATTGCCATTAGGAATGATGAGTAATAGCCTATGGCTCCTCTCACATAATCTCGTTCGAACATGAATGTCATTTACAAAGGAAAAGCATGGACAAGCTATTTCCTCAACATCATTAATAATAGTGATCAAATGAATAAGGAACATGAATGTTAACACACCATATGGTCTTGAGTTATGGGTATATTAAATAAAGAGGTATTGGGGTTCAAGGGACAGTAGGTACTCAAACTGGTTTTTTCATATCAAACAAACTATAGTTTGGTTTTTGTGTACTTCCGGACCAACATGAACTATGCCTTTGTTAATCTGTTTCAGCTGAAACTTTGAGGACTAGTGCAGATTACCATCAGGAATAACATGTTAATGCATGAACTTGATTCGACAGGCCACTCCTTAAGAAACGCGTTAAAACATAACATGAATGCACCTGAACCATGCTTTTTGTTTTTCCGTTTAAGATGAACTTCTAGGGAATGTGCAGACCTAAACTCTGTGAAGAAGATTGTGTTAAAGTTACAGCTCATTCAACAAATGCACCTTAAGATACGGGTCAAAAAAAAATTACCAATGTCATGGACCTAAACCATCTAAAGCCTAGTTCGTGTGCAATTGGTCCATGAAGCACACAGAAAATCAAACTATAGTCAATTTGATTAAAAATAAATAAATAAATAAAATAAAAACTAAAACTTGTTTTAGTTGAACCCCATATTAAATTGAATAAATAATTTGGTAAGCAAAACAGAAACAAACATGCTAACTCAATAAGATGTTGAGAAACAACCAACCAAGGATACACGAATACGGATACGGATGCGTGTGTCGTGTCGGACACAGACACAACACATCGACTTAGCAATTTCCAAAAAATTAGGAATAGGCAACACGTAAAAAATTTAATATATTTTTTATTTTTTTATAATTAGTTTGTGATCATAATTAAGTTCTAGAATAAGTTGAGAAAAAAAAAATTGTGAAGATTGTAATTGTGCTCACGATATACTAAATTGAATTCTAGAAATGCATTGGAAAAGTATTTCAAATAAAGTGGACAAGATAAACAACTCCCCTAAGCAGTTAAATTAAAGTGTGTGTATCTATATAACAAATCAGAATGGTGTTTTAGGTTGGAGATAAAAGACGACTGAGATTTATCGAAACATAAAAATTTAACGGATCACATAACGGGGGGAAGGGTGTTTTGCTGAAATTCAAGTTTGCAAACGATTGAAATACCTCCGGCCAACGTTGTAAATTATCCTCCTATCAAACAATTTGAGTGTCAAAGGCACGGGAAATACCCTATATATATAATTATTTTCACTTACAACATGTGCACACTAATTTAACAAAAAACAAAAACAAAATGTTTCAATTGGACGTGTCGGAAATGAGTCTTGCTCGTCTCAGATACATGTCGCGTGCGTATCGGTCACGCGTCCGTGTCTTACACGTCTCGGACTTGCAAACGTGAATTTTTTTGAAGAGTCTGTGCATCCTTGCAATCCACCCAATTAAACACTAGTTAAATTTTTCAAAGAAAAAAAATTACATTACCCTAACCAACCCCATCTTCTTCACATCCTTTCCTTCATCCCAATCTAATGCATCCTCCACATAGTCGACAGAAAACAACTATAGTTCCTCATCTTCTCACGACATCCCCCTTAGCTTGAAGGAGACGTCTAACAAGTTTGTATGTTCTTCCTCCATTAGCATCCATCATCAAAGTCCTTCACATCAATCAAAGCTTCATTCTTCTAGGCATTATGTCGAACTTCAAAACTTCCTGAGCATTAGAAATGTCAAACTAGGAGGATGGGCAAGTCCCATAAGTTCTCAATTATTATTATTTTTTTATTTTATTTTTTTACTTTGACTCTTCATTCTTCACGTTTTTTTCTATTTTCATTTTATTGCAAAAATACCTCATGCTCTCACTTTCATCTAAAGAAGGTGTTGGAGTCAATTTCTGACCAAGCTCTCTTTTTACCATGATCCTAAATAAAACTCTATCCGAACAAAACCTCAAAAGGAGGAAACTTATTCTAGTGAATGTTTTAATTTACGCAAAATTAAGTGAAATATGAGAAATGGACTTCGATCTAAATTTCATGATCGCTCTCCAATCAGTGCAACAATAGGGAGGAAGCAACCTGGTTGGAGTGTCAGCCAAAGTGGATAACTCCATACCTCTCAACTTTGAACCACCACCGGTTCCAAAACTCCATAGCCACTTGAACAGGAAACTTTGTTGAAAGTTTTAACTCTTCTTATGCCAAAACCTCTATTAGCCATTGGTATACACAATGTATCCCACCAAATCAAGTGCATCTTTTAGCCAAGACTGAGAAGCCCAACAAAAAAAACCCTGAAGATCTTGGTTTCATATGCAACCAAGCAGGGACTGTTATAATGGACATGAAGACCATAAAAAATACTCACAACAGCACTTTTTATCAACGTTACCCACCGTGCCTTTAATATGTATCATTGCTTCCAAATGGCAAACCTGCTCCAAAAACTTTCAAACAGCTAATCCGTAGTTTGCAGATCTTAGTACTAGTTAGTACCTATGTCTCAGTGGGAGGCCCAAGTTATTTTTATTTTTTTAATCAGTAAAACAGCAACAAGATATCATTGAAAAAGAAAACGAGTTAGGTACCTAACCACATACAAACAAGACTCAAAACATGCTAATGAAACAATTGAAAGAAGTTGAAAACCAAGTTAGAAAAGGACACATCCGATGGGATGCCCCAAGTGGTACGCCAACACCAAAGAGTCCCCTTAATCCCCATTATAACCTGATGCACTTTAAGCTTCTTTCAATCTTTCCCTAAAAAACTCTTTGGTTTCTCTCCCTCCAAATTGTTGCTATAGTAGCTATTAGTAGTCAGTCCCACAGCCAATTTCCAGAATGGTTGAAAGATCAGTTACACCATTGTTGGCACCATCCAGAATGTGAGGCCCAAGTATTTAGAACGGAGAACAGTTGTTTTACTCAAGAATTATTGCAAGCTCAAGGAGAACATCAATAGTAGTTATCTTTTGTTTTCATCCTGCTTCACTCAATGTTGAGTGAAATCAAGGCGTTTTTACACAATTCTGCCTCAAAGTGAGGCAATGCAGTGCGGTGAAATGAGGCATCCTCCTCGGACCACCTCAGCCTAAAAATGGTTGCAGCTAGGCAGTTGTGGACCATTTGCAACAAAAGAGATTGCAGCACACACTACAATGGGGTTTTATGTTTCTTGCTGTAATACTTGGTGCTCCTCTTATTGCTGCCGTCAAAGACTTAGAGTCTTCATCTTCTCCTTGCGTTAAAATCAGGTATTCCCAAATAACAAACAATCAAAATAAAACGTTTTTTTGTTTTGATAAATTTGTCACACTTTTTTAATATTTTTTTGGAGAAAACATATCATGTTTGACCAGTCTGTAATCAACATCAATCTTGATTTTCATAGCATAGTTCAATGATTTTTATGCTTTTGGAATACCAATAGTGATCATACTTGTGGATTTTCACCAACAATATTCTCAAGTTTATATTCTTTCAAGATTATTGATGTTCCATGATTTAGTGAATGTTTGCAAGTTACTTGAAACTTATGTAGTGCATCTTTATGATATGTTTTGTAATTTTATTATATTTTCATTTCGATTCTAGGTAGTTGTGTCATTTTTTGTATATATTTGCTTATGATACTTATCAAAATGATGATGTATACTACTATGCTAATATGTTTCAATTTACCATAAGAAAAAATCTTTAAAAAATGTTAAGACCGCCACACTTCACTGAGGCGTCCGCCTATCCTACCGCCTCACGCCTCGGGCATTTTCAGACCCGTTTGCCTCAACGCCTTAAATATAATGGCTTCACTAAAGATTTGTACCCCACCTTGCACCTCAATCCGTGCTTTGTGCCATTGACCATTATAGGGTGGATGGATATGACATCTATGGTCTCAAAGGAAGTAAGACACAGGTACAAAAAGGATATAAATGAAAATGGCATGGACTTGTTGATTTCTATAACCTATATATAAATACCCAAACTAAAAATTAGCCTTAGGTCATTCCTACATATTGTGATATTGAACATGCGATACGCTTACAAACACTTTAGAATACTATCAGAAGATCTTCCCGCTATACAGCTAAAATAATTCATCTCACAGAACTTCATGAAAATGGGTAAAAATAGCTCACAACATAGAAGTAGATGTTAGATGAAAGGTGCAGTTGTTATTGACTTGCATTGTCACTTTTATATATTAACTGCTCACAGCTTTCACAAGTTTTCATTAGTACAAATCCTCCACTAACTTACACTTGATATGGAAATTAAGATTCATTCAACTACTTATTTCAATACAAACTTACAATCCAAAATTCTCTACCACGAAAATGCAACTACTTCCTTCAATTGTCAATGACACTGTTAAAAAAAAAATCCTAAAATCTAATGTGGTGAAACCTAATTTCACTGAACAGAGCAAAAAAACAATCATAAACTTAGCAAGAAAGTCTAAGCAAAATGGGGTTAACAATTACATACCATGGTTGAGTGTGAAGTTTGTCTCTTAAATCTTTGTCTAAGAGAAACAAACCCCCCATATAGACTATGTGAACCACAAGCAATAAGACTTTGAGACACAATGAAGTTCTTCTTGCTGCAAAATCAATCACACACAAGTTGAAATTCAAAAACCCCAGAAAGCTAAACAAAGAAATCAAGAAACCCACTAACGTACCTGGATCAGATAGACATGGGAATGTGAGGAAACACCTCTCACACGCTCGAACCCAGATTTCACGAAATGGGCGGCAAAATTCGACCATGGTCATCGTGATGGTCGCCGCATTAGATCACAGCCGTTGAACAACCGTCACCACCAGCGGAGATGAACAAGGTCTCTCCGTTCTTGCTCTGTGAGTTGGATTTGAGAGATGGAATTTATGTTGTGTAAGATGGATTAGACAGACGAAAGGGAGAAACAGCTATGCGCAATGCGCATTTCCTTGTAGTTCAATTTGGCTGTGCTTACATCAATTGATATTGACATGGTAAAGATTACTTTACCTATTTTGGATTAAGCTATTTTAATTACAACATTAATCCAGCCCCATTGAGGTGATTCTTTACTCCTTATTTCCTGATCAAAATATAGTATTGTTGGGTTTTTATTTTATCGGTAAAATAGTATACTGAGTAACGGTGAAGATTTAGAAATTACGTAAAATCAACTTGTTCATCGAATTAGAATAGTAAATTACTTTATTATTTTTTTAATAATAAATTAGTGAACAATTAATAAATTTAGATGGCCTACCAAAAAAGTAAAGCTTGAGTGAGTGGATAACCTAATGAAATGACATGCTTAGTTATATATATTGATAAATATGGGTATGGTTTACTTTTAGTCATTCCAACCTTCAAAGGATGCCAATCTTCCATAGTAATACATTATTTGATAATTAGCCAAGGATATTGTGCGCAGGTGGTGGTAGTTGGGCATATGGGGATCCTCCTATCACCTAACAGTTTCAACATTCAGGTTCAGAACAGGTGGTGGACGGATAGAAAGGCATTACTTGGGACATATTAGATCTGCTATGGAATGAAACAATGACCCTACATGCACGACACCAAAATGTCACATGGATGGAACAGTCTGTAATCATCTATGGGGGAGGCCAGCCTAAACTCCTTTTTTGCTCTGGGTATGCTCTGATTGCCCAGTAATGATATATATGTTTTCAGGAATTCTAAATGTCGAGGAAGCCAGCAAGGAAATCAGCGAGGGAGGGAGTGAGGGAAGGAGGGGACCGTCCATCCTCCTCGCAATGCGTGCATGAAAAATGACGGCACGCATGATTGTTAATAAAGTGATATTTGTAACCGGTATTAGTGTTTGTTCATCGACACAAACATGTGGTCATGGTTCTTCGAGTAATCGCCGCGTAAGAATGGTAGAGATGCTAAAGAGACTTGAGTTGTCCATCCTGAGATTGGTAAGTTGCCGTTGTTGAAGGGGCCATTGACTAGTGGTTAGATATAATGCAATAATGTGGATGGATATTTGTACGAGGGTGAGGGAATTGTACTACATCGACAGATCAACTTAATTGGATGGGAATTAACTAATTGATTTGTGTATTTCTTAGCTATGGGTTTTTGCAATTGGATCATGGGAAAACACAAGTACAACTTTTTTTAATGAAAATAAAGAATTTGGGGAGCAATTTTAATTCCAATTTGAGTAGTACTGCATTGGGTTTTTTTTTTTTTTTTTTTTTTATTTATTCTAATAGCCACAAGTTGAATAATAAATACTTTTCACTAAACCTGTTGTAAGAAAAAAATCATAATCTAAATATTGGATTTCTTGTAGCACCAAAGAATGCTCGTCTCAACCTCAAATGGCTCCAATTGAGGAAAGAGTTTTATGATTCCAGTCAATGTGTCGTTCTTGCATTTTTTTAGTTAAAAAAAATTTAATTATTATTCATTCTACGTTGTTATAGATACAAGCAGAACTTTGAGATGCAAGAGTCAATTTAAATTCAAAAACAGATTGAGACATCTTATTAATGAAAATGAAGATTTGGGGAGCAATTTTAATTCCAATTTGAGTAGTATTAAATTGGGTTTCTTTTTTTATTTTTCAATAGCCACAAGTTGAGTTGAATAATACTGATGATATATCAAATAAGACTGTTAATACAACTATACACGTGGCAGAGATTGCTCATCATAAGGATCAAATATCCCAAGACCAAGCCAATTCATAAAGACCAAAAAGGGCGAATCCAGTCATAAAAGCCCAAACAGGGTCCGTCAGAATAAATTGTAGTCAGATGCCCAAATCCAAGCCCGATAGAGTTATCTCTTAAGGGGGGGGAGAGAGAACGTTATAAAGAAAAATAGTCGTGGAGGGAGTTACGGCTCCAATGACGTATATTTATAAAGGAGAAGACTGTTACAGAGAACGTCTCCCCTCATTGCGTCTCACATGCTTAAGTCACGCAGGGAATTAACAACAAAAATTATATAAGGTAAAGAGAAAATTCGACAAATGTATGCAATTTTAACTAAATTCTATCCAGATTTATTTCCATCAAAGTGTCTTCGACCACCAAAAAGGTGGTCTTTGACAATCTAACATTTGATTTGCAAGTCCGACTTATAGGAGACAGGATTTTGGATGCATCAACTTGGCGTCGTCCGTGGGGAAAAACAATTTTCTTTCAAGAAGAGAGTCTGCAGTAGGAAATTTCCTCGGCGATTGAAAAGCTCTCAGGACAAATGGGACACTCTACAAACCCTCAACCTAGCAACGATCAAAGCAATCCTCTCATCGATGAAGCTACATTGCCAATGATGCACGTTTCAACTCCTGCGACAACCATCGAGCCAATCGTGTCCGAGAACAAAGAGCCACAGCACGTAGTAGCCCAAACATCTCAAACTTCTAGTGGCACTGCCACAAATCCTCGGCTGGATCAACTCATGAGCCAAATGGATCGGTTGATCAAAATGGTGGACAAACTCACCCAAGAAATCTGCTGACCTTGTTCAAGCATCACCCCAACAAAACTCTGTCAATCGAGTCCAAGATAGTAATGAAGTTCTCGTAGAACCTCAACAAGTGAATCTCGAAAAGCAAGAACCACCGGAAGATGGCCCCCCCACAGAGTGACGAGACCCCTGCTGAAATCTCATTTAGGATTAGGGTCACAGATTTTAACGTGTTGTACGAGTCGGTTAGACCACCGTTCTCCGACACGCTCATGGTGACTCCTATGCCGAAAAAGTTCACCCCACCAAAGTTCGAAGCGTACGATGGCACTACCGATCTGATAGACAATGTACGACACTTCCACCACATGATGTCGTTGAAAAAAAACCCGGAATCCATCCTATGCAGAACATTCCCAACCAGCCTCACCTCCACAACGATGAGTTGGTTTAACAGCCTACCACCAAGGACAATAGACTCCTTCCGGGCACTAGCTACTTCCTTCATCACGAGGTCGACAGTCAACGGATGAAAAAAGGGCTCATACTACTTGTTTCACATCAAACAACAGCCTGAAGAGATAATAAGGGAATACGTCACTCATTTTACTCATGAGCTGAAAATTATTGATGGCTGCAGCGATGACATGACCATTGTCACCATCACCCTCAGACTAAAAAGATTACCATTTTTAAAATCTCTGAACCTAGACCCCCCCAGCGCGCTGAAAGAACACGGCGACTCTATTGAAGATCGTCCAAAAACATATCACTCTCAAGGAAATGGTGGCCGCTATGAAGAAGAACGAATCTGAGAGGGAAGGCCACTCAAAGAGGCGAGAGATGAGAAAAGAAAGAAGGAGAGACTATAGACCCCGAGAAGAGAACGCCCAGTCAAAAAGGCATCGCACCAATGGGAGATTCGAATTCAATCAGCAAGAGCCCGAAAAGCTACAATCAACGAGACCCAAGCATGACCGGGTAACAAGTGTGGTGAAAAAGACATATAAACCATACACGGCCTTGCAAACGAGTCGAGCAAGCATACTGAATCCATGGTGAAATGGTAAGACATCAACTAGCTGCTCAAAATGATAGGAGACCCGAAGGGGCGAGATAAAAGCGGGTACTGCTTTTTCCACAAGGATCACGGGCACGACACCGAAGACTGCTACAATCTGAATGACGAAATTGAGCACTGGGTTCATTGAGGACGACTCGATGAATTCGTCGAGCTGCCAGATAAGCAGGCCAAAGGGAAATAGAGGGTGGACACCGCTATGGGATCAAAAAAGCAACTCAGAGAACTAATATAAGCCCTAGAAGTGAACAGTCAGGCCAACCAAATAGACGACCAATAACACCTCCCACTCGAGCTGACCTATATCGAAATAGGAACACCAATTCCATCAAACGAAACTAGAAAACCCACTATGGCAACTCACAAGGGAAAACACAAAGAAATTTGCACTTCAAGCGGAGACTGACAAACGCAAGTTTGATCCACATTATCCATGACAAGGCCAACAACGCCTCCTCCATTACTTACAACGGAACTGACACAAACGAATTTGATTCGGCAAATAAAACTTGATACAAATGTGCATGAAAGCCTTGGCAGCTGGTGCTAATGTGAGCATGATTGGACAATTCAGTGCTGGATTCTACTCCACTCGTCGAAACCACCTGTCAAGAGCACACACCCAAGGATTCGATCAAGAAGCATTCCGAGTTTATTAGTACCTCATCATGAAAACAATATATGTAAAAAAAAGACTATCAAAACTACAGGAGAATCATGAAGAAAGAAGTTGCAACGAACGAGTTAAGTCCACTCAAGGCAAAGCAACACCAAAGCATACTCCAGGGAAATACGAAACCAAATCAAACAAAATCATAAATGAATATCCTTCAAACAATAAGAGCGCGCACGAATCAAACACATGTCGTCATAAGAAATGACATTGATCGAGCATCAGTCAGAGAGACGCAGTGCATATTCACAAACGGACCCTACAACATAGCGTAGCTCTATGAAAAGAAAATGACCACTACTACTATAGTTTTTAAGCACCAAAAATGGGCTTATCAATAAAACCCCGAGTTCAACCCCCCCCCCCCCCCTTTGTCTTACGTCCAAGCAGTAAAATTAAGGCATCAAAGCCAAACAATGCGAAGAAATCGACATATCAAGCCATGAACAAAAGGTCAGGACGTATAAGTCAGACACAAACAACAAACTTTTTGTCTGATCAACCACGAAGTAAAAGTTGGGATGAACAAGCCAACTTACTCGTAAAAACTTTGGGTCAACTAATATGTCAAACCAATGAAGTAAAAGTTAAGACGAACAAGTCAACTTACTCGTAAAAACTTCGAGTGGAATGGCATGTCAGACCAACGAAGTAAAAGTTGGGACGAACAAGTCAACTTACTCGTAAAAACTTCGGGTCGACTAATACGTCAGACTAACGAAGCAAAAGTTGGGACAAATAAGTCAACTAACTTATAAAATCCTAGGGTCGACTAATACGTCAGACCAACGAAGCAAAAGTTGAGGCAAATAAGTCAACTTATTCGTAAAACCTTCGGGTCAACTAATATGTCGGACCAACGAAGCAAAAGTTGGGATGAATAAGTCAACTTACTTGTAAAACTAAAACTTTGAGTCGACTAATACATCAGACCAACGAAGCAAAAGTTGAGACAAACAAATCAACTTGCTTGTAAAACTAAAACTTCGAGTCGGCTAATATGTCATACCAACGAGGCAAAAGTCGGGACAAACAAGTCAACTTACTCATGAAACCTTCCGGTCTGCTAATATGTCAGACCAATAAAATAAAAATTGGGACAAACAAGTCAACTTACTCGTAAAACCTTCGAGCCGACTAATATGTCAGACCACGAGATAAAGATTTGGACAAATAAGTCAATATGTATTCATAAAGCCTTCTAGCCCAACCAATGCGTCAAATCACAAAGTACGTCTACAAAAGCCTTGACACACATGTCAAGATTTACTCAGGAAACCTTTTAGAGTGACAAACCCATCCGACTACAAAGTAGACACACGAAAATCTTAAAAACGAACTAGTAAAGCTTCACAGCCTAATCGACATGACCAAAGAAACAAAAACTTCGGATGGTTAACAAACAAGTTCAAAAAACTGAAATACGGACAAAAATAAATTACTAGAGTAAGGAGAGTACAAGTAACGAGGTGAACACACACTTATCATATACAATGTGTCAACGCAATTGATCCAAGACAAATCACGACTTCGAAGGGAAAGCATGCGAAAAAGAAAATACAATAAAAGGCAACACAAGATTGTCAAAAGGAAATGTTTTTTCATTTATAAAATAATTTCGTTATATCTGGAGAAGAAGATAGAACAATTGGAGAAGAAACAATAAATGCATCACATTAAGAGCATTTAATGGAAGTGGGACAACACCGTCAGTAACAGGAGGAGACGAAGTTCTTTGTTCGACGTCAAGAATAGATAATGAAACAAATCTCGATGATGGTTCTTCGTCCACCGGATCACTTGGGGGATCCGGAATACCTTCCTCGCCATCTTCATCCTCGAAAACTTGATCAACCAAATCTCGATACTTGGACAAATCAACGCCATCCCCCAAAATGTAGTCGAGAAGCTCGACCCGTCCATCAACAATTCTCTTCCAATCCTCCGCTTCTGAAATCTTCAACTTGTTTTTAGTTGCAACAAGCTCATTCTTGGTCGAAATAAGTTGTCCTTCAACGTCTCCCCTCGTTGTGCCTCACATGCTTAAAAATTACATTATTATGTGGGTTTTTTTAGGGGTTTTTCGTTTTTTGCCCAAAACACAAAAATCGAGAACAAAAATATTGTTTTCTAATCGAAAATTTTGACTAACCTGCTACACTGCTCTTTCTTTTCGATGCATAACTCTTCCTCTTCGACACACGACTCTTCCTATCTGACTGTATGATCGTTGCTCGCCGCACAGATCTTCCTCTTCAATCTACTCTATGTGTGACTTTTGTCTAATCGGGCGTTGGCGATTTGCAAGGGCGAGAAAAAATGGTGGGTATTTGGCCATCTCTGCGTGTCTCTCTAATGAGTTTGTAATATATTTAATTGTTCTTTTTAATTGATCGAGTTGTTTGGACAATTCAATCACTTTATTGAACAGTTTGGCCCAGTTGAACCTAGTCACAACCCTTGGTTTTACCAGTGCTAATTCACCCTATGTTTTGAACTGCCTATGGATTGGTTGTAACAAGCTTGAGTGTTTAGTGAATTGGTTGGTTTAGTAACTGTGATTTCAGACTAGAGTTAAAGTTAGTCATGTTATAATGGTCAAATAGAGGCAACCAAAATCGTAAAATATATGGAATTTTGGAAAGAAAAACAAAGGCAAAATGGTCAAGAAATAGAAACTTGTACATAAAAAGCAAATCAGGTATTTTTGTCAATCTCAGGTTGTTAATTATGTAATGAATTTAATAGATACTTAGAATTTAGGCTTCATTTAATGTGATTAATAGGTTTATTTAATTACATCTTATTTTTTTACATATTTTATATACCCTCGAAATTTATTATATATGTGTCAATTATTCTTGAAATCTTTACATTTTTTCTTTACACACTGAAATATTTCTTAAAGTCAGGAAATCGAAGTTAACTCGAAAAACAAAATCACAATCCTCGATTATATGTATGTGACATATAAACTGAATGATTACATGTAGGGGTGGGCACAATCCGGATCGATTCCAAATTTGCAAGAACCTAACTCAAACCGTTTAAATTTAATGCAGTCGGTCTGGTCCTGATTCCCTAATTTTGAACATTGAAACCGAACCTAAATCAAACCATTTAGAACGGTCTGGTTCCTACGATTCCAATCCAATATTTTGAAAATATTATAAATTTTTCAACACTATTACTAATTATTCGATAAGACAAAAAATAGAGCATTTAAACTTACAATAATTGATCATCGATATAACATTCAAAGCTACAACATACTGATAGAACCATGTTTAGAAGTACAATACTGATGGCACCATGTTCAGAAGTTCACTATAGTACTCAACGAAAACTATACCATTTAGTGTAGCTATATGAACAAAGGTAGCTACACTATCAATTAAAAGCATCTCATATCCACCAAGCTACACATGCACAAATGTAGCTACTTTTTACATAACTACACACTTGCAAGTTTTTCATATACATTCATCCACAAAAAACAACTCAAACTGCATCACCTACTTTTTGGTCTTCCTAACTATTTTACCAGAGTCTAAGTTTGGACAAGGGAGAGCTTGGCTCCACAATTCCTTAAAATATCCACTTTGTACTGGTTCATTCATGTAAACCATACTAGTTTCCAATTTATTCAAACACACAAAAACATCAAAACATCAAAACTCTACATTTCAAAAAAACGTTTAATCAAAACCTTATCAACATTCAATCAAAAGGACCAAAACTTTGTACTTCAACTGTAATTGATGGAAGAACTGATTTGTTACTAACAAGCTAATAAACATTATCAACATTTTATTCAAACACGCAAAACATCAAAACTCTACATTTCAAAAAAACGTTTAATCAAAACCTTATCAACATTCAATCAAAAGGACCAAAACTTTGCATCAACATTCAATCAAAAAGACCAAAACTTTGCATCAACATTCAATCAAAAAGACCAAAACTTTGCACTTCAACTGTAATTGATGGAACGACTGATTTGTTACTAACAAGCTAATAAACATTATCAACATTTTATTCAAACACACAAAACATCAAAACTCTACATTTCAAAAAAACGTTTAATCAAAACCTTATCAACATTCAATCAAAAGGACCAAAACTTTGCATCAACATTCAATCAAAAGGACCAAAACTTGCACTTCAACTGTAATTGATGGAACAACTGATTTGTTACTAACAAGCTAATAAACATTATCAACATTTTATTCAAACACACAAAACATCAAAACTCTACATTTTAAAAAAATGTTTAATCAAAACCTTATCAACATTCAATCAAAAGGACCAAAACTTTGCACTTCAACTGTAATTGATGGAGCAACTGATTTGTTACTAACAAGCTAATAAACATTATCAACATTTGCACTCTATTGTATACTTGAGATATCAAATCAAAGTGCAAACAGTCCACATACTCGAATTCGTATCTACTGATACACCAAAACGGTCACACCCCAGAGCCATACATGAGCCATGATGATCTCAAAGAATTACGGGCCCCAGTATCAGCCCAACACTGATCCGAACCAAATGGTTCCAAGCCCGCCCAGTGCGGTCCGCCAGACGAACCCAAATACTTACAGCCTACTAGGCCCATAAGTCTCACAATTATCCTCAATACCCGTAAGCCCTACTAAGGCAAGTATCTCAATGATTACCTTCGGGCAGACAACTACAATAGCTCTTTGTTTCCAACTAGGAAGCAAATATCAGAGTACATATCACACAAGGGAACTTCCTCTTACGAAATACCCTTAGATAGGGAACTATCTCTCGCGTATCTAGGAGCACAGGGCTAACAAAAAACTTTCCTCTAACAACACGACTCCTAATTAGAGAAGGATCTCCACGAAGATCTCCTTCCTAAACTACGCCATCGATGGAATGAGCCAAGGAATGGGCCAATCACAAGTAATGAGGGAATCACAAGTAAAAACTACGAATATCACAAGTAATGAGCCAAGGATCTCCTTCCTAAACTACGAATATCATAAGTAAAAACTACATACATACAAGCTCAATTACTTGTGATTCTAATCTCAATAGTAAGGAATGAGCCAATCACAAACCTAACCACAATTTGCATTGTAAACACTCACAACACGCTCCTCTATACACTTGTTGTGATAATAACCCTCAGCATACTACCACCATAAACATTAATTATTAATTCACAGTCAAAGATCGTAGTTAAAGCCAAATAAGAGAGATCTTGCCATGACTCGATTCACAGAGTATTCCATTGTCCACTTTGGGCTCAAGGCCTGCACGACTTTAAATCGCGTAGTATTTTGTAGATCCAAACTCGTATATATATAGCATATAACCATCTCGCACTCAGGCGATGTGGAACTATGATCTCCCCTTTGTAGCTTGCCAAACCTCTTGGGATCCATGGGCTCTTGGGCTTCTCCCTCACCCCCACCCCCTCAAGTCTGCCCACACAAGGGTATCACAATTCACCCCCCTTCGGGAGCCCAACGTCATTGTTGGCACACTTCCGACTGGGTCAGGCTTTGATACTATTCTGTCACAACCCGATCCACAGAGTACTATATTGTCCGCTGCCCAAGGCCCGTACGACTTTAAAATGCATAGTACTTTGTAGATCCCAACTTGTACATATATAGCACATCACCATCCCGCACCTAGACGATGGAGGACTATGATCTCCCCTTTGTAGCTTGCCAACCCTCTTGAAATTCATGAGCTCTGGGGTTTCTCCCTCACCCTCTACGTCATGTCTCCCCACATAAGGGTATCACAGATCCACTATCAACTTTAGCATAAATATTTTGTCAAATATCAATGTATATTTGTATTAAATCATACCTAAGAGATCAACTTCACAGCACCTATGCTAGAAGTCAAGTTCACTGGGATATCACAAGTTCGTAACATGTTAGAACCAATTTCTGGATCCAGAGCCACAGTTCTCTCAATGATCTGATAACCAACCTTTGCTTTTTAGCTATAATCCTTTTGAAATGAAACCAAGCTAAAGGCAAGCTTCCTAGATGTGAGATTTCATACCATAGACCATATTCCATCCATAATGTTGAATTTTTACCGATATAATAAAGCTTCATAATTTTATGGGTGCTTTTTACACCTTTGTAAAATCTAATGCTGCATAAATGGATGAAACACTTGACGAAGTGGTGTTGGCACCAAAAACTCAACACACATCTTCATAAATGCGGATCTAATTTTACCATCTGCATTTTCTATTTCAGTAAGTCTAGGTACATGTGATCTAGAATTAAAGTGTAAAACTAAAATCTTAGTTTCATGTTATTATTAATGATCTCAAAAATTTATTAGCGAGAAAAATGTAATAACCATCCATGCTGAACCCAAATCAACTGCGCGTGTTATCAAACATAGATCACAAGAGGGAGCCCCATCTATGGAAGGCAATTAAAGTTCCTTTCATGTCCACTTTTTTTTTCTTTATTTTATTTTTTATTTAAATCTCTAGTACGGAGAGGCAACTTTGGGATGCCAACCTTTATTGCTGTTGTCCAAAAACAGACTTCAATGTAGGGCTGAACAAAAAACCAATCAAACCGATTAAACCGACCGATCCGATCTAAACCGAACCGATTGGTTCGGTTTAAATTCGGTTCGGATCGGTTTCGGTTTCAAAAAATTCAAAACCGAAGTGGTCGGTTCGGTTTTTGGTTTCTATGTGATTTTAACCGACCAAACCGAACCGACCAAATATATATAATAAATAATATATATTTTATATATAAATAATACAATAGGTTTAAAATAGTCGGTCGGTTCGATTTTGGTTCGATTTTAGTCGGTTCGGTTCGGTTCGGTTATGGTTTGCATAAATTAGAATCGGTTCGGTTTCGGATCGGTTTTGTTAATGGTCGGTTCGGTTTCGGTTTGAAAATTTTAAAACCGACCTAAGTCGGTTCGGTTCACGGTTTAGGTGAAAAACCGAACCGTCGGTTCGGTTTTCAGCCCTACTTCAATGTACAAGGCAAGGGTACATTACGACTTTACCCTATTTGCTGGCAAACAAACAAAAACTAATATCTAATATAAGCAGTACGCGACCTATCCAAAATCAACAATGATCTTATCCTACAAGGTAAAGAAGCTTCCTCGAAAGACTTTGAAACCTTATATCCCTAAGCTAATGTTGTCAAACTATCTACAACTAAATTGACATTTCTTAATACATGCCCAACAGACACACTCAATTATTTTTGCCAGGTTATAAATGTCTTGCCAGATGTTTCCCAGAAACCAATGAACCTTTACTTCCTTGTGAAACCATTGCTTAAACAACATGGAATCAGTCTGCACAATCACTTTACCAATATCCAATTCAAGACATAGTTGTAACCCCTCAAGGCACCCCAGAGATTTTGCCTTTTTGTTTGAGCCTTTCCTAAAGAAGAAACACTTTGCACTTTTGAAACAACCCTGATCGATTCTAAGTACAACACCACCAACTACATCTTTGTCCTTGGATGACCCATCAAGGTTCAAAGTAAACCCCCCTCCCGGTGGAAATTGCCAAAAAATCGCACAAGGGGCCCTCAAATTGACTTGTTTAACATCGAAACCAAGTCGTTCAATCACTTCCAAGCTGCAACTTTTCACCTTTGGCACAAGGACTTGGTTAACAAGCGAATCAAATCTCAAACCTTAAGAATTGTATACTTCACGTTCCAATTCCTGTCACTATTCCACTTATTGTTTCTCTGCAATCAGATTTCCCAAATAATAAAGAGGGGGTCAAATGAAATAAACAACCAACTAGAGAGTGATTGATTGTTCTAAACCAGACCTGCAAAACATAATACACTTCATTTGGTCTACGCACATATACTTCAAATAACAATTTGAAATGGGTCCAAACCCTCTTCGCCAAATCACTTTCGATAAATAAGTGCTTCATGGTTTCAACATTAGGCAACTGGCAACAACTACACTTCGAAGCTAAACGAATCTAGACTGACTGAAGCTAGTGATCCACTGGCAGAGCATGTTTAAGGATCTTCCACACAAACACATATATTCTCAAAGGTAATAACGGATGCTATAACTTTGGGGAAAAATGATTTATATCTCTGATCTTCTTGATCTCTCCATAAGCTGATCGAGAAGAGGAAAACCCATCGAAAGATTGTTTCGAAACCCGTACATCCACCAATCCTGGATCATCATGCAGCCTTGCGTCGTATACGCTATGCACCCTCGCCTTTGTTTGTTGATCCAACATATAAAAATTGATATCTTCCATTTATTTAATACTTGGCTAGCCCACCTGTCACGACCCGATCCACATGAAACAATATTATCCGCTCTGGGCCCAACCTAACTACCCGCACGGCTTTAAAATGCGTTGTGTCATGTAGATCCAAACTTGTACATATATAGCACATATCCTTCCCTCACCCAGGCGATGTGGGACTATAATCCCCTAGTAGCATGTCAGCCTTTGAGCCCGCCCACACATGGTAGCCTGCCAACCTCTGAGACCGCCCACACATGGTAGCCAGTCAGCCTCTGAACCCGCCCACATAGGGTGTTACACCACCTCAAAATCACTACTATAAGGATGATGGAAAGTTTCTCTCACCAACCAATTTTCACCAAAGAAACTGGTATTTTCCATCCCAATTCGCCAGGTTAAATGCCTCACATCTCCTCACGAAGCTGTAAAAGTTCTTTAATATATGGGGAAGAAACCTTACGCTCATCAATTGCCCACGCCAAATTTCCCTTGGATATTTTTGTTGCATATGCACCGCCCATAACGAATTGGATACTAACAAATTCCACAGTGCCTTCAAATGGAACACTTTCATCACATAGCCAAGTTTTCTCACACCCAATCCTTCATCACCGACTGGCAAGCATATAGAGCCCCATTTCTCCCATTTTCTCTTGGTTTTACCTTCATGATCTCCCCAAAATAAGTTTGTAATGATATTATGAAGACAATCCATCACGACCACTGGAACACATGATGTCGTCATCATATGCAAAGGAAAAGAATATAGAACTGTCTAATCAAAACAGTTTGTCCACAGGGTAATAATAACCTAGCCTTCCAACCTTCCACTCTACGCTGAATTTTTCACTAGCTCAAAAAAAAAAACACAATCTTACACCGACTTTGGTAAATAGGAACACCGAGGTAAGTAAAATGAGACTTCTTATGCCGAAAGCTCATCCAACCGCTAATCAAATCAATCCTATCCTTGGGAGTCTTCTTATCGCAAACAAAATAGTTTTTCCTCGCATTAGGTTTATGACCAGTCATTTCTCAATAGCTCTTGATAAAATCCAAACACCCCAAAATGGATGATTTTTCTCTCGTTTAGGAAGAAAGTGTATCATCCGCGTACAATAAATTAGTGAAAAGTTACATTGCCTAAGAGTATAAAAATACCCAATTTGTTCCTTACGAAAAGCTCTTGTCAACCCCCAATTGAGTACTTCTGCGCTGATGACAAAAAAAAGAGGGAAAACATATCTACATGTCGAAGACTTCTAGTCGATTTAAATAAACCCTTATAAATATCTTGTAACAAAACGGAGAAGCCACAATGTGCCATACAATTAGAAAGAAGGTGACACACCCTATTATCAAACTCAAATCTCCACAATACAAACATAATAAAACCTCATTCCATTCTGTCAGAGTCCTTTTTTCCATATCAAGTTTTAAAACCACATTTCCCCCATTCAATTGCTCATTTTTTATCTTGTGCAAGTCCAATGTTGTTCTCCGATATCAACCTGCCTCTGACAAATGAAAAAAGCCCCTTGCTCATGAGAGATAATATCTGGAAGAAGTCTAGCCAATCTAGAGCAAAGAATTTTTTAGAAGATCTTATACATCACATTACACAAACTGATTGGACATAAATTTGTGAAGTGAACTAGCTCTTCCAACTTCACAATCAGGGAAACAAAGTTAGTTGTAAAAGCATAAAGAAGAAAGGTTCCTTGAAATAATTCAATTGCCGCTTCCCAAATACCTCATTGGACAACTCCCCAACAAGTCTAATAGAAACCATAAGTGAAGCCATCCGGACCTGGAGCACTATCTTGAGGAATGCAAAAAAATTGCCCCTCTAACTTCTTCCAACTCTGGCGCTTTGTCTCTTGATCCACAAGCCTAGGTATGCAATCCAATAATGTTGCATTCTCGTTATAGCCCTGCGAAGATAAAAAGGCTTTGCAACAAAAATATTAGCTTCCCCTTAACAGCTACATTAATCAATGGTTATAAACTAAATCTTGTTTATTTATTTCAGTGTTCTAAAAAATGCTAGGCGGCAGGCGAGTGGCAAGCAGCGAGCGGCGAGCGGCAAGCAAGGGACTAGTGCTCAGAAGACTAGGCGGGGGCCTAGGTGGTTATTTATTTATTTATTTATTATAGTTTAAAATTTGTAAAAGTTTAGCATAATATCATATAAATTACTTTCAATTCAATGCCAAGATACATATGTAAAATGTATATAAAAAAAGTCTAATTTTTTTTTTTGAACTGGAAATAATTTTTTTTTAAAAGACCCTCCCAGGAGGCTTCCTAGCCTACCTGGGAGGCTCCCAGCTGCCTAGACTGATTTTTAGAACACTAATTTATTTATGAGTTACGTAGCAGCATAAAAATCAATGAGGTCCCTGAGTATCTACTTGTGAAAATTGTTTTTGCTATTATTTTCTTTTGATGCTTTTTTAGATTTCTTTTTCGATGGGAAAAGTCTGCAATTCCGATGATATGATTTTTACCTTTTTTTTCTTTTTTGTGAAGATCTGCGACTCAAGGCGTTGGTGGCCTGTTCGTGCAAGCATTGTAGGATTCATCGTGATCGTAGCAAGGAAGAAGATTTATGTAGGTAATATATCACCTACCAACAGGTTGTAGACTTGTAACATTCTTTGAGAATCACATTCCCCCTTCGAAAATCTCTTGTCGTGATCAAGACACACACCAATGAGGTCATTACATGTTCCACCACTGGAATGAGAAGCCACAACATGCAAGTGATCACCATCAGAGTCGGTGGTTGTTGAGGCAACCACCAATAATGCAAAAATAATGAGCAGAAT
This sequence comes from Berberis vulgaris, assembly GCA_963556465.1. Lineage (NCBI taxonomy): Eukaryota > Viridiplantae > Streptophyta > Magnoliopsida > Ranunculales > Berberidaceae > Berberis > Berberis vulgaris. The sequence continues at coordinate 9,591,739 of OY747124.1, read as the reverse complement.
GAGAGTGAACCTCAGAGCCATATATGGCATCCATAAGAACACAAATACCACTAGCTAGTAGAGGAGATACAAAAATGGGAAAGGGAGAGGGAGGTGAGGATAAATAGTGTGGGAGACTTTACATTACTCGTAATTGTCTCTCTATTAATTCTCATCTAAATGTTTCCATAATCGTCCCAAAACAACTTTGGTTTAATCGGTAAGGGAACTAATTTGGGAATTATTTGGTATCATTTTCTTACATATGTTTAACCTATCAAAGCCATGGAACTAGAATACAATGAGTTAATTGATAAAAAAAAAAAATTTTAAATTTAAATACACAATAACATGTTATATGGGTTTGACTCAACACTTAGATAATATGATGGTGTCACTAAGCAGGTGATAGTGTTAGACAGAAATGTGGTAATGTTAGACATAAAGTTGGGGGATAGTGGTATCAAAGAGTGGAAGTAGTGGTGAAAAATCATTGTCGATCGTAGGTAAAACAACTTCTACGACACTAAGGTGGCCTTTTTTTAATGCATAGAAGCTAATTTCTAACTGGAGTTAGAAGTTTTGAACGAACTATTTCTTTTGCTTCTGAATGGGCTGCTGATTAGAAGCTGTAAAATTGAAATGTGTTTAATTTTAGGTGTTCAATGGGAACTGTTTAACAATTTTGCCCTACTGAGAAGATACATGCAGGAATGGAGAGATGGTGGGTTGGAAACCCGACATTATACGGTAGTGATAAATTTGTCAAAGCTTTCAAAACTACATGCTATATAATGAAAACTTGAAAATATACACGAAAATGAGAGTTGGAGACAGAAGAAATGCTTAAAAAATATAGAGAAAAAAAATGAAGGTGAGAAATGAGATAAGTTTCTTACCGTCGAAGAATCCTTGTGAAGGTAGGTAGAACGACAATGCTTGGTGAAGAGAATGAATGTGTGTTATCAAAATTTAGCCCAACTTGTTTTAAAGAAGATGGGGACAACAATTGTCATTACAAATTATTTTAAGCTTACTATTGAAATAATTTTCGAGTCAGCACTCAGTGTTAAGTGATCAACTCCTCCCTGTTACTTACTCTAATTAGAAGTTGAACTTCTGTCATAACTAAAAAAAAACACTATAGACAAGGTGTCCCACTTCTTATTAAGACTTTTGACTCTATTCAGAAGCAAAAACCTTAGAGGGTGTTTGTTTACATTAACAACTAAGAAGATAAGTTATAGTAATAAGTAAGAAGATTCCTTAAGAACTAAGAAGATTGCTTACTCGAGTAAGAAATTTTGCTTAAAATTAGAAACCAGTAAGAAGCAAAACCAAGCAGTCTGAATATCGGTCAAAGTTCTAATTAAAAAATAAAAATAAATAAAAAACCCTAAGCCATTAAGACAAAACCTAACATTGACTCCATTTTATGACGAAACTTGAAAATCCATGAGATTTTGATTAAAAAAAAAAAAGCTTAGTCATGGGAATAAATGTCTCATACATCAGCAAGTTGTTTATTATTTTTTAAGGTAAAATACTGATTTTATTGTATGTTATTTTTTAACTCTTTAATTTTCTTATAATTAAATGTCTCATAACATCAACAAGTTGTTTATTATTTTTTAAGTTAAAATACTGATTTTATTGTATGTTATTTTTTAACTCTTTAATTTTCCTATAATTACGTACATTACCGTAATGGAATAGTCTGTCGCCCGGAAAGATTTAGGAAATGTAATCTTTAAAAATATATTTTTAAAACATGGGTGATGTAGTTGATTTCTTCTCTCCTTCCTCGCTGCTTATCTGGACATGCAAAGGTAGCAAACGTGAGCCAAGGACCATCGTGTGGTGGCCGATGGCACTCTGATGCTTAAGTTAGATAAGGCTTAAGAAAGACTTAAAATTGTAAACTGAGTTATATTGCATACCTCTAGTTCATCGACCTTATCTCCCTTTTATAGTAAATGAGTCATCGTTCGGCTAGGCCTTTGGTGACGTAGTTTAGGAAAAGTAATCTTGCTGTGAAGATCCTTTCCTGATTGGGAGTTGTCCATGTGGGATAGTTTTCATACACGACTTCTGCTCCTAGACCTACGGGAGAGATTTTCCTTTCTGAGTGTTGTCTATGCAAGGAAATTTCCTTGCCTGACTTATAACTCTAATAAATGTTTCGATCCAATGTGTTGATGCATGACTGTCTTGGGTAGATCTCTCAGATACTTGCCATAGAGGTCTTATGAGTATTGGGCCTGACCGCATAACGTGTGGGCTTACTAGCTCATTGCAACTCGGACCCGACCATTTGGATTCTGCCAATGATGGATTTGCTGCTATTTGGGCCTCGTTGGATTGTGCGTGCAATCGGGCATGCTTCGTTTTGTTGATGAGATTATCATGACACGTGTATGATGCTAATCAGAAGATGGTTTGATGTATCATCAATGAGAATTTTTTTTCTTTTTAATTTACAATATTGATTGAACCTACTTTAGTATCCAAACAAATAATATGATCGGTGATATGAAGGATGATGTTGATGATACAATGATGGGGATGTTCGTTGTGCAACCGCATTAGTGAAGATGCAAGATAATTAGATACTTGCAACTAATTTATCGGGATTAATGGTATTGAGGAGATTAAAAAAGGAATATAATGATAATTTTAAGTCTATTATCCTCTCTACCCCGCCCTGGATGGTGAAATTATGAATCACACAATTCCTAGTGCAAATCATGAATGCTTGGAGGGGTTTGCAAGTATTACATGTAAAATATTCAAAATTTGGGGTGGCATTAGTAGTTATAGACTTAAAATTAGGGGTGGGCATGGAATGAGATGGGACGGTCCGAATGGACCTCATCCCATCCCAAACGGATTCGAGATGGGATGAGCATGATATAAAACAATTTTACGATTACAAATTTACAAGTGATGAAAATACTAGTTAAAATCTCTCTTCAAAAGCTATTCCACCTCTCTTTATTATGCAAGCTCACAAGTTAGAATCTCTCTTCAAAAATTATTCCACCTCTCTGCATACTTTACAGTTGGGTTTATCCCTTGGTCTGTACAAATGAGGTAAGCAAGCTTTATCAGAAGATAATCAAATCAATAATGGAGGTTCCCCAGTTGGTTTTGGCCCTGTTTTTAATGATGTAGCTAAAAAAAAAATAAAAAATAAAAAGGAGATTTGAAAGGAAGGGTAAATGCATGATAAAGAAAGGAAGGGAGATCTCATGATGGTGGTGTCAATGTCAAAAGGTAAATAAGCCAAAGCCAATATGAAAAGTTGCAGTTGCAACTGAGACAAATTACCCCAGAAATGCAGCAGTGATATCAGATAGCGTGGACAGTGAGATAGTGAACGAGAGAGAGTGTGAGATGAAAAATCCTTTATTAGTTATGCAGACTCTCTCTGGCATAGTTGTGGAAAAAAGGGAATGAAGAGTGTCCCAGGATGAATTCAAGGTGAGTGAGTGAAAGAAGATTCGTTGATTTTTCCCAAGCTCATCATTGTTTTCTGGCAATTGTTTTGTGTTGTGTGTTCCCATTCTTTTTTTCAGCCCAAGTCCAATTTCATCGGGACCCAATTCCTCTCGTTTTCATTAATCCCATTCTACATCACCATCATCGATAATAACATCAACAATCAGACTTAATTTTGGGACACGGTTGAATAATTCAAAGTGCTAATATACAGTGCTAATGAATGGACCTATGGAACTCAAATTTCCTTCACAGTTCCTTCAAAATATTAAAATTAACAATATTAAATAAATAAATACGAGATGAGATGGAATGGAATGGATGAGATTGAAAATCTTCATCCCTATTCTACCTCACTCTAGATTGGAATGGGGTTTCATCAATTCCAAAAGGATCAGAGAAAATCAAGACAATATGGGATCCGAATTGCAGGATGGAATACCCACCCCTACTTAAAATTGCACTAAGAATAGTGTGATTCAGAATTTCACATTCTATTACACGTTTTAAACATTGAAAAAACAAATTGAACTCTATAAAAAAATTTGCAAATATTTATGGGTTTTTTTGAGTTTGACCCTCATTTGTTTATGCCTAATAGAGTTTGACTCTCATTTTAAATTTTAATTGGGTTTAGCCTTCATTTTCTAATATAACTGTTAGTCCAACGTAGTTGACTGATCATATTTTCTTTGTGGACCAAAATACCCTAACTTAAAGTATGTGCTTTGCATATGCCATGTCTACAAACCCACCAAAAATCATAATGTGAAATCTCAAGGTAATCAAAAGGATGAAATATACAGGAACAAACTTAAATCCACCCATCTCCTCCATTTTCTTCCTTCCCCAATATATCTCCAGGTATCATGTTGTTATTCCTTGATCTCTCGTCTTTCTTCATTTTCATTTTGAGATTGAAAATCGACGACATGGGTTTGTTCCATTTGTTGGATTAAGTGAATCTCATAATAAATTTCTTCTGGGGATATCAATCGCATCCTTTTGATATCCGAACACCAAATCTCTACGTTCAGGAAAATGAGAGATTCTTTCAATTTATGCCTCTGGGTAATCATCATAGCACTGATTAGTGTTGTTGAGATTTTTTGCCTTTTTTTATTGGAAGAAGGTGCACATGGCTTGTTTTGAGCTTAGAAGGATATTGATACAACAATAATAATTAAGCTTTTATGATGATATCATGAGCTGTAACTTTGCCCAACTTTGATAAAATAAAATAAAATAATAATAATAATAATAATAATAAATAAATAAATAAATAAATTCAATTCTGGAATTTGGGGATTTTGTTTGGGAAAAAGGTGATTGAGTTTTGCTTTTGGTGGATGGAGAAACAAAGAAATTTCAGAAGCCTATTGGAGAAACAGAAGAGCTTTCATGGGGTTAAGGAGAATCAAAGAAATTATTGTGACGAGTGCTTGAAATTGATGGTAGTGAAATGAGAGAGATAGGGAAGAAGAACATGATATTGGGGAAGGAAGAAAATGAAGAAGATGGGTGAATTTAAGTTTATTTCTATATTTCATCCTTTGGATTACTTTAAAATTCGCATTATGATTTTTGGTGGGTTTGTGGACAGGGTATATGTTTTGAGTTAGAGTATTTTGGCCCACAAAGAAAATTAATATGACCAATCAACTACATTAAACTAACAGTTCAGAGTTAAACTCATTTACAATTTAAAACAATGGCCAAACTCTATTAAGCATAAACAAATGAGGGTCAACCTAAAAAAAACCCAATTTTTATTTATGTTTGAATCGTATTATTAATTAAAATTGCAATAAGAATGGTGTGATTTATAATTTCACATGTTATTACTTATGCTACATATTTTCGACAAGCCAAGTGGCATACTGAAGGCATATTTAGCAGAGGTGCCGAAAGTATGAATAAGGTTGGCATGTCAAAGACTTGACAAGAGAGTCGTATCGGAGGTAAGGGCATACACTACATGGAAAGTATGTGATTGTGTCAACTGCACGAATAATATACTAGTGTGTCTGTGATATTTTGCATTATACATATATTATATTATTTAAGCTAAGATATTTAAAAATTTTGACCAAAATATCTAAATTATCCCGACTATATTGCCTTAAGAATGGAAAAATATCCACAAGAATCCCATATTTTAAACCCCGCTCTCCAAAACTGATAATGTGAGGTGGACGACATGATGAAATTAATGGGTCCACGGTGGGCACTTGTTGCTTTCATCGTTCAAAAGTTGATTGCTACGTTTCAACTTCTTCAAAGTTCTCATACTAGACGTGGCATGGCCATTTCCTACATTTTGTCGTGGTTTCGATAAATCAGACCCACCTCACCATGCTTAAATTCGATAATGGTCCATATCATCAACGACACACGAAATGAAGTGCCGTGTATCATCAACCAAATACTAACCCTGTGCGAGACCCACATCTAGATTTAGATTGAATTAAATTTGAGTGCTTGCTCCTTTAGCTCACTATTGTTTATGGATTTCGTTTAATTAAAAACTAAACAGCACAACTTTCGGTTCAACAAAACCATCATCAATCATACTGATTTCCTTTTTTTTTTTTTTTTTTTTTTAATTTTTAATTTTCTATCATCGTCCCTCTCAGTTCAAAGTTTGATTAAATTAAACAGGGTATATATTTTATTAAGAGGAGATGGCGTCGACACTATTCAATAATTCATTGTCTCCACGTCGACCATTGGATTTGGTGGGCGTCACTATTCAATAATTCATTATGCCTAATAATTTTATTAAGCTATACGTGTGTTGGTTCATATCTCAATCTCCATTAATGGTAAGGTTCTTCTAAATCCGAATGTGGTAATGAAGATAAGGTAGAAAATATGAATTTTCGATTTTTTGAATTGGGTAACGTAACATACTCCAAATTAACTGTAAAATTGCTTTTGATATTGAATAAAGGTCAGACATCCTATAGCTGCCCCTCCCTTCTAGAGATATAATTAAAAAAAAAAGTTAGAAAATATGAAGAAAAATAAAGGCTTCAACAGGTTACAATGTCCTTTCCTTATATTGGCAATGTAATATAGAGCTTGGTATCATTCAATCAAAAGTAATAGCCTTTGTAGCTTTTGCCCATCACATTAAATAAGTGCTAAGACACTGTTAAATATTTACCAATCACGGATATCAAGCATCTTAGATTACCAAAAACGTAAATGGGTGAGTTGTTTAAAGATTGATTCGATGTTTGATGTTTAATTCATCTGCCAAACTAAGTTGTCGGTTATTTTCGCAGCATGGGCGGTGGATTCTGCATAGAAACAATGAACTTAACATACATAGTACATGTAAAATAATCTTAATCCAAGTACTAAACACGAGCCTAACTACAGTGCCATACATGTGAGTGATCTTGAATTCGAATCTAGGACAATTGTTGCAAGCTTCCCAACTTAGTTGTTTATTTCTAATTAAGCAACTATGTACTCATAGTTTTCTTGATCTAATTAACTCGAATATCACTTTTACTTTTATGCTATTGAAATAAACTAATAACTTTAGATTGTTAACTCATTGGAATACCATATTTTCATCAAATTTAACCATCTAAGACAAAGTTTTTTGCTAAATTATCTCCTCGCAATAGTGATCCACAGAGTATGATCATTTCAGGTTCATCGACAAAAAGAAAAAGAAGACGATGATCATTGCAGTACGGACAGATTCAATATGCTTCCCACGGTACACTTATTACCATTAGTTTAGCCTTTCATTTTGCTAATAAAGGTCCAAAACTAACTACAGTTTAAAGAAGACTAAAGAAACTAAATATCGCCCACAAGAAAGCAAAGCAAAGCAAAGCAAAGGCCATCATATCCCAAGCCGACCCTCTCTGTCCCTTTCATTTCATCAGCTCTTCTTATTCAAATTCCCTTATTGAAATCAAAACCAAACAGTCACCCATCCATTTTTTTTTTCGTTGATCCAGTAGTCCACATTTTGCATCATCTTAAACAACTCCAAATAATTCTCTCTTGCCTGGTGGCATTGAATTCAACCACAAATCTGACACTATCCACGTGGCACCTCTCCATAGGTAAGGACGTAAACTCGCCCACAGTCACACGTGTCCATCATGCGATTGGTGGTCGGCACGAAATGCCTTGCATGTCTCTCTATGGTGCAAAAACATAATCTCTCCCTCTCTCTCTTCCCTTAATTTTTTTTTCCACTTTTTTCTTTTATGCTTTTCAATTCATCGGTAACATTAAAATTTTTGCAACAGCTAGCTCGATAGTCTTCACCATCAACCTTTCACTTTCTTTATTCCTTACTCGCGTTGCATCCGCGTTTCCTTCTCACTATATATACCCCAACTCACCACCTTCAAAACACATCATCACAAACCACTAAAGCCTTTCATTGCATACAAAATCTCATTTCATCAAACAAGTTTGTATTACTTTCTTTGTTAGTAAATCACTATGGCTGAGGAAGGAAACCGCTACCATCACCACACCACCAACGATGAGTGCGCTGAGGTTGAGATCAAGGATCGGGGTATGTTCGATTTCTTGGGAAAGAAAGAGGAAGAGAAGAAGCAGCCACAGCCCTTTGAGGAGGAGGTGATCACCTCCGATCTTGAGAACAAGGTTCATATTTCTGATCATGAGGAGAAGCCTTCTTCTTTGTCTGAGAAGCTCAAACGATCTGATAGCAGCTCTAGCTCGGTAAGTTCTTTCATAAATTTTTTTCTTAAAAGACAGTTTTACTTACCCTTCAATTTTGATCGCGATAGAAATAAAGCATGGGTAGTTTAGTCATTTTGTTTAATATGCTTGTGACACTTTGTAGTCAAGCGATGAGGAAGAAGTGGAAGAGGGAGGAGAGAAGAAGAAGAAGAAGAAGTTGAAGGACAAAATCAAGGAAAAGGTTTCTGGAAATGAAGACAAGAAGGAAGAGGAACATGACACTACGATCCCTATCGAGAAGTGCGAGGAAATTCCCCAGGAGGAGGTTGTTGTTCTTCCAGAGGAGAAGAAGGGGTTCCTTGACAAAATCAAGGACAAGCTTCCTCACAAGAAGCCTGAGGAGTCTGCACCTGTTGAGTGTGCCCCTGCAGTGCCTGTAGAGACACATGAAGTTCACGATGGCGAGGTCAAGGAGAAGAAGGGGATATTAGAGAAGATCAAGGAGAAGTTGCCAGGGTACCACCCCAAGACTGATGAGGAGAAGAAGGAGACCCCTCACTGTGATTAAATTATAAATCATATACTCTGGATCATGAAGAGTGTTTGAAGTTTTTATTTTGTTTGGTTGATTGTTGATTCGTAGGAGATGCTTTATTCATGTTTATTTTGATCAATATATATAAGTGCCGTTTATGTACTTATATAAGTTTAATTTGGAATTTGAGGGATGGTGGGTATATTTGTATGAAAAATGTCATCATCTGCTGTAATTGTGTTTAGTTTTGGGTCTAAAGTATCAACGGATTGATTGCTTTGTTTGTTAATTCTTGTTGTTTGTAAGTAAAGCTACTTGTGAGTTGTGATCAATTTTATCTGTCTCTTTGGTGCTGTTATAGATGCTATTTATAATTGATCGATGCGGAAACCCCTTTAATGGGATGGGGAGCACTAGGAGGAAACTTTGATGATGCAACAGATTGAAAGAAATGTTTCAACTCATCAAGATTTGTTCCCTGATTCTTGATCACTACTACTTGTTCCTGTGGAAGTAGAACAATGGAATTAGATCTTGTACAATGTTTGGAGTTGGACTAAGCTTGGCTTGGTTAAAGATAAATTTAATTATTGTGGGACACTAAAGGGACAGTGTATTAATTGTGGATCTCAAGGATGTCCAGTACTCGAGACTTGAAACAGAGATCCAGCTGAAAGAAAGTGGTCGATTGTGTCACATTATTCCTAGAAAAAGCATTTCAAAATTTTGATAGTGTGATACTGCTACAGGCGAATAATGTGATTAACAATCAATCCTGCTAAACATGATATTGGCATTCGGCTGTTTAAACCAAATCAGACCTCTAATAAGTGACAAATATCAAGAACCACAATTTGACAGCGGATCAACCAAGGAGAAGATCCTGAAATGCCAACTCACTTCACAGCAAGCGAACCAAGGAAACTATCTTAGTTAAATACACTAAAGTAGGTACCTAATCAATCTAACTAAACAATCAAGTAGTACAACCTAATATACAGTGCATAACTCAACCTCTGAAATCTGAGAACCAAAAATATCATTTGTGCACCCCACTGCTTTCCCCCAGTACTATTTGTTATTATGGTCTACTTAGTGGTGCTGTTAATGGAGATTACTTGATTGGGGTTGGGAGCTATGACATGACCGGACCAGCAGCGGATGTGATCATGATGGGTTGCGGATGTGATCATGATGGGTTGGGAGCTATGACATTAGTCTTAATAAGTTGATTGAGCTACATATTATACCTGTATTGATGTAACCTTGAAAAGGCTTATGTAGAATAAGTTGATTGAGCTACATATTATACCTGTATTGATGTATGTCCACTCAAGTTATCTGGGGTTACCTTCTCTAACTGTGACACCTGATTTTTTTTCCTTCTTTCTCCGTACCATATTGTGGTGGTGCTTAGAAAACTTGTGGTGGCACATAAGTATTATTCTTCTATAAGTTTACACAAAATTCTCTACATTTTTTATTCTTATCCTTGGATATTTTTGTCTATTGGTTTTTCACAGAGAAAGAAAGCTAAGTTCAAAATTGAAAAAATTTGAGTGAGAGCTCCTAAAGGAAATACATACAGGATCTTAGTGCATGTAGTGGAGGAGAAAGTTTTTGCTTTGAGGACTGCAAAAGATGTAAAAGCCGAGTAGATCTCTTTGAAATAAACAATTTCTATCAATTAGGAGAGCTTACTACCTGTTTTCACCTCTTCTTCTTTTTTAATGTGCAAATTGAGGATTTATGTTCAGTTTTGATGTGACTGAATGGTATCAGAGCCAGACCTAGCTAGAAGTGTGCCAACGAGAACGTTGGGCTCCCTTAGGGGGTGGACTGTGATACTCATGTGTGGGCGGAGCTGAGGGGGAGGGTGCGGAAGAGGCCCATGTTGGCGAGGCCCAATAGGCCCGTGGATTCCAAAAGGGATTGGGCGAGCTACCAAAGTATTATAGTCTCATCGCCTGGATGATGGAAGAGGATGTGTTATATATGTACGGAGTTGGATGAAAAATAGATGTGAGGAATGCATGTATCTAACCAATGGTCGACACCCAGATGACTCTTTTAAGGATTGTTGATGAAAAGACGGAGAAGAGCAAAGGAGCCTTCAGCTGGTTTGCAACACATAGAACCTCCATGAGCAAAAACAACAAGCTCATCAGTGGCGACGACAAGGTGTTGCAGCTAGGTTCTTTGAGGATTGGTTTAGATCACAAAATTCCACAAACACCACCCAAGTCTATGGTAAGCATGTGTGCCATACTGTATATATTAAATGAAGCGATACTACTAAACACTTTTTTTTGCTCAAGAAAAGCTAGGGTTGAAGGGACCTCACCCTTATATTAGAAAAACGAAGAACTACAAGGGAAGGACATACACTAGCTCCAAAACAAAAAGAGGCAAAGAAGCATCACTAAGCCATTCCAAGCATCCCAACTAGCAATATCTACGAACTTAGATGTGTCCGTTAAATTGTGATGTATGGCAGATACAAGCGTATTGATAAAAGTAAAGAAATGATCAAAGCATCTAGAGGGAAATCTTGCGTACAAAATTCAGGCAAATCGTCCTAAGTGAAGAGAAATAAATTTTATAGCCCATTCGTGGAAGCATTTTGCCAATCCAACGTTGGAGATGTGAGCCCAAATATCCTAGATGCAATTTGCATTGATTATGAAAAACCATGTGATTTCAATCATTCATCATGCAACCGCGATACTATGCTTTGCGTGGTCCGTAGACCTGGGTACGACTAGCTCTCCTATGTTGCACTACAAGAAAAATACCCATTAATAGCGTTTCAAAAACACTATGGTAGGATACCATAGCGTTTTAGAAAACGCTGTGTCTGTTGGAGCTATAATAGACCCAGGGTCTATTATAGCGTTTTTAAAACGCTATGGTAAGTTGGTCTTTTATAGCGTTTCAAAAACGCTATGGTAAGTATACATAGCAAATTTTTTATTTATTTATTTTTTGCTATCAAATGACTTTTTATTACATCTTATAAGTTTTATTTCTAAAAAATAAAAATTTAAATGTGCCAAACTTAAACATTTTCATAAATGGAGGCAAGGTAATATAATTAATGAGATAATGTATTACATCGAATCACAAAATCTATCAAATTAATAATAAAGATCAGCTCTCTGTATTACATCGAGTCACAAAACATTTCTAGCTTTTCAAAACCTAAATAAAAAACTAAATATAAAGTACCACAGCTCCCTGTATTAGCACCTTAACCACCTCAACAGAACCAAAGTCATCTTCATCAGTCCACCTCAACAGAGCGCTCCATTTTCCAGCAGGAGCTCGACCAATCAGCAAACAAGAAATTGCATGTGGTTTGGCATATGATTAGGATGTTGCTTGACCAACAAGAGCACCCAACTGAAACATACATAGCTCTACATATGATTAGGATGTTGCTTGTTCAAATATATTACAACAATTGACAGTAAGTACTTGCTCCAAGTATGGGACTGCTTCTGATGCTGGCCTGTTGTTGAATGCGATTATGGCATTAGCCTTCAAAAACAGATATGTGAAATTTAATTCTCAGAATCTAAAAGTAATTCAGTTAAAACTAAGGAATATCAGAATCTTCTTTCACAACATGATTGGTATTATGGATTCCTTAAGAGTCCATTTTACTTCCACATTTCCACAAGCATCTTCTGTAAAATGGAACTAGATAGATAACCAAACCTTTGGTATCTTCTCAGAAAAATAGCTCCCCGCAAGTAGTTGGAGAAGTGCATCATTGCTGCAATGCACCATTTATATGAAGAAAGTAAGGAATACGTTCAAACCAAGTTGAGTTCAAGGAAGAATAAAGTAAAGTTGTGCCTTGACCAATATGACAGATAATAACAACAAATCAGCATAGTATTTTAAACACACAGTACAAATGTAAAATTGTATGAAAAACCCCATGAAACAATGCTGCATTTTTTACTAACATTCCGCCAACATGAACACTAGCACTTTGCCAGTTTAACAGAAACTTCGCAAACTGATGCACAAAGCTAAAACTTGGCACTTTGAAAGGGTGAATTAGTTACAATATAACATGAGCAACCTGTGTAAAATATCTGCTTAGCTAGTGAATTCTCCCAACACACTGTTAAAATGATGATGAACAAAAACAGAACTACCATTAACTGGATGAAGAGTTGTATAGATAGGATCGGAGCATATTGATCTGACCTACCTTTTTCAGAGGAACTAGAGAGTGCAAAAAACTGAATTTTTTGCTGTATTGAGATACCATGAATTTATTTGCAACGGTACCTTTGAGATCTAAGTGTGATGCCGATGTAGTAACCAATGCCATATTTATCTTATAGAACAACTTCAACTTTTGCAATTAAAAAAAAAAAAAAAACCATGGCAAATAACAACTATAATTAGCCAAAACTGTGTAAGTGCAGACCATTAGTTTCAAATTCATCCAAGTTGAACACGTGTATTTATGTTGTATTTGTGAATACATCATTAACTTCCAAAAAAAATCTATGAGTAAATATATTTAAACTTTAAACAAATCTATACACAAGAAAGGCATGTATTTCAGAAGTAAATGAGAATATATAACATGCATATTACTCTAGTGTAATTTGAAGTTTTATTTCATGTTTCTAGGAGGTAAATAGAGAGAAAGGGAATAAGATGTTGTAAATTTTGAGTCTATTTATAAATAAAAAGGGACAAAATCCTTTTGGGCTGCCTAGATTGCTGGGTGAATGGACTTGTCACCTAAGCATTGCCTTTAACATAGTTCATAGTAACAATGCAGTACATACATAATATTGGACGGATATCTTTCAAGTTAAGATTAAGCTATAGGTGTCAAATGTGATTAGTGAAAAAATCGACAAAGAAAGAGAGGAAGGAATGGTTGTACATGAATGCTGCAATCACACTCCCGAAAGTGAACAACGTTGTTATATTTATCTGCAAGAACCTGTACAACCAAGTGACACATTAGTTGTTAATCAAACACGGGGACGACTGAATGAACAATAAATTCACACATCAAATAGAGGTGGTACCTGGAACTCAATGTGCCTTGGGTTTTGGATACATTTTTCCAAATAAACTCCATCATTTCCAAATGCAGTTGCAGCCTCACTTTTGGCTGCCTGTCATTCAAAGAAGCCAATTCAAGATTAATACTTATAAACCAGGTTCTAGCAGTTCAGAGCTAGTTTTGTCCCCCTTTTCAGAACTATGTAATATCTGGTGTTGTTTTTGCTTTTAAATCATCTCAGGCTACCTTGTAATAACTATGAGTCCTTGTTAGTTTCCTATAAAATTCATGTTTATACTAACAAATCTTGAAGAAAATATCATCAAGGTGCAGTGTCAGAAAAGCTTACTTAAAAGAAAAAAGAAAAGTGTCCGGGGCAATACCTGTAACAACTTCACAAACTCTTCAGGTTCCTTGGCAAGACGCATTCCACGTCCTCCACCACCAGCAGTTGCCTTCAAAACATGGAAAAAAAATGTTTCACTTACTGCTCATCCAGTGAAAGGGGAAGTCTAGCTTACTGACAAACTTATTTTAAAGAGAGAAAATTCCTTAAGGGGGTTGGGACGGGGTGCAAGAGATTAAAGAAGTACTTGATCGCCATAACTACCTAATTGAAAAACACCTTCCCTAATATAGTCATGTGCAACTTCAGTGAACAAGAACTCTTTTCTTCTTTATTTATTTTTTTTATTTTGTAATGATTCCATAAAGATTAGAAGAATGTTACCTGGAAGCAGTGTTGACAATATTTGAATGTTTCCACCCTTAGGGAAAGAGTAAAGTTGCAACAGTTTGTAAATTATCGGATATATCGCCGATATCACAATAATTTCACATAAACAAAACAGATGATAAATTTTAGGATATTTGCAGATATATCCCAACCATGCCTTCAAGAAGGGTCGCTCTGGTACGTGCTGTGAGTACACATATGGGGTACAATTGGAGTAGGTTTATAGGAAAGGAATTTCGGACAGGATGAATTTGGAGATCTTATTTGAATTGTTGTTGGGAGCAAAATTTCAAAGCTCTCTTACTAGCAAAAAAAAAAAGAAAAAATATACAATCTTATGGGGCTATACTCTTCCTTTGCTATACTTTTCTGGCAGGGATATCCTCATCAATCTTAGGAAGTTATTTCATTGCTTAGAAAACCGCAAATTTAAAAATGAAGAAAAAAAGTTACTCAGATAATTCTTTTCAGCTTTTGAATCTCTATTTTTAATTATTAAATAAGATATCTTCCATTTAGCACAGTATTATACAATTTAGTTATGTCAACCTAGGTTCTGAGGACATTCCTGTATACTAAACGGCTATGGATTAAAACACAGTTTTAACCATTTAGAAAAGAAAAATAAAAAGGAGAAATATACACCTTGATCATCACAGGATAACCAATCTGATCAGCAACCTTGATAGCTTCCTCTGTGGTCTGTAATCAAACAGATAAAGTGAAAGTTAAGTTAGGAAGCCAATGCACAAAACCACTGATGGAGCTTTAGCACAACAATTAATCAATCTATATACCTGCAACAATCCGTCACTCCCTGGTACAGTTGGCACACCAGCATTCTTCATAGTCTCTCTTGCAGTGGCTTTGTCACCCATAACACGAATGATGTCAGGCTGCAAGAACATAAGCCCCAAGATTGTTATAGTTATAATATGCCAGCTTAAGTTGAGAATATTAATTGAACAAGGAACATAATTTTCATAAAAGGATGTCACTGCTCATCCTACCAAACCATAATGATAAATTGTAATAGTGTGTCACATACAAACAAGATTTAAAAGCCTTCATAGAACATTTACATTTTCATCCTTTCAAGTTTCGATAACATGTTAGTGAAATTCTAAAATTTGGTTCGTCGTCTAATTACTTCATGATGCGTAAATGATTGGAACAAGCAATTGCAAGATACGACACTTTCTCCAATACATAAATACATACCCCAAAGACAAAAAGAAATAAAATACATAGCTGTGACAGGATTAATGTTAAAAAAGGGTGTATGTTGATTAAAAGTACTCACGTTAGGTCCTATAAAGTTTATGTCGTGCTCTCTGCACATTTCAACAAAAGCTGCATTCTCGGCAAGGAAACCATATCCAGGATGCAGCATGGTACATCCACGGCTGATAGCAACAGATAAAACATTTGGAATCACCAAGTATCTGAAAGAACATTGAAAAATGAAGGTTATCAACTATCACAAGGATCCTGTAGATAAACATTCCATCTGACAAAATAATTCTAGCTCGAAATGTGAAAACAAATAAAGTAGAAAAGGGAGTAACAGAAATTGTGAACATGAAACTTCATTAGAGGTAAATATTCACTCCAACTTAGTTGATAATTAGTATAGTTTCATAATTAGAGTCATTGTCGAATAATTAATAATCAAATTAAAGAGAACCAAACATACCCATCTCCCCAAATCAAACAAGAACCAAAACCCAGATTGTAAATCTAGCTTAAAAGCAACCCAAACCCTAAAAACTGAAGAACCCTTAATCAAATTACATAAACCCATTTGTCCAAATAGAACAAGAACCAAAACCCACATCTCAAAAACACAACTTAAACAGTGCAAATTAGAGAAAACCCAAATCAAACTTACCTCCATGGAATGTAGATACCCATAGATATCTGAAGCATAGTTCGTTCACATCTAGGGATCATCTAAATGTGCTTCTTCTTCCATATCCTTCACCAAAAACAACTTATGATGTTGCTTCTTCTTCTTCGCCCAGTTTTGGGTTTTTGAACCTCAGAACCACCCCAATTCGCAGCGGCAGCTACATTTGTAAGCTTCCCCAAGACAACCATTTTCTTGTTCAGTTGATTATCCCCTCCGAGCATAGAACTCGTCACCCTCTTCGCTGTGGCACGAATGACCGTAACATAGTTCTCCTGCTCACCCATAGCATTACTTAAACAGGGGAGGAGTGAACAGAGGAGAGGTGAAGCAGAGATAAGAGAGAGATTAGCAGAGAAGAAGAAGTGAAGAACCCACCTAAAAAAGAAGAAGTGCTCGATCCAACCATCGTCGAGTGTGATGAAGGGGTAGAGGAGGAGGCTTATCGCTGAGTCGTGTTTTTAAGTTTTTAGTTTTATAGTTTTGAAGGGGGAGAGGTGGAAATAGGCGCTAAGTGACGCTATCTAAAATGTTTGGCGAGGTGCTAATGCGTTTTAAAATCCCGCCAACTTAAAGATAGCGTTTTTAGATTTCAAAACTTCAAATAGTACTTAAACTTAACTTTTCATAGCATAAATGCAAAAAATGCTATTCACAAATGCTATAAAAGAGGACTTTTGGTGTAGTGTTGTACTAGTCTTTTTTTACCGGATTAAATATGAAGTATGTGAGTGGTATTGTGGCAGGTATCATGCTGAGATATTAAGCACAAAAATTATAGGAGAGCAACAATTCAAGAAACCCGTCGATTTGTTTCAATCAGCAATGGAGAAACTAACAAAAAAGATTGACTATCACCATGGTTATCTGAATCTCACTAATCTTTTCGCATTCTAGATGATTATAATACGCATGTGAAGACATGTCCAGCTGTACTTGGTCCAGGTTTTGCTGCTGGGAGACCTGGTAAATTTGGGGTTTCAATGAGGTTAAGTAGTTATCCTCTCCACTTTCATATAGTAATCTGATAAATACAATGGTTCATCGTAGCCAATGACCATTTTCATTGGTCATCCATCATTCATGGCCTATTAAGCCCCATACTGGCGTCGAAATACCAAATATTCATGTAAATTTTTTGATCAAGTAATTTGCAGATAAATTAATGATTACTGGAAATTGGTAAGGAATATGCTCAAAGAGCCGAGTGCTAACAAAAGACTTGTTGTCACTCCCCGATTTTTAAACAACATAAATTAATAAATTGCCCAAAAATCAAGGCACGAAAAAAACAAATTAAATGGTACAGTCATAAGTCAATAAATAAAATAATAACCTTCCTCAAAATTCTTAATTGATGTTATAATAACCTATAGGCCGCGATGCCATGTACCAAAACGCAGAAAGTGTTGTAACATTAAGCAACACTCCATTTCATTTATAGTTTTTGTAAAGAGGAATTTGCTTATCTTGGAAACGTACGAGAGTGAATACAGCGAAAGGATGAACTCAATGGCTACAAAAGTGAGGACCACCAAACCGGAGCAAATCATGAAAACATGTGCACAACGATACATTTTGTTGGCAAGTAGAAATGACGAAGGAACCTTCACTCTGGTGCATATATATAACCCAAGGAAAAATCTTGGTTTGTGTTGGGGCGTCACTATCTATCGGGTCGGGCCTTCCATCTGGGCCTAGGTGGTGTGGGGCTTTTTCCAAAATGTCTCGTTGCTATCAGGGAGTAGATCATCTACTTATAAATCTTTGAAGAGCTTGTCTAACTGCAAGGAAACCAGCGAGGGAGGGGGTGGGAACCCTCCATCCCCCTCGGGATGCGCGAAAGGGGATGAAGGCACCCATCCCGAGGGGGGTGGAGGGTTCCCACCCCCTCCCTCGCTGGTTTCCTCGACAGTTAGAATTTCTGATCTTTGAATGAGTGAAAGTCAAAGGAACCATTGTTGTGTTGCATATATAGCCGACTAATAATGATCGGTTTCAATAAGGAAAGCCATATTTGTATAGTTTGAAAGAGATGCACAAGGCCTTCAATATTCTGGCTTCCATATAAACTTTTATAGGTACCTTACTCATTAAATGAACCAAATGAAGCAATTCATACCACCTAAGTTTATAAATTATGCGGACTACTCTTTTTCTTTCCTCCCTTCTGTCATCTACAATTTGACAGTCAACATAACAGTGTTATAGCAAGATTGTTAATTTACTGATTCTCGTATTTTCAAATTATTTAGCTATTATTGTTAATCTTTATCAGTTTATATTTTTCTTGTCTCTAGGATCTAAAATGTAACTCCACCATAAACATCGTGACAAACTGTTATCAAAGGAGTGAAGGAGAAATTTACCAATTGATCAAACAACATGAATTCATGTCCAATTAAAAGGTTGTTAGAAAGGCCGATGAATATGACTTCAAGTCTAACTAACTCTTTTTGTAGAAAGATCGTAGCCAACTAGTCATCAAGCCAAAATGAACATCCAAAAAATCTCTTTATTCTTGAAGAAACTTTCACTTTTTTGTTTTTTTGGGTGGGGGTGGTAGCACAATTGGAATGCATTCATACTCATTAATCTTGGAATGCACTCGTGACAATTTGGGGTTTTGTTGAATTGGGGAGGCCCTTGGTAGTTTTTTCTATTGTTCAGAGCTTCGCGTGCATTTGCAGTGTTGTAAATTGGTCCATCCGCCCTCCATTTGCCTGCTATTAGTAGTTTCCTAGCAAATGAAAAAAAAATAAAAAATAAAAAAAATAAAAAAAAATAAACAGGTTTGCTTCATTATAATTAACGATTGTTGACAGGAGAATGCATAGTAGAATTGATGATAATTAATAATGTACACAACTCTATTGAAACCGGAAACAAACAGAATTCACAACTGTGAGACCTGCGGTTTTTCAAAAAAAAAAAAAAAAAAAAAAAGATTTTTAAAGGGCGGGGTGTACTCAGTAAAGGTGGTGGGGGCACATAGCCACCCACCCCTTTAAAACAGAACGACCCCTCCCCCTCCCCCTTCTTCTTCTCCTTCTTTTCTTTCTTTTTTTTGGTTTTCCTTTCGTCCAGCAGCGAGCTCCTCGCCATTTCTACAGCGATTTCTCGGCGGTTTTTGGTGGATTTTCTTCCCCAATCTCACCTCCTCCTCCTCCTCGGTTCGTTCTCTCTTCCCCCTATTTATTTCTTTGTTGTTTTTTTTCAAAAAAAAAAAATCAGTTTTCTTTTGGGTTTGGGGTTTGATCGGGTTTTTAGCTCCGATCAGCCGTGTTAGGGCCTTGGTGGCGTCCTTGGGAGCCCTTAGAACCGACATGCAAGACTGTTTTGTGGTTGGCCAAAATTGTTTTCAAAAAAATCAGGGTGCATGTTTGTTTGGAGGGTTCCTCGGCGTGAATCCGAGCTTTGGGTGCGTGGGTGAGTCTCCTTTTCGTGACTCTGAGTGTCCTTAGACTCTTTTGTGGGCTGTGGTGCAGTTTGGTAGCGATCAGACCGGTGTAGGGAGGGTTTCGGCGCGTTTTCGCCCCACTTTGGGTTTCGGCGGGGTGGTTGCCGAATTCCTATTGCCTGTAAGCTTTCCTTTCAGTCACGCGCCGCTTGTATTTATTTATTTATTTCAGTTTTCGGCTAGTTTACTCATTTTCGAGTCCGCCTTGCAGTTTTAGAATTTTTCGTGGCCCCGCATTCGTGGTATTGCGTGCTTGGAACTTCGACCGGTAGGAATTGGGTTTTGAAAATCCATTCCGCCAGGTGAGTGGAACTATAATTTTTATTTTAAGAAATAAGTATTTGAAATCCTGAATGGAATTTTTACAGTATACCGTCAATTGTATAGAATTGAATTCAGATCCGAAAATTTGGAGTTTTCAGATATTTCGAGGATTGTGTTAGTTATGTGTGAATGAATTATGCATTGGATTTTCGGAAAACATGATATACTTGAATGAAATCGAATAGTAATTTTGGTGTGATTAGGCTTTGGTGTAATGACATGAGACTGGTATGCTTTGTTTTCTAGTTTGCATAGCCTATCATGTTACCGTGGATTTTCGAGTCTTGAGCATGCATGATAAGCGACTCGAGTAAATTTATTGTGGTGAATTGGGTCATGTTGGGACCCTGGCATAGTCGTGATTTTATAAAAAAATTGCCGAATTATTTATGATTGCACGCTTGTACATTTGGTTATGCACAGACTCGTCATTTGTGCATGTGGATAGTAGTATAAGTGTCTTTACCCCGCTATAATGCCTGTTTGCCGATGCTTAGGAGCTTGCTCGCATCGAGAGTTGGATGGTGCTTGAGATGACTCGCACCTGACATTGTGGACGCTACTGCATGTGGCAAGCTTGCTGAGGTGCGGTGAGCTCCCGCACGCACTTGCCACTATAGAGTGCAGTAGGACGGGTCCCGGAGGATGTGCTTTGGAGATTACTCGCTTTCCCTCCCAGCGCGCTTGATTTTGATTATGTTAGGTTGGCCGTGTTAGGCCAGTCGTTCGGGACGTTTGAGTTTGTATCCTGGCAGATGGCACCCCATTAGGATACAAACAAGCCCGAAGTGGTACTGGTGCACGTTGTGGGATGTGTCTGGGTGAGACACATTCGTAGGGTATGCGGATACCTACGATATGAGACACTTATACAGGGTTTTACATGATTTTTGATTTCAACTTGATTGCTATACCTAGGAGGCTAGGAAGAATTATGAGATTGTTTTATTTTCATTGCTTGATATTTACCATGTTGAATCACGTGTAATAATCGACATATAATAAACTGGTAGTTATTGTTGAATCTGAAAGGTTTGTGTTGTTGCTTGAACTTAGAAACATTATCCTTAGAGACACGGTGTGATTTAGACTGTAGAACTTATTGCTTATTCATTGTTGTGTGGCGTGAATTTTCCTTGTTTATTATCCCGTTATTTGTATTTAGTTCGCTCGCACCAGCTAGCTTTGTGCTTTGCTGACCCCGCAAGGGGTGTGCTTCTATTGGAGTGCAGGCAGTGTTGGAGTTCCTGCTGATCGTGGCGCGTAGGCCTCGATTTTCGTTGTAGGCGTGTTTTGAGCTTTTTGGTTGTGTCCGCCCTGTACGGGTATGTTTTGCTTCCTCTGTGTTTCAGATGTACTCTATTGTTAAACTAGATGTTTGTATACTGATTTTGTCACTATGACTCTGGCGGGGCAAATCAAATATATATTTATTTTGTTCAAACTTTAGCGTAGTTTTATTTTCGTTTGTTTATCGTATCAAGAATGTGTTATATTATGATGTTGTGGCCGGTTACGATCCGCCTGTGTAGGTGTTAGTTCACGCATCGGCACGCTGCGATTCCCGTGGCGGGTCGGGGCGTGACAGAGCTTGGTATCAGAGCAATTGTTACCGGTTCACATAGAACACCATCGTATACCACTTTCTTGAGTGGATTGGGTAGAGGAGTTAGAACTTTTGTTGTGTTGTTTGATGTATGGTGTGTGTGTTTTATTTTTCGTAGAGGTTGTTTGGTGATGGCGAGTGGTCAGAGAATCCCTCTCCCCGCACCGCCTGTTCGCCTAGCAACTATTCCCGGTCAGGGAAATGTTGAGGGTATGTTATTTTATTTATTTTTATTGTCGTTTTGTGTGTGCCAGATGTAGTAAGATTGTGTTATGTGCATTATGCGTAGGAAAAATTGCATGTTAGTGTGTTGTTATGTGATTCAGGATACATGTGTTGTGTGCCAGGTTTTGTGCATTCGTCGTCTTCCCTGTTGAGGGCTCTTTTCGATACAGGAGCATCTAGGTCTTTTATTTCTAGACAGTTGGTTGTTAGAGACAACCTTGAGGTGGTGCCTTTGCCGGAGCCCTTGTGCGTTGTGTCTCCCTTGGGCAGTTCTGTTTGGTTGTGGGAATTGTGTCCCAGTTTCAAGTTTTCATTGTTGGGGTACAGCTTTGTGTTTGACTTTATTGTTTTGGGTTTTGAGGGCTATCAATTGATTCTAGGGATGGATTGGTTGTCCAGTCATCCGGTGATCATTGATTGCTTGCATAGGTCGGTGATGTTAGCGCCACCTGATGCTTCACCTCGTGTGTTGGCTTGTGAGCCCGATTCGGTTTCTTTGATGTCGAGTTTTCTTAGCTCTCTTGAGATTTCTTGTCCGGACACCAGTTCTGTAGAGGTTGTGTGTGAGTTCCCTGATGTCTTTCAGGAGATTCCTGGTATCCCTCCACGTCATGAGGTAGAGTTTCGGATTGACCTGGTTCCTGGTACTGCACCTATATCTAAATCAGCGTACAGGCTTGCACCTAAGCAATTGGAAGAGATGAAAGTACAGCTTGATGAGTTGCTTCGTAAGGGGTTTATTCGTCCGAGCAATTCACCTTGGGGAGCTCCAGCAATATTTGTATCCAAGAAGGATGGATCATTGAGGATGTGCATAGATTATCGAGATCTGAATAAAGTGACCATCAAGAATAAGTATCCATTGCCTCGGATTGATGATCTATTGGATCAGTTGAGGGGAGCCGTAGTGTTTTTACAGTTAGATTTGCAGTCTGGGTACCATCAGATGAGAGTTGAAGAACATTCCGTTCCAATTACCGCTTTTCGGACTCGTTATGGCTTGTATGAGTTTCCAGTCATGCCATTTGGATTGACAAATGCACCAGCTTTCTTCATGGATTTGATGAATAGATTGTTCAGTCCGTACTTGGACAAGTTTGTGGTAATCTTCATTGATGATATCTTAGTATACTCGAGGAGTTTAGAGGAGCACAGAGAGCACATTCGCATTGTTTTGCAGACACTTAGAGAAAATCAGTTGTATGCGAAGTTCAGTAAGTGTCACTTCTGGGAGTCTGAAGTTCGATTTCTTGGGCATGTCATTTCTAGTGGAGGTATTGCAGTGGATCCCGAGAAAGTCGAAGCAGTGAGGTCTTGGAGACGACCTAGTAGTGTGACAGAGATTCGTAGTTTTCTGGGTTTGGCTGGTTATTACCGACGGTTTATCGAGAAATTTTCTTTGATTGCGGCACCACTCACTCAGTTAACTAGGAAGAATATTCCTTTTGTATGGTCAGAAAAGTGTGAAGAAGCTTTTGAAACTTTGAAACTTCGGTTGACTTCCGCACCAGTGTTGACTATTCCGACACCTAGTAGCCGACTGGTGGTATTTACCTATGCTTGCGGTACAGGATTGGGTGGAGTGTTGATGCAAGGCAAGAAGGTCGTAGCCTATGCGTCTCGACAGTTGAAGCCCCACGAACGAAAATATCCGACACATGATTTAGAGTTGGCAGCCGTAGTCTTTGCTTTGAAGATCTGGAGACACTATCTGTATGGTGAGAGGTTTGAGTTGTTCACAGATCACAAGAGTTTGAAGTACTTATTCACTCAGAGGGAGTTGAATATGAGGCAACAACGATGGGTTGATTTCCTTAGCAGCTATGACTTCGAGATACAGTATCAGCCTGGTAGGGCCAATGTGGTTGCAGATGCCTTGAGTAGGCGACATGCAGTGATGGCAACCATGATGATTCAGGAGTACCGAACACTGGAGACATTAGCTTCATTTGCAGTTCAGCCTACTTTCAGTACAGAGGGCAGCATGATAGCGGGTTTAGCAGTTTATCCGTCATTGATCAGTAGAGTGGTGGAGAAACAGACCTCTGATCCAGTGATTACGAGGCAGATAGCAGATTTGGTAGTGGACACATTGGATGAGTGTCCTACCGATTGGTCAGTGGGTTCAGATGGAGGGTTGCGATTTCGTGGGCGGCTTTGTGTTCCGTCTGATGAGGAGTTGCGAAGAGATATCTTACAGGAAGCTCATAGATCTCGTTTCACCATTCATCCCGGTGGAACGAAGATGTATCGAGATTTGAGACGTTCTTTCTGGTGGCATGGCATGAAGAAAGACATTGGAGAGTTTGTGGCACGGTGTGCGACTTGTCAGCAGGTGAAAGCCGAGCATCAGAGACCGTCTGGGTTATTGCATCCATTGGATATCCCGACGTGGAAGTGGGAGTATATCACTATGGATTTCATCGATGGACTTCCACGGTCGAGGAAAGGTAATGAGTCGATATGGGTCATTGTTGATCGGTTGACGAAGTGTGCACATTTCATTCCTGTTAGTATGAATCGGACGGCAGACAGTCTAGCAGTGTTGTTCATTCGGGAGATAGTTCGCCTTCATGGGTCACCTGTTTCGATTGTATCCGACAGAGATCCGCTTTTCACAGCCCACTTCTGGCAGAGCTTTCAGCAAGCTATGGGTACTAGATTGGACATGAGTACAGCTTATCATCCACAGACAGATGGTCAATCTGAGCGAGTGAATCAGGTAGTGGAAGACATGCTTAGAGCATGCATTTTAGACTTTGGGGGCAGTTGGGAAGATCACCTACCGTTATGCGAGTTTGCGTACAACAACAGCTACCACGTAAGTATTGGCATGGCACCGTTTGAGGCACTCTATGGACGACCGTGTAGGTCCCCTGTTTGTTGGGCAGAGATTGGAGAGTCAGTTGTGATGGGGCCGGATGTGATCAGAGAAACTACTGAGAAGATTGAACTGATAAGAGCGCGTTTGTTGACAGCCCAGAGTAGACAGAAGAGTTACGCTGATAGGAGGCGTAAGGAGTTGGAGTTTGATGTTGGTGACATGGTTTTTCTGAAAGTTTCCCCGATGCGCGGAGTTGTTAGGTTTCGAAGTCGTGGGAAACTTGCACCGAGGTATGTAGGGCCATATGAGATTACTGAGAGGATTGGACCAGTGGCCTACAGATTAGCTTTGCCGCAGAGTATGTCAGGTATCCACGACGTGTTTCACGTATCCATGTTGCGGAAGTGTTTGGCAGACCCGTCACAGATTATAGAGCCTGCTGAGGTGGAGATTTCGGATGAGTTGACGTATCCAGTGAGGCCAATAGCCATTGTTGATGATGATGTGAAACAACTTCGTCGGAGGATAGTGAAGTTAGTGAAGGTTCAGTGGAGCCACCGAGCGGGTGACGTGACTTGGGAGCTGGAGGATCAGATGCGACAGAAATATCCCGAGCTTTTTGCCTAGGTTTTCTTGTCGTGGCTTTTGTCCGATCTCGAGGACGAGATCTCTTTTAAGGTGTGTATGATGTGAGACCTGCGGTTTTTCAAAAAAAAAAAAAAAAAAAGATTTTTAAAGGGCGGGGTGTACTCAGTAAAGGTGGTGGGGGCACATAGCCACCCACCCCTTTAAAACAGAACGACCCCTCCCCCTCCCCCTTCTTCTTCTCCTTCTTTTCTTTCTTTTTTTTGGTTTTCCTTTCGTCCAGCAGCGAGCTCCTCGCCATTTCTACAGCGATTTCTCGGCGGTTTTTGGTGGATTTTCTTCCCCAATCTCACCTCCTCCTCCTCCTCGGTTCGTTCTCTCTTCCCCCTATTTATTTCTTTGTTGTTTTTTTTCAAAAAAAAAAAAAATCAGTTTTCTTTTGGGTTTGGGGTTTGATCGGGTTTTTAGCTCCGATCAGCCGTGTTAGGGCCTTGGTGGCGTCCTTGGGAGCCCTTAGAACCGACATGCAAGACTGTTTTGTGGTTGGCCAAAATTGTTTTCAAAAAAATCAGGGTGCATGTTTGTTTGGAGGGTTCCTCGGCGTGAATCCGAGCTTTGGGTGCGTGGGTGAGTCTCCTTTTCGTGACTCTGAGTGTCCTTAGACTCTTTTGTGGGCTGTGGTGCAGTTTGGTAGCGATCAGACCGGTGTAGGGAGGGTTTCGGCGCGTTTTCGCCCCACTTTGGGTTTCGGCGGGGTGGTTGCCGAATTCCTATTGCCTGTAAGCTTTCCTTTCAGTCACGCGCCGCTTGTATTTATTTATTTATTTCAGTTTTCGGCTAGTTTACTCATTTTCGAGTCCGCCTTGCAGTTTTAGAATTTTTCGTGGCCCCGCATTCGTGGTATTGCGTGCTTGGAACTTCGACCGGTAGGAATTGGGTTTTGAAAATCCATTCCGCCAGGTGAGTGGAACTATAATTTTTATTTTAAGAAATAAGTATTTGAAATCCTGAATGGAATTTTTACAGTATACCGTCAATTGTATAGAATTGAATTCAGATCCGAAAATTTGGAGTTTTCAGATATTTCGAGGATTGTGTTAGTTATGTGTGAATGAATTATGCATTGGATTTTCGGAAAACATGATATACTTGAATGAAATCGAATAGTAATTTTGGTGTGATTAGGCTTTGGTGTAATGACATGAGACTGGTATGCTTTGTTTTCTAGTTTGCATAGCCTATCATGTTACCGTGGATTTTCGAGTCTTGAGCATGCATGATAAGCGACTCGAGTAAATTTATTGTGGTGAATTGGGTCATGTTGGGACCCTGGCATAGTCGTGATTTTATAAAAAAATTGCCGAATTATTTATGATTGCACGCTTGTACATTTGGTTATGCACAGACTCGTCATTTGTGCATGTGGATAGTAGTATAAGTGTCTTTACCCCGCTATAATGCCTGTTTGCCGATGCTTAGGAGCTTGCTCGCATCGAGAGTTGGATGGTGCTTGAGATGACTCGCACCTGACATTGTGGACGCTACTGCATGTGGCAAGCTTGCTGAGGTGCGGTGAGCTCCCGCACGCACTTGCCACTATAGAGTGCAGTAGGACGGGTCCCGGAGGATGTGCTTTGGAGATTACTCGCTTTCCCTCCCAGCGCGCTTGATTTTGATTATGTTAGGTTGGCCGTGTTAGGCCAGTCGTTCGGGACGTTTGAGTTTGTATCCTGGCAGATGGCACCCCATTAGGATACAAACAAGCCCGAAGTGGTACTGGTGCACGTTGTGGGATGTGTCTGGGTGAGACACATTCGTAGGGTATGCGGATACCTACGATATGAGACACTTATACAGGGTTTTACATGATTTTTGATTTCAACTTGATTGCTATACCTAGGAGGCTAGGAAGAATTATGAGATTGTTTTATTTTCATTGCTTGATATTTACCATGTTGAATCACGTGTAATAATCGACATATAATAAACTGGTAGTTATTGTTGAATCTGAAAGGTTTGTGTTGTTGCTTGAACTTAGAAACATTATCCTTAGAGACACGGTGTGATTTAGACTGTAGAACTTATTGCTTATTCATTGTTGTGTGGCGTGAATTTTCCTTGTTTATTATCCCGTTATTTGTATTTAGTTCGCTCGCACCAGCTAGCTTTGTGCTTTGCTGACCCCGCAAGGGGTGTGCTTCTATTGGAGTGCAGGCAGTGTTGGAGTTCCTGCTGATCGTGGCGCGTAGGCCTCGATTTTCGTTGTAGGCGTGTTTTGAGCTTTTTGGTTGTGTCCGCCCTGTACGGGTATGTTTTGCTTCCTCTGTGTTTCAGATGTACTCTATTGTTAAACTAGATGTTTGTATACTGATTTTGTCACTATGACTCTGGCGGGGCAAATCAAATATATATTTATTTTGTTCAAACTTTAGCGTAGTTTTATTTTCGTTTGTTTATCGTATCAAGAATGTGTTATATTATGATGTTGTGGCCGGTTACGATCCGCCTGTGTAGGTGTTAGTTCACGCATCGGCACGCTGCGATTCCCGTGGCGGGTCGGGGCGTGACAGAGCTTGGTATCAGAGCAATTGTTACCGGTTCACATAGAACACCATCGTATACCACTTTCTTGAGTGGATTGGGTAGAGGAGTTAGAACTTTTGTTGTGTTGTTTGATGTATGGTGTGTGTGTTTTATTTTTCGTAGAGGTTGTTTGGTGATGGCGAGTGGTCAGAGAATCCCTCTCCCCGCACCGCCTGTTCGCCTAGCAACTATTCCCGGTCAGGGAAATGTTGAGGGTATGTTATTTTATTTATTTTTATTGTCGTTTTGTGTGTGCCAGATGTAGTAAGATTGTGTTATGTGCATTATGCGTAGGAAAAATTGCATGTTAGTGTGTTGTTATGTGATTCAGGATACATGTGTTGTGTGCCAGGTTTTGTGCATTCGTCGTCTTCCCTGTTGAGGGCTCTTTTCGATACAGGAGCATCTAGGTCTTTTATTTCTAGACAGTTGGTTGTTAGAGACAACCTTGAGGTGGTGCCTTTGCCGGAGCCCTTGTGCGTTGTGTCTCCCTTGGGCAGTTCTGTTTGGTTGTGGGAATTGTGTCCCAGTTTCAAGTTTTCATTGTTGGGGTACAGCTTTGTGTTTGACTTTATTGTTTTGGGTTTTGAGGGCTATCAATTGATTCTAGGGATGGATTGGTTGTCCAGTCATCCGGTGATCATTGATTGCTTGCATAGGTCGGTGATGTTAGCGCCACCTGATGCTTCACCTCGTGTGTTGGCTTGTGAGCCCGATTCGGTTTCTTTGATGTCGAGTTTTCTTAGCTCTCTTGAGATTTCTTGTCCGGACACCAGTTCTGTAGAGGTTGTGTGTGAGTTCCCTGATGTCTTTCAGGAGATTCCTGGTATCCCTCCACGTCATGAGGTAGAGTTTCGGATTGACCTGGTTCCTGGTACTGCACCTATATCTAAATCAGCGTACAGGCTTGCACCTAAGCAATTGGAAGAGATGAAAGTACAGCTTGATGAGTTGCTTCGTAAGGGGTTTATTCGTCCGAGCAATTCACCTTGGGGAGCTCCAGCAATATTTGTATCCAAGAAGGATGGATCATTGAGGATGTGCATAGATTATCGAGATCTGAATAAAGTGACCATCAAGAATAAGTATCCATTGCCTCGGATTGATGATCTATTGGATCAGTTGAGGGGAGCCGTAGTGTTTTTACAGTTAGATTTGCAGTCTGGGTACCATCAGATGAGAGTTGAAGAACATTCCGTTCCAATTACCGCTTTTCGGACTCGTTATGGCTTGTATGAGTTTCCAGTCATGCCATTTGGATTGACAAATGCACCAGCTTTCTTCATGGATTTGATGAATAGATTGTTCAGTCCGTACTTGGACAAGTTTGTGGTAATCTTCATTGATGATATCTTAGTATACTCGAGGAGTTTAGAGGAGCACAGAGAGCACATTCGCATTGTTTTGCAGACACTTAGAGAAAATCAGTTGTATGCGAAGTTCAGTAAGTGTCACTTCTGGGAGTCTGAAGTTCGATTTCTTGGGCATGTCATTTCTAGTGGAGGTATTGCAGTGGATCCCGAGAAAGTCGAAGCAGTGAGGTCTTGGAGACGACCTAGTAGTGTGACAGAGATTCGTAGTTTTCTGGGTTTGGCTGGTTATTACCGACGGTTTATCGAGAAATTTTCTTTGATTGCGGCACCACTCACTCAGTTAACTAGGAAGAATATTCCTTTTGTATGGTCAGAAAAGTGTGAAGAAGCTTTTGAAACTTTGAAACTTCGGTTGACTTCCGCACCAGTGTTGACTATTCCGACACCTAGTAGCCGACTGGTGGTATTTACCTATGCTTGCGGTACAGGATTGGGTGGAGTGTTGATGCAAGGCAAGAAGGTCGTAGCCTATGCGTCTCGACAGTTGAAGCCCCACGAACGAAAATATCCGACACATGATTTAGAGTTGGCAGCCGTAGTCTTTGCTTTGAAGATCTGGAGACACTATCTGTATGGTGAGAGGTTTGAGTTGTTCACAGATCACAAGAGTTTGAAGTACTTATTCACTCAGAGGGAGTTGAATATGAGGCAACAACGATGGGTTGATTTCCTTAGCAGCTATGACTTCGAGATACAGTATCAGCCTGGTAGGGCCAATGTGGTTGCAGATGCCTTGAGTAGGCGACATGCAGTGATGGCAACCATGATGATTCAGGAGTACCGAACACTGGAGACATTAGCTTCATTTGCAGTTCAGCCTACTTTCAGTACAGAGGGCAGCATGATAGCGGGTTTAGCAGTTTATCCGTCATTGATCAGTAGAGTGGTGGAGAAACAGACCTCTGATCCAGTGATTACGAGGCAGATAGCAGATTTGGTAGTGGACACATTGGATGAGTGTCCTACCGATTGGTCAGTGGGTTCAGATGGAGGGTTGCGATTTCGTGGGCGGCTTTGTGTTCCGTCTGATGAGGAGTTGCGAAGAGATATCTTACAGGAAGCTCATAGATCTCGTTTCACCATTCATCCCGGTGGAACGAAGATGTATCGAGATTTGAGACGTTCTTTCTGGTGGCATGGCATGAAGAAAGACATTGGAGAGTTTGTGGCACGGTGTGCGACTTGTCAGCAGGTGAAAGCCGAGCATCAGAGACCGTCTGGGTTATTGCATCCATTGGATATCCCGACGTGGAAGTGGGAGTATATCACTATGGATTTCATCGATGGACTTCCACGGTCGAGGAAAGGTAATGAGTCGATATGGGTCATTGTTGATCGGTTGACGAAGTGTGCACATTTCATTCCTGTTAGTATGAATCGGACGGCAGACAGTCTAGCAGTGTTGTTCATTCGGGAGATAGTTCGCCTTCATGGGTCGCCTGTTTCGATTGTATCCGACAGAGATCCGCTTTTCACAGCCCACTTCTGGCAGAGCTTTCAGCAAGCTATGGGTACTAGATTGGACATGAGTACAGCTTATCATCCACAGACAGATGGTCAATCTGAGCGAGTGAATCAGGTAGTGGAAGACATGCTTAGAGCATGCATTTTAGACTTTGGGGGCAGTTGGGAAGATCACCTACCGTTATGCGAGTTTGCGTACAACAACAGCTACCACGTAAGTATTGGCATGGCACCGTTTGAGGCACTCTATGGACGACCGTGTAGGTCCCCTGTTTGTTGGGCAGAGATTGGAGAGTCAGTTGTGATGGGGCCGGATGTGATCAGAGAAACTACTGAGAAGATTGAACTGATAAGAGCGCGTTTGTTGACAGCCCAGAGTAGACAGAAGAGTTACGCTGATAGGAGGCGTAAGGAGTTGGAGTTTGATGTTGGTGACATGGTTTTTCTGAAAGTTTCCCCGATGCGCGGAGTTGTTAGGTTTCGAAGTCGTGGGAAACTTGCACCGAGGTATGTAGGGCCATATGAGATTACTGAGAGGATTGGACCAGTGGCCTACAGATTAGCTTTGCCGCAGAGTATGTCAGGTATCCACGACGTGTTTCACGTATCCATGTTGCGGAAGTGTTTGGCAGACCCGTCACAGATTATAGAGCCTGCTGAGGTGGAGATTTCGGATGAGTTGACGTATCCAGTGAGGCCAATAGCCATTGTTGATGATGATGTGAAACAACTTCGTCGGAGGATAGTGAAGTTAGTGAAGGTTCAGTGGAGCCACCGAGCGGGTGACGTGACTTGGGAGCTGGAGGATCAGATGCGACAGAAATATCCCGAGCTTTTTGCCTAGGTTTTCTTGTCGTGGCTTTTGTCCGATCTCGAGGACGAGATCTCTTTTAAGGTGTGTATGATGTGAGACCTGCGGTTTTTCAAAAAAAAAAAAAAAAAAGATTTTTAAAGGGCGGGGTGTACTCAGTAAAGGTGGTGGGGGCACATAGCCACCCACCCCTTTAAAACAGAACGACCCCTCCCCCTCCCCCTTCTTCTTCTCCTTCTTTTCTTTCTTTTTTTTGGTTTTCCTTTCGTCCAGCAGCGAGCTCCTCGCCATTTCTACAGCGATTTCTCGGCGGTTTTTGGTGGATTTTCTTCCCCAATCTCACCTCCTCCTCCTCCTCGGTTCGTTCTCTCTTCCCCCTATTTATTTCTTTGTTGTTTTTTTTCAAAAAAAAAAAATCAGTTTTCTTTAGGGTTTGGGGTTTGATCGGGTTTTTAGCTCCGATCAGCCGTGTTAGGGCCTTGGTGGCGTCCTTGGGAGCCCTTAGAACCGACATGCAAGACTGTTTTGTGGTTGGCCAAAATTGTTTTCAAAAAAATCAGGGTGCATGTTTGTTTGGAGGGTTCCTCGGCGTGAATCCGAGCTTTGGGTGCGTGGGTGAGTCTCCTTTTCGTGACTCTGAGTGTCCTTAGACTCTTTTGTGGGCTGTGGTGCAGTTTGGTAGCGATCAGACCGGTGTAGGGAGGGTTTCGGCGCATTTTCGCCCCACTTTGGGTTTCGGCGGGGTGGTTGCCGAATTCCTATTGCCTGTAAGCTTTCCTTTCAGTCACGCGCCGCTTGTATTTATTTATTTATTTCAGTTTTCGGCTAGTTTACTCATTTTCGAGTCCGCCTTGCAGTTTTAGAATTTTTCGTGGCCCCGCATTCGTGGTATTGCGTGCTTGGAACTTCGACCGGTAGGAATTGGGTTTTGAAAATCCATTCCGCCAGGTGAGTGGAACTATAATTTTTATTTTAAGAAATAAGTATTTGAAATCCTGAATGGAATTTTTACAGTATACCGTCAATTGTATAGAATTGAATTCAGATCCGAAAATTTGGAGTTTTCAGATATTTCGAGGATTGTGTTAGTTATGTGTGAATGAATTATGCATTGGATTTTCGGAAAACATGATATACTTGAATGAAATCGAATAGTAATTTTGGTGTGATTAGGCTTTGGTGTAATGACATGAGACTGGTATGCTTTGTTTTCTAGTTTGCATAGCCTATCATGTTACCGTGGATTTTCGAGTCTTGAGCATGCATGATAAGCGACTCGAGTAAATTTATTGTGGTGAATTGGGTCATGTTGGGACCCTGGCATAGTCGTGATTTTATAAAAAAATTGCCGAATTATTTATGATTGCACGCTTGTACATTTGGTTATGCACAGACTCGTCATTTGTGCATGTGGATAGTAGTATGTGTCTTTACCCCGCTATAATGCCTGTTTGCCGATGCTTAGGAGCTTGCTCGCATCGAGAGTTGGATGGTGCTTGAGATGACTCGCACCTGACATTGTGGACGCTACTGCATGTGGCAAGCTTGCTGAGGTGCGGTGAGCTCCCGCACGCACTTGCCACTATAGAGTGCAGTAGGACGGGTCCCGGAGGATGTGCTTTGGAGATTACTCGCTTTCCCTCCCAGCGCGCTTGATTTTGATTATGTTAGGTTGGCCGTGTTAGGCCAGTCGTTCGGGACGTTTGAGTTTGTATCCTGGCAGATGGCACCCCATTAGGATACAAACAAGCCCGAAGTGGTACTGGTGCACGTTGTGGGATGTGTCTGGGTGAGACACATTCGTAGGGTATGCGGATACCTACGATATGAGACACTTATACAGGGTTTTACATGATTTTTGATTTCAACTTGATTGCTATACCTAGGAGGCTAGGAAGAATTATGAGATTGTTTTATTTTCATTGCTTGATATTTACCATGTTGAATCACGTGTAATAATCGACATATAATAAACTGGTAGTTATTGTTGAATCTGAAAGGTTTGTGTTGTTGCTTGAACTTAGAAACATTATCCTTAGAGACACGGTGTGATTTAGACTGTAGAACTTATTGCTTATTCATTGTTGTGTGGCGTGAATTTTCCTTGTTTATTATCCCGTTATTTGTATTTAGTTCGCTCGCACCAGCTAGCTTTGTGCTTTGCTGACCCCGCAAGGGGTGTGCTTCTATTGGAGTGCAGGCAGTGTTGGAGTTCCTGCTGATCGTGGCGCGTAGGCCTCGATTTTCGTTGTAGGCGTGTTTTGAGCTTTTTGGTTGTGTCCGCCCTGTACGGGTATGTTTTGCTTCCTCTGTGTTTCAGATGTACTCTATTGTTAAACTAGATGTTTGTATACTGATTTTGTCACTATGACTCTGGCGGGGCGAATCAAATATATATTTATTTTGTTCAAACTTTAGCGTAGTTTTATTTTCGTTTGTTTATCGTATCAAGAATGTGTTATATTATGATGTTGTGGCCGGTTACGATCCGCCTGTGTAGGTGTTAGTTCACGCATCGGCACGCTGCGATTCCCGTGGCGGGTCGGGGCGTGACAACAACAATGGCAGGGTTGAAGATTGAGAGGAGTGAAACAGACACTAATAAGTGCAGGAAATGGTGGATTTGATGATAATACTCATGTTGTAATTGCTGGCATTACAAATTTACTCTGGGTTGTTGCCACCTTTGAAGAATACCAACAACAGCAATGCGGAGGTATGTAGAAAGTGTCCAAACATCAGCCTAATACGAAACTTGCATGAATCAAGCCAAAAAGATAAATCCAGGAACTAATGGTCTGTCTCCATCCTGATCTTTCATTCAAACAAAATGGGTCTACTAGCTAGTGAAGTCTTTCGGTGTCTCAATTCCATCATCAACAACGTTTGGTGATATAAAACAAGACATAAGCACAGGCTCATTCACAAAGGGAGATAAGGTGAGTAGTATATTCTGAAGTGGCAACCCTCGGAATGATATACTAACCAAAGGTACCTTTGCGTGGTAGAAAGGCTTCAGAACAATCAATGGATTCCAATGTACAACCATGATAGTTTATGTTCTTATTTCAAATGAAGAGTGGAAAGATATGTAAAGTATTTACGACTTTCAAACCCTTCCTGGCCTAATCACTGGGGAGTTGAAGCTATCCTTAAACTAGGAAAAAATGAGAGGGGAATAGACCTACTTTATTTAGCCTTGAGCATCTCTGGAATCTTACTATTTTACTAATGAACATAATCTTTTAGATTTCCCTCTCAATAGGTCCCAATTCACATGGAATAACAAGCGTAGAAGTAAGAATGGGATTAAAGCTAAGCTTGATCATATTCCGTGTCTATCGAATTGATGGATTTGTTTCCCTCTGCCTTAGCCCGTACGATTCATACTTCTACTTCGGAACATCGAGCAATCGCATTACGACTCTTCTCTAAAGCCGATACTGGACCCAAGCCTTTTAAGTTTTTTCACATTTGGGCTAGGGACCCACGGTGTCGTCCTCTCATCAATTCCACCTGGGCGCCTAGACATCACCATCTCCATGCTCACAACTTCCACCTAACCAAAAACTCTGTTATAGTCTCACAAGATGGAATAAAACAAATTTCTGTAATATTCACCAATGCATTTCTGACACTCAGGTAACCCTTGATAAACTTCAAATGACACATCCTCTGCCAAAAATGCAATGGTCATCTCTTCAATGGAGAATCATCTCTCTAAATTATATTTGAGAAAATAACTTTTTTTCTATGATGCGCAGAAAGAAAAATCTCATTTTTTGTCTTACAGATGTTTCAAACAACTGGCAGTCAAATCATGATTCTTTAGGACGAATTCTCAATGATTACCTTGAAAATATCTTTCAATCTTCAAATCCCAATTCTAATGGATATAATAGATATGGAGATGTTTTTTTAACAATGTTGAGAACCCAAAGACGAACCATTTAGAGGTAACCGTCATTTTGTTGTTAAGTAAATTAAAATTTTAATTAATATATCAAACTAACTATAAATTGAATCATTATGCAGAATGTTGATGATAATGTTGATGGAAGTGGTGACAATAACAATGAAGAAAGGTCATTGGTACTAGCAGTCAATGATAGTCAGTTATTTGCTACGGACGAGGTATGTAAGTTTTTACTTATTTTCGTTTTCACCATTTTCCATTGTTATAAATATGTTGTTGTTATTAACAAGTTTAAGACTTTTTTAGGTATTCCCATCAAGGTCTGCATTGATAGTTTGGGTACAAGGCATCGGTAGGGATAATAACATAGTTGTTATTATCACTAAATCGGAACCGGCTAATCAAAGACGGAAGGGAATGATCCATTTTGGTTGTAAAATGGGAGGGAAGCCCGATAAAAGGTTAAAGAATTTTGTTCCATCAAGCAGTACAAAGAAGTGTAGCTGCAAATTTCAGTTGAGAAGGATCCCACTGGAGAATGACCATTAGAGGTTGCAAGTGACATGTGGAACCCACAATCATCATCGATCAGAGTCACTTGTTGGTCATTCGTTTGCTAAAAAATTGAATGTAAAGGAGATGATTTATGTGCAAAATATGGCAAAGTTCGGTGTGAACCCTTGTCGCATCTTGTCTCGG
The DNA here is from genome assembly GCA_963556465.1 of Berberis vulgaris. Classification (NCBI taxonomy): domain Eukaryota; kingdom Viridiplantae; phylum Streptophyta; class Magnoliopsida; order Ranunculales; family Berberidaceae; genus Berberis; species Berberis vulgaris. The sequence goes on along the minus strand of OY747124.1, from coordinate 9,555,479 downwards.
CTGAAAGAGAGGTATCCGAAAAATATCTCGAATTTGAAGCATATTTACAATGTATTGTGTCGTCTAAAAGTACTCGAACAAAGAGGCAGAACGACTTTGCAACATACTCTAGAGATGTTGAGGTTGCACAAGTACATAGAGTGGAATTCTGTTGATCAGGGTAGAGTCACCAACCTTTTTCGGGCGCATCCTAAATCTATTAAGTTAGCAAAGTGTTTTCCACATGTAATGCTTATGGATTGTATGTATAAACCGAATCGCTATAGGATGTCGTTGTTTGATATTGTCGGTGTGACGTCGACCGGAAAGACATTCAATGTAGCATTTTGTTTTAAGTGTTCTCAAAAAGAAGAATTATACGCTTGGGCATTGGAAAAACTTGCAGGAATTTTCAAGCTAGACAACTTGCCAAGCGTGTTTGTGACTGATAGATAATTGGGTTTGATCAAGGCTAATGAACGAGTTTTTCTAAAGGCAAGGAGAATATTGTGCACATGGCACATCAACACAAATGTTGAGAAAATTTGCAAAAAACACTTTGAGGACAATGACCGCTAGGCCGAGTTTATAATTTTTTTTTTCAGATTTGTATAGATCAAGTACATAAGAGAAATGGAACAAGGCCACAATTAAGTTAGATAGAAGATGGGAAAATACCCAAAGTGTTTGGAATATCTCAAGACAGTTTGGTATCCCCATAAGGAGTACTATGTCAGTGCATGGACCGATAAATTTATACATTTTGGGCAACGGACAACGGGTCGAGTTGAAGGTGCACACTCGAAGTTGAAGCACTCGTTGAAAAATTCACAAGGTACATTCCTTAATGTCTGGACAAAGATGCATGATATGATCAAAATCCAACTGGTCGAGAAAGAGTCGTCATTTCAGCATAGTTTGACAAAGTGAAAACTAAACATAACTTTACTTTATTTGGCTTACTTCATGGGTCGGTGGCATACAGGGCTATTGATTTGATCAATTCAGAAATTCGGAGGTGTGAAAGTGTGGGGATTGACCCTGTCAAGTGTGGTTGTGTGCTTCGAACGACTCATAGATTACCTTGCGCTCATGAACTTACAAGTTATCTAACTCTCACAGGACAAATTTCAGTACGCACTATAGACAAGTATTGGCTTCAACTTAGCACAACACCTATTCGTGAATGTGATGATGTGATTATAGACCAGTGGTCAACGCCCTTATGAATAAGTTCAATGAGTCAACTCATTATCAGAAGTTGGTTATGAAAATGAAGCTTATAGAGTTGAGTTCCCCAAGTGACAGTGTGATGATTGAACCATTAGCACTTGTGGCTGGAAATGGGAGACCTAAAAAGAAAAAGTTGGCTAAGCACGAGAGATCCACAAAAAGGGATCCCTCGGGACACGAATACGCCATGACACAAGAAGAAATAAAAGGCAAAAGTAAGAAGTTGTCAATCAAAAAAGAGAAGCCAAAAATTCATAACAATAGATTGATAAAACAAATTTCGTCTTGGATATGGGATTATATTTACGACATTGACAACGTTCCAAGCGACGAAAACTGTGGCTTTCGATGCATAGCCAAATTCCTTCATTATGACGACGAAAACTGTTGGAAACAGGTACAAAAAAACCTGTTGATGGAGCTTCAAAGTAATGAAAAGTTATGGCTTGCAATGTGGCACGAATCAGGGGTAAAGGTTGTGAAGGACACTTTGGTAATTTCAGAAGGCCAAGTGTTGATAGACAGGAAAAGTTGGTTTATGGACCCCGATATGTTAGAGCTGGTGGCAAGCCATTACCAATGCGTATTTGTTTGTTTTGGAAACCAAAGCACGACATGTTTTCCCTATGTTTACCCGACACCACAGTTTGAGGAATGACGCATTTGTTTCATGGCACACTTGGCTCAGATCAGTCACTATATCTTCCTTTATATGGAATCAAACCCACCATTGCCTCCTAGCGTACCAGCTTGGCCGTGTCACATGTTTCCTTTGGCAATCTCGTTGAAGAGTAGTTTCGATGTCCAGCTTGGTATTGGTGCGACAATGGTGAGGAAGTTCAATGACAAGAATGAGAAAAATATGAAGAAGTCGAACGAGGTGGTGACCATATTAGACTAATGCACATATTGTATTTTGCTAACCATTATTGTGATGAAAAAAATGTATATAGAAAATGTAAATTTTTTGTGACATAGGAACCATTGTTTTGTTAGAAAAGTAATCGTTTCTTTTTGGACTTGTATGGTTCGAGTTTTTGTTAATATATTATATGAAATTGGACTCTATTTAGGGTGTGTTTGGTTGCATGGAATCCTATGCCATGGGAATCCATGAGGGGATCTCCATATTTTATGTTAATTTGAGGTATCACTTCACATCCACCATTTGATTTTATGTTAATTTATCTATTTGAAAAAAAAAGTGTGTTCGCCTGGAACTCTGCGGGCATTTTCAAATAGCCCGCATTGTTCTATGCGAATGGACAAAAAATCTGCACATTTTTGCTGAAACTGAGTTTTTTGATAATTTTTTTCTCATTGTTTCTTTTATGACCTTATTCGCATTATTGGATCGAACCTACACTTTGTCGCTTTGTTTTCAGACATTTTTGTCACATTATTTTCATAACTAAACTAATCCATTTCTGAAAAATAATATTTGCAAATTCTGTCATTTTCGCATTATTTGTTACTTTGTTACAACAATAGTCTCGCATTCAATTTATTGTAACAAGCTTAAAATATAAAAACTTTTTAACAAATGGAACAATCAATATCGAACATAAGTAAAAACATAAAGCTCGTTAAAAAAAAATTTCTAAAGTTTACAAATTTTTTTGTGAAGTTTACAAAACTTAAAACTTCTAAACAAATATTTCCCAAATGTTTGTTTCCGGAGTTTACAAAATGAGGACACTATCTTTGTCGCCTCCAAACATTAAATCTTTGTTCATGCCTCGATTCGCTTCGACGCTCACTTCCTACACCACCAATTTCACCACTGTCAACACTGGAGCGTGCGTCATGCTCTTCTTCTTTTTGTTCGAAGGTAACAGGAGTAGACATTTCATCTAGCAAATCTCGTATTCTATTTTGTCGGGCAAGCAAAATAACCTTGTCGACGTTTCCCCCTTCTTCAATAGATGCATTGATCAAGTTACGAGCATGAGCAATGACAATCGCTTGCAGGGAAACATTAGATGTCAGTGCAAACCATGTAAAATTTTGAAATTACATAAGTGTAAACTGTTTGTACTTACCCTCTTATTTGAAAAAAAAAAACAAATGTCTTCTTAGGGGATGACTTCTCTTGTTCAGTGGTTGTATGAAGGGATGGCTAATGCGGTGAAACCAGTCCAAGTAATCTGTCGTACAGTCACATGAAATCTTCACGGTGGCACCTTGTTGGTTAGTTGGCACAAAATGATAATGCTACTTTCGAACGAATGAAGACAACGCCTCATACTTCACGTAATATGTTTGCCAGATCGAGCTATATTCTTCCTTTTGACTTTTATTGGAAGAATTGGGATGACTTGTACCTTTCTCATTTGTCTCATAACTCTATTGGGTGATAGGGTTCTTCTATGTCGAGGCATAACAAACATCCTATGAACCATGTGATGCCATGAAGGGGAGTGTTTCCCTTGGACTCCACGTAAGGGTTCCAAAGTACCTGCGAATTATAATAATTAAAACTAATTAATATATGACACATACAAAAAAAATTATTGAACTTAAAGATGCATTTTTACCTCTTCAAGAGACATTTCATCAAGATGCTCCCTAAGAGTGATGATTTCGTCGTCCAAAACTCCTACAATTTGTGGGGGTTCCCACTTAGCCATGGTGGGGAGTCTAGCATCCCACGTTAGTTTAGTATTACCCCAGAGTCTGAAGTGATCATATATATGGGCCTATAACGAAAATAGCATAAATAAATATTATGAAATTATTATATATTATGAGGGTAATTAATAAAATAAAATATTCAGAACATGCCTCGTTCCCTCTCTGCTAGCGCCGCCGAAGTGACGAAACAAGACTGCCAAAGCTGCTACGCCCCATGTATACTTGTTAACATGATAACATCATCCACCTCCATCAGCATCTTCAAATATTCAATATAAACTTTTGTTCCTTTTTTATCAGCAAATATAATCATACCCAGAAGAAACAACAAGTAACCCCTACACACTTGTTGTTTCCTTTCAAGAGAATCAACTTCCGTAGCCTGTCTACAATAGTGGTCCTGAATAAACTTCATTTCCACAGATCTCTCATGCTTCTTGACATAGACCTTTGTTTTTTTACTTTCAATCCCCAAATCATCTACCAATAATGTAACACATTCATCTACCGTCATCTTCATCGACGTTTTAACTGGCTTACCAAGAATCAGCAAATGAGTTGTACGGTAGACGTCGTCTAGGGTGATACTCATATCTTCAAAAGGCAGGTGAAAAGTATTGGTCTCAGGTTGCCAACGCTCCACGAAAGCACAAATGGTCACCTTATCAAGACGTTCCTTACGCTATTTAATCAAGGGATACAGACCACTATTGTAGATCATTTTTTTTTACTTCTTTCGGCTCGTGTTTCAAATCTCAATTTATAAAGTTCCTATATTGATGTCGACACCGCAGTGCGCCTCGTTCCTAAATACAAGAAACATATACATTAAGTAATTCAATGTCCAAATATATATAAATAACACGCTTATAAACACTACTACAAATATTAGCTTAGGTAACGCCACTTAGATAGCGCTTTTTTAAAGAGCTATCCAAGTGGGCACTAGGATAGCGCTTATTTATCTTTAAAAAAAAAAAAAAATCAAAAAAAAAAAAAAACACTACAATAGCGCTTTTAATTTTTTTTTTCAGTTAAGCGCTATCTTAGTTATGTCTTAGATAGCGCTTTAAAAACGCTATGAGAAAAAACGTTACCAAAGCTACCATAGCGCTTTTAAAGTGCTTGCATAGCGCTTCAAAAGCGCTATGCTACTTACATTTAGAATAGCGCTTCGGAATATCACTACTATAGCGCTTACATCTTAGTCTAAGTTTCCCACATAAAATTTTTGCAAACAAACCTAGCCATGGCTGCAATAACACTTCGAGAGGGAGGTCCTCTTCCTCATTCTCTTCTAACTCAAAAGCTTCCCCTGTTTCGCTCTCACTTCCAAACCTCTCTGTAAGTCAATCGTTCGATGGTTTGAGATGGCTGGAAAAGCAATTGGTTCAGTAGCCTCGAAAAAAACCACATCGAGGAGCAGCAAGGCCGGGCTCCAGTTCCCCGTTGGTAGAATCGCTAGATTACTCAAAGTAGGCAAGTATGCAAGCAAGTTTGATCTGGGGGGCTTTGATTTTGTTGTTTTACGTCATTGTTTTTATCTTGTTTTGAGAGGAGTTCGATTTTTTGGCCCTAATTTGGTGATTTTTTTGGTTATTTTTTTTATCTTGTTTAAATCTGGGTATTTTGTTTCAAGTTTATATCTTTAGAACCGGGTTGGTTAAGCATGCTTTGATTTTGAATGGGTTTTCATTAGTTTGGTTTTGATTTGCCTTTTGTGCCCTAATTTTTTGATTTTCTGAAACGAAATTGAATCATGTTTATGTTTACATGGGGTTTGATTGTTTTGGTTTATTTTTATGAAATTGACAATGGACTTTGATTATGGTTTGGGGTTTTTAGGTTCTGAGTTCTCCATCATCTTCTGCCCATCAGGTAACGAAAACACAAACACTACATGTAGGTGACCCAATAATACTCTATTAGGTTTCAATGTTAGTAACTAGTTTGGGGAATTAGCGATTTTTCAGTCATCTGCAGCATGTACTTTGTAGAAAAGTTTAACTAGTTAAGCGTAATTATTGTCGTTCTTTAGATGAAGCTTAAGGTTTATATTGAGTGATTTCCCATTCACATGTATGTTAAAGTGTTTAAATTAAACTGTTAGGGTGGAGCTTTTACCATGTTGGAATGTGCCTTTTTCTTCTTAAGAAAAAAGTATTATGTTGTGAAAATTTCAGCTTTTGTATGTAGAATTAGAACTGAAAACAATTGAACCTGTTTGAAAAGGTTCTTTTTATGATTTTTCTACTCGTAGTAGAAAGAGACCATAAGGCAACAGTATCGGTTTACAAGCAGATGTTTGAATTTCATGCCACAAGAAGAGAAGTTGTCGTATCCATGATTTTCCAACACTTCCAAAAAAGCTTTTAATGCCTTGTTCTTGGAAGTTCTATTGTTTCCTTCAAGCCAAAGGTATCAATAGATTGTATAGTGAATGAGCCACCAACTGACCAAAGTAACTTCCTCACCCCCTATTTCCCCATATAAGCACATCCAAAAGGAAGAAGGGAACTAAGTCCACACCTCTTCGACTGAGTCACACCCAACAAGAATGTGACACTAGATTGCCCCGCTTGATTTCACACAGTGAAAATCTCATCCACTTGCGATCCCCTGTGAGACTATTCCCATAGCTTTGCAACAATGACAGAAAGTTGTCTTCCATTCCTCCTTTTTTTCTAATCGAGATGTAGGTTATAAATGCTCCCCTTCCGTTAAATCTTGTTTTATATTTCTAAAAAGGGTTTGCCAATTCTTTTTGAATGGTTAGTAAATCTGAAGAAAAAAATAATATAAGTCTACATTTTTTTTAAATATTTCATTTGTGAGTTTTCCCCTTGTATTGGTCAATCTGGAGGAAACATAATATGAGTCTGTAGATTCTTGATTTTTCACCAGTTTGAGGATTTGCCGATTCTCTGTGAACGACACACCACTTCAAAGTTATCAGTTTATGAGGACTTGCAGAATATAAAATCCATGGGGTTCAGAGGTGAAGCATTGGCTAGCATGACGTAAGTTGCTCATGTCACTGTTACAACCATCACAAAAGGCCAATTGCATGGTTATCGGTAATTGTTGATTGCTTTTATCATTTTTAAGTGAAATCATTTATAGATTGAAATGCATGATTTCATAGGATCAATATCGCCAAATGTTTGAAGCAGGGCACTATAGTGTGGTAACAGCCAAGAGGTATCACTGTTTTGATTGTTATGACACTTGACTTGCTTGAGTTAACAAGTTTCGTAAACTGTCATCCCAAAATGGTTGAAGTTTCAAGATGATTCTGTTTAGACGTTTAATTTCTCTACTAGTGAACAATATTTTAGCCTTGTTTACAATGTATGGGAAAGGTGACCAAAATTTGAACTTTGATAATTGCTTGAAACACCAAATATCCCTAGACAGCCTAAATATGCTCGAAAAACAGAATAAGATGGCATCTAGTGACCGTTATTTGAAGAAATAATACAGCTGTTGCTAAGGGAACCATTATAATCTGAATGGTAGTGCACCCCACGTCTACTTCTGTTACAGAAGCTATAGACACATTCTTTAGGATGTAACATATTTTTATGAGTTGCAAACAAATATATCAATGGCATCTTCAATTAAAAGAGAAGCCATGTAAGAAGTTTTTACTAAGAGTATTTTTTTTTTATATGTTCTGTTCAGGGTTTCTTATAGAGATGGTGTGATGGAGCATGAACCTAAGGCTTGTGCTGCTGTAAAGGGAACTCAGATAATGGTATAAGTTATATTCTGTTCATTTGTGACTAAATCGAGTAATATTTGGAATTAAATCTGGTTTCTTTTCATTAATTGTCCATCAGATTGAAAACCTTTTTTACAACATGACGGCTCGAAGGAAGACACTCCAGAACTCTGCTGACGATTATGCAAAAGTAGTAGATCTAATATCTAGGTTTGCAGTTCATCATAACAATGTGAGCTTTTCTTGCAGAAAGGTTGGTCTCCTAGTGCTTCACCCATTTCATTAGTAACCCTGAAAGGCTTTGCATTTGTGCTTTGAAACCAATATTGGTGTTTTCTTACTAATTTTCTTGTATCCATTCTAGCATGGGGCAGCTAGGCCGGATGTCCACACGGTTGCAACCTCCTCAAGGATTGATGCAATCAGATCCATTTATGGTGTTTCGGTTGCACGTGATCTAATGGAAATAACAGCTTCTGATGACAATCCATCTTGCTCTGTCTTCAAGATGCATGGTTATATCTCAAATTCAAATTATTCTGCCAAGAAAATGACAATGGTTCTTTATATCAACGGTATGTTCGATGTATACTATTGGAAATTTGGCATTAGTTTATGGACTATCATAGGCTCTACGGTTGCACTGTTGAAGGTGTGCCACTCTACTTAATATTATGTTGTGTTAAATCAATAGTCCCTCGTGGTTTTGCTTGATCACATTAAAACTATAAAAACACCTATATAGCCATTTTAAAACTGTGACACACACATCTACACTTTCTCATCTAAAGGTAACTGAGAATAAGAATTAGTATTTTAATAGATTAGTATCTAAAACTTCATTCTTTACCACAATAATAAATTTAATAGATTAGTATTTTATATATAATTTCTTGTATTGTTTTTTTGAAGGGAAACCCAAGAGTTTATTCCAATAACAAGAACCAATCTCTTACAATGATGCAAGGACCATGATTAAGGTTGTCTTTACATGATAATCCCAATTAACAATAAATTGATCAAGACAGACTTCCTTAAGCTAGGATGCCATGTACCCCAATAATTTATTATGTAAAATTCTCTTATGATACAATAGTCTATGCACTGAGAACTTTGAATTTCTAGGACACAAATTCTTTGACTCTTGACCTGTCAAAATACCAAGAACATGCACACAATAGCATAAATTGAAATTATGTCAAACACTTTGTCTAAAAGTCTCAAGTCTAGGTCAACTGACAGCGACGACACAACAATGGTAAGATATTATATTCCTAACTTTTACGTTCTTATTTTTATCGAGTATACACATGAACAAGATGTGGTAGAAAAGCTGATAGGTGTCTTTTGATTATTGTATTTGCTCAATTCCAGGGTCACTCTGAGAGACTAAAACATTGGATGATCAATGCTGCAGTGGTGTTCTCTTCTTTTATGTTCTGGTACGGCATTAATGTAGATTAGTTACTCCCTCTTTTTTTCTCTCCCTTGGTATCTATGTTTATGTACATGTCATATTACTTTGCAATGTCAAATATATTGCAAAAGCAATAGCCTCCCATGGAGTAGCTTCATTCTTTGTGAGAATGGACAGGGCATATGCTGAGTCAGTGCTAAAAATAGCCTTATTAATACAGTGTTTTTCCATCAGATTAAGGGCAGTTCGTGCATAATTACAGAGTGTCCAGGCGATGATCCTGCACATGCTGTTATGACTACATCATGTTCATCTCTTAAAACAGCTCCATGTGGGTATCAAGGATCCTCTTCGTCTGGGCGTCAAGGAATCCGTTGCAGTCTGTAGATCAGCTGAAATTACCGTATGGAGAATTTCGTAATCAATTGGTCAGGATACTTGTACAACCGATTCTCAAGGAGAAAATGGAAAGCTGAAGCAAAACATTTTAATTATGCCTGTAGTTTAAGATATTTATTAGTATTGTGCTACGAACAAATATATGTGATAGCATATTAACAATTTTGTATGAATGCTTAAATTATATTTTGAATGAATGAGAAACAGTTAGTTATAATGTTGTGTCTTTATTGATTGATTGAACGTTGTCATTATTATATTAAATATTATATTTAGCCCAGAAAATCGGTATTGGTATTTACGCGCTATCTTAGCAGATAAACAAATCTAATTTAAAAAATTCATTTAAATTAAATAGCGCATAAAAAAGCGCTATGGTAGTTAATAAAAAAAATTCACCGAAACGAAGCTAATTAAAAAAAAATCAACAAAATTAAATAGCGCTCATCAAAGCGCTATTCAAGCTAATTTAAAAAAAAAAATTAGCGCTTACATAGCGCTTTAGAAAGCGCTATTGAAGTTAATTAAAAAAAAAATCAACGCTTAGATAGCGCTTTATTAAGCGCTATCTAAGCGAAGTGCTATTCAAGTACGCGCCTTGCATAGCGCTTTTTTGAGCGCTATCTAAGCCTATTTTTAAGCGCTATGCAAGCCTATATTTGTAGTAGTGAAAATTTAACCAACTAAAAATATTAACTTACCGGCTCACTATCCCAAATGGCACGAGAAATGTGGCCATGGTAATCGTCTAATGTGGAACAATTCACATAACCACCGGTATAAGAGTCTTGTCTAGCATCTTCTTTTTCTTTACCCTCCTCTACAGTTGTTTCTTCATCATCCCCTACCTTCTCCTCATCCTCAGGCATGTTCTCGCGCCCCTCTAACTCCTCACATTCACGTCCAATACCCGCACCACTCCAACCTGCTTGCCATTCTGATTGGGGTTGACTTTGCGATACAATTACTTGTCTATATGCTTCTTGAGGATTTATTTGAATCCCAATTTGCTTGTCTCCCATCTTCCTCCTTACTTCTTTGTCCCTATTTTGCTCCAATTTGTTTTTCGTTCTTCTATGTGTTCTTTGCCATTTTTTGCTCTATCTTTTCGAGCAGACACTGTCATGAGCCGTCTTTAACCTCTATCACCTCCTTCATCCCCACCAACATCGCGACCAACAGAAGACATGATAAACCTTCAAATAAAAGAAAACAAATATTTCAAGACAATTTTTTTGTACAATAAATTCTACTAATTTTGAAGTAATACTTTAGTTAATTTTGATGTAAAACAACATTATATATCTCATTTCCCTACATTCTAATAAGAAAAATACCAATTTGGAGTCCTAGTGACCACCAAATTTGCCTTCGCAATTACTTTCATTACCAGTGGACGAACTAAACGATTATTGCACAAAAAACATAAACAATTCTACTTTAAAGATGGAAACAAATACTCAAATGCACAAAAGCAAACAATGGATGACTCACTTACAATCCAAACAAAAATCTTAAACTTAAAAGATAGAATGGATGGCTTACTTACAGAAGAGTTGGAGTCGCAAGAGAGATGCGTTTTGCACTTTGAGAGGTGGCATTTTTGAGCTGTTGCGTTTTGGAGAGTTTGTTGTTCCTTAAAAATGTTTCCTCTCCCTGTTACGGGTTTTGATATGTAAGGGTTTCGATTTTGAGAGATTTTCGAGAGAGAGGAGGAGATTTGAGTGTGGGGAGAGATTTGGAAGAGATTTGAATGTGTGAGAGGGAGGAATTTCGAATGGGAGAAAGAAGAACCGTTTGTCGATTTGAATGGTGAGAGGAAAAAAAATTGTGTTTTTGTTTATATAGGTGGTGTAAGAAAGTATGGTGGTGTGAGAAATAAAGTAAGTGGTATGAGAGAGTAAAATGGTCTAAGAAAGCGAAAATGGTGGTATGGAATAGTCGTTGCCTTATAAATAAGGCAAATGATTAAACATTGTTCTTAGAAATTGAATAAATGAAATAGTTGTTTTCTTATTTATCTTTGAATTAGGATTGTTTATCATATATTTAGTTTAGTTCTAGCTTTATTTGTTAGCGTTGAATCTAAAGAAGAAAATGAGAAGAGAAAATGGGACTCACATGACTAGTTAACACAACCTGTTGTGAGAATGACAGAGGCCAAAGGCAGTACCAGAAATATGGACGGCGAAGTGTATCAAAAGGCATCTTTACGGTTGCATTGAGGATTACCATGAACGAAACTTCAAATTTTGGGAAGAGAGTGATCTGCGCTTTAGACCGATAACATGCATATACCAAAACGTAAAAGTGTTGTAAACATCATCCAAGGAAATTAAAATATCCTCATTTCAACACTGAACAATTACAATTTCTGTATAGACTATAAATGATAATCAAACCAACCTCAGTTTTGATAGGGGCATTGCTTGTCTTGTAAATGTCCAAGAGTGACCACGATGATAGTATGAAAAAAAAAATAGCCACCAAAGTGAGCGAGAAATTGATTCAAATTGGGAAAACAAGTGCAAACATTTTGCTAGTAAAGAGAAATGATGAAGGAACCTTCACTCTGTTGCATACATAGCAGACTCGAGAGTTTTTGTTTCAACGAGAGAAGCCATATTTGCATAGTTTGAAATAGATGTAAAACCATTCTTTCCTGTAATTTGGTCATTAATATTAATTAGCACACCCCTACTTGATACAGATATGCACAAGGGATTCGATACTCTGACCTTCATATAAACTTTTATAGGCTCCTTGCTCATTAAGTGAATCCAATGATGCCATTCCACCCAAATTTATATAATCTTTAAAACAACAAATTGGTTTTTTGCAATCAACCTAAGAGTGATATTCGTTTTACTCGGTCTCGTGTACTGAAATTATTTACTTGATGTAAATCTTTATCATCTTTTTTAAGTTTTAAATTTTCTTCTAGGCTCTGAATCTAACTCCAGCATGAACATGGCAACATGTTGAAGGAGAAATTTGCCAACTGATCAAACAGTGTAGATTCGTGTCAAATTAAAAAGGATCTTAGATAGGCCAATGAATGTGACTTCAATTTCTGACTATTCATGTTTGTCATAGAGACCTGATGACAGTAGCCAACTAGCCATCTACCAAAAATAACACACTCCAAAAGACCTTATTCTAAGGGCCAAGATCCGGTGACATAAGGTTTTTACTTTTGTTGAAAACCTAACATCCTAACTGGACACATGCTTGGATCCAACGAGGCACAATTAGTAGGATGCACTTGTGACAAATTGTGGTTTTGTTGAATTAGAAAGGCCCTTGGTATTGTTTCTAGTTGTTCAGAACTTCAGCTGCGTTTGCAGTGTTGTAAATTGAACCATCCATCCTTCCATTTGTAGTTCTATATAGCAAATGAAAAGCAAAAAAGGGTCGACTGTTGAAAGTAGAATCCATTCTGAAAGTGATGATAATTAACATTGTATACAACTCAAATGAAACTGGAAACCAACTGAATACAGAACAATTAATGGTAGGTCACAAATTGAGAGTCTCGGTACTGAAGCAGACGCTATTAAGTGCATGGAATGACGGTTCTGATGATAATACTCATGTTTAAATTGCTGGTTTTACAAATACGTACTCTCGGTATGTTACCACCTTTGAAAAATACCAACAACAGCAATACAAGGTATGTAAAAATTGTCCATACATTGGTCTACTATTTCTAATTAAGGATTACAAAACCAACCAATTCACTGAAGATCTAGATTTTACGTTTCAACACAATATGTGCAATCACTTGTATCAAATTAATTACTAAACTTGAACTTACATGTGCAAGCAGCTTCCACCCCATATTAACCATATTATCAGCCTCTAATTAGATAGTTGGACAAGACGCTTGATCAGATACAAGTGGCTTGGCACTTGGTTCATCTTGACAATGTCGAGCGTAAATATTGGCTTGTCTTGCAAAATGTATACTATACATCAGCCCTCGATCATGAGCTGTATACTGAACATACCAGGTGAAGTGAGGATGATGGACGTGGTCACACCATCCAAATTTCAATTTATTAGAGGCAAATCACCTATCAACACTGATTAAAAGCTTTGTTTGGTCCCCTTGGGAAGGTAGAAGTCTTCCATCTATTTAGTGAAAAAACAGCATTGTTATGACATAGCATATTGGTCACTATGAAGAATAAAAGGTACGGAGAAATCTGACTCACCTGGCCAGTTAAGGCAAGTTGTTGCTGGGACAAACACAAGCATGAATACAGTGACAGTATTATTGACAGGGCTAAGGAAAATTCTACCATCAGATCAAAGAAGATGAACTTCATGTCCAATTAAAAAGCTTGTTTCAAAGGCCAAAGCAAGAGACTTGGATTTCTTAGTTTCTGTTTTCTCACAGATACAAGATGACTATAGATAACTAGTCATCTACATGTACTTAACAATCCGTTAAAAATCTCTCTCTGTTTTTCTGGCCTTCATGTACATTTGCAGTGTTGCAATCAGGTCCTTTCAATCCTTCCATTTGCCGATTAGTCATAGTTCTACGGCAAATGATGCAAAGCAAAGCAAAGCAAAAAACAGAGGAGTCCAGTATGTAATGGTCTAAGAGGTATACAATTATATTGCTATTAATTAGATCGACAATTTAGTATAAAACTAAATAACTCTTTAACTTATAATACCCACTAAATTGTGCTTTGAATACAAATAAGAGACAACGTTTCCGACACATTGTAATTTGAAATAAGCTTAAATACAGGTGTGCAGTCTCGGCAACCTAGAAAATAATTCTAGTGCAGCTGAAGTGATATTGAGCTAACGATAGCACATGTATAATTTCAGTTTTGATAAATTACTGATACTGCCAACAACTGTACTTTACCTATCTAAATTGACTAGAATGTCAGTCGTAAGAACAAGTATCATTGAAATCCTGTGGTTTTCGCATTAGCATGATATCAACTGTGACAGGGCAACGGATTTTTCTAAGGAAGACAGGCTTTACCAGCTTTCCAAGAACATGAGCTTTGGACCGCATAACGAAGGTGAGGTTGAAATGGACAATCATGTACCTGGGCGGATCTCCAGTCTCACTGAGAGCAGATACTGCACCATACACTGGAACCTGATATCCAAACACAACGGCAGATACATTTCGTTCGCTCTTTCTCGACTGGTAGAACTTCTCCATCTATTAAAAGAAAAATGGTCGTGTTAATAATGGTATCCACACTAGTCATAAAACAGGTAAACTCGTAAACCACTGCCTCATTACACAAGTCATTAGGCATTGCACTAGAAAACACCATCTAAACAAAACATGGTAGTAAAAATTCCACAGGATTTTTTGGTATAAATTTACAAATTATTCAGAACAACTCTTTGAAAAAATACCATAATAATGATTGTATTCAAAGACAATGGAAATTGAGTATATATGTGTTTTCACTTGCAAGGTTAAACCGTTAGTGTCACTTTTTAAGATACCAGCAAAACTTATGATCAGTGCACAATGCCAATAAAAAGATTGCATCCCTGAAATACAGCATTTTGCAATTTACAAAAGAGAAGATAAAGTTACATGCATTACGTCAGTTTCATACAACAATCATAGTTGTGAGTTTGTAACAAGGTATCATTTTCAACCATACAATTGTTTTGCCTTGCCCTGTACAAAATTCAATACAAACCTCACCAAAGGCAGTGTCATCAGCAATTCATAAAACATCAAATGAGTTCAAGAGAGTCATTTATCAAATTGGTGTCATGACACGAGCACTTAGAATTAGATACCAATTTGAGACTATGTATTTGTAAAAGGCCTATTCAATGGAGTGAATGAGGTACATTAAGGAGCAAATTGCGATTTGGCGCACGACACTAGGAATGTACAAAAACACTGCATATCAAATCACAAGTTTCACAAATCTAAACAACATTTAATTTGATCTTGGCTACAACCTTCCTTACACTAGTACATAATGGGAGTGAGCAAAAACCTATCTACTGAAATTGAACCAAATTCTTTACATATTATATCAATAACAACAAAAAAATTAGTATTTAAATATAAAACTAGTAAAGATGGGGAAGTAAAACCCTGCTTGCCGTTAAAAAAATAAAAAAAAAATAGATGGGGGAAGATGAGCTATATGTTGATTCTATTCCATTATAATCTGATAGTAACATCTAAATCTCAGTTCCGGTCGGTTTAAAGAACATCAACACTAATATGGTTCAATGTGATACACACCCAAGAGGGAGTCAGTCATTTCACATTATATACAGTGCCAATTGCCAATTAACCATGTCAGCTTCACGGTCTCTTTAATGATTTGCATATCAATTTCAACATTTTTTTTTTTTTGGAAAGCAAGAAAGATTTTAAGGACCCCTTAATAAATCTAGGGTGCCTGATGGCCACCAGACACCGTTCATCTGCCTCGAGATGTGCATTATTACATATCTCGCAACAGATAGACGATGCCTGGTGGCACCAGGCACTGTAGTAGTACTCCCCCTAATAAAGAGCACTACTACAGTGCCTGGTGGTGTGCCTAGTCCAGGCACTTTAGAATTTTCCCCTAATAAAATAGTAAAATTCGATGAGTTTTTCCAGAGAGCCAGGCAGGCCCGCGCCAGGCCAGCCCAACACCATCCATATACTCGAGATCCGCAACTCAAGGATGATGGATGGTGCTCGCTCTTTAGAAAAGTTGAAATTCGATTACAATCCCTTGAGGACCAATTCCAGCATGTTGTTTTCTCAGATGATAAAGCAATGATAGTACAGAATTCTATATGAAAGTTTGGGTGAAAAAAAAAAAAAAAGGAAAAATAACTACTTACATCACCGGATGCAACTTTGAGATCATAATAGTACATATCAAGAGGAGAAGCAGACACGTGGACGCCAAAGAAGGTGGCTGGATTGCGATAATGAATTTTCACCGTCGAATTCAAATTCAGCATATCCGTTGGCACTCCCCCTGCCCCGTACCCCGCTTGTATACTAAAACTGTGTATGACAATATTCTGCTCCACAACACAATCACAACCCTTGATCTTAAATTTTGTACAGTGTATGCAACTTAATAAATTATCTTACGAAGCACACTAGATAAGTGTTAAGAGAGAAATAAATGCTCTCGAGTTCCAAAATCGTCAAAAATCATCCAACGAGTTGACTCGGCTGAGTCATAAAGAAACGAAGAGACGAACCTTCATGGTGATTTTAGGCTTGTAAGGCTTACTCGCTCCCCAGAGAATCAACGAAAACACCGTAAACAGAACAATAAATGAGAACGCAAAGCAGACGATGTAAAACCTAGCGACGCCGTGCTTCGAACCGCCACCTTCGTCATCGTCGTCATCATCCTCATCAAACTCTTCGTCACTAAAAAGCTTGGCGCGGTGCATTTTCCGCCAGGCGGGAGGGTTTCTAGGGTTATTGATGAAGGAGGAGAAGCGCGAGGTCGAAGACGACGACTCGCGCGAGTGGTGAATTGGCGAGCAGTGGTAGTGGAAGTGGTGCGGCGAACCGATCGGACTCGAGCTGTACGACATCTTCTCTACATCGTTGTTCGACGGGCTCTGCACGTAGTACAGGATACGTCGTGGAGATCGCGGGGGCGTCGAGGCGTCCAAGCTGGTCGCCTCTGAGTCCGATTTCGCGTGCATTGTTACGAAGACGACGACTCAGTTGTTGTGTTCGATTTTTTTTTGGGGTTTCTTTTCGTTTTTGATTTTGAGTTTCCGGAAATGGAGAAGAGAAGATACGGACTTAAACAATGGTTTCTAAAAATGTTTTTTGAATCACGACTCCCGGGATGTATTTTTTGCAGTTCAGGACATTCTGTTCTGTGCGTAATGTGCACGCGGTTTCCTCTTCGGGAGTAAAATCTTTGTGTTAAATGAGCTAATGAAACGACCGTCATAATTATAGGGGATAAGTTTTGCCATTATATATTTCTTCTAGTTTTGCGAGTATGCAAAATCAACTTTTGTTTATCAAAAAATTTAAAAGATTTTTTTCATCATTCGTGCAGGTTGCCCAAAAAAAATAATAATAAATAAATAGTGGTGTTAGACAGAAATGTGGTAATGTTAAATAGAATGATGGAAAATGATGGTGTGAAATAGTGAAAATGGTGGTATCGAAAAGTCACTCCCATCCAATTATGGCATTGTTCACTAATATAAATTCACTTTAAATGCAATTGATTTGCTGAAATTTCTATTTATTTGCTGAAATATTTATTTCGTTACTCACGTTTACTCAAACGATAATTCATGATAACGTGCATGTATTATGATCTTATTATAAAAATATGAATGAATAAATATCAGTTTTTTTTTTGCCAAGTTTTATTTTGCATATAGTGAGTTAAGTTAACCTAGACAAGAAAAAAAATTGCAAGATGTTTTTCACCAAGCATATTGAAAAATGGTCCTAAAAATGTATTTGTTATTGAAATTTTTTTTTAAATCGAATCATTTTCATTTATGATAAATTTACCATGAATCAAAAGGGCATAGGATTACTTTCACCCTAAGAAATTTTAAGGTATTTATTTTCTTCTTTTCACATTGAACTGAAATAGGATTAGTACAGTTTATAAAATTAGTAAAGTTCTTGAACATATATCATTCCGAGTAAATTATAATCGAAATCCATTATCATCTTAGTCCTTCAACAGTGACTTTAGACCAAGGACTATAAGAAATTATTGAGTGTTTTAAGGGTAGGGTGCCTAAAAGTAGAAGCAAATTAAATAGCTTATCCCCCAGACACTTGAAGAATATGTTGAATTTGTTTGGTAGATTTTGTTAGCATATTAGATTTGAGAAAAAAAAAAACACAAACATGTTTTGGCAGCAAAGCTTCTTGTTCTAAGAACTAAGGCGGAGCCAGGATTGCTGATAAAGGGGGGCAAAAAAAGTTTGAAAATACTAATTTACCCCTGAACGTGATTTTCCGAACCGAACGAAGAATTTTTTCTTCTTTTTTAACTCCCAGCAAACCCATCCTCACCAACCCTCTCACTTTCTCCTCTTATCATTCTCATTCTCTTATATTTTCTCTCCCTCACAAAGCCTCTCTCACTCTGTAATCTCTCAACTCCGCCTCTCATCTCACTCCCAATTCACTCAACTTTGTATCGAATCCTGAAATGCGAACATATCGGTAGCAGGGATTTGTATAAAAATGGGGGGCCTAAACTTTAAAAATAACCCATAATATAATTTTTAGTGGAGTTCAGAGCCAAGATTGTATACAAAAGGGGGCAACCTAAACTTTTAAAAGGGGGGCAATATAAAAAAATTTAGTAATTTAGTGAAATTTTTCATAAAGATAAGGAGGGCAGCTGACCCCCCTTATCCTAAGGGTAGATCCGCCCATGGAACTAAAGACAATAAAAGAAACAATTCTCTTCCTCGGCTTACTCATATTGAATTCATATTGTATTTCTTCCAGAGGGCATCTCATGCCAATTGATTGATGGGAGCTGTGTTGTTCTTGCCTTCCTTACATTACAGACACCGTCTCTTCAGTGCCAACTTGAAGCTTCCGCTCCACAAACTCAACAACATGAATGATATTGTGTGAAAATATACTTCACCCTTGTATTTTTTGTTTCCTATTTATATGCAGTGCACACATATATGTAGTTTTGCAGCAAGGACTGAAAAATTACCCTCGAGACTTTTTGTTTATTCCCCGGCCCTAACTCCTAAAAGAGTGAATCTTGCTGCAGTTGTTGGGGGGAATTCATACAGCTGATGCATCAAGCTACAATAGCCATATATATGAGACCTCTGCACTGGTTCATGCTATGGGATGATATGCAGAAGTCAGAAATTCAAATAGAAAAGAGTTTTAACAACAAACTGCTCAGAATGAATGTATCAGAGAAATGTCAACTGAAACAACTGAGGCTCGTGTCATAAGGTGGATTTAGCTTAGCGCGTACATGTTTGGGTCCAAGCAACAAGCAATGTGCGAAATATATGAACTTGAAATATATGAAGGTGATGGCAATCACAAATGTAAAACAAACGAAAAAGTCTAACTGCCGAGGGAAATGGCGAGGAAAACAGCGAGGGGGGGGGCTCGTTAGTTAGCTAAGCTCAAAACAAACTGCATGATTGTGCATATTATGAAATTGAGAAACATAACTTACAAAAATTTTTCAAATCAATTTTGATCTGTAATTGTTTGATTCACTATATATTATACGCAATTTTGAGAAAAATAATTTATTGATTCACTATATATTTTCGGCAATGAAATCATCAATTTATTGATTCACTATATATTTTGAGAAAAACAATTTATTGATTCATTATCTATATCTATATTTCAATTCCGAGTGGTGTTTTACTATTCATTGCTGACTGGGACAAAGTCAAATCGAAAGGATTAGAGATAAAAGATGGTTAGAATTGAAAGTTGGGAAATGTATTGAATTTGAGGGTTGAGATTCATTTCCTATGATGACATATTTGTAAATATAAAATATGTAGAAGGGCAAAAATAATGAAAATTTTTTTGAATGTACATGTGGCGGATAGAGAAAATATTGTGTTTTTCTTTTAGCAAAATGAAAATTATCATCACTATCTACATCGTTGTCGGATTTTGATAAACTTTGTATCGTTGAAATGCATTTTTGAATATCTTTCGAACAAAATCAATGATCAATATAAGGGTCAAAATATTAAAAATATATATTTCATAATTAAAAAAATAGTATAATGTATTACACGTCTTTAATATTTTTCAATATTTTTAAAAGAAATGAAACGGGTTGATCATACCAGAAAAATGAGTTGAGCATCTTAACGCAAATTTAAACAAAAACCTTAAATTTCATGTTTTGGCGAATTCAAAGATTTGGAGAGAACTCATTCTCGGCATTTAAACTTTTCCCCCAACTGATTCAAATTTGACTGAACAGGCTTACACTTATAATCGGCTTACACTTCAATACTGATTAAAAAGCGAAAATGAGGATAGTGACGGAGATACTCATTACAAAATAATTAGCAAAAATAAAATTATGTGGAGTGCCAATGGCACGAGGCATACTCTAGTATAACTTACAATTTTGAGAAAAATAATTGTTTGATTCACTATATATTATCTGCAATGAAATCATCAATGGGCAGTGGAGTGGTAGAGTGCCAAAGCACTAACCAAGGATTGTGATTTCGTTTTTCAAGGTAACTTTAGTACGTTGATTTTAAGAAATATTTTGTTGCGTATAGAATAAACGTAAAAATAAAATAAATAATAAATAATAATAACCGATAATGTTATCAATATAATTTTAAGAAATATTTTGTTGTGTATAGAAGTTATCAATATAATTTAAGCATTTTAAACTTTTACATTCTACACAGAATCTCACAAGACTCATAATGTAATACAAACTACATACTGCATGAGAATTACTTATATAACAAAATTTTAATACTAAATTAATGTTATAACATGTAAAATGTATAGAAATTGAGACTGTCTTGATGAAATAAATAAATATTAAATTTTGAAATAAATTTCGTTTTCTCAAAGAAAAAATATTTAGTGAAATATCGACATTTTTCAATAAATCACATCTGAATAGTATAACGAGAGTTCCCCAAATGAATAGTAAATATGTATGTCTTCAACATTTATTCTTTCCACTTTTGCCCTCCCCTATTTTTCTTAATATTCTTAATAGTAAAATGAGAGTTCCCCAAATGAATAGTAAATATATTTATATATCTTCAACTCTGAATTTTGTTCACTTTTGCCCTCCCCTATTTTTAATAATTACATGTAAAACCAACCGACTAATGAATAGTTTCAGGGGTATTTAGCGACGGTGAATAAAGGTATTTAGCGACGGTTTTGACCGTCGCTAAATAATACAGCGACGCTTGCCCAACCGCCGCTAATAAAGGCGTCACTAGGTCATTCAGCGCCGGTTTTAAGCAACCGCTGGCATAACCGTCGCTAAATACTATATAGCGACGGTTTAATGTAGCGACGTTTCTAACCGTCGCTAAATACTATATAGCGACGGTTATAAACCGTCGCCAAAATTCGATGAACAATCCAACTTTTGCATTTTAGTGACGATCTGCAACCGCCGCTAAATTCCCTTTGATAATTCAAATTTTTTTACCATAAAAAAATCATATTTTTCAACCTGTAATGTTTTCTTTTCATTGGGTGCAGATAATCTATCCAACATATGCACTACAACTTTTAGACTCAAATCAAAAATCAAATATAAACGACACTAAACTAAACTCATATGATACCATCATCATACATTAAGAGGAACTTTAATTTCATTTCAAAATCAATATTATACATGGTCCAGAAGAAAAATACAAATTAAAATTGTTACAAATTGTCAATGCTTACATCTAACAACCAAAACCGAAGTTGTACAATGGTTGTCTCAGGGTCGTTGTCTACAGGGCCTCACCGACCTTGAGCTCATCAGTAAGCTGCTGGCCAAGATTAAGCTATCTACGTTTTGTCTTAAGATTTCTCATCAGAAAGGCCTGGAATGGAATGCCCTTGAAGTCTGACAATTTACAAACAATTGTATGTCAAGTGGCAGCCAAAAAATTGTTAAAGCAAAAAACAAGAAATAAATAATTGATCTAAACAGAACACCAATTCCAAGAAACTCAAGGCATAAACAGAATCAAATTTTCTTAGTCAATACCATTCCTTGTCATCTCCTTCACTGATCAATGGAAAGAAAAGAAATTGCATAGTTGAAAACATTTCAAATGAAAATGACAAACTAAAATGACTTACTTTGCCAAATTGGATCAATTAAGGACGGGATAGCAAATCCTAGGACGGGATGGCAAATCTACACCTGCTGATGTCCCTGCCATATCAACAAAAGTAAAAAAACAGTGACGCTTTGAGTCAGTCTTTAGGAAAAAATCCTGTTGTAAACTAGATGTGTGCTAAGTTTGAACTCTATAGGACGTATGGACTGAATATGTAACACAAATCTTAATCAAGCATGAAAGCTGTACTAGCAATCTTTACCATTGTCAATTGAATCACTCAAATTTAAGCCAAGATAATGATTCTTTTTTCTTTTCTTTTCTTTTTTTTTCTGAATTGCTAGAAAATAAATTGATACACCCATAAATAATAATAAAAATATATAATTTTTTTTGACACCATACACCCAAATATGAATTAGAAATCCAAGCAAAAGGGAGCCAACAAAGATGATAACAGCTAAACTGAAATGAAACAACATCAAAATAACAAGTTCATAATAAGAAATCTCCATTCAGTCAAAAAACAAAAGGCTTTCCTACAAAAGTTCATAATAAGAAAATGATAAGGATACCATTTGATCAGCATTTTGTAGACAAAAGTTCGTATTTTTGGATGAAAAGAGTGACAAAGTTATACATTAATTTCTGGTGAAATTGTTATTTGAACAATATTGTGTTACCGTAAGGGATCAAACCGGTACATAATATATTACCTTTCAGCAGGTCCTTCCAAATCCTCGGCTTCCTCTTGTATTTGAGATAAAATTTCTTTCTTTTCATCAATGCTACCTCTGACAAAGTCCTTCACCAAGAGATGCAGACTTTCAACTATACCAGCCTATAACAACCAGAAAGATCAAATAGTAAGAAATTCAACAGGTTCGTATTAGTACTGGTGGTAGCACTGCGTAATTAGTATTGATGTAAAGCTATCTGATACTCACATCAGAAGTAAGTTTTCCATTTGGATCACGTCTGGTACCACAATGTTCGTTGATGAATAATATGAAGTCCTCCAAATCTAATTCACCATCATAGTCTTCACCATCTTTATTGTGCTTAGGAAAGAATTTCACCATAGGATAACCACTGATATCATACCTGCAAGTTACCAACACATGAAGCAATTTTTTCTGCTTTTTGAGAGTTACTAGAACTTTTCCGTTGAAATAAAACTTCAAGTTTATTTAAACTCACCTGTCAGCCAGGTCCTTATGTTTTTCAGCATTCAGTTTAGCAATTACAACATCCTCTTCCATTTTATAGGCTGTGGTGAGCTTTTCATAATCCTACAAGATGGAATAACACAACGAAAGCTTTCAATATGTATAAGAGCACTTGTAACTTAATTAGACACAAGATCCCCTTAGCTATAAACAATCTAAGACACTTACAGGAGCAAGTTTTTTGCAATGCCCACACCTAGAGAGAAATATTTGTAAAGGTTATAAAGGATAACAGTGGATTGACAACTTATCCAAGAAAATGAAAAAATACAATAAGAATTCAGACGTAAACTTTACCGTGGTGAATAAAACTCAACTAGAACATGTTTGGCATGATCAAAGACAATCTCATTGAAATTTTCGTCTGTTAACACTACAACATAGGAAGGAATCGGTACAAACTTCACTTTCGTACCTGTACATCACACATCTATATTTCTCAAATACTGAATTTGTTACAGGGTTTTATAGTTGAACAATATAATCAGATGATAGGGAAGATGTTGGTTACAAAATATATCAATACCTCCTTTCCAATTCACAAATCCCGTAAGAGCTTCAGCAGTACAGACATCAGTTGTTAGTTTAACTTCTTTTTCATCTCATTCAACCAAATACAATCAAAACTGGATCAGACGCAATCAATTTCTTCTATGATACCACCACCAATTTTCAAACATATGCTCCATTGACAATGCAAAATATGCAAATAAAATTACTGTAATCTACTCTGCTGATTAGTAGTTGACTGTAACATAAAAATATATACATATATACTGCTAACAATTAACACACTCAATTGATCTATAGTATATGTAGATATCTAGAAACAAGGTAGGCAACTTACATTTCTTCGAATTCAGAACCTGTTTGGTAGAAAGAAAAAGGTACCCCAGCAACAGCCTTCAAAAATCGTGATCAAACAATTAAATGCCTGCTAAGAAACAATTAAGCAATTAGTTGACTTTTTCGAGATTTGACGATATAATATTGCTATGAAACAATTAAGTGTTTTATTGGGAACTAATCTATCCAATGCTGGTAAAGAGCATGCATTTTATCCAATGCAATCTATTGATAATGGCAAACAGAACATTTGTCAAGATTAGCCTAAAATATACAGAGATGTGATTTTCAATAAAATTAGCTTATCCCCAATTGAAACATTTAGAGACAGGGTTGTAGTCTAATTCAGTTGGAGACAATTTAATAGCTCATCAAGTTTTAAATTAATATAATTTAGTAATCTATACATGAGTGATCAAAACTTGATACATAAGCCAGACAAGTGGTATGCTTACTTTTTTAAATGGAAATCAAAACGGACACAAAAGTTTCAAATAAGCAAAATGGCCATGAATACTTAATAATCAAAACGATCATGAAAATTTCAACTCAGATAATCAAAACGGTCATGAAAGTTTCAGATAAGCAATTCAGTGCACCTTTTCTAACAAAATAATTCTGAGATAGGGAAGAGCATTTAGGAATATTGACAACAACTTCACAATACCCTAAAACTCATAGCAAAATCATGTCAAGAACAAGCAAATCACTAAAAAAGATTGAATTTTGAGTTAAAGAGGTTCTCAGAAACTACTTTTTTTTTTTTTACTGAAAAACCATCTTGATATATTATCCAAACAACATCACAAAATAACCCAAGTTCTTACAGAACCTAAAAAGGTTTCTAACCAAAAAATTCTTACTCAAATATCAGAGAAGTAAAATCAATCTACTGCAGCTATTTCCCCTACTTCTTCTTCTCAGTAACACCAGCAGACCTCATCTTGCGAAGAACATTGGACATCTCCTCTCTCTTCTTCTTGGCCCTCTTGTGGGTACCCAACTTCCTCTTAGCCAAATTGAGTGCTCTCTTGTCCTTCCCAACCTTCAAAAGCTCAGTGATCCTCTTCTCATATGGAGCAAATCCAGCAACTTCCCAGATCAGATTCTTCACGAAATGAACTCTCTTGCTTGTTTTCCCCTTGCGTGCAGATGGTCTGGGAGCTAATTCACGCTTGGTAACGATGTGACCCTTGTTGAGGCCGACGAAGAGCCCGC
This sequence comes from Berberis vulgaris, assembly GCA_963556465.1. NCBI lineage: Eukaryota > Viridiplantae > Streptophyta > Magnoliopsida > Ranunculales > Berberidaceae > Berberis > Berberis vulgaris. The sequence continues at coordinate 9,529,987 of OY747124.1, read as the reverse complement.
TGTTGGGCTGTTGTGGAGCCATTGACTGTGTATCGAAGGAGCGAAGTGAGTCGGCTTTGGTGGCTATCGAACGAGATTGGTAGAACAGCGGTTGCGATCGTTCGGGGGAGGAAAGGGTTGGGGACAATCGAACTGTTGATGTCTTCCTTCTCTATTCTTTTCAAAGAACTGTTGGTGATGGTTGGTTAGATTATGATCGTGGTGGATGAGAAGAGGAGGAGGGGAGGAGCAAGGGGAGGTGGGGATGATGGAGAGTAAAATATCAATCAAATTAGGGATAGGGTTTTAAGGCCAGGTTATAAATTTTTTATTTATTTATAACGACGGTTACAACCGTCGCAAGTTAATAGAACCGCCATTACATAATATTAATACACGACGGTCAAACAACCGTTGTGGAAAAAAGTATTTAGTGGCGGTTTTACATAAACGTCGTAATATAACCGCTGCTAAATTATTGTTTTCTTGTAGTGTTTATTACGTTGATTTTAAGAAATATTTTGTTGCGTATAGAATAAACGTAAAAATAAATTAAATAATAAATAATAATAACCGATAATGTTATCAATATAATTTTAAGAAATTTTTTGTTGTGTATAGAAGTTATCAATATAATTTAAGCATTTTAAACTTTTACATTCTACACAAAGTCTCACAAGACTCATAATGTAATACAAACTACATATTGCATGAGAATTACTTATATAACAAAATTTTAATACTAAATTAATGTTATAACATGTAAAATGTATAGAAATTGAGACTGTCTTGATGAAATAAATAAATATTAAATTTTGAAATAAATTTCGTTTTCTCAAAGAAAAAATATTTAGTGAAATATCGACATTTTTCAATAAATCACATCTGAATAGTATAACGAGAGTTCCCCAAATGAATAGTAAATATGTATGTCTTCAACATTTATTCTTTCCACTTTTGCCCTCCCCTATTTTTCTTAATCTTCTTAATAGTAAAATGAGAGTTCCCCAAATGAATAGTAAATATATTTATATGTCTTCAACTCTGAATTTTGTTCACTTTTGCCCTCCCCTATTTTTAATAATTACATGTAAAACCAACCGACTAATGAATAGTTTCAGGGGTATTTGTATATTTTAATTAAAAAATACTATCGCATTTTTTACACTTTTGCCTCCCAAATTAAGATTATTTATAATTAAATCCAGCCCTCTCAATATTTATTAATTATAGTTGAGCCTCTAACATAATTTATTTGAAGCCCCTTATTTATTTATAAATTATACATAGTCTCTTAAAATTATATATAATTATTTTGTTTTGAAATACAATAATAATTTTTTTCTTATTATTAAATTATTGTAATAAAATAAAGGGTCATTGGCACTTTGCCCCCTATTATAAATAGCTAATAAGAGGTTGCCCACTGAATAAATTCGCACTGCACTTTTCCCCCACGACTAGTAGTCAACGTGCCTTGACTGTCAAACACCTCATGTGCCATCACTCTGCCCATTTTGGATGACAAAAATAGCCCTAACGTGCATATCACGCATGATGTGAGAACTTGTTGATCCGTCCATTACTTGAACCACACATGTGGACGACCAATGGTTACATCTGGCTGATCATACCCTTGTAGAAATGGAGAGTATAGTTATTTAATATGGGGAAGATGAAAAAGTGGTTGACTTGAGTAAAAGTATTCAAATTCAAAGCTTCCCATGAAATTTGAGTTCCTCACATATTATTTTGTTGTAAATCAAAGGTATTTGAAATGGGAAAGCTTTAGTAAACCAAGGTTTTGAAGTTAGAGTTTTGCTAGGGTTTCATTACATAAAGGTAACACAAACCCTAGATTTGAGTTATTTCATTTGTAGATTTTAGTTTATAACACCATCAAAGAAGTAAGTCTAGTCAGCTATTTTCATTTCATCATTTCAATGGACATTTATTGAGAGTTACAAGTCATCTTCAACTTCTCGCAGACCTTGTTCTGTTTCAGGGGGGTAAGTTACTGCTAGTAATTTATTTTAAGGGGGAAAATTTAATAAAAAAAATTTGTTTTCCTTCTCATGTTTGCATTGTCATCCACACAATCAAATAAGTGAAGAAGAAGTTTGAAATATGCAATATTTTGAAGTTCAAAACCAATGGAGACCAATCACATAAAAGGAGAATAGACGAGGATGAAGATGAAGCCATTCAGAAGGAAACCATCTAAGAAGTCCAAGAGACCTAGATTCAAGAGAGTTAGGAACAACAAACTAAGGGGTGGAAAGACTAGTAGTGGAATGGAAAAGGAAGAAGTGAACATCCCAAGGAAATGCCTACAGCTCATCTACAACCAAATTTTGACCCTGAGATGCCTACAACTCCAACTATGCACAACATTCAGACATCATGTTCCCAACTTAGCCCTTTGCACAAGAAGTTTGGTCCCCTCCAATGAGGCCACAATCCAGTTTTCCAGGTTGGGAATGGTAGGGACAGGAAATGACAAACTCAATTTGCAAGTGGAGAAGGCACTAGGGTTAAGGGACATATTGGCCAAAAGGACCAAGCATATAAGTTAGTGGAATACATTTTTTTTTTTGTTTAAAGACTGTTTCATGTGATTACATTTGGTTTGTTTATGACATTCTCACTTTTTGTTGTCTGGTGGATTGTATGATATACTTGGTTGTTATGCCATACTTATAATTGTCACTTATTGGTATGGTATGTTAATAATACACTTTTGCAAGTTATGTTGAATGGATTGTGATGCGTCCAAAAATCATCCTCCTGTGAGTTTGACCTGCAAAACTAGTGTTAGATTGCCAAGAACCACCTTTTTGTGGCCAAAGGCACTCCGATACTTAAGTCAGTAATTTTGTTGGAAGAATGAAGTAAATCTAGGCAAAACTCAATTAAAGTTGCATATGTGTTTATCAAGAACTTTCAATGTATTTACATGTACATCCAATGAACTTAGCTATCAAGAACATACAATGTATTTACATTGTGCCTTAAAATCTTACATACTTCAAGCCTTCTTGTGCGAATGACAGTATGAGATCTGCAAGGAAAATAAGTAAGTGTTATTACACTTCCCCCTATTACAAAATACTGGTAGTAACTTAACTCTATATAATAAATTTGAATTTAAGATTGCCCCCTAAAACAAAACTGATGATAAATAAAAATGGTCACACTCCTGAGCCGTACAAGTGTCGTGATAATCTTGATGAAATACGGACCCCAACATCAGCCCAATACTGAACATGCCCAAGCGGTTCTAAGCCTGCTCAATTCAGTCCGCCATGTGGACCCAGACTTTCATAGCACGCTAGGCCCACACGTCTCACAATTGTCCTCGATATTTGTGATCCCTCCCTAGGCAATTATCTCGAGGATCTGCTTCGGACGGGCAACTAATGCTGCTTTTTTCTTCCAACTAGGAAGCAAACACCAGAGTATCCCTTCTATGAAATGCTCTTTGATTGGAAACTATCTCTTGCGTATCTAAGAGCGCAGAGCTAATAGGGAACTTCCCTCCTACAATACGACTTCTAATTAGAAAGGGATCTTCACTAAGATTTCCTCCCTAATATATGCCTACGATGACCTAGTTAAACCAGGACTCCTCGCACTATAAATAAGACATGAGAGTTTTGTAAGCTAAGGTATGCTACAAATTCCATGTTACAACATTGCACATTCCTCAGAGCCATGTTTGACTTTAGCATTGGAGTGCCACCACAACGATGGTTTGTGGCTCACGTGTGCTACTTGTGCAAGTCAATAAGTCAGCACGAACCAGATCGGAGCAGGAAACGAAAAATGGCTGCATCAGTTTGGCGCTGTCCGTGAGAACAATTTCTCTAGCAGGCTGGGAGGTAAGAAGGTCCCTGGTTGATACCGGGAGCTCGATGAACGTCATTTTCCTCTATACACTCCGCAACATGCAGCTAGATGAAGTAGCATTGAGTCCTTATGATCGTCCAGTAGTCGACTTTAGTGGCGAAAAACGATTTTCCGTGGGAAGGATGCAACTGATATAGTAACCACGGGAGAACAACCATCTCATAAAACCCTGTTTCAAGAGTTCATAGTAATCGACACGCCTTCGGCATACTATGCAGTTCTTGGAAGACCCTGAATACACCAGATGGGAGCAGCGATTTTCACTCTGCATCAGTGCGTCAAGTACCCAAAGAATCAAACAGTCAGTATATTAAGAGGGAATCAATCGGCTGCCAAAGAATGCTAATACATGACAGCTTTGCCACCCGACCATCATCAGCAAGTCGTCAATCCAACGGCCAAGACTACCCTCTGTTCAACCCAAAGCATCATGGAAAAATGGTCAGCATCAGGTGACGAGGCACCAGTAAGCCCTCGAGGCCGACCCAATGTCGGACAACCAGGGGAAGAGATCATTACAGCCTACCTCGACAACCCTTAGAACAGCAAAGCCATTCAGATCGATTCCCACCTGAGCAAAGTAGTGGCAAAACAACTTCGGAGTTGCTATAGTGCAACCAGGACATCTTCACCTGGACCATGCGCGATATGGTAGGGATTGATCCGTCGATAATCACTCATCGCCTCGAAGTTGACCCCTAAAATAAAAACCGCCAGACAAAAGAAAAGGCATGTGACGCCCAAAAAGAACGCGATCATAAACAAGGAAGTACAACATTTACTCGACACATACATGATCAAAGAAGTGTGATACCCCAATTGGCTGGCAAACACCGTTCCAATGGAAAGTGAAGAGTGTGCATAGACTACATTGACCTCAACAAAGTCTGTCCAAAGGACAGCTTCTCACTCCCCCGCATAGATTAGATCGTAGACGCCACTTCGGGACACAACCTACTCAGTTTTATGGATGCCTATTTAGGTTACAATCAAATATTGATGCACCCCCAGATCAAGAGAAAACCTCTTTCGTGATGGAAAGAAGAATATATTGCTATAAAGTAATGTCTTTCGGCCTGAAAAATGTTGGAGCTACTTACCAACGATTGGTCCATCGAATGTTCAAATAACAGATCGGTAGAAATATGGAAGTATACATCAACGACATACTAGTCAAAAGCCTTCGCAGCCACGACCACGTACGAGATCTTCCCGGAGCATTGGACCAACTCAGAAAATACCGAATGAAACTCAACCAGTAAAAGTGCACATTCAGAGTCGAGTCTGGAAAAATTCTTAGGCTACATAGTAAACAAAAGGGGGAATCGAGGCTGATCCTAAACAGATTCAGGCCCTTCTTGACATGAAATCTCACACTAATATCAGAGACGTTCAAAGTCTGACTGGGAGGGTAGCAGCACTCAACAGATTTATATCAAAGTCATCCGACAAATGTCTCCCATTCTTCAAGATACTAAAATAGAGCAAAGGGTTTTCATGGAACGATGAATGCGAACAAGCCTTTTAGAACCTGAAAGCATACATGGGGAGTCCAGAACTATTCTCAAAGCCCTCAATAGGTGAAACACTATACTTGTACCTATCTGTTTCAAAACATGTTGTCAGTTCGGCCCTCGTACGAAAAGACCAAGGAACCCAGAGGTCAGTGTACTACACCGACAAAACCTTCGTGGAGAAGGAATCACAATGCCCGGACCTGGAGAAGTTGTCTTTGGCGCTGGTCGTAACCTCCAAAAAACTGAGGCCCTATTTTCAGGCACACTATATAACGGTCCTGACCAAACATCCACTCCTCTCGATATTACATAAACTCGAGCTATCTGGTAGGATGGTGAAGTGGTCGATAGAACTTGGGCTGTTCGACATGAACTACGCTCCAAGAACCGACATCAAAGCCCAGACACTCGCAGATTTCATCGTTGAATTTACTAGGAGAGAATAGCCGAATATAGACTACCAACTCTCGAAATCAGATATCCAAACATGGACCCTGCGCTGCCACGAATCCTCGACCGATAAGGCAAGCGGAGCAGAGATCACACTCCGCTCCCCCAGTGACTTCACCCTCGAAAAGGCAGTCAGGTTCGGCTTCCTTACTTCAAATAATGAGGTCGAATACGAAGCACTCCTGTCAGGCCTAAAACTAGCTTTAGGGATTGGCATAGATCGCCTAACAGCGTACATCCACTCAAGACTGGTAGTCAACCAGGTCAAAAGAGATTTCAATAGCAAATACCCCCGCATGATAGCCTGCCGCGACGAGGTACTTGGTATAATGGGCAGATTCAAAAGCTATCAGTTCACACAGTGCCCTCGAAACAACAACCAAATAGCTGATGAGCTAGCAAAAGAAGCCTCCAGCGACATCATTGAATATCAAGAGAAATCAAGCCTCGATGAGAAATAACACAGAGATATCTGCACATCGGAAGCACAACCAAATTGGATGACTCCGATACTAGAATATATAACGACCGGAGCCCTACCAACCGAGAAGGTCGAAGCACGAAGACTTAAAAATACGGTCGCAAGGTACACTCTCCTGAACGACAAGTTATACAGGAGGTCGATAACAAAGGCCCTTTCTTCGATGCCTATCGCCTTTAGAGGCAAGCCAAGTCTTGGGCGCCATCCGCAGTGGTATATGCGGAAATCACCCAGGCATGAGAACCCTCGCCCATAAGGCCATAACTCTAGGGTATTACTGGCCGATCATGCAGCTAGATACCAAAGACAATGTCCACAAGTGCGAGAAATGCCAGAGGCTCGCGCCACACACTCATATGCCAGCACAACCACTAACCCCAATGACTAGTCCATGGTCGTTCGCACAATGGAGAATGAACATCGTCGGGTCGCTTCCGGCATCGGCTGGTACAAAAATTCTCCTTGTCGCCGTCGACTACTTCACCAAGTGGGTTGAGGCCGAGCCCCTATCCAGAATAGTGTAGGTCCAGATCAAAAAATTCATATGGACCACCATCAGCTGTAGATTTGTCATCCCCATAGTACTGGTTAGTAACAACGAAACCCAGTTTGAAGGTAGCAAGATTAACGAACTGTGCAAAAAATCTGGAAATAAAACACCACTTCTCCTCACCAGGACACCCCAAGCCAACGCCAAGCAAAAGTTACCAATAGGACAATCCTAGAATCCATCAAAATAAAACTAGATGCAACCAAAATAAAATGGGTCCCAGAGCTACCAAGAATACTCTGGGCACATCGAACAACTAAAAGAATCCCTACCGGAGAAACACTCTTCGCCCTAGCATACGGGTAAAAAGCTATGGTTCCGGTGGAACTCGAGGTGCCCACCTTCCGGATGGAAGAGTTCAGACCAGACGACAACGACAAAGACTTGCGCGTGGGACTAGACCTCCTCGATGAAAAACGGGATCTAGCATCCGCCAAGATAGCCGCCTACCAACAACGAATGGCGCAATACTACAACAAGAAGGTCAAGCCATGCGAATTCAAGGTAGACCCAACAAAACATCAAGGAAGCTGGAGCGAGAAAGCTAAATCAGAATTGGGAAGGACCTTATAGAGTTGCCAAAGTCAACAGAGTGGAAACATACTGGTTGGAAGACGCCGACGGTGATGGGCTTAAACGACCAATAAAATATTTTGCTTTTACCAAAATTTTCACTGCTGTCTTTTATAACCTTCCACCAACTCGGCTATGACCAGACTCGAATATCAGCCAAAGCCTAATTCGCTGCGCGGATCACGACGACGAAGAAAGTGAGATTCTATTCAATGTTGGTCGGCTAATGACGACGACTCGCCAATGGATCATTGCTCTCAATACAGACAATGATCGCCAAACTTGCCAGGTAAGCTCAATTAGTTCGCGACTGATGATGACGGCTTCTGGTGCCCAAAGCTTAATGTGCTTTGCGCGGATCACAACTGCGGAGGAAGTGGGAGTCTAGTCAACACTGGTCCGCTGATGACGACGACTGACCAAGGGATCATTGCTTTTAATACAGATAATGATCGCCAAACTTGCCAGGTAATTAAGCTTAGTCAGTTCGTGACTGATGACGACGACTTCTGGTGCCCAAAGCCTAATCTGCTTCGCGCGGATCACGACTGCGGAGGAAATGAGAGTCTAGTTAGCGATAGTCTACTGATGATGACGACTCGCCAAATGATCATTGCTCTCAATACAGACAATGATCGTTGAACTTGCCAGGTAAGCTCAGTCGGTTCGCGACTGATGACGACTGCTTCTGGTGCTCAAAGCCTAATTCGCTTTGCGCGAATCACAACGGCGAAGGAAGTGGGAGTCTAGTCAGCGCTGGTCTGCTGATGACGATGACTCGCCAATGGATCATTGCTCTCAATACAGACATTGATCATTGAACTTGCTAGGTAAGCTCAGACAGTTTGCGACTGATGACAACGGATTATGATGCCCAAAGCCTAATCCGCTTCGCGCATATCACAACGGCGGAGGAAGTGGGAGTCTAGTCACCGCTGGTCCGCTGATGACAATGACTCGCCAATGGATCATTGCTTAATACAAACAATGATTGCCGAACTTGCCAGTTCAGTCAGTTTGTGACTGATGACGACGACTTTTGGTGCCCAAAGCCTAATCCGCTTCACAAAAAGAATAAAGAGCAGAAGGTAGTACTAGTCCGCCAACACGTAATGAATACCCTTGACCAACAACAATTTCTGTTGGTTAAACACTAACCTGCAAAAGAACAACCTAAAGCAACAATGTATTTTGAATGACAAGTACAAGCATTCCACTTGGCGATCAAAAATTCTACGAGGCGACTAAAGTATACACAATAATATGAGACAAAAACATGACTTTCATTAAAAAACATGTCTATATATTTTGTCCAAGAAAGGACGTTACAATCATTCTAAGGAGATGCATCCTCCTAATTAGTAAGCCTCACGAAGCTCTCTCCTCGATTGATCAGTCTGAAAGCAACCCTTTTGTAGCGAGCAAAATCAAGGTCAGTACTGGGATACTCTTCCCTAATCAGCTCCAAGAGCTCCATTCTGCCACAAACGACCTCTGATGAGATGAACGGCCTTCTGCTTGACACGTCGAAGTACACCACTCCTAATAGAGCCTCGTAATGCGAGCGCTCCTCGACAAGCAACTGATTCGCCTCCAGAGCGTGGCGAAAACCCTCATCAACTGTGACTTCCAGCAGTTGCCTTTTGATAGCCTATTCTGCCTCCGCTTGCTCCCTTTCGGCCTCCATGCCCCCACGGTCGGCAACGGTGACAGAACCCTATAGCCTACCTTCCAAGGAGTCTGCCTAGTAAATAACGTTCGAATATGTCGTCCGCAGATTCACGAAGGCCTTCTCTTGCAAATACCCTTCCACAGACTTCGGGATGCAACGAAACATGCCCATGCAACTCTGGGGCACGAATAGCCATTCTAAGGCCGCCATGATGCAAAACCTCGACACGCACGCCAACTTCCTCCTCCGCTAAGTTAGCAAAGGGAGTCGGAACATCACACGAAAGGTCGCCACCCCCCAAGGATGCCACCCGTGCAGATCGTGACCTACTAGGGGGAGAAACCGCCCTAATAGAAGTTTGCCTCTTGCTTGGGACTACCACGAAAGAAACATTTTCCACCAATTCAACGAGTCTGAAAGGACTAGGCAAGGCCAGACCTCTCTTCCTCAGGCGGCGAACAACCACGTCCTCAGCCGGTGAACCTGACACAGGTTGAGTCATGAGAACACCACTGCAAACTGCAGCGTGAAACATTGCTTGGCATCACGACCTCCTCAACAGAAGTCAAAATAAGCTTAAGAAACTCTTCTTTTATTCGCTTCTCGTCCTCACTAAAAGACAAAATAACAAACCTCGCTGAAAAGCAAAAAACAATGTCAGAACCAGTATAAAAGAAGGGAAATACATAAACGTGCATATCACGATAGTCGAAAGACTCACAAAAATCAAATTATAAGTATCGAGACACTCTACGACTCCCGAACTTGAAATAACCAGAATCCTCCGAAGTAAAGAACTAATTCTTCCCGTAAGATCGGCGTTGTTTGTCGCCAATCGCAGACAATGAGGACAGTTTAACACACAGATACCCTTGGAATCCAGCCGAGCCTTGGTCAGGTGATGGATCACCAACGAAGATAAACGAAGGCCAACGTCATGAGCCCTCAGGAGGATTGCGAGCAGTATCTTGGATCAGCTCAGCGCCATTTGAGCGGGAGGCATTCGAAAATGAGTAAAGAAACGCTAGATGTCATCTGGCGCTGGAAGCCAGAACCCGGACTCGAACATTACTTGGTGCAAGCATATGAACCCTTCAGGAGGCACAGTCGGACCCAAAACTCCAAAGGCGATAACGATTTTCAAATCTTCTGGGAGGCGGTACAACTACGAAGCCTGATCAACTCATTTTCATCGACCAAACTGTCTTCAAAGAAGTTGACACAGGCAAGCAATAACGGGTTCTTACGAGAAGATTCAACAGTGTCAGCCATTGGAAGATGGAACAAATAGTATGATTCAAAAATACAGTGTGAATAACAATAAAGGAATCCTCGAAAAGACGGTGAATATTTATAGGGAAGGCAAACTGCATTTTCCCTCCTTGAGCAGTCGCGTACCCATTAATGTCATACGTCACTCGAGACAAACGCCTCAAGTCCAATCACCGTGATGGTACAATAGTCTTTTCAAAGAGTCAGTGGACCGACTTAACACCCCACTAACTCGGGGGGAGTAGCTGATGATACATAAAAACGATCACACCCCTGAGCCGTACATGTGTCGTGATAATCTCGAGAAAATATGGGCCCCAACATCAGCCTAACGCTGAACATGCCCAAGCGGTTCTAAGCCCACTCAAATAAGTTCGCCAGGCAGACCCAAACTCTCACAGCACGCTAGGCCCACACGTCTCACAGCTGTCCTCGATACCCGTGAGCCCTTCATAGGCAAGTATTTCGAGGATCTGATTCGGACGAGTAACTACAGCTGCTATTTGCTCCCAACTATGAAGCAAACACCAGAGTATCGTCCACACAGGAAAACTCACTTCTACGGAATGCTATTGGATTGAGAAATATCTCCTGCATATCTAGGAGTGCAGAGCTAATATGAAACTTTTCTCCTACAGCCCAACTTCTAATTAGAGAGGGATCTCCAAGAAGATCTCCTCCCTAATATACGCCTACGATGGCATGGTTAAATAAAGACTCCTCACACTATAAATAAGATATGAGGTTGGTAAGCTAATGTATGCTACAAATTCCCTATTACAACATTAAACTTTCCCCAGAGCCCTGTCTGGTTTTAGCATCGGAGTATCATCGGCTACCACAACGGTGGTTTGTGGCTCACGTGTGCTACTTGTGTAGGTCAACAGGTCAGGAAGAACCAGATCAGATCAGGGAGCGAAAAACGACTGCATCAAGAACAAGCTCGCGAGAGGTTGAAAATGACTTGCAACTTTTAACAAATATCCACAGAAATGATGAAATGAAAACAACTGACTTGACTGACCCTTATGATGGTATTCTAAACTGAAATCTATTGATGAAATAACTCAGATCTAAGGATTTGTCTAAACATTATGTGACGAAACCCTAACTTCAAAACTTGTATTTGCTCAAACTTTCCCACTTCAAATACCTTCCATCTAGAGGAACTCGAATTTTAGGGGAAGATTTGAATTTGAAAACCTTTTGCTCAAGCCAACCATTATTTCATCTTCCTCATCGATTATCCTAATGGCTAATGGGCAATCTGAAGTTTACTCCTCAGATTATGAAATTTTAATTGCATTTGACTATTTTGAACTTTGACTCACACCCTTCGGATCATTAAAGAGTATTTTGGGCAGTAAAATGTGGTCATTTTGAAAATAGCTCGTGCATTGACAGTCAAGATACGTTGATTGATAGTCTTGGAAAAATACAATACGAATTTATTCGGAAGTTATCTCTTATTAGCTATTTATAATAGAGAAATTCTAAATGGCGAGGAAATCAGCGAGGGAGGGAGAGAGGGGACCGCCCATCCCCCTCGGGATGTGCACCATCATTTTTCATGTGCGCGTCCCAAGGGGGATGGCGGTCCCCTCTCTCCCTCCCTCACTCATTTCCTCGCCCGCTTCCTCGCTGTGTAGAACAACTCTTTATAATATGAGCAAAATGCAAATGACCCTAAAATGAGCACTAGTTAGGCTCGCACTGCCAGGCCAGCCCAATACCATCCACATCTGGCCTGGCACGGGCCGAATAGTGCAGGTCTGGCTCTCTAGAATTAGTGCCCTAAAATAAAATAGGTATCGAATATCCACGTATAGCGGGTGGACACCCTACTTGGCAGTAACCACGTTTGGAAACCAAATCTCAAGCATGAAAACAATTCCAGGCTACATTGGGGCCCACTTCTGACTTGGTCAGACAACCAGGACACGTTGATCTGGGCCCACCAAACTGTCCATTCAATTCTCAATTGTCTGTAGATGGTCTCGTTGTCTTGGCAAAGCCCAAAATATTCACTCATTCAAATCACTCTCACCCAACCTTTCTTGACGCCATTAATGGCCTTGTTTTCAAGCTCTGCAACACAAGACCCCACTAACACGCAACTCCTTAATACACATTCTTCAATTCGAGCTCAATAGATCGGAGACGATTTCAAAAGAAAGAAAAGAATTTGATCAAATGGCGGAGGAGGAAACAGAAGGGAAGTCACTACCTGAAACCCCATCATGGGCTGTTGCATCTGTTATTGCTGTCATGGTTTGTGTTGGGTTCCTCGTTCAAGAATCTTTGACAAAGTTCGGCAAGGTAAATTGCATTGCATTTTGTCCTCCATGTTGTTTCCCTTTTGATCTCTTGAGTTGTTGATGAGCTTCTCTGTTTTGCAACAGTGGTTGACGAACACCAGGAGGACAGCTCTTTCTTCTGCACTCGAGAAGATCAAGGAAGGTAAATAATCCGATTTCAAGAGATGGGGTTTCTTCTAAATTTGGTTTTTGATTGTTTCAAATCTTGGTTTTGTTTTGCAAGCAGAGCTGATGCTATTTGGACTTATGTCATTGCTGATGGGTCATTTTTCGATTTGGGTATCGAAAATTTGCGTCAAATCGTCGGCTTTGAGTGGCCAATTTTATCCCTGTTTTGTAGAAGGCTACCATGAAGCAAACTATGATGATTTGAAAAATTCAACTGCTGCTCAGGAGCGTGGGAGTTGCCCTGAGGTACTACTAACTATTCTCCCAAGCCATTTTGATTGAGTTCTCAATTAATTTGATGAAATCGTCCTAGACTCAAATGTAAGGTGAAAGATTATAATAGTTGCATCTAATTTGTGACTCTTCTACTTAGATATGAAACTTTGTGGCTAGGATTTACTTAGGCAGTTATTCTGATTGGAATATGAAGGTGATTCTGGCTTTTGACGTCACTAGGAGTTGGTTAGCACAATTCATGATACGATAGAGTGATTTATCCAATCATGTTCAAATGAATGTTTGGAATGTTAACTTTGCTCATAGAATTGTTCTGAGGGAGTTATACATGCCATTCGTCAGAATCCTCAGTTATGTATTTCAGATTGGATCTATAAGAAGGAAAAAGGTTCTTTATTTTCTATCTTGTATCACAATGGCAATGCATAGTTTGTAGGCTTCAAGATATACTTATTATTACAAGAGAAATGCATTATCAGAATCCCCACCATTTGCTCAGTGCCATGAGGTATAGTGAGGAATGAGGATTGCATGTTCAAGCAAATAGACACACAGGAGGAAAGAAAGAGTGTATAAGGCTTGGATTATTTAAGGTATGGTCTTACTGGAGCAACTTAAGGTTATGACGTTCAAGGACCTAGATCATTTTTGCTAAGACAAAGATATTTAATGGAACAAGCTAGTTGATAGGGGTTAGATGTCTGAATAATGAGTTAGGTCGTTAGTGTGGACGTGTTCCTTGACACAACTAAACATGATATCCAATTACAAGGCTAACCTTCAAATGAAAATCAATGAACTTAAAAGTGCAATATTTTGGTTTCCCTTTGGAGTTCCTTGAGCGTGATTAATGTTCATCAAGGAAGCACTGACTCTTCGAAAAACTTGTCGTATCCGTGTTTGACACGTATTCGACACCTACACTCGCTCGACACGTGTCAGACACTTGGTCAACATGTTGGTACGTATCAGACACATGGTCAATGTAGTCAACGTGTCGAACACGCCTCCGATACACCGGGAACTTGGTCAGGACACAGTCAAGACTCAAAAAACCAACTTTGTTTTATTTATTTTTACCTTTAGATGTTTGCAAATAACCACCTAATTTAGTGGTTGTTGATCCATCTGAAGTGAATGACTCTTTTAATTGCGAATTAAGACAAATAGGGCAAAAACCACTAAAGCGTAGAGATAGTCTATGTTTCTTCTTAATCTTTGCTTCTTCTTCTCTCATTTGCTTTTTTCTCCTATACTTTTTCTCTACTATACTTTTTCTCTACTTTTTTTTTTTTTTTTGCAATAGTCTTCAAGACACTCTAGGAAAACACTTTATTAGATTATTATTTATGTTTATATGACTTATTAAAAATATAATTTGACGTGTCAATGTGTCCCCAAGTCCTATTTTTTAGAATTGTCAAAGTCGGCATGTCGTGTCTGTGTCCATGCATCCCTGGTGTTCATTGGTTTGTTCAATGCCCTGTCTTGCTTTCATGTTTTTTAATTCTTTCATTCATTTAATAAAGGGGAAGGGTTCCTTAATAAAAGGTTGGAGTATTAATGTCATTAAAAATGTTGATTTTATGTTTGAATTTTCTTGTCATTATAACTCTAATAAATCACGAGCCTAGCACATCATCATGGTTCTGCTAAGTTTTTCATGAAACTTGCTTGCGCAATATTGAGGTTCTATGTATCAAAATCTATATGATAATATGTATATATATTATTGATAAAGCATATTTGCATTAAAGAGAGACACAGACTCCAAACACAAATACATACGAGCAAGGAGCTTGTTAAGAAACAAGAAGAGCATCCCTGCAAAAAAGAAAACCAAGAAGAGAGAGAGAGAAAGAGAGAACTCTTAATTGGTAAGAAATAGATGAACCCAATTGTTGACGAGGCCAGTGTGAGTGTTGGAATCCTGCAAAATTTAAGCTCTTGCCAATTGAATGATCATAGATTTAATAGAAGCACAAACAACAGTATCATCGTTCTTTTTCTCATGGGAAATTTGGTTATTTCTTTCCATCCAAATGATCCAAAGAATCGCTGGAAGCACCCTACATGACAATATTTGTTATGGAAAAAGAAAATAAAAAAAATTAGCATGTTGACATGTGGTGCTGATGATTGATGACCATTCATAGGATGCCTATTTGATTTGGTGGAGTATTGGAGACTGATAACCAATAAAAGTGAAGATCTTCACTATTTCTGAAGGCTGTTGCCATCGATGATAAACAGCAAATAGATATTATTTTTAACGTTTAAGGTGGAGAGAGATTCCACATTAAATATTGACTGCATAGGAGTTGGCTGTTATTTGTTATGCAGGGCCGTGTACCCTTTGCTTCATATGAAAGTCTTGAGCAACTTCACAGATTGTTGTTTGTTCTTGGCGTTGTCCATGTTTCTTACAGCTTCACCAGCATAGCTCTGGCCTTGCTCAAGGTTTGTTTTGTTCCTTGTCTTGTATATACTTAACTTTCTTATGCAGGTCTCTGTTTGGAGCTTCTTTTTACCAGCAGCATATACAATATTAAGCAGATATACAGCTGGACAAGATGGGAAAATCAAGCAAAGGCCTTGTTTGATCCAGACTTGGCAGGTTAGCAATATGTATTGTTAACCACACTTCTTCTGGAGAAATGCTGTCTTAATTTACTCTCTTGTAGTTTAACCTTGCAGAGGTATTAATATATTCCTAATCTATATATTCCCCTTGTCAATCTTTGTGGCTACTTTCTTTATATCTTTTTTTTTTTTTTTTTTTGAACGAATTTCCTAGAATCATCCTCCGTGGAGCAAGGACCTTGACTGTGATTTCAGCTACTTCCAATCACAAATTTTTTTAATGTCTTAATTTCTATTTTTTAAATCCTTAATTTAGGTTCAACAGGAGCTGGAGCAAGGAATCTAACTCGCCTATCTACTTTCCTCTCCCACCATACCTCACATCCCTGGAGCCATAACAAATTTTTTGCTTTGATGGTAATTCACATGCTTGGAAAAAGTTTCTGTTATTTTCTTGGACAAAGTTTGTCATTCAAACTGACTATTCTGCAGCTTTCGTTTAGCCGCCAATTCTGGAGCTCCATTAACAGAGCTGACTATATGGCACTTCGTTTGGGCTTCATTACAGTGAGTTTTTTTCCCCATTTATTGCAATAATTGTTTCACTCACCACCCAGGTCTTAAAAATTTGAAAAACCAACTGCATGCTCAACTATTAGTTCTTGAAGAAGTATCAATATCTCTCCAAGTGTGCATAAACGTTCATAGCCACAGACATGCTCTTAGACTAGCGTCCAAAATCCCAACAAAGGTGTACAATTACAATATTTTGAAACACAGAAGATGTTATGCAAACTTGGTACATGCAAGTGCAGGTCCACAACATCGGATGAACTTAATTCAAATCACCCTGTTGGGACTTAAGCCCAGTCACGGTCGTTTACAAAGTCATGCCTTTCTTCTACTTCAAATGTGAAAGATTGGCCTCTTTGCTAGCTCAGGCTTTTAGAGAGATTGTAAATCTAACACACTATCAAAGCTTTGGTCCTGAAAAGATCATGGGTCCGAGTCATCTCCAAAGTAATTTCTATGGCATGTAATTCAATGCTCGTGGTGAGGGGGAGTGTTGGAGTCAAACCGATATATGGTTGCTTGTGCAAGCCATGCTTCTCTGCTAGACATATAGAAGATTGGCCTTCTCTACAAGATTAGGCTTTTAGAGAGATTGTCAATCTAACATATCCATCATTGTGAACTGCTACTGATGCATAGAACAACTTGTTAATGGGGTCAATGCATGATTTGCTGATGTCTCAGAACAAAAGCTTATATTTAATTGGAGGTAAAGTTTTGTAAGAATCATTTTATTGCAGGAAGATATACTTCCCAAAATATGGACGCAAAAGTCATCTAATTGAGGATTTAATTATTTGCTTGTTTCTACTGTATCTTAATGAGTTTATTATTAACTTGTAGAATCACGAACTTCCTCTGTCATATGATTTCCATAGTTATATGCTTCGTAGCATGGATGATGAGTTTCGTGACATCGTAGGCATCAGGTTGGTACCACTCTGTGCCTGGCTTGAAAGTTGATGGTCCTTTGAATGGATTATTATTATTATTATTATTATTATTATTATTATTATTATTATTATTATTATTATTATTATTATTATTATTATTATTTTACTAAGTACAACTTTTCCAATTTACCCAATTTATACATTAAACTTAATCATGATATAGAAAATCTGTCTTAGTTTCTCTTTTGTTTATAAGGCAATTATTAAGATATACAATTATATATGAGTACATATTGATGACGAGATTGATATTTTTTCTTAATAATTTACAAATCCTGATTGTGATTGTATTTTATGAATCTTACACATTTGAATCCATTACCCAATTGTAGATGAAGAACATGTTGTAGATGTGGCTCGATTTGAGCATGTAAATTAGTCCCACATGAGTTAAGACTTAAGAGTCCCATCAGTTGCAGCTAATAAGCATTGGACATAAACACGTCTCTTACACATCTCAACCAAAGACAAAACACAAACTTTTCGTAGCTCCCTTCACTTGTGAAAGATCTCATAACATAGTGCTTTTTCTCCCCCTTCGTTGTACACCCCGAAAGCACATAGTAGGATGGAACCACTTTTAGCCATGTTTTTGTATATTTTGAGCTACATTATAGCACATCCACTATCAGTTTCATAGAATGCAGACACTACATTTTGAGCGGCATTATAGCACATCCACCATCAGTTTGATAGAATGTAAACATACTACATTTTAGCCTTCAAATGTTATGATTGAAGCTTTTTAGTAAATTCTTAAAACATTGAGAAATTCTTTGGATGTATTTTTAGAAATTGGGAATACATTATAACCATCTGTGACTATTCTTTGCTTGTCAAGGTTGCGTCTATGTTCGTGTATTTATGCGTGTTTCCAATTGCTCTAGCTAGTGAATCATGTAAAATGTTGTTCTTAGATGACTAAAATGAATATACCTACTTGGTGTGTGTGGCAATCCAAATTGCCTTCTTATGCCAGTTATTAAAAGTAGAAGAGACTTTTTAACCTTTTCAAAGAAAAAAAACCTTGTAGAATTGGATTTGGAGACCATAGAGAAAAACCGTTAAACTAAATTACATGGCTCAGATTACTTGGTCACTGGCATGTAATTTACTTTTGATGGGGGCGAGTCTGTCTCTGAAGACCAAAAGATTTTCAGCCCCCACTGCAATCAAAGGCCTCTGTCCACTTAAATTGGGAGAGGCCTAACCCAATATTAGTCCCCACAGTCTAACAATTTCTCATCTTCTGCTGTTTACATTTTCCTTTGCTGGATGCACTACATTATAGTGTACCCTTTGGATGAAATTCAATTTGTTATACTGTCAATTTGATGTCTACACATGATGTGACATTTTTTTTGTGCAGTGTCCCACTTTGGGTTTATGCGATATTTTGCATTTTCTTGAATTTTCATGGTAATTTCTCCAGCTTGTCATTCTTCTCAAGAAGTTACTATCATAAGAAAATTTTAGGTCAAATATGTTGTATCAAATGATCGCTCAGTTAAACTGAGATCACTTTGATAAAGGACCATACATGTTATAGAAAGTCCTGCTGCATGACAAACTGATCATTATTGCGCGCTTCGTTATTTCAAGAGTAAAGTTGACATCTAACCATTGTAGTGATACCCTTGCCTCAGGAACCATCGTCTACTTCTGTCTTTCCTTCACTCCAGCCATTGTAAGTCCTCAACTTTACGTTTTTTGTTTTTATGTTTTATAGGTCCATTATTCTATTCAACTAACTATTCTTTTTTAATGATTCCAAAAGTTTATCCTGCTCGTTGGCACAAAATTGCACTACATAGTGATAAAACTAGCTCTTGAAGTCACAGAGACTAATGCACAGAGAGGAATGGTCAACCTCAGAGACGACCTCTTCTGGTTTGGGAAGCCTAAACTTCTTTTAATGTTGATACAACTAATTACATTCCAGGTAATTAAAGAAATACATTCTTGGTTGCTATTGAAATTTCTATCTGCTAGAATGTGCTTATTTTTCCATGGGTTCTATTTGCAGAATGCACTTGAGATGGCAACTTTTATTTGGTCACTGGTAAGATACTATGTTCTGATATAATAGTATAGATGCACGTAGGAATAACATGAAACTCTTGCAACAATGTCGACTATCTAATAATTGAAGAATCTACCACAAGAATAATTTAAGAAATAGCAAAGAACATGACGTTATATGAAGAATTGTGAGAACACTTGTGACAAGAAGCAAGAGAGATAAATGATGCTTACCATCTAATAACTGATTCTTTTTTCTTATGCGATTCTTATTTTCGGCTGTTTCATTTTATAATTCGCCCAAAACCAACCTTCTATTATGTACTGTCGTGGTGGTACCTGCAGAAGAACATTTTTACCTGAGTTTTCACTGGATTATGGATGAACCAGTGGTAGGTTGATTAGTAACTGACCACCTAATTCCCACTATCCGTATTCTATCATCGCAATAGTAGGTTTCATTAATGAGCTTGTCTAACTGGCGAGGAAACCAGCGAGGGAGGGGGTGGGAACCCTCCATCCCCCCTCGGGATGTGCGAAAGGGGATGAAGGCACCCATCCCGAGGGGGATGGAGGGTTCCCACCCCCTCCCTCGCTGGTTTCCTCGACAGTTAGAATTTCTAATTTGAATCATAACCTCATCATTGAAGGAAGTGATGCTTCTTGATATTGGATTTATATATGGATGAATCTCACCTGTAAACTTAGGTCTACCACTGGCTTATAATCTTCTGACTTTTAATGTATGGCACTCTATTGCTTTCATGTACTTTAAATGTTAATTGCTTTATATGGTCTTGTATTTCATGAGATGGGGGAAAATAGTAAAATCTTCTGTTTTGGTATTGAATTTCTGAATTCCATACTATATCTATGGTGGAAATCTTTAGGTATATTTTCTAAGATGGTACTGTTGTTTCTTAAAATGGTCGTTTGCAATCCATGGCTAACCATGACTTGTTATGATCCTATTATCTTTCACTCTTTGGAAACTCAAGCTGGCTGGTTCTTGAACATTAGGTTGAAGATCTAGTATCTGAATTAAAAGAACTTGGTATCATCTTCTGGTTGACGAGTATTTAGTACTTGTAGACAAGTGAAGCTGACAAAGGGGACAAGGTTAGAGTGGGCCGACAAGGATGTCATAAAAAGGGCTAGTGCTCACTTTTGAATATCCCAAGTTTTTCTTCACAGATGCAATAAAAGCATCTATCTTTAAACATATTGATTATCACACCACAGGATCATCAGAGCCAAATTTTTTACCTAGTACAGTTACATCGTTGTCTAGAAAAAGAAATATAAATTGATGCACAAAAGTCTGTTCTAGTGATATCTGATATACACTTGCATATCATCTCTTTAAGAGAAGTTCCCTTGATCTAACTATGCCTTTTTGTTCCAGTGGGAAATTAAAGGACCTTCCTGTTTCATGGAAAATCATTTGTTTATAGTTATCCGCTTAACATCTGGGTATGTCTTCGTCACTACTCACTACTTCTCCACCCTATATTAACTTTCGCTTCTAGTCCAATCACATATTTTGAGAAAGTTTTAATGTAAACATATTTGTTGGTGATGATACCCCATCCCTGTTTCTGTGTGTATGACATATGGTCTATATATTGGAGCAGTCTTATATGAAGCATCATAATGGGTAAATGAATTGGCCTGAAACTCTAATTTGACAGTAAAATGTGCAGAGTTATTGTCACTAAAACCAGTCCATTGCCATGTCTGTCGCCACTGGATCATATACAGAATGCTAGGTTTATTTTCATTTTCAATATGATTTCAGGCTTGTCTTACACATTATTTAGTGTGATTTTGCAGGGTTATCTTCCAGTTCTGGTGTAGCTCCATTACATTTCCTCTATATGTTATCATCACACAGGTATGAGTTCATCCTTTAAACATAATGTAATCCCGTACTGATTTGCTCATGTAATCGGCAATGCTATTGATGTAGATGGGATCAAAGTTCAAGAAATCTGTGGTTACAGAAGGTGTACGAGAATCACTGTGTGGGTGGCGTAATAGAGCAAAAAAATCAAAACAAGGAAGTTCCCATGGTGCTTCGCTTCTGCATGCAACTTCAGACAGCACCACTTATTATACCGCGGGGCCTAACACCCCTTCCTTCAGTGAGACTGTATCAACAAGCAATAAATCTTCTTCCAGACTCTTAATGGGCTCAAGTTCATTTAGAAGATTCAATGCAGTAGAGGGTGAGATTTGTGAAGAAAGCCCAAGAAATAATAATCCTTCTGATCGACGGGGTTCTGGACGTCATTATCATCATGGCAGTCACAGTGAGGAAGTTAATGAAAAAGATGAATTGCATCGTCTTCACAAGGAAACTTTTTAGTTGGTTTGACAAACATGTTCATTTTGCAAATTCAACAAATGAGGATTTGGATGTTGCAATTTATTTCATTTGCAAATTCAGCTGATGTTTTGTCTGAATGGAAATGGATTTTTCTGATCTATTTTCCAAATTGTCATATTTCTTATGTCATAATATGCAAGTTTAAGAATTTATCATAGGAACACCTTCAACTAGGGGTGGGCATCCCATCCTGCGATCGCGATCCCGTTCCGATTTTTTCGAGTCTTGTTGGGATCGATCAATCCCTTCCCGATCTTGTCCCGTCCTGATCTAGAGTGGGATGAGATCCGGATGAAGATTTTCAATCCCGAACCGATTTTTTTAATATGTAGTATGAAAGTATTTGTTGATATGACTATTTTATTTGTTGTTTTATTATTGACATTATTATTTTATTCTCACAAGTTCCATGTGACTCACCTAGATAACGAATCTAACTCAAATCCTCTCTCTTCTTTTTTTACTCTCCCTAACTCTTGATAACAACGATGTGTACTCATCGTAGTTTTTAAATGACAAACCCATTGATCATTTTCGTTAGCAATGTACAAAAAAATTGCTATCTTCAATAGTGGTTTTAAAAAAAAAATGAAGTAAAAGCTAATGAAATGGGGAAATAATAATCAATGGCTTAAAGTTATATAGTTGTTTTTAGAGTTGTGTGTTTGGTAAATCCAAAATTTTTAATCTTTCATATTAAATTTTCAATCCAAAATTTAGTACATCTTATCCTGTTCTGTCCCCAAACCTGTTTGGGATGGGACGAGGTCGGGATGAGGTCTATCCCGTCCCATCCTGATCCCGAACAAACGGGAAGAGATAGGGATGAGTCCATCCCGTCCCGTGCCCACCCCTACCTTCAACAACATTTGATTGCCAAATATGAGATTCGCCTGCACAAAATGGATCAACTTAGTGTTGTTTTACATCCCAAAACCCCGTGCTGGAGGCTAAAATCAAATTGGAAAATGCGCGAATCACTGACCTTAATTTTGAAATTTGCTTGCACAAAAACCCCCGTACTGGAGGCTAAAATTAGATTGGCAGATGCGTGAATCAGTAACCTTACAATTTTTTCTTTCTAAAAAGAATTATATATATACATCAAAGTGTCCTTTGATCAGCACCGTACACGTGATATGATAATCTCGTCAATAGAACAAAGCAGGGCCGATTGCATGCTCAATCTAGCGAGGCTCAAACAACACTAACCCCATTATTGGCAGAATCCTGACAGTCGGATCTGAGTTGCAATGAGCCATTAAGCTCACACGTCACACAGTAATGCCCAATAATACTCGTAAGACCTCAGAGGCAAGTATCTGAGAGATCTACCCAAGACAGGTAGACCAACAACACATTGGATCCGACTAAGAAACATATATTAGAGTATAAGTCGAGCAAAAAACTTCATTGCATGGACAACATTTACAAAAGGGAAACTTGTCATGCAAATCTAAGAGTACGAGTCGAGTAGGGAAATTATTCCATATGGACAACTCCCAATTAAGAAATGATTTCCAACAAGAGCTCTTTCCTAAACTACGCCACCAAAGGCTTAGCCAAACAAGGATTCCGACATTATAAAAATGAGATAAGGTCGATGAACTTGAGTTACGCTACAGAATCCTAGTTTACAGTTTTAAGCCTTATCTAACTTAAGCATTGGAGTGCCATCGATCGCCACACGGTGGTCCTTGACTCATGTTTGCTACCTGTGCAGGTCTAGGCAAGCAGCGAGAAAGGAGAGCAGGAATCAACTACATCAATATATATATTTCAAATCGCAAATGTGTGTTGCTGCTACAACATTGTTTAGAAAGCTACAATTATGAATGGAAGTTTCCAAACTGCTCCAAAACCCCAAAATACCAATTTGCATTCTTTGTTTCTAGAAATAATGTAGCTCTTGGAAGGCCGCAACCTCTACTTGCCCCATAACCCTCCGCACCCATGCAAAAACTTCATAAGGAGAATTTGCCTTCCTCTAGAGATTTGCACATATGATGAAATTTATTTTGAAGTAGTTAGATTTTTGTAAAAACGACTCATGAACATACTTCGTTTTTTCTTTTCTATGGGATTTTATTTTTTATACGAGTTGGTAGGAATGAGACAATTGGATATGCTCACAAATCATTTTTGCAAATGAAAATGATTTGAATATAAAGGTTGTGTTTTGGCTTTGAGGAAATTTTGTCACGAAGAAACTACATAAAAATGAAGAAGATTTTGAAAAAAGTTCTCCATTATAAGGTTGAAACTGACCGTGTATTTTATAAAATATTTTCTTTACTCTCCTTAGAAAAGATGTTTTTCTTTGTTAAAAACTAAAGAGGTTAGACATGATCATATTATTTTTCTTTGACAACAAGTGTTGAACCAAATGATAGTTTGACGCTCTTCCACCAAATTTCCAAGGACTTCCAAATCAATAATTCTAGGCAGCCAGGGTTATCAGCCATTTTTTGGCCAGGGTTTGGGCTCTTTACACTTCTACCATTTCTATAAATGATGTTTGTGATTGTGTTTTAAAGAGAAGGGGTAAAAGTATAAAAAAGTCCAACCCTGACAAAAAAATAACTGATAGCCCTAATTGCCTACACTCGATCCTTCCAAATTTGATAAAAGTTGTCCATCAAACAATTCCAAAAAATCTAGAGCCACTTCCTTCATTTCCATTCATGACTTTTAGCAAACTAGTGGATGCTCGAAACAAGCATCGATATTTTAATTTTCTATATAAAAAGTTATATTTCCCATGCTACCTAATAAACCAAAATAATAATAATAATAATAATAATTATAATAATTAATAAATAAGTATATAAATGAAAGAAATGTAATTCATTTTTTTTTTTTCAATTTCCATGACACTTAGAGGGTGGTATTCAATTACTGATTTTAATGGATTGTGAAAGATTTTAAAATTCAGGGGTATTCAATTAAAGATTTAAAATAATACATGTAAATCTAGGGGTATTCAAATACGAATTTTAAAGGGTTATTTTAAAATCCCTCAAAATCAGGGGGTATTCAATTCATGTTTTTCAAAAGCCCACCAAAATCAGGGGGTATTCAATAAGTAGTAGATTTTAATAGATTTGTTAAAGTTGTGGATTTTGAGGCAAAATCAGGGGGTATTCAATAAGTAGTAGATTTTAATGGATTTGTTAAAGTTGTGGATTTTGAAGGATTTGTGAGTGAAAAATATATATAACAAAAGTCATTCCAAATTCAACATTCCCCCCTCATATTTCAACGGATTTGTATTGGTCATTGTTAAATAACACTACCATTTCCGCTGAAGGACACCAACACCCCACTTTTTTGGGGATATGCTGAAGAACACCACCACATTCCCTTCTTCGCCTTCTCTTATCTTTTCACAGGAGCAACACTACCTTGCCCCACAACTTCCGGCCACACCACCATGCCCTACCACCGTTGGCTGCACCACCATCCGCACTTCATCTTCTCCTTTGTTTTTATTCTTCCTTTTGTTATTATTCTCCTTCTCCTTTTTTGTTATTATTATTCTTATTCTCATTCTTTTCCTCTTATTTTCTCTTCTCCTTGTCCTCTCTTATCTTCATCTTTATTTTTTTTTCCTTATGTTTTTTTCTTCTTATTGTTATTCTTATTCTTCTTATTCTCTCTCTGTTTTTGTTCTTATTCTTTTTTTTTTCTCCTATCTTCTTCTTCTCCCATTTTTTTTTTTTTTCTCTTTCCCCCTTGTGGATGTTCCTGCGAGTGGAGGTTCCCTACTTGCCAGAACCTCTGCGAGGGCAAAAAGAAGAAGAAGAGGTGGCGATGGTGATTGAAGAAAAAAGAGAATGGAAGAGGAGGAGAGGTGGCGGTTGGCGAGGATAACAATTTGAAGTAAAATAATTATTTGTATTACTTTTGGACCATCTTCAATGTATTTGGATTTTTGTTTTAATTTAAAATAAAATTCTCGTAGCATACAAATAATTGTTTAATTGATGTTTTGAGAGATGTTTTATGATTTGTGTTAGCATGGATAACAATGTAGGTGATGTTCTTTTATTGCTTCCTATGACTAATAACATATTTATAAGAATCCATAGAAATCCATAACAAACTTTTATAAAATATACAAAATTCAATCATTTAAAAATCATCAAAATCCAATAGATTTTGTAAAATCTTTTAAAATTTACGAGATTTAAAATCTTTCAGAGTCCATTTAAATCCCAAATTGAATACCTCTGTTAAATTACATTGTTTGAATACTAGCTCATAAGATAGATTGGCGGAATGTATCACAAATTCAGGATTCGAACTTGCCGGAGGCCCGGAGGCATTAAATAATTTGGAATCCAATTAAATACCTGCTTGCCTTTAAAAAAAAAAAATGAGACGAAAAAAAGGGTAAAAATGAAAAGGATAGAGGTGGCAGTGGGCAAATTTTTTTTGAAAATCCGGTGGCGACTCATTTAAAGCAACGGCCTTTGACCCTTGGAGAAATTTCCCGAGAAAAAGAAGCTCTCAAATCAAATCTCCTAAAAACGCTTCTCAGCGAGCTTCGGATTTCGTTTTGCGAGCGATTTTATGGTTTCGACGACAAACACGAACAATCAGTTAGGTTCATTTCAATCTCTTCTTCTCGCTTTTTGATGCTTTTCTTGACTTGCAATCTTTTTTCCTGTGTAGCTGTTCTTGAATCTCTGTATAATCTGTTTTGCTATTTCAATCGTTGTTCTGTATTGATATTGATCTTGATGAACATTTGGGAAAAACTTTGAAACCAAATGTTGTTTAAGGGCATTAAAGCTTTTGATTTTATTCATTGCTTTGGGCATTTCTTGAATGCTTCAGTTTCTTCTACTATAGATGCTTACTTTATCCCCTTTGCGAGTTAATGTTGACGAGTTCATCTAAAATCTCCTAAGTTTTTTTTTCGAATTATTGGCCACTTTTTTTTTTTTTTTTTCTTGAACAACAGAATAGACATTTTGTTTGCTATATTGAGTAATCGAGCCTTGAAAATCACATAAATTTCAATAATTGTTAAAATCTTCACGGTGCATGATGTATCAAATTTCCCACTTAATAACTTGGTATAGGATATACAAAAGAAGTTGTATAAACGAGGTCGTTGTGCTCAATATATATTCACGTTTGTATTTTTTTTCATTAATGATGTAAAGGCCTTTCAAATGAAAGGAGGGCTTAGTTAGGGATGATGACATGATGGAAACTAGTTATGCAATCATATAGATAATTAAGGGGGTGTTTGTTTGAGTTCGACATCTAATCTTAATAAGAGAGAATCTCTAAGACTATAACTAGAGTTGGATGTCTTAATAAGAGAGGATGAAAAATGTTTGTTTAGGCTCTAACTAGAGCTCTAACTTGTGAAAATCATTGGTTCATAGTTTGTTCGTAGGTTCGTGATGAAAATTACACATACCATTACCAGTAGACGACAATGACCATATTTTCAAGAAAAAACTCTTTTTTGACTCAATTTTTTGTAATAAAATACTGGTACTCAATGAGATGACATGTGTAATATCCAATGCTACTATGATGATTTCTTAAATGGTACAAGTTTTTTAGTACAAAAGATTGAGTCAAAATAGAAGTACTTTATTTTCAGTTTTTCACAAAATTAGATTTAAAATAAACACTTCCTAAGCCTCTTGTTGATTTGTCATTGAAGTTTTAAGGATACAATTACTACAATAGATCATGATTATTAGTATCCCAAAACACTTTTGTCTCACCTGCTGAGTTAAATTTTTTTTAATATTTGTTTTAGTACCTATTCTTTTAAATCCTTGCACATGACTGTTCTTCACCTTTCTCATCTTCTTCAACCATTTTTCCCCTTCCTTCCTTCATAGTCACCACCATTCCCAAATTCATCACCTATGGCCACCACCATCAGCACCCATGACCCTTGATTCAACTACCGCCACCCTCCACAACCAGCACCAAACCCGATTCAGCCACCACCGCCCACCATCACTCCGACCCTGTATGAAGCTAGGTCTACGCTAGCTAAACACCTCTAGCCGCCACTAACACTCTTGACCCCTTATGAAGCTAGGTTTGTGCCAGGGAACCAAATCCGACCGCCGCCACAACCATCCTCACACCCTAGATTTGTTTAGTTTTGCGGTAGCACATGAGGACCACGTGAAGAGGTACTCAAAAGACATTAATTTTGTTTGGTCTTTTTTAATTATTTAAGTTTTAGGAATGGGCCATTTAGATATTATATGTTGCTACAACAAAGTGGGTTGAACTTAACTTGGATAGGTAAATGCCAAATTGGAAAGTTAGGCGAGCTCCTCTAGTTATTTTTGGAGGAATTCTAAATGTCGAGGAAATGAGCGAGGAAACCAGCGAGGGAAGTGAGGTGGCGGGGTGGGGACCGTCCACCCCGCTCGGGATGCGCACACAAAAAACGACGACACGCATCCCGAGCGGGGTGGACGGTCCCCACCCCGCCACCTCCCTCCCCTCGCTCGTTTCCTCGACGTGTAGAAGCGAGAACCATGGGTAATGGTAGTATCCCATTAAGGTGGTTTACGATATAGAAGATCTTGGAGCTTAGTAATAGTTCAATGATGGTATCTAATGAAGTTAAGATCACCTAAAACTGGAAACAAGTAAAAAAAAAAAAAACAAAAACAAAAACAAAAACAAAACAGAGTGCTGTCGAACAAGAACCCAAAGCTATTAAGAAGAAAAATGGTGAGCAACTTCAGCCTACCATCCCTTCCCTGGAATAATTTATTTCGCAAGCTGTCCATAACATTGAGGGTTGAAACCTATGTCCTCACCCAAGCTCGCCCAATCATCCACCATTTCACTTTATTATTACACCCACTATCTGCATCTATATTTGACTTGAAACATCCTTTTCTTCACTTCTTTTTTAGAGCTTAAGGTTGTAACCTCATCAAAGGGTTCAGACCAGCTGAAGTCCCAATGATTATCTTCACATGCATCCATCAAGGCATTAGCTCCCACAAAATGCATTTTTCGTGGTAAGCTTCAGTCCAGGCCAATGTCGTACAGTGTTTTTAGATTCTAGTTTGTCTCTCAGTATAGCTTTTTGCTCTTTCTGGAAAATTGGCTCAACCTGGATTTGATTTTTATGTATGTGCATTGTGTGTTCAACTTGCTGCCTATTCATTTTTCCTGTTGCCATCACATTTTTTGTTTCAACAGTATGGCAGATGAGAGTTCAACTGAAACAGCTGGTACGAGTGAAGTTGTGATGCAGAAGGGTTTCTAGGATTCCTAATTTGAGTTTTTAGGATTTTTAATTTGGGTTTCTAGGGTTCCTAATTTAGGTTTATAATTTGTTTTTTCAATTTAATTATGAGTCTTTTTAGTTTCTTTTTAGGATTAGGCGTTATCTTTTCTTTTAGGAATATGCTGCTTATTATTTAAGTTATTTGAGAACTATAAATAGAACTCTTCCTCAATATTGTAAGGGACCTTTGATTTGAGTAATTTAATTGACATTAGAGTTATTTCTCTGTGTTTTTGGTTATTCTCTTGTGTTCTTCCCTGTCAATTATTTGTTGTTATTAGCCTGCAGAATAATCGTTATTCTGCCTGACGTCAGTTGGTATCAGAGCTTCAGCATCTTCTCTGGGTGAGATTTTATCAGTTTCTATGGCTGGTGGTCGTGGTCGTCGCGGGCAGGTTCCGAACGAGGAAGACCCTCATCGTGATCGTAGCGTTCAGGATGTGATGATTGAGGATTTACAGAGGCAAGTTGCACAGCTAATCTAGCGTCTAATGGCGCAAGATTTCGGTAATCGTGAGATGGAAGATCACGATTCTGATTCCAGTTTTGAAAATCCGTATCACAATCGTGCTCGATTCTAGGAGCACCGTGGTCAGGAGGATCGTCATGGATACCTCGGATTCAGAGTGGATCTACCCGAGTTTTCTGGTACGTTACAGACCGAAGGATTCATCGATTGGTTGCATAAAGTAGAGCGTATTTTTTAGTATAAGGAAGTCCCAGATCATGTCATTGTGAAATTGGTCACCAAAAAACTCAAAGGCAGAACATCTGCGTGGTGGGAGCACTTGAAGCGAGCACGAGACAAGCAGGGCAAGATCATTGATTGGGAGAAGATGAAGAAGAAGATGAAGGGTCACTTCCTTCCTTTCGGCTACACTCAACCCTTATTTCAGCGACTTCACTCGTTGATGACCGTTTCTGAAGCATACCAGCGTGCACTTGCTGTGAAAAAACAACAGAGCAGAAGGCCAATAATCAGCAGTGATCAAAGCGGTTGGCTAGTTCGCCCTCAGGAATTCCGTCATGCCCAGCAGCCACCACAAGGTAATTTTAACTCAAATTTTAGATGTGGTGAACAAGGACATAGAACGACTAAGTGCAGAAAGCCTGCTATTCAGAAGAGTAACAATCTCCTGATTGAGGAAGACGTGGTAGACGAAATTGAAGAGCTTGGAGAGCATGTGTATGACACTGATGAAGAGTTGGATATTGTTGATGCAGATGGTTTGCAAAATGAGGATGTTGGAGTTGTTATTGAAGACGGTGAAGTGCACGAAGAAACTGATGGGGAAGGAGGTTGGGACCTTGAGGACTTAGAGATGCCCAACCAGGATCAAAATCCCATAGAAACCAATATAGAGCTCCCAGTTCTCGAAGCAAGATCTCTAGAAGAGGCTTTGAGGCAGGTGAGGACAAATTTTAAGTATTATTATGCTCATACATGGTTCAGGCAGATGAATAAGTTCATTCCTTATGTCAATATGGATGGGCGCGTGAATGCCCTTTACTCCACGCCATCGATATATACTGATGCAAAACATGCAGTAAATGAGACATGGACATTTTAAATCGATGAATTCTTCCAATATGCAGCCTGTACAAATGCGTACTGGCCAGGTTATTTCACCAATAGGCTAGCCATCAAGTGATATGTTAGGATGATGAGTGGTTACTATTTGGCAATAGATGTGAATCCAGATTTGCCAGCGGAGGTGCAGCAGCTAGCAGAGTTTACTGACCTGATACTAATTCCTCCTGGGCTGCCGCCAGAGGATTCCGATAAAGCTGTTGTGAACTCGATGATGAGTTCTTTCCAACCCGGGGCGACTGATGCATGAGGGTTTCTAGGGTTCCTAATTTGAGTTTCTAGGATTTCTAATTTGGGTTTCTAGGGTTCCTAATTTAGATTTCTAGGGTTCCTAATTTGCTCTTTCAATTTAATTAGGAGTCTTTTTAGTTTTCTTTTAGGATTATGCTTTACCTTTTTCTTTTAAGAATAGACTGCTTATTATTTTAGTATTTGATTCTAATTTTTTCTTTTAGGAATAGGCTGCTTATTA
Source organism: Berberis vulgaris (assembly GCA_963556465.1). Lineage (NCBI taxonomy): Eukaryota > Viridiplantae > Streptophyta > Magnoliopsida > Ranunculales > Berberidaceae > Berberis > Berberis vulgaris. The sequence goes on along the minus strand of OY747124.1, from coordinate 9,498,981 downwards.
TTTAAGTTATTTGAGCACTATAAATAGAGTTCTTCCTCAATATTGTAAGGGACCTTTGATTTGAGTAATTTAATTGACATTAGAGTTATTTATCTGTGTTTTGGGCTATTCTCTTGTGTTCTTTCCTGTCAATTATCTGTTGCTATTAGCCTGCAGAATAATCGCTATTCTGTCCGACGTCAAGTTGTGGGCGAAAGTTCGGAATCAGTAGTTGAAATTAATGTCAAAACTCTAGATTCACAGATTTATCACTTTCAGGTGGACAAAAATGTAAGTGTAACGATTTCTTTTGATTCATGTTAGTGTTTCAAATGCATACTGATCAAATTGGCCAAAGTTGTTCCTTTTCCTTCCTTTGTTAAGAAGTTCAGAACCCTTTCGAACATGCCTTTCTTAATGCGTGTTTTGGTAAATTTGCCACCCATAAAAAATTTACCGTCAAATATATTTATAATTTTGTAATGTTTATGAACAAGGCTTTAATTCGAAGTTTGGTACACTAGATTCCATAGTAGTTGCATTTATACTTGTTTTATTCAAATTGGCTTCTACCGTAACTTCCCAAACGACATATGTATATATTTAAAAACGTTGTACCGTGAAACCCTTTCTATCTGTTTTTTTCGCTTCATTCTCTTTTCAACATTCTCACTTCTCCAAAAGGTTATGATCTTCTTTCTCTCTGTATAAAAAAAAGTTATGATCCCTCTTCTGGATCAAGGACGAGATTGATCATTCATTCCATTGTCTCAGCCCCAAAATAAATAAATAAAGGGGCATTGAGACAAAAAATGAATTTTTCTAAACCAGGAGGACCCCCTTAATTTACATTGTAAATTAATGACCCTATTAAATTTTAAAATTTGTTTTTTAATTCGTTTGAGTATTGTTTGAGTTGAAATTTTCAAGAAAGTTACGGATTAATATTAGAAACAACGTGCCAAAGTTTTGAACCATTTCGACAACGTTCCTTGGGATACATGTTTAGGTCCAATATCTTGACAAATGTTTTTTCTGAGTGTTTAAGGACCACCCTTTTCGGTGGTCATGGACAATGAGCACTAGCCATCCTATTGGTTGTCTTGTGTCACACCCAAGGTGGACCTTCGCTCGCTTAATGATGTTAATATAGAAATTCCCTTTCCCAACCTCTTTTCATCAATGGACTCCTGACGTATACGAGGAGTGCGGTTCGTTCGAAAAATTCCTACCTCTATATCTATCTCTATACCACTTAGTGTGGATCTCGAGGCACATGTGTTGAAAGGATCTGAAATAACAAGTAAATAAATAAAATAAAGTTCAATACATCTTTCATTCCCACCAAATACAATTAGTCACAGTGAATTCACCTTAATAGTTTTTTTCTGGAATGCCTATGCCCCCTATAGAATTCGTAAACACTAGTTTTATTTTACTCTTGACGTATACAAGGAGTGCGGTTTGTTCGAGAAATTCCTACCTCTATATCTATATCTATCCCACATTGCGGATCTCAGGGCACACATGTCGAATGGATATGAAATAATAAGTAAATAAATAAAATAAAGTTCAATACATCTTTCATTCCCACCAAATACAATTAGTCACAGTGACTTCACCTTATAGTTTTTTTTTTGGAATGCCTATGCCCCCTATAGAATTCATAAACACTAGTTTCATTTGATCGGTAATTCAAGAACAATATACGACATTTATTTTGTCTTTCTTTTGTCTTCTTTCTCGTTTAATCAGCGAAGGGTAGCACATAAGTATTGTTTCTTATTATCTTCCGCATCTTGATAAATTTGCAGATACCAGTAACCTTGTTGAAGGAGAAGGTAGCAAATGTTGCTGGTGTCCCAGTTGAGCAACAACGATTAGTTTTCAGAGGCAAGGTCTTAAAGGATGATCATTTGCTCTCACAATACCGTGTCCTTTTTGTACCCGTGATATATTTTGATGTATCTTGCAGGTTGAACTAGGCAGGATATAAAGAAAATCACAGAAAGTTGGCCATACTTGCAGAGGAAACAATATAGAACAGGAGTTCAACACACAAAGATTGAAAGCAAAAAAGACTGTATTGAATTGTGTATTTAGGCTGTTCGAGAGGCCTAATCTCTCCACAGAGCAAATGCTCTTTTGTACAAAGGATTTACAGAATGAATGAATCCCTCCCAGTTTCTCACAACTCTCTTTATATACAAAATATACTACCAGAACAGACAACCCCCACTTGCTTATTAACATGCTGTTACAACTTGCAATTCCACTTGTTCATACAACTTGCTATTTCTAACAGATCACCAACAGACTATTGCAACTTGCTAATTCTAACTGACTATTAATAACAGACTATTGCAACTTGCTAATTCAAATTGACAGAGCACTAACTGACTATTAATAACAGCATACTAACTTCCTGATGGCTTTGCCAATATGTTGATTCCTTGCATAGCCTAGCTTCTAGTTTGAATGATTCATGACCTAGTTCCTGGATTAATTTATGGTTCACTAGTCCACTGTTTTGCTCCCAGCTGCTCATGCCTATGCCTGCGTCTCTGGTAGGTCTGGTAAATTGGAGGCCTTTGTTCCAGTAAAAACTTTAGACTCCATCAACCCACTGTTCCAGTAAAAACTTTAGACTCCTTTGATCAGTTCGTACAACAAATTTCTGTCCCAACAAATATGGTCTCCACTTGGCTATAGCAAATACTATTGTCATTAACTCTTTTTAATAAACCGACTTTTGTTTAGCTTGTTGCCCCAACACTTGACTAAAATATGCGATAGGTCGCCGATCTTGCATTAGCACTGCTCCCAACCCATAGCCCGAAGCATCGGTTTCAATTTCAAATACCTTCGAAAATTTTGGCATTGCAAGGACCAACACCTCTGTCATGCGTTGCTTTAATAATTGAAATGTCGCTTCTGCATCAGTATTCCACCTAAAGTTGTTCTTCTTGAGTTGTTGAATCAATGGCCATGCTACTATACTATACCCCTCAACAAATTTCCTGTAGTATCTCGTCAACCCTAGAAAACCTCTCAATTCAGTGATGTACTTAGGTGTTGGCCATGCTATCATAGCCGAAATTTTAGATTGATCAACCGACATTCCCTGACTGGAAATCACATGCCCAAGATAGGCCAATTCTTGCTTTCCAAATTCACATTTTTTCTGTTGGCGTAAAGCTCATACCGTTCTAACAATGTCAATATTGTTGATAAATGCTCCAAGTGATCCTCAAACCTTGAACTATAGATTAGAATATTGTCAAAGAACACCAAGGCGTACTTACGCAAGTAAGGCTTGAAAATCTCATTCATTAACGCCTGGAAAGTCGCCAGAGCATTTGTTAAACCGAACGGCATAACCGAGAATTCATATTGGCCCTCATGAGTGCGAAATGCGGTTTTGTACTCGTCTCATTCTCTTATCCGAATTTGGTGATAACCTGATTTCAAATCCAATTTGGAGAACCAACACGCCCCATGCATGTAACTCATCAAGCTGCTCGTCGATGACCGGTATGGGAAATCTATTTGGAATAGTCTCCCTATTTAATGCCCTGTAGTCGACGCAAAACCTCCAGCTTTCGCCTTTCTTTTTCACTAGCAATACGAGACTCAAAAATGGACTCTTACTTGGCTGTATGATGCCCGACGATTGACCTTTCGAAAATGGACTCCAACATCTCCTTAATCAACCTTTCGATTTCATCTTTTCTGGAATTGAGGATATCGGTAAGGCCTGACATTGACCGAAAAAGCTCATTCTCTCAAGCAAATAGCATGTTCATGCCCTCTTACAGGAGGTAATCCGAAAATTGAGTTCAACACCAACCGAAACCTATCCAGTACCTTCCCAATTTCGCCCTCAATTGCCTAAATTGCTCTGTCTACTTCTCCAAACTCCTCTATATTTCCCAATTCAATCATCACTCCCTGTTTCTCCTGTTGAAAGGTCCTCCACATTGCCTTGAGAGAGACCAGAGATTTCCCTAATGACGGATCACCACGGAGTGTTTTGGTTACCCCCCCCCCCCCCCCCCATTGTCGAACTTCATTACCTGAGACTTCCAATCGGTGTAGGTAACTCCTAAGGTTGCCAACCATTTAATACCCAAAATAACATCTGATTTTCCTAACCCCAAAGGTAGGAAATCTTCTTCCACCTCTAATTCTGATAGCATAAGCCGCACTCCTTTGCAAACTCCACTACCCCTTATCGATTCTCCGGTACCCATGGTTACTCCATAAGATTCGATGGAGGTAACCTTCAAACCCAACTGAGTCACCAACCCATTAGAGATGAAGTTGTGAGTGGCTCCGCTATACAAAACCACCACCTCCTACGCACCAATTTCTCCCTTGAGCCGCAGAGTTATCGGAGCGGACCATCCAATCATCAAATTGAGAGATACCTCCATTTTCCCTTCGACCTCCATGACCTCTAAATCGGCACCTGGATTTACATCCTCTTCCTCTTTGCCTTCTTCCAAGAACTCCTCTTCTTGAGTAACTAACACATTGAGTTCTCTCCTTTTGCAACGATGCCCTGGCCCAAAATTTTCATCACAACGAAAACATAGTCCTTTCTCACGTCGTTGTCGAAGCTCATCGTCACTAAGGCGTCGATACCCTCCTCTTCCAGACTCTGCTTCGCCCCTTCTCGAGCTTACAACTCCTTCGATCATTATCGGTTTTGTTGTTTAAGCAAATTTAGGGTTCTCTGCAACCCTAAATCGTTCAGACATTGGGCTTGGGCTCGATCCCATTCCGCCTTATGAAGTCCAAACAAACTTTGTTTCTCTTCTATACATTGGGCTAATGTCATAACCCGGCCCAATGTTATGGGTTCCAAAATTCTCAATTCAGCTCTTATTTGTGGCTTCAAGCCATTAATAAATTTGCTTATGTATACCTCTTCAGGACGCTGATCTAATGGGGATGTTAGAGTGATAAATTTGCGACGATAATCACTTACATTTTTCTCTTGTTTAAGTGCCAAAAATTGCTCACATAATGTTCCATCGGCCATTGAGCGAAATTGTAGCAAAAACAATTTTTTAAGTTCTTCCCACAACAAGATGGGTCGCCTTTTGTGCGCCCATTGATACCAAATCAAAGCATCTCCTTCAAATCCTACCACCACAGCCTCCAACCTCTCTTCATTAGTGTAATGTTGCAATTGGAAAAACCTTTCCGCCTTCAAGATCCAACCGTCCGGATTAACCCCATCAAAGATGGGCATTTCAAGCCGTCTATATATGTTTTTCGATCTGTGGCCACGGACTCCACCCCTTTCTTCTCCCATGGATGCTTTATGTCCTAAAGCAACACCTTCGGCTTCCTTGGATTGCTCCGAAGAAGACGCCACTCTTGAAGATTCCTCATACAACTTTGCTAGGTGTTCCAATTTATGCATAATGGTGTTAATGTTTTCCTTGATGGATCCATTGTCTTGTTGAACTGTATCTAACACTTCTTCTATCGTTTCGACCCTGGCTGTCAGGTTAGTTGTTTCGGCCTGAATTGTTGATTTTCCTGTCATTCCCGATCGACTGCTCTGATACCAATTTGATGTATCTTGCAGGTTGAACTAGGCAGGATATAAAGAAAATCACAGAAAGTTTGCCATACTTGCAGAGGAAACAATGTAGAACAAGAGTTCAACACACAAAGATTGAAAGCAAACAAGACTGCATTAAATTGTGTATTTAGGCTGTTCGAGAGGCCTAATCTCTCCATAGAGCAAATGTTTGCACAAAGGATTTACAGAATGAATGAATCCATCCCAGTTTCTCACAACTCTCTTTATATACAAAATATACTACCAGAACAGATAACCCCCACCTGCTTATTAACACGCTGTTGCAACTTGCATTTCCACTTGTTCATACAACTTGCTATTTCTAACAGATCACTAACAGACTATTGCAACTTGCTAATTCTAACAGAGCACTAACTGACTATTAATAACAGCATACTAACTTCCTGATGGCTCTGTCAGTATGTTGATTCCTTGCATAGCCTAGCTCCTGGTCTGAATGATTCATGACCTGGTCCTGGATTGATTTCTGGTTCACTGTTTTGCTCCCAGCTGCTCATGCCTATGCTTGCATCTCTGGTAGGTCTGGTAAATTGGAGGCCTATCATATTTCCTATTTATTGCTTGTGCTCTTATTTCTTGATGCTAGGTTCTTGGGTTTGTTCTTAGATTGCCTAAGGTCCATGTGTGGATTGTGTGCCTTATACCCGTGGCATTTCCTGCTTTAAATTATTATTATTAATATTGTTTAAAGTATGTTGAGCTCGAAGGATGTCTGATCTACTACACCAAATTGACACTTTTATAACAACTCTCAAAACAGTATCACTTTTGAGATGTTACAATCCACTAAACAATTTCAAATCAAAACTAAATTTAGTCAAAAAAATGAAAAACAGTAACAAAAAAAAAATGATACAATAAGTTGGATCATCATTAATAGTATCACTTTTATAACCATACTCTTCATGGTGATACTATTATTGTATAATTTTGTTTGTGAAAATGTGTAAATTTGTTAGGTAAATTGTTACACTTCAAAAGTGATACTGTTTTGGAGGTTGTTACAAAATTACCAATTTAGTGTAGTGATCTCATCTCATTAAAGGCTAGCATCAGCATGTTTAGCGTTTCTTATCCAGTAGTGCAACAAGTTAGTGCTATAAATATTTTTGAATTAGACTTGCTCATTTTTTTTGTGTATATCCTGTTAGCCTTTTGTTCCTGCGATTTCCTTCACTGTACTTGGATGTGGAAGATGGGCATACATTGCATTTAGTAGCAAGACAACCAATCCAGTCTCAAACTCCAGCTGAGACCAACGGAAACAATGATAACCGTGGTATTGATTCTTTATTTGGAGTTAGTATTTAGTTTGTCTGTACATTAACTTGTCCATACTTTATCAACAATGCATGTGCTGAGAAGTGTGCACCTAATTCCTTTGCAAAATAGGTTGGAGAAACATTTTTCTTGATTTTTTATTTGGAACATACTCTATTAACGTTGATCTTGTTGGTCTATAAAGTTGGCAAATCTGTGGTTGCTTTGAGCTTTAAAACCACTATAGTTTGCAAACGAACTATATACACTTCCCATTTAAATTGTATAACATAGTTTCATCATTATGAAGTATGGTTGCTGGCATGTACTAATCTTCTTGAAATTCTTATGTTCAGCTAATAACTGTAAAAGCTAAGTTTTTTGAAGCACTGGCATCATAAGTTGTCATTTTTTTATTCTTCTTCAGACTAATTTTTTGAGATCAAATATGTTATGCTTATGTTGATTTATTCTATTCTTCTTCAGACTAATTTTTTTTATTCTTCTTATGTTATGCTAATTTTTTGGCATCAAAAGTTCCTTTCATTAATTAGGGGCAGCAGTGGTTGCTCCTTCTGCACAAGTGGTAGTCTCAGTCTTTGCAGTTCCTTTCATTAGGGGCAGCAGTGGTTGTTCCTTCTGCACAAGTGGTAGCATTCGAGTTCCCTTTATTCATTCTGCCTCTCAAATAAGCTTACTGTGTTTATATTGATTCCATCTCTTTATTTCAGCCCATTTCTGATGCCTTGCACACGATATAAGTGTTTATAAGCCACATGGAGTAGCTTCTGTCAGCTCCTGGTAAGACTTTTCAATTTATACAGTAGCTAGATAGGTTGTTTGTTAGTCAGTTATGACAGCTGTTCATGTACTTGAGATGTCTATATAAATAATGTATGAAGTACATTTTACAATAAATGAATACAACATAACTTTGGTTCACATCTTCTCTTAGAAGTTAACATGGCATCATAGCCTCTTCATTGCTCTTTTCTTCTTCTTCTTTGTTTCAATTTTTCTAGTGTTAATGGCGGATTCAACTTCCTCAAATGTTGCGTCACTCACCAACTCTGTCATGGCAGAGTCTAAACCAGTAATGTTTACTCATGCCCTATCTGTCAAATTTGATGAACACAACTACTTGTTGTGGAAACAACAAGTATTGGCAACAATCATAGGTCACACATTTCATAAGTTTATTGAAAATGTTTCATCTCCACCAAGATTTCTATCTACTGAAGATGAAGCACACAACAATGTAAATCCGGAGTTTATCAATTGGGAACAGTAAGATCAACTACTTTTCTCATGACTTCTTTCATCTATGACCGAATCATTACTCACAAGGTTAGTAGGTTGTGAAACATCTGAACATGTCTGGAAGATTCTTGAAACCTTCTTCAATTCTCAAACTGTTGCAAAAATATCTCAGTTTTGGACTCAATTACAAAACCTCAAGAAAGGAGATCTCTCCATTAATGGCTATCTGCTGAAAATAAAGTCCATCATTGATCAATTAGCATCTGTAGAACATCCACTTTCTCCTAAAGATCACATTAATGCAATTTTTGATGGATTACATTATACTATTATTTAGATACTTTTTTAGTTATACTATTATTAATTTCAACTTAATTTTAATTTGACAAAATGAAATAGTTTGAGAGTTTTTGTAATATTTTTAGGATTTTGGGGATGGTATGGATGCTACCATATATAAAGGGAGAGTTCAAGTTAAAATAGGGGCTTGGATAAGGGTTTAGTTGGAGCATGGTTTTTCTCACGAGATCCCCAAATTAGCTTTTTGGCTGATTTAGAGCATTTCTAAACTCTTTTAATTTGTCAAATTAAAATTAAGTTGAAATTAATAATATTATATATTTAAGTTGAAATTAATAATAGTATAATTATATTAAATTGAAATTGATACTAATATAATTAAAATTAAATTGATATAAAAAGTGAAAAACATATTTATATAACGGTGCAAAAGTTAAAATAGAGAATGTGGTTCGAGTGTTGAAGAAATAGGAGATCCCTAAATTTAGCTTTTGGCTAAAATGTGGTATCAGATTTAACTTTTACCCTTGAAGATGCTTTCAGCTGGTAACAAACTTAACAATTACTCTTCTATGATGTAGTGTGCATCAGTTGTGTGATTGCCCTTGGGGTTTCTAGTAGTGAGAGCCTCCGTGTAGAGTAGTTGGTAATTAACCACTACAATAAAATTGCTTTTAAGAATAGTAAATTAATTTAGCAAGTATCACGAAAAACTAAAGAGAATCAAGAAAAGTGAGAGGAGTGAGAGAAAATAGAAATTATTAACAAAGCAAGGTATTTCACTTTTGTTTACTCAACAATGACAAGTCTAAAACTTCACTTTTGTTTTTCTTAGGCTTGTTCATGGTTGGGTTTGGTTATATTTCAACTTAAAACCACAAATCGAATCATATCAATTGGTTTTACAGAAATTCAATCGCATGTGTAATGAAATTGAACCGAAATAAGATTTAATCAAGTCGAAAACTAAACCGAACTGACAAAAATATTCTAAATCGATTAAACTAAATCAAACTAAATCGAAATTTTACTAAATAAAACCGAACTGAAATTAAAAAAAAAAAAAAAAAAAGCCAAACCAAATTGGTCGATTCGATTGGTTAGGGTTGTTTATTGATTCATTCGATTTTTAATCAACCCTAATTTCTCTAAAATCTAGAGTTGATTATTTAATTATGAAGAATATGAATCCTAATTAGTTTAGAGCTTCTCTCGCAAGTCTTTAGGATTTAAAACTCTTGTATAGTCTAATTCAGTTCCCTAGTTTTACCTTTTTGACCTTTTTTTTTTTTCCAACCAAACACATCTACAACTTATAACCAAAATTCAGTTCTGTACCTGTGTTGCACGTCCTTAAATATTTTGATTTCCAAAAAAATTCTCGCCTAAATTAAGCAATTTCCATCGTATCCCTGTCATCTCCCTCCCTCTCCCTGATCGCAGTCCATTACCGCCCACCACTGCCCTTTCCCCTTTCCCACCACTAGACCACCTCCCATTGCCAAGATAAACGAACCCAAAACTCCAAATATCCCAAATCATCATTCATGCCAACTCCTACCTCTTACCTCCACCCTAATCGAAGAAAAAGAACTCGACGAACTCCTTTGTGCCGACCTCAATGCTCTCTTATCGAATCAGAACAACTCCACTCCCCCAACCCCTCTGATTCCCCACCCCATTTGTTAGATTCAACTCGACACCATCGCCTCTCATCACCCTGTCATCATCTAATATGGTTGAGATGAGCATTGGCCCAAGACTCTTAAGTGGATTTAGTTCAGATCTGCTGCAATCAACCAACCGTTTAATATCTCCTCAATAGACCGAGGGTTCATGATTTTCTTTGATCAATTTGGTTCAAATCGAGATCCGCTTCAAGTGATGGGTGGGGTTTGGAGGACTATGGAGGAGAAAGTGGTGTATGACAATGGTGGAAACAAAAAGGGGAGGAGGTTGGGAAGGAGAGGAAGAAGAGGGCATGGTGTTGAGGGATAAGAGGATGGTGGGTTTTCCTAGTGGTGATATGAATTTGTTCTTAAAAATGTAATGAAAGCATGATTTTTGGTTGGTGGTGGTGTAGAGGAAAGATATGAGATGTTGATGCTTTTGCACATTGGAAACCCATATTGTTATAGGGAGACAAAATTTTTTTATTGCTCTTGATTAAAAAAGCGATTAAAGAGAGTTGTTGCTTCTTAAAAAAAAAAAAAAGTTATATTTATTAACACTGCTAAAAAATAAAATTTAATACTACTAACTTTCATCTGATTAGCAGTATTGGATGTATCTCATTCTGTCCCTGCGAATTTATTATTTTATGCCCGTGAAAAGATTTCATTACAAAGATCAGGAATTCTAGGGGGCGAGGGATGGGTACCCATCCCCCTCGAGATGCGCGGTGTTCCTCATTTCGAGGTGTACACCCATCCCCTCCCCTCGAGATCCTTTCCCTCGTTCCCTAGAAGGGCTCTTACAAAGGGACCCGGGGGGCTCCTGCGCACAAAGCGCAGGACCTCTTCATGTGCATCAAGGGGAACCATTAGATTAAAGTAAAAATTCATGTGTACTAATCTGAGCCGTTAGATCTATTCGACGGTTTTGATTCACGAATTTGAAATTTTTTTTTTTTTGCTGTCTTTGCTTTTCATCTCGTATTTCTCAATTTCTCTCTCTCTCTCATTTTCACTCTGAGGCAATGAAAGAAGGAAGTCATGAAGAAGGAAGCAATTGAGTTAAAATCCATATTTTTTCATGCAACTGCTCTCCAAATCTCCAAAGTGCAAATCAGATCAAGCCTTCACATCTCTCCAAAAGCCAAATCGATGAGGCCTCGACATGTTCTTCTCCTGCTCTTCTCCAAGTTAATAGTTATCAATTTGTTCTTCTCCAAATCTCTCCAGATCAATGGGTTGCTCTTCAAATCAAGTGCAATTTCCTCCTTTATTTCCTCTTTTCTTCTGCTTTTCCTTATCCTTCTCTTCCCTTCCTTTCCTCCCTGTATCTTTATGTTAAACTTCAAAATCATGAACAAATGAGCTAAGGCAGGCTGTTTTGAACATCTCTTTCTCTTCCCTTTTGTTTAATGATGAAAAAAAAAAACAAATCAAGTGGTATCATGTACTACAGCCATAGAGCACGCAGCCACAATACTCTGTTGGTTTCTTTAATTTGTGCCAATTTGATTTCAATTCAGCTATGCAATTAGAGAATAAGTTGATCATTTACTGGGATTTCAAATCAAGTGCAATACTCTGTTGGTTTCTTTAATAGTTATCAACTAATTTGCTAAAGGTTTCATGATTCCTTCTTTCATTGCATCACAGTGAAAATGAGAGAGAGGGAGAGAGAGAGAAATTGAGAAATACGAGATGAAAAGCAAAGACAAAAAAAAAAAAAAAAAAAAAAAAAAAAAATTCAAATCCGTGAATCTGAGCCGTCCAATAGATCTAACGGCTCAGATTGGTACACAGGAACTTCTACTTTAATCTAACGGTTCCCCTTGATGCACATGAGGAGGTCCTGCGCTTTGTGCGCAGGAGCCCCCCCGGGTCCCTTACAAAGATACCAACTTTTACGTTTTTTTGACTTTCCAAACTAAACAAAATTTTCTTCAAGTCATTTTATACATTTTCTTAGTGTAGTGACTTTTGTCACCACCAGTTTTGTTGAAGGACACCACATTTTTTTTATGTGCTAAAGGGCACCACCACCATTTTTGTATGTGTTAAAAGACACCACTAATATAAACACCTCTCTTACCATTGTTCATATTCTCTTCCTCTTAGGAACATCAATCACCACCACTGCACGCCCCACCGGTCATTCGCACCGCCCTGCCACCACCATTCATTTCTTCCTATTTTTCTTTTGTTGTTGTTGTTCTTTTTATTATTTTTCTCTTTTTCTCCACCGCTGACAGCACCCCCGCCTCCTTCTACTCTTCCTCTTTTCTTATCCTTGATTTGGTGTTCCCCATTCGCAGAACCTGCTCAAGGGCAAAAAAAAAAAGGAAAAAAAGAAAACAGAGGCGGCGCGGGGTGGTGCCACCTGTGGTGGAGAAGAAGAAAACATAGAAGAGGAAGAGACGAGAATAACATATGAAAAGAACTCGAAGAAGATGGGGCGAGAGGAGAGTATGGCCGGCTGGTGAGATGAGGCAGTGCGATAATGGGGTGAGGCGAAGCAATGGTGTTGTCTCTAAGATAAAAAAGAAAAGTGGAATTGAGTTTTTATTTTTATTTTTATTTTTATTTTTATTTTTATTTTTATTTTTATTTTTATTTTTATTTTTTATTTTTTATTTTTTATTTTTTATTTTTTATTTTTTATTTTTTATTTTTTATTTTTATTTTTTATTTTTTATTTTTTATTTTTTATTTTTTATTTTTAAATTTTTATTTTTTATTTTTTTAATTTTTAATTTTTAATTTTTAATTATTTTTAATTTTTAATTTTTAATTTTTAATTTTTAATTTTTAATTTTTAATTTTTAATTTTTAATTTTTAATTTTTAATTTTTAGTTTTTTAATTTATAATTTATAATTTTTATTTTTAATTTTTATATTGATATTGTTTTTCAGTAGGTGGTGGTGTGCATCAGAAAGTAAAAGGTGACCATGTTCTTCAGCAAAAGTCGTCAAAAAGTTGTTGCCATAAAATAATTACACCCAAGTAATTTATGAATTTGTAAATTGACCTATAAATTCTTACAAAATTATTATTTTTTGTTCTTACCACCAAACTTTAATTAATTAAGTATGAACTTTGATCATTGCTTCTGAAATCTGAATTTTTGTTATTGAACCCAAGACGTGGGGGCTAAACCACCAACACCTTAGCCAACCAACCTGGCCACCTTTGGCCTGAGGTCTGAATTGATTTATAATTTGCTTTAGTGTTGTTGTGCGACCATTTGCTATGAAACCATGGGCTACTCTGGCAACAAATTTTTTTAATAGAATATTCTGCTAAATAGAATGGAGAATTGGTTATATATATCACTTTATTATTTATAATTAAATAGTATTTGTCATACTTAATCTGGACAAATTACTTGGACATGTAATTTTTTGAAGAAAAGTTTTTAGTATGATCCTGTATTACTCCAATAAAACCCTTCATCCTTCATTTGATTAGTGTTGAGCAAAGTTGAGCAAAGTTGACGGCACAACCCAATGATGAGGGTGCGCACAAGTTCACGATACAAAATAAGGCAACGCCTACTCTACATCACCAAAAGTGTTTTCTCACACCATTTAACTCTCCCACAATCTACTTTATTTTCTACACCACCACTTTTTCCCACATCACCTATATAAACAAGCAAACATAATTTTTTTTCCCCATTCAAAACGCAAAACGTAAAATGCATTCTTCTTGCATTTTCCCTCTCGCATTCAAATCGCATTGGCCCTAATCGAATTCTTTTCTCCATTCATTCAATTGGTTCGATTGCTCTCCCCCATTATCTTGCTTTTCCACTTTGTCCCCCATTCGATTGCTTCACCACCTGTTGAAAAATAAGTAACATAAAAATATGGTTACTTTAAACTAATTTAAACTCTCAATTGAGACCGATTCTCAAGCTCATCAAAACACGAATATTGTAATACTTTTAGTTATCTAATAAACACAATTTGAATCACTAAAAAATGTTTTGAAATGAGCAAGTTATGGTCATTTTACTAAAGCCGCGCAAATCTGTCTTGCAATGAAAACGGGGTAGTGTACTGAATTTCGGCCAAATTATATGCTCGTTAGAGACCGATTCTCAAGATTTTTACACAACAATTTTAGTACTCTGATTTATCTAACAAACACAATTTGAATCACTTAAAAATGTTTTGAAATTAGCAAGTTATGGTCATTTTACTAAAGTCGTGCAAATCTGTCTTGCAATGAAAACGGGGTAGTGTACCGAATTTTGGCCAAATTATATGCTCGTTAGAGACCGATTCTCAAGTTTTTTACACAAAAATTCTAGTACTCTGATTTATCTAACAAAACAATTTGAATCACTTGAAAATGTTTTGAAATGAGCAAGTTATGGTCATTTTACTAAAGTTGCGCAAATCTGTCTCACAATGAAAACGGGTTAGTGTCCCTGAATTTTGGGCAACTTATATACTCGATCGAGACTGATTCTCAAGCTCATCACACGAAAATTGTAGTACTCTAAGTTATCTAATAAACACAAGTTGAATCACTTGAAAATGTTTTGAAATGAGCAAGTTATGGTCATTTTACTAAAGTCGCACAAATTTGTTCGGAAAAAAGTCCGTTTTCACCCATTTGCCCAGACCTATGCGAGGATATGCAAAAAAATCACCTAGGGCAATGCAAGGTTTTACTTAAGAAATTTTACTAAAGTCGCGCATTTGTTCATGCGAACAATATTTTTTTTGCGAACATAAATTTCATATAATCTTTTGTCCTGTTTGCTTGGACTCGTGCGAGATATTGCAAGAACCTCGCATGGACCTCAGCGACTCGCATTGGTAATTGCGAGGTTTTTGCAAATTCTCACATTGGTTCGTGCGAACAATACATTTTTTGCCAAAATTGCTGAAGTTTTATTTTTTGTTTTTGTGATTTCTGAAAAAGTTTATTAAGTTTTGAAGTTTACATTTTCTGAAAAAATTTATGAAGTTTACATTTTCTGCCAAAATTAATCTAAGTTTCTCCAAGGGGAATGTAGTAAAATGCGAGGAAGAGATAAGGAAATGCAATCGAGAAGGGAGAGGAGGAGGACGACGACATTGCGATTTTGGGGAACGGGGAGTTGCGATTTTGGGGGTTTAGGTTTTGCATATTTATTGGTGGTTCGAGTAAGTAAGAAAAAAAAACTCAATGGTGATGTGAGACAACGCTTTTGGTGGTGTGGAATAGTCGTTGCCTACAAATAAAAAGTGTGCTGTGCCAATGGCACTGATGGGAGTGTCGAAGGTACAACCCATCTTTTGTATAGTATAATGCACGCAAGCCTTATGAACAGTGATTTTGTAGATTTCAACTTGATATCTGGTTTACCTTTTTTTCCCTTGCCCAAAAATAAAATATCTCGGCTGTATCTGTGACGAACCGATCCACACAGTAACAATATTGTCCGCTCTGGGCCCAACCGGCCCGCACAACTTTAAAATGCGTTGTTACTATGGGGATCCAACCTCGCACATAAAGTAGCACATCCCCCTTCCACACCCAGGCGATGTGGGACTATGTCCCCCTTTGTAGCTCGTCCAACCTCTTTCGGGTCTGTTGGGCCTATTGGGCTCCAACCCCCACCCTCAGGTCTGCCCACTCCAGGGTCTCACAGTCCACTCCCCTTAGGGCCCAACGTTCACGTTGGCACACTTTTGGCTGGGTCAGGCTCTGATACTATTATGTGACGAACCGATCCACACAGTAACAATATTGTCCGCTCTGGGCCCAACCGCCCCGCACGGCTTTAAAACGCGTTGTTACTATGGGGATCCAACCTCGCACATAAGTAGCACATCCCAATTCCACACCCAGGCGATGTGGGACTATGTCCCCCTTTGTAGCTCGTCCAACCTCTCTCGAGCCTATTGGGCTCCAACCATCACTCTCATCGTCAGGCCCATCCACTCTAGGGTCTCACAGTATCCCTCTCCCTCTCTCGCACCGTTTGAACGCACAACATCTTGCAAGTTCTTCGATCTTTATCGACTTTCCTCCCTTCCCCTCTCCAGCCTGCTTGGGCTGAGCTCTAGTCACCTTCGCCAAACCCTAATAACTCCCCACGGGATTTGAACGCACATAACGCTAATAAGGGCAATACCCATTTCAATAGAGCTAGAAATTTGCTCGAAAGTCAGTCGTTTCAAACCCCCATGATGGTGGTCTTGGGTATCAGTAACATGATGAGTTTGTGTTGTTGGCTTTGAGGCTTCACTACCACTAGATAAGTGGTGGTGGTACTCAGCAACAATTGATAATGGGTAGAGGAGGTGGTGGTGGTATGGGGAGATCTCCGGTCGGAGCCGACTCGGCGGGTTGTCATCTTTCCCTAAGTACTAGTGAGCAAACCCCCCTTCCTCTTCCACTACCCAAAAAATCTAGAGAGCCAGGCCCATAGCACTAGGACAACGTCAGGGGGCTCTTTGTGCGTGTGACTGTGTTCAATTGGGGCTTTATGAGCATCTTTAGGATGATGGAGGGTATTGGGCCTGGCCTGGCATGGATCTCTAGACAAGTTCTCCGTTACCATATCAAGTAGCAGTTTGAGATGGCTGGGTGTTGGGCCCATTTGCATGTGTAGAGTTTATATTCAAGTCAGGCTTTTACTGTTTTTTTATCAATTAATTTAAGTGATTAAGCTCAACTTTGTGAGCTAAGTATATTGGGAATAAGAATGAATATGAATGATCGAGCAGCTGGGCATAGCTAGTGAGGGTTTGATTGGGCCAAGCTTTGGTGGGAATAAAATATTCATTAATGGGCTATCAACACTAAGGGGAATGGCATGAGTAACATATTATGATGTATACAATGCCATAACATTCGAATGTTTGTTCCACTTTTTTTTTTTTTGATAAAGCATTATGCATTATATAGAAGTAAAATTACATGGATTGGTACCTGCTATAGTAGCTAGAGCATGGGCCTCAGTATTGAGGATCCTTCTCATATACATACATTGCCAGTCATTAAATAAAAAAAGAAGGTTGTGAATATTACAAAAAAAAATGTTTCCAAGTCCAATCTAAAACAAAAGACTGATTGGTGTCCTGAGATGTGATCGCCTCCATGAAGTTAGTATAATCGCCAAAGACCAGACCGATTTTTCACTGTTGTGCTTGAACCAGCAAAATGGCTGCCTCTCTTGCAAAGAACTCATCCATTGTACTATCTAAAACTTTTCTCCGAATCAGACTGGCCACCGTAACAAGAACTTTATCTGATAGATTCATAGTTATCACTCCAATAACACCCTAAAAATGTGCAAAGAAGCATGCATCAAAATTAACTATCACTGTATCCGAGTCTAACGATAGGGAAGGCTAAAAAGAGGATGCCAGACGAATGTTGAGTTTATGAGATCTGGCAAATCCTTATTGGGTTGGATAGTACAATGTTTGTTCCACTAACATTTTACAATAATGGTAAAATATATAAGAATAGTAACATACTTATGCAAGGCCCATGTGATACTTTAACTAATATTATTTTGTTTCTTACTAATATCTGTCTCTAAATTAAATCTTATTTGATATTCTAAACAATAAACAATAATCTTATTCGGAGAGTTTATATGAATTCTCTTGCTAACCACGTATGAATAATGAAATGATGCAAACCAATTTTTGCCAATATGAAAATATTAAATGAAGGAGAAGAATTGGACGACATTTGCCTAGTACAACTTAACATTTACATACGCAACAAAATACATAAGACTCATCTAATGAGTCCTGCTAATGTTAGGAAGTAATTAGTTTTACCTGAAGTATTTGTAACTCAACAATCAGATATTCAAATGCTTTTTCAAATTTGGAGAAGAACCAAAGAAATGAAGCTCCCAAACATGATGGGGAGTGTCGAAGGCATGACTCAAAGACTATGGCACGATACCTTTGTTGTTGGCACGGATACACACTATGTGAAAAGTGAACTCATGTGTCTTCATCCTTATTTTTGAAATGCTCAAAATACTCTCCCAACTCTATTATATTAACAATAAAAATCAATATATAGGTGAGTGATCAGGGATAATTTATAATTTTAAATTTAAAAACTTTTATGTACAATTTTACCTTCTCAAATTTAGATTATTTACGATCAAAATCCGTCCCACTCAAATATTATTAATTATAACTAAGTTTCTAACATAATTTATTTAAAGCCATTCAATTACCTATAAATTATAAAAAGACCCGCACATTTAATTATTTGATTTTCCATCAAAATCAGACCCGATAAACATTCATTAATTAACCTAGGCCCAATATATAATTTATTTGAATCTCTCAAATTATTTAGAAATTAGAAAATGACCTTATATATAACTTTTGGATTTTCCATTTTACCCTTAACATTTCATACTTTTACAATCAAAACCAACATCTCTCAAACATTGAATAATTATACCTATGTTTCTAACATAAATTATTTGAAGTCCCTTATTTATTTATAAACTATGGTTATTTTGTTTAGAAATTCATAATAATTTTTTTCTTATTATTGAATTATTATAATAAAATAAAAAATACCCGCAGACGTACACCCTAGTAAATTTAATTTCAAACAACAAAATATGTAACTAAAAAGACTTCATTTGAAAAAAAAAAAAAAAAAAAGTGGATATTCTTCCAGGCAACTGCTAAGAGCCGAATTTCACCCAATTAGAACAGAACCTATTGGGGAAGTGAAAAAACGCGCGCGCATCCATGGAGGCGAAGCAGCAGCAGCAGCCGAAGAAGGCCGGAGGCGGTGTTCGAAACTGTTGTCTCTGCAATCAAAGACGAGCTGCTCTCAACAGACCCAAAACCCTACAACCAGTAAAATTGACTCTCTCTCTCTTTCGCTTTCGCTCTTTCTTTTAGAATTCAATTAACAATTTATGTAAAATTTGTTCTCTTAAGGTATGTAGGGAGTGTTTTTACACTGCGTTTGAAGAAGAGATCCATCAGGTCATTGTCGACAACCAATTGTTCAAGCCTGGTGAACGTATCGCCATTGGTGCCTCTGGTGGCAAAGGTAATCAAGATTCCCACTTTTTCTTTTGTTTCCGAAAGAATAGTTAGAATTTTTTAGCGTAATTTATTTTCCTTACATAGCTTACGAAACTAGGTAAAATTGGATGTTTAAATGCTGTTATTGCTTCGTAATGCAATACCAAGAATTTCCACCTGGGATTGAAGTTTGAAAGAAAACCCCTTTGAAAGAACAAATGCCCTTAAATTGCCATCAAGAATTGTCTTCTATACCATTATACTAACCATGTTCAAGTTTCTTATAAAATGTAATCCTGATGAAGGAATAAGTGGTTGTAGGGATGAAGGTCTAGAATTCAAAACATTTTCCTTTTTTCTCGTTCTGTGCAGATTCAACGGTTCTTGCTTATGTTTTATCGAAGTTGAATACGGAGCACAACTATGGCTTGGATCTCTTCCTACTATCGGTTGACGAAGGAATTACTGGTTATAGGGACGACTCACTAGAAACTGTCAAAAGAAATGAAGTTCAGGTGAATTGATTGAATATAATTTCTTCTTCACTGATTTAGGTTATTGTATATATCATCAATGAATTCGGATGCAAAGTTCTTGTTGTTGACAATTGATTTTCTTAGAAAGTCTGTCGTGTGGTCACTTGGTAGATTCACCTCTTTGGTCTAGTAGCTATACTATGTCAAGATAGGATAAAATTTGTTCCAAGGAAAATGTCGTACATGAATCAATATGGGGGGTTACTTGGTCTATCCTTAAGGAGATCTCCATTACTGACTTGTGTACAACTGGTTTCTTTGTTTTCAGATGTTTCACAGTTAGTTGTTTTGGGAGTTTTTTGCTATATTGTTGTTGTTCTTCGCATGTTGCTTGCATACACAACCTTGGGAGTTTCTCTTGTTGATTTGGCCATTGTACTCGTACTTGTGTCCATTATTGTTAAAATGTTTTTTATATCGTATCTCAGAAACCCAAATTTAAGTACATATACTGTATCATAACATATATCATAAGATAAGAATAATAAATATTATATAAAAATATACTCTATGTATATTTAAAGCAAATAGGTAAAAAAAAACCACTTTCATTCATGTAATACTTGTGTACATATGCAAATGCAAGTAACTATCATTATCATCCAAAATGACAAAATAAAATACAAAACATATATTACCTTAGGCACCCAAAAGGACCAAACATGTGCATTTCCCATTATACACATGGCTAAATTTGATTCCTACAATTGCCACCGATAGAACTTTCACATAGAGGCTTCAGACCTTCAATCAAACACATGCACTAGGTGCTCCTTCGAAAAAGAAAACTACCCATGAAGATGGATCGTGATTCCGAGTTGTGAGTAAGAAATGGCACCAGTATGTACTAGTTGGTAATACTGGCCGATACATTCGAGATTAATAATTATGTTTGTGTCCATGATTTCAAATGTTGTGTCAGATCTTCGTATCCCATGTCGGTATCCATATCAAGGAACCATAGTTGGTGATATTAGAATTGAAAAGGCAATGTACTTGAAAACTAGTTGTAGCGTGGTTCCTTATGACAATATGTTAGGCACTTTGGCAAAGATAGGAGGGTATTTGAAAGAATAACTTTAGAAGAAAGAAAGTTGTATATGGAGTATTGGTGCTTCTTTGACATTAGGCATCAGCAAGACATCACTCAAAGGATATCTTTTGAACAACTGATGATTACTTGAGAGCGGCTGATCCTGCAGCAAAAAAAATCCTCGTTATCGTGGTTAGGAATCCCTTATGTAGTTCATTCACACTATTGCTAAAATTGTATGTTTATATAGTATAATGTATATGTCATGTACAACAGCTAAGGTGTATACAATCTTCTTTTTATAAAATCTTCTATTCTTTAGTTCTCTTTCTATCCCTACTGCTTACATTGAACCATTGTTGCTTACATAGGCAAGTCAAGCCAGCACCTAACTGTTGGACACTTTAATGCAAAGGTTGCAGTGTGTATTTTGTAGAGGTTTATGGTCATAATGTTATATGAAGAACAATTTCTAAAATTTAAAAAAGCATTCATGTTTTTCAAATCCAAATGAAGTAAGTTTTTAGCCCCTAAAGTTATTTCATTCAAATTTCAGGGGTGACATGTACCATTGTTTTCTGTGACTGTGCAACGAAAAAATCATGTTGTGTTCGTGTCACTCGACCAGTTTATGGATTTGAATTCTCATACATTCTATTTTCTGCCAAGTTATTTTTAGTTTTGTGCTATTGATTTCGTTTGTTCTATTCCCTTGACTGAGTTAATCCCATTCAATTTGTTGTATGTAGTATGGGCTGCCACTAAAAGTTGTCTCATACAAGGATTTGTATGGATGGACAATGGACGAAATAGTGAAGATGATAGGATTAAAAAACAACTGCACATTTTGTGGGGTATTTCGTCGTCAGGTATGTGAAATTGTTTTATTGATTGCTGAGCCTATTTTATTTATTTATTTATTTTTATTTTTTGGGTTTTCGTTATGCAAGAAGGTGTTTCAGTCACTTCTAGATAAGTATAAGACAACAAATGGTATATGGAAATTCTGTTTAGAAATGGATGAGATACCCTGTTAGTAAAAAAGAAGAGGTTCATCCCTTTCCAGATGGAATTTTAGAATATGTCTCAACAATTGCGAGATAAGGTTTTAGTCAGTGAGAAAAATGATAAGTTTGCTGGAGTCATTTTGGGAGTCTAGGATAGACCTTGTCGAGAAATACGTGAACGAAGGGAAAAAGCTTAGAGAGAGTGAGAGAATAGTGAAATATTTTGTATCAAATGGTAGTTCTCTAGGTCAACTTTTACTGTTTTTGAAACTGAAGGTGGGGGAAGCAACTTTAAAACTATGACCAATGTACTTGGTAGGCTTAATGACTTGGTGCAACACTCACATTTGTATCTCTACTCGGTAGTGTATAGACAAGTATTTCTTTATTATAAGCAACTGGTTGATCTGTCATAAGTAATTGAAATTCATAACCTAAAATAAAGAGAAATACAAGAAATCAGGATGGTTTACTGCTCTGAAGGTAGTTGGTACAATAACTTTTTCTTCCCATGGAGGAATTAGTAAACCACCTTGTTTTTCATGACTACTTTTGAGGCTTCTCGAGGCCATCCCCCCCCCCCCCCCCTTCAAGTAAATAACACTTGGCTTCTTCTTCTTTTTTTTTACTCTCTTGGGATAGATAACTTTTACTTATCAATGGAAAGAATTGTATATCCATTATTGAGACCAAAACTTGTCAATTCTCAAAATGTTGCTACATGGGAAAATTTTGGATCCACTACATATTTGCCTTGTCATGACTCATGCCTGAGTTGGGCACCGAAGATACGACAATTTCAAGAATTTTAAGACATAGATACTAGTATGCGTGTCCTAACATTGTCTAATATGTATAATAGAACTAATTTTGCAAAAGAAGAAAATTAAGAAACTATCAATAAAAGCTAGTTATTTTTCACGTACAACCCTACTTCATAACTTCCTCAATTAAATTCAACTCAAATAACTGATACAATTTTAGGCCTTCGTCTATGTAGCAACGACATGGATATGGGTGTCCGTATCTGACATGGATACAAAGTGTCGGACACGTTGGTCAGAAAAAAAAAAAAAACAATACGAGACAAGCTTGTACATTTTAGTACTATTTAATTTTCAGTAATAAGTTTTTAACTATTAGGCATATTCATTCAATATTGCTACTCATGTACTATCAAGTTGCCATAAATACTTGCAACATTAGTATAGAATTGAAACTTTTCAAAGATATGTGAAAAAGCTAATGATCTGATCATCTAAGCACGGAGTATCCGATGGGAGTATCTATGAGTGTCGACACAAGTATCTGACGGAATACTTGTTGACACACATTGGTTTTGTAAAAATAGTGTCGTTATTGCATAGGCCTTTGCCCTTATTTATAATAAAACTATGCCTAATCCCAGTAGGAAACCATAAATATTGCTAAGTGTTGCCAATACCTAACTAATATATATATAGGGAGGGAGGCCTGCCGGACCGACTCACTTACTGCCTGCAATGGGGCTGATTGAGAAAGGACAGGAACGGCTTACTAAGAGTGGGGTGAACCTATATATATATATACTTTTTTAATTTAGACACCAAAGAAGGCCATGAAAAGGATGCACTGAGATATAAGTCCGATCAATATATAATGCAGATACAGATACAACTAAAGCAATTTAAAAATTTTGTTTTTTATGATATACTGTTTGTCATTTTTCATTGAAAAATCAGTAAAACAGCCAAAAATTGTAATATAACTAAGGTGATATTTGTTAATGAAGGCTCTTGATCGCGGTGCTGCACTGCTTAAAGTGGACAAGCTTGCAACAGGACATAATGCTGATGACATTGCCGAAACTGTTATTTTGAACATCTTACGAGGTGACATTGCAAGGTAATGTGTTACCACTGTGAACTGTTCTACCAATTATTCTGTAAAATAGGCTGATAGTGCTATAATCTTTGTAGATTAGGTAGATGCACTTCTATTGTCACTGGTGAAGATGGGCCGATTCCAAGATGCAAGCCTTTCAAATACACCTATGAGAAAGAGATTGTTATATATCCTTCCTGTTGAAAACACTCATGGGTTGGTTTTGCATTTTTCTACTTCGATATATTGTTTTTCATTATTTTAGCTTCTTTTTTTTATAAACCTTAACTAGCTCCTCACGTATGCATATTTTAAAAGGCTTGACTACTTCTCCACAGAATGTAAGTTTTTTCAGATACCTCTTTGATATGCTACATGTTCATTTGTTCTGAAATTTCTGGACTTCAATTCATTAATCCTTTTGTTTGCTGAAAATGTGATCTCCCTGTTGACAACTCTGGAACATGCTATTTTTCTACTCTATTGTTTCAATCACAGGCATTTATTCACCTAATGCATATCGAGGCTTTGCTCGTACCTTTATTAAAGATCTGGAAAGCATTAGGTGAGTTTTCTTTTTCTTTTTTTTTGGTGGAGGTGGGAGCTAGTATCATCTTGCAGCAGCATATATGTAATATATCAGAAACATACCGCTAATACACCTGCACAAACATAATTAAAATGTGAACAATGACGATCCTTAATTCCTTATGAAATGTTTGTTTACATCTTCATTTTTTTTTGTCTTATTGGATGGCTTGCTAGTGCAGACCGAGAGCTATTCTTGACATAATCAAGTCAGGTGAAGATTTTAGGATATCAACCACAACAAAAATGCCAGAGCAGGGAAATTGTGAGCGTTGTGGTTATATTTCTAGCCAGGTACATCATTCAGCATTTTTTTTTTCCTCATGACTAAGCTCTTATTTATTTATTGATTGTTTATTTATATTTCACTAGAACCAAATGTTTATTTGCTAATAGAACAGCTGAGTAAGGCATCTGCACCCATAACAATGTAATACTACTTTTCTTAGCTATAATGCACTTTCAACTTGCAACACTGCTTAAAAGTTGATGCACGTGAGGACGTCTGAAGAACCAGTCTCTCACCTTAATGTAAATTTTGGGGATGGCACCAGCAATCCAATCCTAACCTATATTTTGGGGACTATTGGTCCAGATGAAAAAAATGTGAATTTACAGGAGGGAAATCAATATCTTTTGTAAAGGAAATCCTTCCGAGTTTCTGACAAGTGTCTTTGATCAGGTGATATAACCAAATTTCTAAATTTCTATTTGCAGTTAGATAATCTGAACGTCAATAGACAATGAGGAAATTGATAGAGAAGTGTTGCAGTGCAGTCTGCAATTTTGGTTACTTATACAAGTTAAATATTCTAGGAGATTATCTTCCTTGCCAATGGCATCTTGTGCTAATTCCTCTTGCCTGGAGCTATTTAAAGGAGCTATTATTCCGCTATTCCTAAAACAACTTCTAACAGGATCTGGGGTGTCTTTTGAAAGGTTTTGGGCTGATTGGGATGCTCTCTCACTCGGAAGAGAATACTGGGTAACTCCCAAGATGTTAACCAGATTAACGAGGAGCCTTTTTTCTTTGATATACTTTCTTTCAGAGTAGTAAGCCAAGATGCCAATAAAATTTTTTTTTCTTTTTAAAACGTGAAGATGCAAACATAATAGCTATTATCCCTTACTAAAGTAGGGTTCTAGCCACAAGTTGGTCCTTACAATCCTTAGGTCTGGTTCTAATTAGAGTGGTAACTTTGTTGGAGTATGAAAAGTTGGTGTCATACATTGAAGACGGATGTTGACTCTGTATAAGGTTTACTGGCAGCATTGATAAGTTGATTTTACGTTCCCGAGTAGCTATGTAGATTTCTACATGAAAGAATGTTCAATTGATTCATTTTGAACTAGATCAATCTAATAACTTGTCACATTCGATGTACAGAAATGGTGTAAAGCATGTGTTTTGTTGGAGGGATTGAATCGAGGCCTGCCAAAGCTGGGGATAGGACGAACTAGAGGCCTCAATGGCCATATGACAGTAATGGAGGCAACCAATGGAGACAAGAACATTGGTAGCAAACCATGCGGATCCTTGGACTTCTGATGTTGGATGTACATTGATTCACAATTGACAGTTATACTACCCTTGATCTTCACTCTCTTGTTTACAAACTGCTTTAAGAGAGGTACATCCACATTCTTATTTAATTTCATTGTTGACGAAAAGAGAAACTATTATTTTTAGCTAAATAGCATGTTCTTCTGTCTTTTCCATTACAACAATTAGTTATGTAGAACATATATACTATTGCCATCTTCTTGATCTTCCGTTGCATTTTGCTTTTGTAAACTGTCTTGAGGGTTGTATCTGGGAGTGTTGAGGCAACTCCCATAACTCCGGAAAGTTGAATTAGTTTTGCGCTTTGGAGAATGTTCTTTAAATTTTGAACTTTTCAACTTGCTACAATTCTTTTTTCTTGAGAGTTGCGTGTAGATGTTTTCTAAATATGCAATTTATGGATTGGAATGTCATCAGAACAGGTAGAAACTGGATCACGTATTTATATTCTATACAAGAGACTCCATAAACCTTTGGCATTATATTCATAGACTCCTCACTCTGGGGCTACTTCATTAGGAATAATTGCTTAGAACATCCAATGGAAACGTTAGAAACACAATTTGATGGAT
Organism: Berberis vulgaris; assembly: GCA_963556465.1. NCBI lineage: Eukaryota > Viridiplantae > Streptophyta > Magnoliopsida > Ranunculales > Berberidaceae > Berberis > Berberis vulgaris. The sequence goes on along the minus strand of OY747124.1, from coordinate 9,472,701 downwards.
GAAAGACATCTGCAAATGGGGACTCTTGTTCATGCAGTATGCCTGCAAGCTATCAACTTCTTTGTTGTTTGCTGTTGATATATTTTTCAGTTTTTCTACATTGCCTCATTAACCAGTTACGCTTTTAAACAAAAATGAAGTTACTCTCTTTGGATTGAAAATTTGAATTGCATTTTACAATGTCCATAACCATAGAGCGTCAAATACACAAGATGCTGAAAATCACGAGCCATGTGAGTCTTCACCTGTCAAGGCTACTGATCCTGTACCTTCACTTACTTTGCTCTCTGTCTGTTCTTCAAATGCCTTGATCAATTCAGGATCAACATTCTCCTCAGGCTCCCAAGTTGCTTCCTCAATATCACTCCACTTCACCAAATACTCTTTCTTCCCATCCTCCCCCACTTCTCTTTTCCCCAGCACCCCTTCTGCCACCGCGTACTCCAATCCTGCCTCAAAGTCTCTGACCAAATCTTCCCCAATCAACCCTGCTCTTACCCATTCATTTGCCTCCCCATCCTTCCACTTCACCAAATACTCTACCGTATCATCCTTTCCTCTCTTCTCCAATATCTCCTCCACCTCTGCATACTCATATATCGCCCCTTCCAACAACCTTACTACCTTCTCAAGTGCCAACCTTCTTGCAAACTGAATTGGATTCCCTTTTGGAGTGGCTACCAATACTTCTTTGGCCAGGTCCAATGGCGTCCGCCCTCTCTCATCTTCCACCTCAGGCTCAGCACCTAGCTCTAGCAAAGCCTGCACTACACCTGGCCTCACATATCCAGCTGCCATATGGAGCGCTGTCAGACCGCCACGAATGTCTTTGTGGTCCAAATTCGCCCCCGCGGAAGCTAGCAATCTCACACAAGCTTCAGACCCTAATCCAGCCACGAAGAGAAGTGCAGTGCGTCCATCTTCATCCACTGCATCAACATCACGACCACCTATCTGATCTTCTCCTTCTTCTTCCTCAGGGATTATCAGTTTCCTGAGAGCAGATTCATCTGCTTTCTTCGCTGCAGTCCACCAAGGATTCTCATATTCAGCAAGGACATCTTTAGCAATGTTTGAGGATGGAACCCATGAAGGGGTGTGACCATCCTTCCATTCTATCAAGTACTCCATTCCCGTTGAGTCTTCGGTTGCTCGGTTTCCGATAATTCTCTTAACTTCACCATAATCTTCTTCTCCTTCTTCCTCTTCCTCTTCCTCTTCTTGGATGAGTGGGTCTTGGTCAGTGAAGAATGTGGCTTGTTGAGACTGTTGTTGTGAAGCTAAGATGTTGAATGGAGAACGGATAGGGAAAGCTAGAAAGGTTGGAGTTTTGATATAAGAGGGCTTGGGTTTGGAGGAGAACTTGAGTCTGGAAAGAGATGGGTTTGTTGATAGAGCTTCCATTAGTGGAATTAAGAGTTCTGATTGGTTTGCTTTTCTGGTTTAATGGTTGAAGGAAGTGAAGTGGCCATGGGTGTTTGCAAAGTGATCAAGCAGGTCAGGATGAGAGATTTGGGATAAGAAACCCCATCCAAGTTTTGCCACATCTCTTTCTGTCTATTTTCGTAATTAAGTTATCTGCGCCTTGGTGGCAGCTGCAGCAGTGGGTTGGGCTGCTTTTAGCCCAAGCCCAAACGGAATGTCTTCTCAACCCAAAGTTGAGCCCGATCAAGGCAACTCCTTAGCATGAACCCATGGGCAAAAGTTTGGTTTAGGTTTCGTCTATAATGTTGTTAATAAACGAAAATGATGAAGAAGAATTCACAAAGGAACTAATTCACTCTTTCATTCACATTTTTTTATTTTCTTTGATCTCACACACTGTACAAAGGTTTTTATCCATCATCCAAATGAAACAGATGCAAGTTTATTTATATGCAAAAAAGGGTTTGCCAATGAGTGACACCTATCATAAGCATGATGCCACCTCAACATGAGGTGGACATCCACATTATTCTAGAACGAGTCCCTTGGATGCTTACCGCATGTTGTTGATAGACTTAAGTCCTGTTGGATGTGCGAAATGTTGCCTCAATAAAATCTTGCTAGAAAAATCTAGTGGGGCAAAACCTCAGCGAAGGAAAACGAGTATAACGTGCAAATTGTCCACAAAGTCTTTGGCAAAATCAAGTCCCTCTTATGGAATGCTCCCTTTGATAATCACAACAAAGAGATGAGATTGTAAACTGTCTCAGTCTATTACCAAACAATAATTTTCTGAAAATGGCATTCAAACTCACGTCTTTTCTGGAGTACACGAGTATATCCTTATGTAATGAAGGTTGCATTATCACAACTTTTGCATACTTCAGAATGCTCTATGCGGATAATGTTGTCTTGTTAAAACCTTGACAGGAGAATCCAATGGAAAAAACATTGTTGAAGGAAAAAAAAAGTACAACACTCATAAATCAATTATAATATATTTTGATATGATCTACAACATATTTTTGGATGCATACTGGGGGGGGGTGTACTTTTGGATACTCCCCTTGATGATGACTCCCCTTCATGGTAGAAGAACTTGAATTACTTGGATAATTAAGTCGGCGCTAAACCTATTTGATGAAGCCTTCTTGCATTTGAACAATACATGCAACATTATCGTCATATATGGTAGTTGATCGATCAGTAAGTTTGTTTAATACACCTCCAAGAAATAATTGTTTTGTAACTCATAAATACAAAATCTGCCTGTGAGCTACCCTTATAAGGGTCAAAATCTGAATAGTCAACTAGGTGGGAATGGTTAGTTAAATCACAGGAATAAACTCATATAAACGATCCCACGAAGATATGTGTCATGCCATGCAAATATCGATAAGTCTGTGCAAAAACTATACCTTGCTAGTAAATGCACAAAAAAGCTATATCAGGTTATGTACTTGGTGCCAAATATAATAATGCACCAATGATACTCTTATATGGTACTTCAGGACCAAGTATCATTAAATTGGTTGATACAAGTCTTTCTTGATATCTAAAGATTGGATGACCATGGACGTACTAAGCAGAGTAGTCAAAGCCATGGTTTTTCACCGCTTAAGGCCAAAAGCCAGGCCAAGTCATGACATCTTGTTTCGCTTCGGTCAAAGGCAGACCATTACTCTGAAGCCACAAAAAACAATGGTTTTTTGCGTTTTTTTTATTAGCCTGAACCTCCCAAAGCGGTGGCTTCATGTTACAAAGCATCTCCAATTTTGTTATTCGAATTCTCTTACTTATTTTCTCTGATTTTAGTAAAAAAAAAGAATGGAAAGTGAGAAAAAGAAGAGGAATAAAAAGGAAGAAGAGAGGAAAAACTTTTAGGCAAAGAAACCAGCCGGATTGCTTAGACACGTGCGGATGGGGAGAGGGGGAGGAAGATGATGAAGAGTACGCAATTATCTTACTAATTTTGGTCGAAAAAAGAACGGAAAGGGAGAGGGAAAAAATAGGAACATAAATGAAGAAAATAAGAAATGACTTTAGGCAAAGAAATTCGTCGGATTGCTCAGACGCAGGTGGAGGAAGACGATGAACAATACACGCAAGGGGAGGGAAATATGTTCTAAACTTAGGTGGCTATTGCACCCACTGCATTTCTGAGGTTACCCCGCATAGAAAATTCAAAAAAAGAAATAATTTAATTTTTTTAATTCAATTAACATTAACACTGTAATTAATATAGAATTAAGGAAATCATGGTTTTAATTTTTCAGAGCACATATTTCCATTATGTATATTTTTTTTTAATATAAAAGGAATTGTTTTTAAGGGCCACCACCGCTTTACGTTTCGTTTTTTGAAAAAAGCCAAGCCATTGGATTTTACTTCGACTTCGCTTCACACTTTGACTACCTTGGTACTAAGTGTTACAAATCTTATCAATATACATCGTTTGATGAACCGATATTCCATTAGTACTTTACTGGATCTGCATGCCGAGACAAAAGTTGTTATTCCAAGGTCTTTAATTGCAAACAATATTATCAAGGTCCAATAAGAGTTATACAATTAACGATATCATAAGAAAGACATATAGTCAAATTTACATAACCTTCTTTACACATATATTTACTAAAACAATTATAACGCATTCTTCTGGAATTGTTCAAATCGTGTAAAGCATGTCCTAGTTATATTGAATAGTTATTTCATGACTTCGCTTCATGCAAAGTAAATCTTTCAAGAATTTTCATGTAAATATTTGTATCTAACAAGGTAATCCGCATATCTGTATAAATTCTCATAAGTAGTTACGACATTCATAACCCGCATATCAAGTTTTCAGAAACTACAACACTAAATGAAAATGTAGTTATATCCATAACTGGGAATATATTTTATCAAATGATGGATTGCTGCAGGAACCTTGTGCCACGAATCTTGTCATATATCTGACAGTCTCATTTTTCTCATTTTGTTTTCTTACAAACACTCGTTTGAAACCAATAGAGTTTATATACTTAGGTGTTTGTACTATAAGTCCGAACACACCACGTTTTCAAAGGAACCAAATTCCACTTGGATAATATATTTCTATTTGGTGGACCTAATTCACCTTGGACAATATATTTTCATTTGGCCAATCATTTATTTGTCGATATTTATAAATATGTGGTGTAATTTAAGTATCATTGCCCTTTGATATTTCAGTAGCTACCATATATGTGAATATGTCATCAATGACCATTTTATTTGATTCCACATTTCTCCTTAATATATCGAGATCTTATTATTATAAGGTACAAGAGCCTCTTCCAGGGCTTTTAAGTCACTTCAGGGATATGAATAACCACTTCTAGGGTGATGGAGAAAGTGGAATGACCTCTTCTGGAGCGTCATTTCATGCTGCTTCTTCTGAAGCGTCATGGCCACTTTAAAAACGTTGCTACTTCTGGAGCTTCATGACCTCTTCAGGAGCGTCATGTTTCGCTCTTCTGGAACTTTATATACAACTTCTTCTGGAGTCTTTACAACTTCTGCAGGAATATCAAACATTACTTTTTTTGAAGCATTAGGGCGTGAATTTTTTTACCAATTCTCATTTTCTGAGGAGTGAAATCTTTGGAACCTATATGTCTGCTACACTTCTGACATACAACAGATTCACTGGCTTCCAAGATTAGATCCCAACATGAGATGTGATGCATATATGTTGAAATAATGCAAGTTTGTTAGAAATTTCAATAACAAATGGTGGGCTCTCCCGGAGCCTCAAGAAATTGCATATGTCTAGCTAGGGGTGGGCATCCCATCCCGCGATCCCGTTCCCGTCCCGATCCCGTCCCGTCCCGTCCTAATTTTTCCGGGTCTTAATGAGATTGAATAATTTCATCCCGATCCCGTCCCGTCCCGATCTAGAATGGGATGGGATGGGATGAAGATTTTCAATCCCGCCAATCCCGTCCCGTCCCGAACTAATTTATTAATATTAATTATTAATATTTTTATTTAATTATTTATTTTAGAATTGTGGAATTGCGCGAAGTTCTTGGTAAGTGTCAATCATTAGGATATACCATATAGTAACCTTATAATACTAATGCTTTCTTAGTATGTGTGAAGTAAAAGGCATAAGTGTCAACTGTTACACCTATGCCTTCTATACAGCATGTATGTAATCTGATTTAATTAGTGTCTTTTTTTTATTTAGCAAAAGAAAATGTGTATACTTGTTCAAGCATCTCGACTGAAATACCTATAAATGGTACTTTCCAAATAAACAGTATTGTCACTTGTTTTGCTGATCTTGTTGTGTTTGTGAACGAATTTAAGTGGAAACTTGGATTTGAATCCATTAAATTAGACCCTTAGCTATGATCAAATCATAATCATCACAATTGTCGTCCCAAAATAAATTATATATGATTAGCACGCTGATCCCGTCTCGTCCCGTCCCGTCCCGAACCCGTTTGGGATGGGACGAGGTCGGGATGAGGTTTTTCCCATCTCGTCCCGTCCCGATCCCGTATGAACGGGATGGGATAGGGATGAGTATATCTCGTCCCATCCCGTCCCGTGCCCACCCCTATGTCTAGCTATGATAAACACCCTTTGTGTCTTAAAGGCCAGTGTAGAGAAAATATTTGTGGACTTGTTGGTACTAGAAATTAGACAAGTATAATTTTGCATCATTTGCAGTTTATAAACCATGTTGTCAAAGGAAAACAAATATGAAGTAGATAAATAAATCAATTATGCAAAGTATGGGATACTACATATGTTCCAATCGTAATAGTAAAAATATGAGCATATCAATGTAGTATGATATGAATCTTTGAGCTTATTTAAAATTTGTACGAAATGCTCATGTTCTGTAACAGGTGTTATAGATTACTTTCGATGATTCTTAAGATAAACATTAGACGTGAAGTAACATTGTTGTAACAACTACTGTTGGGATGAGTACATGAGCTAGTGGCTATTGCTTCTGAAGTTGCCATATATTTGTTGAATATTCACACATATTACTTTAGCTAATGACCATCTCTGCCGGAGCAGCCTCATACTCGAGGGTAGTTACGGTTTGAATGTGCTCTAATTCTACTGTTTTGATAAAACAATTTTATTGATATCCAACAGGAACTGGATCTACAATAAACAGAAAGAGGTTTGGCTTAATTATGACCTAATATTATCATTAATAGACCCGAATGTTATATGTTTAAGTGAATATACCCAATTTACTTAATTTCAGTAGTCTAAAAATAAACAGGTCTAGTTGAATATGCCCTGTGAACAGATCTGAGCCAAACCCAAGTTATACAATAAACAAACTTAAAATAATCAGATCATAATTTATCAATCAGGCTCAGCAAGCCCGATGAATTCAAAACTAACAGGCCCAATTGTATTCAAAGTTTTAGCCCATGTAACTAATACAATCTAGGCTTTAATTATATATATTTCAGTTAAATTCATTGGCATTGCTAGCAGTATTCATACTATTCTAGGCAGGATTTGATTATTGCCTTGGGCAAGAGCTTTGGACCATTGGCGGCTAGGATTATAACAACCTTTGCTAAAGTAATTACCACTTCAAGGGTAACTACCTTTGTGAGAGTAATTACCACTTTGAAGGTAACTTCCGCTGCGAGGGGAATTACCTCTGCTAGAGTAGTCATGTTGGATTCCCCTTCCGGAAGTACCACCTATTCTAAAGTATTTATTCCTGCCAACATAAATAATAAACATCATAAATGAGCGCTTGCATCCAATCTTTAATTTACAAGCAAGTACATGAAAAATATACTTTTGATGCTCTTTAAACATGTAATTAGGATTTTATGAAATCCAACTTAATGTCATGAACATGTTTGATTGAAACAGTAAAATAGGTCCAATTTAAATGTAAAACTTACTGACCTATACTACACCATAAATGACAATTTGTAACACGCTAGCCGTGTTACTAAATTTTTTTTGTAACACCACAAAATCTTGCAAATCATGACATTACAATTAGTAACACATCGATGTGTTACAACCTTCAAATTTCGTAACAGTTATCCAAAGTTACTAATGGCACTGTAGTATGTTAACAATGTTCGAATGTTTTAGCAACATCTCGACGTGTTACAAATTTTTTATTTTTATTTTTTTAGAAAAATAATATGTAAAAATTTATTTATTTAATTAAAATAAATAAAAAGGTATCAACAAATGAATTTCATCCAATGAATTTATACAACCAAAATATTCAAATACCAATGTTAATACCCAAATTAAAATAATCTTGCAACCATTACAAAGTGAAATAGTTGCAATAAATTACAACATCGTTTTTCATATTGGATCAATATATATATAACACTAAGAAAACTAATATAGTTCTCCATTTGATGTGAATATCTTGCGAAGTCCTTTGTCAGAGAGGACCTCAACTTTTGTACGATCCATTTGCAAACGGAGGTAAGGAGATACTTTGAATCCTGTTTCAGCAAGACATTCTGCAGGCCTAAAATTAGTGGAACTGCCACTAAAAATTCATGTTTCTTGATACTTTCCCAAGGTAGTTTTCCATGTTGTTTCCTAGCCTCATATAAACATGCAAGTTCCCCTGGAACTGCCAATGAAAGAGCACCACTAGCTTTTGAAGCAACATTTCCAGCATACATATTTTGAAATACAAGAAAAAACATATTAAGAACCCAAGATTGAAAGATTTCAATTGCAGAGTTAGTAGATGGTCTATTAATTCCAATTGCACAGAAAAATTAACAGGAATCAAGTTTTGTTGTGCAACAGGTTATATATCCAGAAAGAACCTGTTTAAGCATTTTTTACAAGGTCAAATAGTTCTATATTATTGCACCCTTTTATAACCCAACAATGAGATTAAGTCCTAGAGCACAATAGATTTATTTTGTGATGGTTGAGCTTGGAATATAAGGAATAAAATTAGAAGGCAATTAGTGTGTTGTGTTGTATTGTACAGGACAGAGCATAGCAAAAAAATACAAAAATACTGGAAATAATCATAAAGTTAGTTGTGTTTTGTTCCCAAAGCATCTTCCCTCTTTCATCAAACACTGGAAAATATTCATCAGGATTAATACCAACTCCTGACACTGTAAAAAACATACTAATGAACCTTAAAAGCTTGCCTATACAACCTTGTCATATCATTAGCTTGCATATACAACCTTCTAAGTCTAGGTTGTTACTGTTACTTATATTTCTTCTGGCAGTCGAACACAATTGAAATTTCAAGAAATGAATGTTTTTGAAAGCACTACATGCAAGTACAAAACTAGTCTCCACTAATCCCCAACAATATCCATATCAAAACTATGAATCAGATGAACAAGTTCATTCCAAGTAACATTCAACTCATGCAGGCTTTACTGACATAAATATCAGACCAGACCTTGGGCTATATATGAAAAAAGCAATATAGCATTCACACAAAACGTAGGAAGATTAAATGGCTGCCATAAGAGCTCACCTAAGGAGAAGTCAACAAGGTTAGTAGCCACTACTACAGTTGATCCACTAGAAGAGCCTCCTGATATCCTTGCAGGAGCTGCAGGGTTGGTGGGTGCATCATAATATTTGTTCTCTCCACTAATGCTGAGAAAAAGAAGAAACAATCTTAGAGCCAAATAGCGGGGAACGACAACTACATAAATGTAATCTCAATATATCATGTATATGTTGATATAGAGATAAATAGAGGTTTAAACCTTGTGCCTCCCTCAGACTGTTTCAAAAGTGATTCAAGAAACATTAAACACTGTCAATTATGTTGCTGGAAGTAAACATTATATATATATATATATTCATTGACATCATAATGGTTGCTCTCTCTGCTAATGCTTAAGAAAATAACAGAACCAGAGCCAAATAAAATACATAAATGTAATACCAAAAACATGAATTTAAGAGTAATTCTACAGAGCCCGCTCATGGTCCGGACCCTCCCAGGCACGTGCCAGAGGGAGGGTGTTTGCCACGTGAAGGACCCTCAAGGAAGGCGTCTCAAGACTAGCATGAGCCTCCTAAGAGCGACCTCCTCTCCTCAGAGCCTCCTCCTCTCCTCTCCTCTCCTCTCGCCTCCTCAGAGCCTCCCCAGAGCGACCCTCAAGACTCGCATGAGCCTCCTCCTCAGAGCGACCTCCTCTCCTCAGAGCCTCCTCCTCAGAGCGACCTCCTATCCTCAGAGCCTCCTCTCCTGCGCCAGATCTGCTCAGAGCCTCCTCCTCTCCTCCTCCAGGCCAGATTTGCTCCTCGTCACGCTCCTCTGCTCCGCTCGCTCCTCCACGCCAGATCTGCTCCACTCGCTCCTCCTCACGCCAGATCTGCTCCTCGTCACGCCTCCGCTGCTCGGCGCCTCCTCACGCCTCCTCTTCTTCTTCTTGAGCAAACATTTATGCAAATTGAGCTTGGATTGAATTTTGTTGTCACAAAATAAAAAAATGGAAATCTCAATAACCATCTTGGTTTGGGTTTTTTTACAGGTTCGAGCTACATTTTCTAGTTGATTTGTGCCCACCTCAACAATTTTCTACTTCAGATTGTGGTGCATTGAAGCTACATTTTCTGATAAAAGCACCAAATTGACTGACTGGCTTCGAAGCTTTCGATTACTGGGGAGGAGGAACATTTTAAATGAGTTTTGAACCCTCAAATGTGGATTTGAGATTATCAAGAGGCTTGTCAATTTCACAGGGGAATAGCAGAAAATCATTTCCAGCAAACTACTTCAGTGTGGAATGGAACATTTTAAATTAGTTTTGAACCCTCAAATGTGGATTTGAGATTATCAAGAGGCTTGTCAATTTCACAGGGGAATAGCAGAAAATCATTTCCAGCAAACTACTTCAGTGTGGAATCATTGCTTGTGCTTTTCTGCTTAACAGCATCACTACTAATACTTCCACTAATCTTGCCACCATTGCCACCTCCACCATTCATGTTGCTTCTTCTTCCGATAGTTATACTTGTTGTGCTTATGATATTGGCTTTCATGCCTTCGGATACTCGGAATATCACCTCATCTTATGTGTAAAATGGATGTTGTACAATTTCCTTTTCTTTTGTTTCTTTCCAACATACAATTTTTGTTTATCATGTTTACTTTCTTGAATTGTTTAAAGAAATACAGACTGCATTTTTGCTCATCATTTGGTCTAGTTACTATTGGTTTCATCTCATCCCCACGTTTCTATAATGACTTGAGAACTCGAAGGGTGAACGCTGAAGGATATCTTTAGTTTAGAAATTGATGAATCACAATCTTAACAAGCTATAAGAGTGGTTAAAACTTCTTTTAGTCAGGATTGTTGCTTGTTTTGGAGAAGATGTACTGGCATATAGTTGATTTGTTGCATAATAAGAGAACTTGAAGCACAATTTGCATAACTTGAACTAGGTGAACGCAGCCTTGGTAAACTATAGGCTTCCCAGATTCAGTGCAAAAGTTTGCATCACTTTGGGATTTTCATTAGGAATTTAGGATTTTACTTGGGTCTAACTTTTTGGATGTGCTATCGCGGAACTAATGAAAACAAAACTGAAATCTTGTTCTTGCGAGTGAACCGCTAAGGTAACCTCTTGATCAAACTATGGCTTCCTCTTCACGCCTCCTCCTCTGCTCCAATCCAATCAATTACAAGTAAAAAAAGAGAGTAACTGAACTGCAAAACACGAAATTTGGGCAAACAACTCTGCATTTCTTCTTTCTTCAAACAACAAGTTACATTCAGGAGTACCATTTCATTCAACATTTGATTCTAACATGTACATTGTAACATCCCACTAAACATGAAAAACTAACTAAAAGATAGATCTAAACAAGCAACACAAACAAACTACTGATTACTCCATAGAGCGAAGATCCACACTAAGCTCTCTCTCCGCGGATCCTGCGAGCGAGCTGGATATCCTTGGGCATGATAGTAACCCTCTTGGCATGAATGGCGCAGAGATTGGTGTCCTCAAAGAGACCGACCAAGTATGCCTCAGCAACTTCTTGAAGAGCAGCGACAGAGGAGCGGAGTAGCGGCGCAGAGCGAGCGGAGCAGAGGAGCAGATCTGGCGTGGAGGAGCGAGCGAAGCAGAGGTCTTGAGGAGTCGGCGCAGGTGAGGAGTTGCATGAGAGGAGGAGGCGCAGGTGAGGAGGACCATGAGAGGAGGAGGCTCTGAGAAGGCGAGAGGAGGAGGGTTTGAGGAGTCGCATGAGAGGAGGTCTCGCTCTGAGGAGGCGAGGTCTTGAGGGGCCTTCCTTGGTTCACGTGGCAAACACCCTTCCTCTGGCACGTGCCTGGGAGGGTCCGGACAGCGAGCGGGCTACATCTGCGGGCTCCCTAGAATTATTCTTAAACCTGTGCCTCCCTCATCCGTTTCAAAAGTGATTCAAGAAACAGTGTCAATTATGTTGCTGGAAGCCAACATTGTATGGTCTCTGATGTATCTTGTTCTTTTCCTCTTTTCTATTTATTAGCTAAAATACAAGGGTTTATCAGTGGATATGTATTCGTGTGATTAGTAGATGGAGAACAAAAACATTAAATGAGTCAATACCAACCTGTATGCCATCTCATCTACGATGGTTTTGCCACAACAAGTGGTACCCTTCCAATGACAGCAGAAACTACAGATGACGTTCTAACTGCAGCCTCATGTGTCCCAGTCTGGATTTCCAAAGCCCGTAACATATCCATTAATATCAAATCTGTTAGTAGCAATGGAGGGTTTAGAACAGGGAATTAACGAAAGGGAACTTCAAGTCCAATAGAAATACCGATTGACCATGCAAAGTATGTATATTTTCTCTTTTTATTGATTTTCTTCTATAAAGTGATATATGTACTGTTATTTATATTATTTGCACTGCACATGATTTGCGAGATATCATTATATATTAAGTGTGTCCTAATTTTCAACATTACAGGCACCTGAGGCCAGGTTCATTTTATCAACATAATCATAGACAGAGAGACACACAGTTCATATCTCCAACTAGACTACATGGTAAAGCATAACGAAATATAAATTGACAAATCATTTTCCAGTGAAATGAAATTTAAATTTTGTCCTATCATGTTTTTTTTCTTCTTCTCCTAATTGGCATTTAAAATTATATATATGAAATCTGAATTTGTGATATTTGTGTTGGGACAAATACCAATAAAACAATACCAAGAAAATAATCTAAAGCAATAATAAACGAGACACCAAGATTTGCCAAAGGTGTGATGGCTCAGTGGTTGAGCAGTGACGTATGGTATCACTAGATCATAGGGTCGAACCCAACCGGCAGCATCCGGGTGGGAGGGGTTAAGGGATAAAAAAAAACACCAAGATTTACGTGGAAAACCCTTCAATGTGAATGGAAAAATCACGGGGAAAATACGAGAGAATCCACTAATCAAATAAGAAGAAGTACAATAACTTCTCAAGCTTTTTTTGCCCAAAGCTTGAGTAATGCAAGGAGTAAATAACACGGGTTACCTCGGAGCAAATTAACCCAAAAACTTCTTCAACTTCTTTTACCAAATCAATCGACAAAACTAAGTCGATATCGCAGCCACGCGTGACACTTTGTGGCACAAAATCGCGCCCAAATAATTAGACACAAAGTCACCGTCCACGCGCACACAACCTCACCAAACACTAAAGAGAATACTATATTCTCTGTTGCTTATTCACGCAGCAGCTTCTCTGAAAACACTATATATAAAACTCTGTTTTATGCACCTATTTATACTTGTTTGCAGCCGCCCAACTCCGCCTCAAATAGAACTTTGTTTCTAAATAGAAATTTGTTTCTATTCAAATAGAACTTTGTTTCTATTTAATTAACACCGCCTCAAATAGAACTTTGTTTATATTTATTTTTGTTTTGTTTCTTATTGAAAACATTTTTCCTTATTCAACCAAACTTGAAATTATGTTTGATTAATTACCAAAGTTTGATCCACCCTAATGGGATGGACCTCAACGAATCTCCCCCTCCAGACCATTAGGGAAGAATCACCGCCTAGTCATATTAGGCCATTCCAATGAGTTCTCTACAGAACTCATGTTTTCATTTTGGAACTACTTTTGTCATCATGTCGGAAGGATTTTCACTAGTATGAATCTTTGCAACCTGGAAACAATTTTTCTCAAGCACATCACGTATCCAGTGGTAACGTGTATCAATATGCTTGGTAAGTCCATGGTATGTGACATTCTTACTCAACTCAATAGCACTCTGATTATCACAATGCACCACATACTTATTCTGATTCACACCCAGCTCCTTGAGCAATATTTTCAACCATAACATTTCTTTCTCTGCTTCATTAATGGCAATATACTCGGCTTCAGTAGTTGACAAAGCAACACACTTTTGCAATCTAGACTGCCAAGCTATAGCTCCCCCTGCAAAAGTGAAAACATGACCTAAAGTCGACATCTTCTTGTCTAAATCACCTGCAAAATCTGCATATGTGTACCCTTCTAACACAGCTCCTGACTTACCAAAGCTTAAACAAAGCTTTGAAGTACCTTTCAAATATCTCATAATCCATTTAACTGCAGCCTAATGTTCTTTTCCTGGATTTTCTGAATAACTACTTACAACACCGACTGTTTGAGCAATATCTGGTCTTGTACAAACCATAGCATACATCAAACACCCTACAGCAGAGGAGTATGGAATACCTGACATATGCTTCTTTTCTTCATCAGTACGAGGAAATAACTTGACACTTAACTTGAAGTGATTAGCAAGTGGAATACTCACGGGCTTAGCATCATTCATGTTGAACAGTTCAATTACTTTTTCAACATACTTTTCTTGTGACAACCACAACTTCTTAATTTTTCTGTCGCGTGTAATCTTCATCCCTAGGATGTGTTGAGCTGACCCCAAGTCTTTCATATCAAAAGAGCTAAACAAATCTTTTTTCAACCTGTCAATCATATCAACATCTTTTCCAACAATTAGCATTTCATCAACATAAATCAAGAGAATAATGAAGCTATCAGGCAAAAAATATCTGACATAAACACAATGGTCTAGAAGTGTTCTCTTGTAGCCATGTCCTACCATAAAGAAGTCAAACTTCTTATACCACTGTCTCGGAGCCTGTTTCAATCCATAAAGGCTTTTCTTCAATCTGCAAATCATATGTTCTTTCACTTTAACTTCAAAACCCTCTGGTTGTGTCATGTAAATTTCTTCATGCAAATCCACATGAAGAAATGCAGTTTTAACATCTAACTGCTCAATCTCAAGATTCAGGCTAGCTACAAGACTTAACACCACTCTAATGGATGTCATCTTCACCACGGGTGAGAATATCTCATCAAAATCTATCCCCTTCTTTTGCGCAAACCCTTTTACCACTAACCGAGCTTTGTGCTTCACATTTTTTCCATCACTATCCTTTTTCAATTTGTACACTCATTTGTTCTTCAAAGATTTTCTACCTTTTGAAATCTCAACTAAATCATAAGTACCAATCTTATGCAAGGAACTCATATCTTCTTACATAGCTTTCATCCAGCTACCTTTATCTTTATGATCTAGTACTTCTTAAAAAATTTCTGGTTCACCTTCTTCTATAAGGAAAACATACTCATCATTGGGATATCTCTTTGAAGGTTGACGCTCTCTGGTAGACCTTCTTAATTGATGCTCTACTATTTCTTGCTGAAGGGGTTGTTCTTCATGCGCAGTCTCATCTGTTTCTACATGATCATCATTAACAACTTCATTTTCTGGCATATGGTCACCAACTATATCATCTGGCATCTCTCCCCCATTTTCAACATGCGACAAAGGAGGAGGAAGTGGTGTAAGATCTGCTAACTCATTATTTATCTGCTTGGCTTTTCAATTTTCTCAAAATCTACAATGGTATGATCTTCATAAAATACCACATTTCTGCTTCTAATAATTTTCTTATTCTCAGGATCCCATAATCTGTAGCCAAACTGCTCATCTCCATAACCAAATGAAAATAAATGGAGATGCATTCTCATCAAGCTTTAATTACTTCTCCTTCGGTACATGAACAAATGCTTTACAGCCAAATACCTTCAGATGAGAGTATGAATTATCTTTCCCTCTCCATACTCTTTCTGGAATGTCACCATCTAAAGGAAATGAAGGAGACATGTTGATGAGATAACAAGTTGTACTAGCAGCTTCAGACCAAAACTCTTTTGGCAATTTAGCCATGTGAAGCATGCATCTCACATTTTCTACGTTCATTCTTTCTACTACCCCATTATGCTATGGAGTGCCAGGAACTGCCTTTTCATGCCGTATACCAAGCTTACTACAATAAGTTTTAAATTATTTTGATGTGTACTCGCCACCATTATCACTGCGGAGACATTTCAAAACTCTACCTGTTTCTCTTTCAACCTTGGCATGAAACTGCTGGAATAGCTGAAAAATCTGGTCCTTAGATCTGAGAAAATATATCCACATCTTTCTTGATGCATCATCAATAAATGTCAAGAAATATCTACTACCACCAAGAGAATCTACCTCAATGGGACCACAAACATCAGTGTAAACCAAATCTAACAAGCCATATTTTCTTTTTGATGATCTACGAAATGCAACTCTATGATGTTTACCAAATAAACAATAATCACAGGGGTTAAGAGGAGTACATTTTAAGGAGGGAATTAATTTCTTCTTTTCTAAGAGTTGCATACCTTTCTCACTCATGTGTGCAAGTCGCCTATGCCACAAGTTTGTAGAAGAACCATCTTCAGCTGCATTCAAATCAGTCTTACACAATTTCACCTGAGTCTTATATAGTGTGCAACACGCCTTACCCTTTGCCACAACAAGTGAACCTTTGGTAAGCTTCCATGCACTATTACCAAAATAATTAATATACCCTTGTTTATCCAAAACAAGTCCAGAAATCAGGTTCAGACGAAGATCAGGAACATGACGTACATCTTTCAAAGTCAACGTGCACCCTGTATTAGTCTAGACACACACATCACCTATTCCCACTATTTTATAGTTGCTAGTGTTTCTCATCTTCACACTGCCAAAATCTTATGCTCTATAAGTAGTGAAATAGTTTTTCCTTGGGGTTGCATGATAAGATGCACCAGTGTCAATAATTCATTCGCTTCCTTCATTTGCAACATGCAAACATTCACCTTCGTCATACAAAAAAGCCACGGGTTCATCAATAACAGTAGTTGTAGCTTCTTTACCATCACCATTCGTCATTTTCCTTCTTTCAAATCTCTTTTGTAACTATAACATTGTTTTTCTGAAATGGCTTGGTTTACCACAATAATGACACTTAAAACTTCTATATCTTGACTTTGATCTCCCTCTTGACTCATCATGGTTCTTATCATAACCATGATATTTCTAATAATTTTCTCTCCCTCTGTTTTCAGTCACAAGTGCTTGGGAATGATCAGTACCGGCAAACTTCCTTCTAATCTCTTCATTAAATAAACTATCGGTAACCAACTCCATGGTAAACTGTCCATTCGGTGCCGAATTACTAACCGACACCACCAATGTTTCCCAACTATTTGGTAATGAGCTAAGAAGTAATAGTGCTTGCATTTCATCATCTAATACTATCTTCATGTTGGACAACTGATTCACCACACTTTGCACTTCATTCAAGTGTTCAGCAATAGAACTACCTTCCTTGAATTTCAAGTTCACTAACTTTCTGATTAAGAAGGGCTTGTTTGCAACGGTTTTCCTTTCATATAAATTTTGAAGTTTTGTCCAAAGAGCATCTGCAGACGTCTCAGCTGACATATGATGAAATACCGAATCATCTAACCATTGTCTGATGTGACCAATAGTCTTTCTGTTTAATTTCTTCCACTCTTCTTCTGACATATCCTTGGGTTTAGCTGCATCTCCCTCAATTGGAGGGTACAAGTCCTTACAGTATAATATGTCTTCCATCTTGGCTTTCCAAATAACATAGTTTGAGCCATTAAGGCTAATCATCCTTGTATTGTTCTTATTGTCCATGTCAACTCTCTTAATTGACAGTCTCCCAACAATTGCTCTGATACCACTTTGTTGGGATAAATATCAATAAAACAATACCAAGAAAATAATCTAAAGCAATAATAAACGAGATACCGAGATTTACGTGGAAAACCCTTCAATGTGAAGGAAAAACCACTGGGCAAATCCGAGAGAATCCACTAATCAAATAAGAAGAAGTACAATAACTTCTCAAGCTTTTTGCCCAAAGCTTGAGTAATACAAGGAGTAAATAACACGGGTTACTTCACAACAAATTAACCCAAAAGCTCCTTCAACTTCTTCTACCAAATCAATCGACAAAACTAAGTCGATATCGCAGCCACGCGTCATACTTTGTCGCACAAAATCACGCCCAAATAATCAGACACAAAGTCACCATCCACGCGCACACAGCCGCACCAAACACTACAAAGAATACTATGTTCTCTGTTGCTTATTCACGCAACAGCTTATCTGAAAACACTATATATAAAACTCTGTTTTATGCACCTATTTATGCTTGTTTGCAGCCGCCCAACACCGCCTCAAATATAACTTTGTTTCTATTTATTTCTGTTTTTGTTTCTTATTAAAAACTTTTTTTCCTTATTCAACCAAACTTGAAATTATGTTAGATTAATTATCAAAGTTGGATCCACCCTAATGGGCTGGACCTCAACAATTTGACCTCAACACCTACCAGGCATGGATTCACGTGGGGGCACTTGCCCCCACTGACTTTTGAGTTTTTTTTTTTTTTAAATATTTGTCCCCCAATTAGTTTTTTTTATTTGCCTCTCTATTCTCACTTTTCACTTCAATCAAGACTTCATCATTCAAATCATATACATATCAAATCCAAACTCTACTTTTAGAGTTAAAGATAGAGGTTAAATCCCTCAAGTCTCTCCAAGAAACCAAAATCCACAATTTCTTCTTCACACTCCATCGATTGGATAAGATGAGGGAAACCCCTATATTTCATCATCTTCAAAGATCTATAACTATTGAGTTATTTGAGCTCATCTTCACAAGATCCAGCAAGGTCCAAACCACTTTATACTTCTTCTTCTAGGTACAGGTGCCTTCATTAATCACTGTGTTGGTCATCTCCACAAAAATAATCGTAAGCAACCCAATCTCCTCCTCCTTTTCTTCATGTAATAGTAATCAACAATTCAATTTCTTTTCTTGTGTTGTGTTTTTAGAAGTAGTAATAATCTTCAATGACTGTCTTTGTTGTACTCCCCTTTTTGTTGTATTTAAAAAAAATATATATTCATGTTAAACTAGCTAATTTTTATATTATATTTAATTAATTATGACATCACTCCGCCCCCCTTCAACAAAAATCCTGGCTCCGTCACTAACACCTACTGCCTATGTCTTTCTTCCCTTGAATGGTCCTTACTTCCATGGTGTGTATTCGTCAGAAATTCTTTGCTGTGTGTTTGTATTCAAAATAAACTGTAGAAGTGGTTGTATATACTCCATTTTAATTGAGAAAGCACTTTGTTTTTGGTTAGGTACCAAAAAGATCAGGCAAATCCCGACTAGTCTATTGAAAGCCAAAAGTAAAGAAATGAGGAGAGGCTGAGAACATAATGAACCTTAGCCCTTAAAAACGATAGATCCATGTCCTATGCTAGAATGAATTATGATATAAACTAGACTTTTTCACTTTTATACAGCCATTCTACAACAATAATAATACAGAATATCACAAACTTACATCTTTCCATGATTAGATGCATGAAAGTAAGGTAGA